>PVHT021183629.1:12653024-12747101 GCA_004024745.2 Catagonus wagneri | reverse complement strand
TGAACACTGGAGTACATGTGTCTTTTCGAGTCATGGTTTCTGCTGGATAGATGCCCAGGAGTGGGATTGCTGGATCAAATGGTAATTCTCTTTTGAGTTTTCTGAGGAATCTCCATACTGTTTTCCACAGTGGCTGCACCAATTTGCATTCCCACCAACAGTGTAATAGGGTTCCTTTTTCTCCACACCCTCTCCAGCACTTATTGTTTGTAGACTTTTTGATGATGGCTGTAAATATTTAATTTAGATTAGCAGATTGTGTTATAGTCTTCTGCTTCATCATTGGTTTGGGAGGATGGGAATTTTCATCAGCTGAATTGCTTAAGAGTCTCATCTTGTTTTCTTTTTATAGTAGTTTTGTATACATGAAGACTACTTCTGCATTTCTGTGGACAAGGTTGGCAGCTTGGGGTGGTTTATAAGATTCCTACTTCCAAGAGCTCCCTCTTTGGATAGTTGAACAAAATACAGCATCTTTATTGGATGATGCTTTTTAAGGAGGAGAGAAATTGTAGATCCATCAGTTTTTAAACATTTTTAAAATCTTACAGGGTTCCTGAATCTCTCTTCTGCTCTTTCTTTTCACTGTATGTTTTCCACAAGAAGTCTGTTTCCTCTTAGCATTTTTCTCTTTCCTATGTGTACTTTGAAATACTTTCTTTTTACTCAATACTCTGTGTACCAGTACATGTTTTTCATTATTTTCATGCGTAGGGTGGACCTTTTCTTTCTGTCTTGGTTTTTTGATTTGTACCTAGTTCCTTCCCCTCTTTTACAGTTTTACCCAAACTGTTCTTGCTATTCATGAGAACGTACAGAGGGAAAATGTTTAAAAGTATGTCAGATTTGCTGTGTGTGTTTTCAGCTTATAGATAATTTGAAGTTTGGATGTTCTGTTTTCTTGTTATCTGAGGATGTAGGTTTTGTGATATTTTATTGGTTCTTTTTGTGCTTTATTCTTTTGGGGTATGTGTTGGGAGATTAAACCAGCATTACTTCTTGAGTTGGAGAGTTGATCTTTGACTCTAAATTTCAGTGGATCTCTTATCGCTATCTGATTGACTTTCTTATGGCACTAATTGTGATTCTTTATCTTATAAAATGGACCACACAGATACTGATTTTTTTTTCTACTCTGCATTTACTTTAGGTTTTAGATAAAAGTGTTTTGGTTATAAAATCCATTAGTTTAAAGTGTTCAGTAGAAAGATTAATTTAATATAATTAGTAACAGTTTCAGAAAGTGGTTAAGATAGTCTTTCTGGCAGGTTACTCAGTGAGATGTTGTTAAATTAGAAAAGGAGTGTGGAAATCATTGTGATACATATAGGTTAAAACTTTTCATTTGTGTTCCGTTCTTTGTGCCTTTTTTTTCTTTTGGCAGCACCTATGGCATGTGGAAGATCCCAGGCTAGGGAACGAATCCTCACCACAGCAGCGACCGGATACTGCAGTAACAATGCCGGATCCTTAACCCACTGCATCACAAGGGAACTCTGATGTCTATTGTCTTTTAATCAGTGTTTTTCTATTTGATTAAAAATAATTTTAACATTCCTGTTTTTGTTATGCTTAAGGTTTCATTGTGCTTGCCACAGAATATAAGGGGGAATCCATAATAATGTTCAAATACATTTTAAAATCAGTTATGTCTAGATAAATATTAATGGTGGAACTCAGGGTTGATAGTTCCTGAAATAAATTTTGGAAAACAAAAATAAGTTTGAGTTTCTGTTAAGTATTAAAATCTTTATTTTATGAATTTACAGTAATAATGATCTTTTTTGGTTATTGTTTCAGTTAGTGGTATCCTTACTGCTGTGCCTCCTGGACTGGATTATGGCCTTACCTCTAAAGACACTGCTCCAACCAGTCCATGCTACAGGAGCAGAAAATGATAAAATAGAAAAATCTGTCCTCAATTGTATTTATAAGGTAAACTGCCCCTCTTTATTATTATTTGGTAACCAAGAGTTTTTAAAATCTAAAGGAATCATATTTCTTAGTATTTTCATTGTTTTAGAGCTAGGTATTTTCTAAGAACATAGATTTATCTTACAGTATCTAAGGATAATTAAAAAGTCCTTCCTATAAGACACCGTTGTTGCATTGCATAATTTTGAAAGAAGTCAAATCTTTGTTGAATGTGTGAATCGGTAGTTAAATTTTACTCATTCTTTTTAAGATTAAATTTTACCTTGACTGAAGAGCTAAGTTTTAAAATATTTAAAATTTTCGTCAAGCTCTTATATTAGCAGTTGACTTGTTTTCTTTTACGTCTACTTATTTAGTTTCACTGAAATGGAAAACTTCCTCTCCCCCTGTATTTTCAGGTATTACATGGGTGTGTTTATGGAGCTCAGTGTTTTAGCAATCCAAGGTATTTTCCACTAAGCCTCTCTGATTTGGCATCTGTAGATTATGATCCTTTTATGCACTTGGAAAGTCTAAAAGAGCCTGAACCTCTGCATTCTCCTGATTCAGAGCGATCTTCTAAACTCCAGCCAGTAACAGAAGGTAAAATAAATTTTCTTCGAGACAGTATTATTGCTTGGGTTCTCCCTCTTCAGGACAGCATTATTGTTGGGTATAAATACTGGAGGATAATGTATCTTATTTTGTAGTTGTTTGCCTTGCTCTGTGTATTATAACTAAGTTCATTTTTAGTTTAAGAAATAGGAGTTCCTGTCGTGGTACAGTGGAAACAAATCTGACTACGAACTATGAGGTTGCGGGTTCTATCCCTGGCCTCACTCAGTGGGTTGAAGATCCGGCGTTGCCTTGAGCTGTGGTATAGGTCACAGATATGGCTCGAATCTGATGTTGCTGTGGCTGTGGTGTAGGCTACAGCTATAGCTCTGATTAGACTCTTAGCTTGGGAACCTCCATATGCCACAGGTGCAGCCCTAAAAAGCAAAAACAAAACAAAACAAAACTTCATATACACAATTACTAAGATTATATGTCATGACATTCCTCTTATACTTCTAGCTAAATTCTAGTAAGTTCTTTTTCAACTACATTATTTTTACATTCAGAGAGTTTACTATCTTTAATAAGGGAAAGATATAAACAGATTAACTTCATGATATGAATATGTATAAGAATAAAAATACATTCAAGATAAAGAGGTAGCTCAGGGGAACCCAGCAATTATTGAAGGGTTTTAAGGAGGTGATATACATGGTAAAATAAGTATTAAGGGTACATTGACAGTAGTATTTTATTAGAGTCAGCAAACTGTGACTCATGTCTGCCATCTCTTTGTATGAATGGTTTTATTGGGACACATCTATGCTGTTCATTTATGTATCATTATGGCTGCTTTTGTACAGTAATAGTTGTGTTTAGTAATTGAGACAGAGATACTGTGGCCCAGAAAACTGAAGATAATTTAGTCTCTGACCCCTTACAGAAAGAGTTTACTGATATTTATATTTTTAGGGAGATTAACCCAGAATCAGAGAGAGCAATCATGATGCCAATAAGCCAAGGAAGAGTTGCTAAAGACTGAAATTGGTTAGATTTCCCTAAAACTAAACCAAGAATATGAGAAAATTTAGAGGATTGGGGCGGGGGGATGAGGAAGGGGCAGTATTGGAGTTTTAACTTGGAGTGCCTGTGGACATTCATATGAAGAGATCTAGTGGACAGTTCATTGTAAGTGCAGATCTAGGTCTTAGCAGAGGAGTCTTTGTTAGGAGTATGTGTATACAGTGGTGCATGTCTTCCAGGAAGAAAAAGTTGGAAAGGAAGGGAAACCAGAAGATAATTTCTCAGAAACGAAGAGAAAGATTTTTTTAAAGACTGGCTAATGGTATTAAATGATAGAGATGTCAAGTATAAGAATACTGACATATATCTATTTTAGTTTCAGCAAAGAAGTAAATAGAAATAGATGGCTGTGTGGAGTTCCTGTCGTGGCGCAGTGGTTAAAGAATCTGACTAGGAACCATGAGGTTGCAGGTTCGATCCCTGGCCTTGCTCAGTGGGTTAGCGATCTGTCATTGCCTTGAGCTGTGTGGCTGTGGCTTAGGCAGGTGGCTACAACTCCAATTCGACCCCTAGCCTGGGAACCTCCATATACTGCAAGTGTAGCCCTAAAAAAAAAGAAAAAGATGGCTGTGAGTTGAGGAGCAAGCAGGAATTAAGGAAATAGAGCCATCTGTCAAAAGTGCTCTTTAAAAAAGTTTGTTTATTTAAAAAAGCAAAGAAAATGATAAAACAAGAGTTAAGCTAGAAGCTTATTCAGGTTAAGGGAGTTTTAAAGATGAAGACAGCTGAACTTAATTATAAGCTGGGAAGGAAAGTGAAGTTCCTGAGGGGTGAGCTGGAAGGTTAGGTGCTAATATTAGCCCTTGTCTAAATTTCTGTATGTATTTTTGGTATGTGATGGGTTAGTTATGTTTCTTGACTTTGGAGAGATAACCTTCTATAGGAGACATCCTGTGCATCCTAGCAGTACCCTCCTTTCTCATCCTTTTAAGAGCCAGGGGCAAACTGGTCCCAGGGTAGTGACTGGCCTGCATTTGGGGACACAGTCTGCAGGCTGCAGGACAGTAATTTTCTTACTTTTGTGGGTGAGGCTGGTCTACAGGCTTGTGCAGGACTTGTGGTGGGAGGGGCTGGTTCCTTACCCCTAAATGTGTGGAACTGGGTCTTGGTCCTCTGGTGGGCAGGGCCATGTCTAGGGGTGTGTGTAGATACAGCTCTGGGCTCAGGAAGTCTTTAGGCAGCTTGTCTGCTGATGAATGGGGCTGTTTCCTAACCTATTTGCTGTTTGGCCTGAAGCATCCCAGCACTGGAGCTGAAATGTAAGCTTTCACAGTGTTCACAAGATACTTATCTCTGATATATTTGCCCAGTGTTTAGGTTCTCAGGGTGGGCCACAGCTCCCCCCCACCTCCACACACCCCCCCGCTTCCCATGACCCTCCAAGACCAGTAGGTGAGTCGGCCTAGGCTCTTATCAGATTATTGCTTTTGCCCTTGGTCCCAGTGCACATAAGATTTTGTGTGCACCCATTATGAGTGAAATCTATTTCTCGAATCCTGTGGAGCTCCTGCAGTCAAGCCATAATGACCTTCAAAGCCAGATTCTCTAGGACATCTTGGTATCTCCTCATGCTGGATCCCTGGGCTTAGGTGCCTGACACAAGGCTCAGAACTCTCATTCCTGTGGAAAAACCTCTGTAATGTAATTATTCTTCGGTTTGTGGGTCACCCACCCAGGGATTTGGGGATTTGATTATACTATGAGTCCTTTATCCTACCAGTCTCATTGCTATTTTGTCTTTATGTCTTTAACTGTTGAGAATCTTTTCTGATAGATTTTGGTCTTTTTCAAGATGATTGTTCAGCAGATTGTTAGGATTTTGGTGTGCTCTGTAAAGTGCTTACAGTGCCTCTACTCTGCCATCTTAGCCACTCTCCTGGGATTTTTAAAAATTACAGGTGATTAGCCTGCAGTTGAGTTTGAGAACCATTGAGAGTATCAGTATGTTAGGACGTTTTTTTTTTTTTTTCTTTTGAGTGTTTTTGTTTTGTGTTTTTTTGCTTTTTAGGACTGCACCTGGGGCGTATGGAAGTTCTGAGGCTAGGGGTCGAATCAGAGCTGCAACTGCCAGCCTACACAATATCCACAGCATTGCAGGATCCAAGCTACATCTGTGACGTGCACCACAGCTCATGGCAAAGCCGGATCCTAACCCACTGAGTGAGGCCAGGGATTGAACCCGCATCCTCATGGATCCTAGTCAGGATCATTAACTGCTGAGCCACAAAGGGAACTCCCAGGACAGTGGGTTTTTAAGCAGTGGAATTTCTTCAAATAAATTTCACAAGGAAGTCCATTTTGTAAAACTTTTTTTCTTTTTAGGGCCCCACCCACGTCATATGGAAGTTCCCAGGCTAGGGGTCCAATCTGAGCTATAGCTGCCAGCCTACGCCACAGCCACACCAACAGCAACACTAAATCTGAGCCGTGTCTGCCACGTACACCACAGCTCATGGCAACTCCAGATCCTTAAACCAGCTGAGTGAGGCTGGGGATTGAACCTGTGTCTTCATTGATACTAATTGGGCTTGTTACTGCTGAGCCACGGTGGGAACTCCTTGCAAAACTTTTTAAAGTGGAGCTACAGAAGGGTAGAAGCTTGGGATTCTACTGACTTCTCTCACTTTCATCTCCAAGAGCTCCAAGGGCTGTACAAAACAAAGTTAGGAAATCTACTAAACTAGAAGTTTGTGGTCAAATAGTAAGCTGTTAAGGAAGAGTTTGATTTTTAAAAGGTAGAATAGTCATAAATGATTAAAACATCTAGGATATGGCCATGGTAATGGATTGATGACATAGAATGAAAGTGAAGATATAAAGTTACACATCAAGGAAATAGGGCTAGGATTTGGGGTTGACCGCAATTCCCAATAGTTTGTCTACAACATATATTTACAAGTGAAATAGAAATATAAGATTTAAATTATAGCTCATTGTAATAGGGATATACAGGGCAGTATACAAAATAATTCATATAATAATTTTTATAGGTGACTTACTCTTTCTTTAGATTTGGCGTAGTAACATACAGTGTTTATTTTACTTGAAAACAAAATTAAATGAAAATATTAGTTGCTTTTTGCATTTTTAAAGGTATAAAATTATAAATTTGATTCAAGGCAGGACAGTTTATTTCTTTTTGTTTGTTTGTTTGTTTTTGCTTTTTAGGGCTATACCTGCAGCATATGGAAGTTCCCAGGCTAGAAATCGAATTGGAGCTGCAACCGCCAGTGTACACCACGGCCACAGCAATGGAGGATCCGAGTTCACATCTGTGAACTGTACCACAGCTCGTGGCGACGCAGAGATCAAACCCACATCCTCATGGATACTAGTTGGACCTTAACCTGCTGAGCCACAACGGGAACTCCTGGGACAGTTTATTTCTTAAAAAATGAAATAGTTTACTTATGTAAATGAAGTTTTAATATATTTTATGCAAAATTTACTGTACCACTAACAGTCACTGTAAAAGACACAGAAGTTTAAAGATTTAAACAGATGAGCTTTATATTGATACCAAATACTCTGTAGAGTACTGTTCTGTAAATGTATTAAAGTTGTTCCCTTTGGACATTCTAAAAGATATTAAGGACCAGATAAATGTAGAACCTTTTAGGAACAGCTGTGAGCTAACAGCAGGTGATTCTGTGGTCTGTAGTGACTACATGCTGTGGGTTTTTTTAATGTGGTGAAAATGGCTAATCATTGTGCCCTTGTCTAAGGCATGCTTCATCATCTTGAAGTACTTTTTTGGCCAAAGATTTCTAAACATAGAATGCCCCTAATAAGCTCAGTATTGGATTGAACAAGTCTGATTTGAGAACTATTGGCGGGAGTAGCTGTAATTATTAAATTTACTGAAGAATAAAGCAAGGTAGTGAAGTTGGCTTTTTGTCAAATGGCAGTAGTCTTATTAGCAAAAAGTCATCATTTGCAGGGTCAGAGTGAAAAGAGGCTCCAAAGGATTCATTCTGTCTTAATTATAGTTTCACCTATACATATTATGCAAAGCTAATATTTAAAGCATTTGCCAAAATTAACTTCCTCTGCATGCTCTATTACAGTGCAGTGAATTGCAGCAGCTTTTTATGTCTTGCTGCTTTTGTATGCCATAATAATCTGTAATTATGGGTTTGCTGCAAATGCTGTAGGGTTTGTTTAATCTGACAATCTGAAAAGACAACCTTGAATAGACTTATTTAAATGAATGCTCATTACACAAAGCCTTAGAAGCATCGATATCTTCATTTTGCATTTTCTCACAAGGCTGGTTATTTTAGAATTTCATTTTGAATTTCTAAATGAGACAATTTCATATGGTTTCTTTATATCTAAGCAGATATGTAGAAGAGAGAGATATATGTTCTATACCTTATAATTCAAAAATAAATCTAAATAAACCTAACTGCCCAATTAACCAGTTGAGAGGTTTTTAATCCCTTTATATTTCTATATATATCCTGAATTTGGAGGAGCAGCTTAGGAAAAAAAAATGCTTTTACCTACATCTGAAATCTAAGGTTACTTTTTAAATGTTCTCAGTGTTAGTAATTATGACATTTGTGAACAAGGTCACTTAAACTGCATTCCCTTTCCCTGGGAAGAGCTTGCATAGAATGAACTGGTTCCTGGACTTATGGGTTTATGTTTTAGGAAAAGAGTTGGCTCATCCTTGTAGTTTGTCTATAAGCAACTTTCAAAAAGGAACTCATAAAACTTGGGGTACTGGGAGTTCCCATGTTGCTCAGTGGGTTAAGAACCCAGCATAGTGTCCATGAAGATGTGGGCTTGATCCCTGGCCTCACTCGTTGGGTTAAGGATCCAGTATGGCTTCAGGCTATAGTGTACATCACAGGTACATCACGGGATCAGAAGCAGCTCAGATCCCGTGTTGCTATGGCTGGCAGCTGTAGCTCCAACTTGATCTCTAGCCTGGGAACTTCCATGTGCCACAAGTGCAGCACTAAGAAGAAAAGAAAGAAAAAAAAAACTGTTTTACTTATAATGCTCTCAAAATTGAATGATTTATATTGTTTCTGTTATATACAACTTAGTATATGAGTTTTCAGTTCATCTTTATAAAAAGTCTGTGTTATTCTTAGAGAAAAATGGGGTTAAGAAGCTTCTTCCCCCCCCCCCCATGGCCCCACACCATGTGGAGGTTCCCAGGCCAGGGACTGAATCTGAGCCCTTGCTGTGACCTACACCCCAACACCACAGCTGTGGCAACACCAGTTCCTTTATCCTACTGCTCCGGGCTGGGAATCCAGCTCATACCTCCTCAGAAACCTGAGCCACTGCAGTCAGATTCTTAACCCATTGCACTACAGGAGGAATTCTGTGGTTTAAGAAGTTTTATGTGATTTGTCCATGATCACAGAGGAAATCAGAGACAAAATCAGAAAGTCTCTTTTTTTGTGATGTTTCTATTACGTTCTTTTCACTTCTTTAGAAATGTTCTGCAAAAAAGGTTCACTACTCAAAATGAATCACTTGTGTATCTCTCAAAAGAAAGAAAAAGGAAAAAGAAAAGAACAGAAAATTTTTTTCTTGGAATTCCCGTCTTGGCTCAGTGGTTAACGAGCCTGACTAGTATCTATGAGGAGGCAGGTTCGATCCCTGACCTTGCTCAAGTGGTTTAAGGATCTGGCATTGCTGTGAGCTGTGGTGTAGATCACAGACACGGCTCGATCCCACATTGCTGTGGCTGTGATGTAGGCTGGCAACTACAGCTCTAATTTGACCCCTAGCCTGGGAACTTCCATATGCTGTAGGTGTGGCCCTAAAAAAGCAAAGCGAAAAATAAATAAATATAAACTTCAAATTTTTTTTCTTACATCAAAAACTTAAAAAAATTATACTTTTCTATTATCATTTAAAATATGGCTTAGTTTTATTTAAATAACCTTTTCCAGTTGATCTTGGCCATTTATTAATTTATGCGAAGTAATACTTTTTTTTTTTTTTTTTTTTGCTTTTTAGCGCTGCACCCATGGCATATGGAGGTTCCCAGGCTAGGGGTCAAATTGGAGCTACAACTGCTGGCCTATACCACAGCCACAGCAACGCACGATCCAAGCCATGTCTGCGACCTACACCACAGCTCACAGCAACGCCTCAGATCCTTAACCCACTGAGCGAGGCCAGGGATCGAACCTGCAACCTCACGGTTCCTAGTCAGATTCGTTTCTGCTGCGCCAGGATGAGAACTTCGAAGTAATACTTTTTTAAAGTTACTTTACACAGAAAAAAAAAAAATTTAATTCATTGTTTCCGCATATCATAGTGATTTGCCAAAAGAGTAGTTTAACAAAAGAGGAAAATACGGAAATTAAAGTTGTGGTAAAGATGGAAATAATACTGCCCCGATATGAAATCTGTGGCAGGCAAATTCCTGATCTTCTGTGAACCCATTTGTCCTCATGTGCCAAATGATAAGTACTGGCTAGATTATCTGCAAGGCCCCTTATAGCATGAACTTCCTGTATATTCTAAATTATAATTAGAGAAGGGAAAGCAGACACTAGCTTCAAGTCACCCCTCTGTTTCTCATCATTCGGTGGCATATCTTTTTACTTTACCATAATAAGTCTTGAAAATGTAGGATCGAATTAAGATTAATCATTTAGTCCTATTATGTAGTGTTAACTAGTTCATTTTCAGAACTCATAACTGTAATCAAAGAATAGCTCAATGTAACTGGAACTTTTTAAGTTGGATTTATTGAGGTATAATTTACTTAAAGTCTTTCTTTAATGTGAGAATTTTACTATATATTGCTGTTTATGGTTAAACAGTTTGATACATTTACTGAAATTCATCACAAGTACACCTAAAATTAAGGAATTTATTGTATGTAGATAATACTTTGGGCATCAGGAATTTACAAATTAATATTCTAGCAGCTAGGCCATGAGTGATTAACTTTCAAAATATAAAATATTCAGGATATACTCAGGCAGTGTCATTCTGTGACTGTTGTAGAACAATATGGAGACGTTATCATTAGATAATCTTGTCCATAACTCAGACAGACAAGAACACTGTTAACACCTATACACAAACACAACAAACACCCTCTTCTAACAGGAATGATTAGTATATCTTTACCAGTGATAACTCTTTCCCTCCCATAGATGAAAATATCAGGTTACCCCAGTCGTCCCCACTTCCTGACACCACTCATTCCACAACTGGCTTCCACATAAACCCTCTTTAGACATGGTTCAAAGCTAATGGGCTTTGACAGGTTGTTGTCTATCTCTGCTTCCTCCATTCTCCCTCTGTGCTTTCTCTGTGTTCTCTGTCTTCCACCCTCCCCTCCTTTTCCCTCCTCCTTCAGGTCCTGACATCAGGTCCTTGCCTCTTCAGGCCTCTTACTACATTCTTTGAGTTTTTTTCTTTTTACCATTTCCTGTGGTGTTTTTTTTTTTTAAGATAACTCATATAGATAAAATCTTTATCCATTTGCATAATGCCTTAGAAAAATATAATACATAAGCAGGCCCATAATATACTTTTTCCTTTAAAATAAAGTTTCCTTGACTTATGCTGACGACGTTGATTAACTATTTAAATTGATCCTAACTCCTGAATTGTAGTGAAAGATCACTTTTTCTGAAACTTTTGTCATCCATAAAAGACATAATTAAATGGCATTTAAGGCAAATACAAACTGTCTCTGAATCTCCTCATAAGATAAGAAACTTATCGGTTGGATTTCATTGACTTTATCATAATCTGGCCACTAAGTGATTTACAACACTTTGGAATCTTCTTTGAAGATATGATGTACATTTAAGGGCCTTAGTTTAGATTATGAATCCATAAGCAAAAATTTCAAAAAGGGATTTCTTATAAAAATTAAGAAAACTTCAAGGAACAGTTTTCTTCTTTTTTGCCATCATTCTCATCACTCTAAATTGGAAATATTAACATTAACATTCACTCAAATATTTGGATGATTTTGATAATGTATGAAATCCCCATTTTTTAAATGTTCTATTGTTATAAGACTTCCTGGGAAGCAGTACTATTCCTACTCACTTATGTTTTTTATTTCTAGTGAAAACTCAGATGCAACAAGGATTAATCTCTATAGCTGCCCGCACTGTTATTACACATCTGGTAAATCACTTGGGCCATTATCCAATGAGTGGTGGTCCTGCTATGTTAACAAGTCAGGTGTGTGAAAATCACGACAATCATTACAGTGAAAGCACTGAACTTTCTCCAGAACTCTTTGAGAGTCCAAATATCCAGTTCTTTGTGTTGAACAATACAACCTTAGTGTCGTGTATCCAGATCAGATCAGAAGAGAGTATACCTGGAGGAGGTTTATCTGCTGGCCTTGCATCAGCCAATTCAAATGTCAGAATCATAGTACGTGATCTTTCTGGAAAATATTCATGGGATTCTGCCATCCTGTATGGACCACCTCTTGTAAGCGGTTTGTCAGAACCTACATCTCTCATACTTTCATTGTCTCACCAAGAGAAGCTGGAAGAGCCTCCTGTATCTAGTGAATGCTTAGAAGATGTAACAGTTAAAGATGGGATTTCTCTCCAGTTTAAAAGAAGATTTAGAGAAACTGTGCCAACATGGGATACAGTAAGAGATGAAGAAGATGTTCTTGATGAGCTTTTGCAGTATTTAGGTGTAACTAGTCCTGAATGCTTACAGAGAACTGGAATCTCACTTAATATTCCTGCTCCACAACCTGTGTGCATTTCTGAAAAACAGGAAAATGACGTTATTAACGCTATCCTTAAGCAGCATACAGAGGAAAAAGAATTTGTTGAGAAACACTTCAATGACTTAAACATGAAAGCTGTAGAGCAAGATGAACCAACTCCTCAGAAACCTCAGTCAGCATTTTATTATTGCAGATTGCTTCTTAGTATATTGGGAATGAATTCCTGGGACAAAAGGTAAGAATAAAGGAGAGTTTTTTTTTTAATATACTATTAGTCTTATTCATCTGAAGATCAACATTTTAGTATCTGTTCTTTCTCTCAGTAAATTTTACCCACCAATTAGTTCTTTGACCAGGGGCACTTTTGTTTGTTTTGAGGCCACTGGGTCATAATCAAGTTTCTAGGAATAAAAAGCTAACGTGATGTAATAAATTAACTATTATCATTTTCTTAATGACTAGTAGAATTACCTGACTTGGAACTCATTGCTTATGTAATTGAAAAGCATTCATGTTTTTTCCAACCTTCGTATAAGCTATTAAGAGAAACTTTATTCTTATAACACTTGTGTCACCAGATATGTGAGTTTTTCATGCCAGCAATACTTGAACAAGACAAGAGGTAGAGTTCAAACCTACAAGACTGCCCCCTTCTCAGACATCAGTTGCACGTCTGGGCACCTGTACTTCTTAAGCAACTGGCTGTAAATCAGGGGTTCCCAAAATTCCTTCCTTGGATTTGATAATTAAGTAGTATGACTCGTAAAATATTTACTTTTATCAGTTTATTATAAAGGATAGTTAGAGAACACTAATGAATAGCCAGATGAAGAGGTATGTAGAGTAAAGTCTGGAAGGATTCCAAGTTATGGGAACTTCTGTCCCTGTGGAGTTGGTGTATGCCACCCTCACAGCACACTGAATGTGTTTACTAGCCTGGAAGCTCTCTGAATCCCATAATTTAGGGATTTTTATGGAGGTTTTTATCACGTAAGCATGCTTGATTATTAGGTCAGTCTCCAGCCTCTCTCCCTTCCCAAAGGTTGGGCTGAAAGTTTCAAGCTTCTAATCATGACTTGCACTTTTCTGGGGATGAGATCCCATCCTAGAGTTATCCAGGAGCCACCAAGAGTCGCCTTATTAGAATAAAAGACGCTCCTTTTACCTAGGAAATTCCAAAGTTTTTAGGAGGTCCGTGGACGAAGCTCCTGTCACCTCCAGCACTTAGGAATTTAGAAAGGTTTTAGGACCTGTGAGTCAGTAACTGAGGACATAGCCCACATGTATATTTCTTATTATTTTTAAACCTAACCTTTTTTTTTCAGACAAATAGTAGTATGATTTTTTCTTGTTTGTATCAAAGAAATTAACCCAGGATTTAGCATCAAATCAAGAGAAGAATCTGGATTTCTTTTTTTAATTTAATTTAATTTTATTTATTCATTTATTTTTTAGAGCCGTACCTGCAGCATATGGATGTTCCCAGGCTAGGGGTGGAATCAGAGCTGCAGCTGTTGGCCTACATCACAGCCACAGCAACAACAGATGCAAGCCATGTCTGTGACCTACACCACAGCTCACAGCAATGCCGGATCCTTAACCCACTGAGTGGGGCCAGGGATTGAACCCACGTCCTCATGGATACTAGTCAAGTTCGTTACTGCTGTGCCACAACAGGAACTCACATGATTTCATTTTTTTTTAATTTTATTTTCTTTTATGCATATTGTAAAACCTCATTAAAAACTTGCAGTACACACACAAAGTTTTGAAGTCAGTTAAGTAGAAGTTAAATGAAAGGGCGTGAGACTTAACTGAGAAGATCCAGGTTAGAGTCACTTGAATTTTGAGCCTTGGGCTATAGTTAGCAAATTGAGGAAATAAGGCCGACCTCACATAATGATGAGAGTTAAATTATATAAAATATTAAAATTGTATGGTAGTATAAAGCATTATTAATATATATTTTGAAAATTTCTATGATACTAAAAGTTGTAGGAAAGTAGAAGGATTATTTAATGTCTTGTTTTCATTCAATTTGTAGTAGGAGGGGGGCTCAGTGAAGCACTGAAATGGAATTCTACTTGCTTACCTAGTGTTCGTAATCTTAGTTGATTTTAAACCCTTCTTAATAGAAGGGAGTATCCTCTCTGCCTTATGGGAAAGCTGTGTTATATCAGGAACACAGTTTGCCTTATGGTATGTCCAAATACAGCTATTTGCCACTCATATAAATTCATTCTACTCTCTCTTGCTGTAGAATGGCCTATATATACTGTCTCTTGAGAAAAATTAAAGATGGGAAGCTATATTTTACCACAGTAAGCACTGATTTCATGAATATAATTCGTACATATTTACCACTTGTATAATGAATTTGGTAAAATTTATACACTGTTTCATAGTGTAAAAAATACACTTAATGTAAAACAAGGAAGAAGCAAATTCCATCTGGATTACACATCCTTACTTGGTAATGGTTTAGATTTTATGAATGTTTTATTTCTCATGAGGAACAGTTTTCTCATTTTTTTTTTTTTTTGGTCTTTTCGTCTTTTTAGGCCTGCACCTGTGGCGTATGGAGATTCCCAGGCTAGGTGTCCAATCGGAGCTGTAGCTGCCAGCATATGCCAGAGCCACAGCAATGTGGAATCTGAGCTGCGTCTGCAACCTACACCACAGCTCAAGGCAACCCGGATCCTCAACTCCCTGAGCAAGGCCAGGGATCAAACCTGCTTCCTCATGGATGCTAGTCCGGTTCACTAACTGCTGAGTCACAATGGGAACTCCTCACGTGTTTGAATGAAATTCTTCAGAAGAAACCTGCAAGTATTTTTATCCGTTTTTCTGGATATGACTTTGGGAAACTCCCAGCATCTGCATGGAAAAATTACAGTGGCCAATAGATAAAGATCCACTAGCAAAAATATATGAGGGCCTGGGTAGAAATAATGACATATATTCTTTACATTTTTTTTAGGGTCTGTTCTCCTTTGTGTTAGAAGTATGAAAAGGCAAGAAAAGTATAAGAGTTGCATGAGTAGAGTGGAAAGTATTTCCGGGACTGTCATGTCATTCACTGCAAAGGTGATGAAAATGTTTATAAATCTCTCTATTTAGGAGGAGCTTTCATCTCCTGAAGAAAAATGAAAAACTACTTAGAGAACTTAGGAACTTGGACTCAAGACAGTGGTAAGTTTGTTGGGAAATTTTCAAGTTTATATCTAGCAACTGTCAGCTATTTCTCTGTTCTTATGCAAATAATATTGTTGAATTATAACTTTCTGAGCAGAAACTGTATTTCATTTATACATACTTAGAAATAATAAGCATTTTTGCAAGAATGTTGGGCTACATTTAACTGTTCGGTATCTTTGGACTGTCTATAAGTTTCAGAATCATCTTTTGCATTGAAGAAGTCTGATCGAACCTATAAAAGGTCCTTTAGTTTTCCCATCCTTAGACATTCTAAATATACCCTTTTTATTAGTCAGAGAGGCCTCAAGTGAAATGACTGGTGACTACAAGGTAGTACGTACAAAAATATAATGGAACAAAGGTGATGTATGATATAGTTTGTTATATTGCTATAAATCTGATTTCTTTTAAAGCCTCTGGATATGTATCCATTTATATGTGAGTTTTGGTGTAGAAAACCTTGTTTTATCATTCTTTTAATAGTCTCTAGGTTTGCGCCATCTATTTCAAAGCTTTTCTTTTCTGTTGATTTGTCTATCAATTTTGTGCAGATATTACTGATTAATTTATTACACCTTTATGATTCAGTGTCTGATACCCTCAGTCTTCTTCCTCAACCCATCCTATACATTCGTCTTTTCTTAGATGTTCTCACCTGTTTATTCTTCCAGATACATTAAAATTATGCTGTTTTCCAGAAGAAAACACCATTTATATTTTGGTTTGATTTGAAATAAAATTCTCCTATGGAAGAATAAATACATCTGTTATCTTCATTCTTCACATTCATAATCATGGAGTGTTTTTTATTTATTCTGAGACTCTGATACTACACTTAAGGCTGTTTTACTTTGGTGTTGCTAATCTGAATAGAGTCCTTTCCCCGGTAAATTTTGTATCCAAATACTTTAATGAATTCTCATCAATTTTAAACATTTTATAGTTGTTTAGGTATGTAATCATTTACTGCAAATAATAATCTTTTGAAAAGTTATGCCTGTTTTTGCTTATAGCATCATGTTTTATTGCACTGACCAGAACTTGCACTGCAGTGTTAAATAATTATAATGAGTGGTCATTCTTGTCGTTTCTGCTTTTAATGGAAATGACTCTTCTGTTTCATCCTTAAATAAAATATCAGTTGTTAGTTTGAAATAGATCATTTTTATCATGCTGAGAAAGTAACCTATTTTTTAGGAGTTTTTATAATGAAAGGGTGTTAAATGTTTTCACGGTGTTCCTCAACATCTGTTCAGGTTTTTGTATATTTATTTTTTATATCCAGATTTTGCTTTCTTAACTAACTGATGTTTAGTAATTAGATTGCTAATATTAAATAATTCTTACATTTTGGAGATAAGCCCTACTGGGTCTTTTGACTTCCTGTGAGTTATATTTACTAGAATTTCATTTTTAACTAGGGCTGGTCTATCTATTCGAATATTTTATAGTTACTTTTTTGTCTGTTCTTAAGTTTTTAGAATTAATACTATAGCCAACTTCATAAAATGAACCTAATCTGTTCTTTGAAAATTTGGAGGAATTAGAAAAATTTCTAATTCTTTCGTTTTGTTTCATTGTCTTTTCAGATTTTCTTACCTATTAGGTCTTACCTCTTAGGTCAGTTCCAGTGTTTCAGATTTCTTTTCTTTTCTTTCTTTTCCTTTTTTGTCTTTTTAGGGCCATACCTGCAGCATATGGAGGTTCCCATTCTAGGGGTTTAATTGGAGCTACAGCTTCCGGCCTATGTCACAGCCACAGCCACTCCAGATCTGAGCCTCATCTGCAACCTATACCACAGCTCAAGGCAATGCTGGATCCTTATCCCGCTGAGCGAGGCCAGGGATTGAACCTGTGTCCTCATAGATACTAGTCAGATTTGTTTCCACTGAGCCACCATGGAAACTCCCTTGTTTTTCTTTTTTTAAAGTCAATGTCGTTGAGATTTCAAAATAATTATAGTAGGGATTCATACATAATTCTCTACTTCAGTCCCTTTTTTCAGTCTTGTAGGGCTTTTTAAAAAATTAATCTACCTATTCCCATGTCATTGCTTCAGAGTTTTGTTTTTTTATCCCACCTGTATTGAGATATAGTTAATTGACATATAACTTCTTGAAGGTTTAAGGTTTAAACGTAATGATTTGTGTGTGTTGCCAAATGAATACAACAGGGTTAGTACATCATCACCTCACTTGGTTACAATTTCTTTTTGTGGTTAAAAACTTTAAAAATCCACTCTCAGCAATTTTCAAATATACAGTATTGTTAACTATGATAACCATGAGGTACATTATCTCCCCAGAACTTACTCATCTATGGCTGGAAATTTGTATCTTTTTACCCACTTTCTGCCAACCAGTCTGTTCTCAGTTTCTGTGAATACAGATTTTTTTTAGATTTCACGTATAAGTAAGAACATGCAATATTTGTATTTCTCAGACATTTCTCTTAGTATAATGCCCTCAGGGTACATCCATGTTGTCACAGATGCCAAGTTTTCCTTCTTTTTCATGGCTGAATCCCACTGTAAATACCATATTTTCCTAATCCATCAGTGGACACTTAAGTTGGTTCCATACCTTGGCTATTGTAAATAATGCTGCTGTGAACACGGGGTTGCAGATGTCTTTTGCTTGGTTATATTCGCAGAAATGAAATCGCTGGATCTTATAGTGGTTCTATTTTTAGCTTTTTTGAGGACCCTCCATACCTTTTTGCAGAGAGACTGCATCACTTTACCTTCCCACCACCAGTGCACGAAGGTTCCCTTTTCCTCTCCAATACTTGTTATCACTTGTCTTTTTGATAATAGTCTTCCTAACAGTGTGAGCTGATATTTCTTTGTGTTTTGATTTGCATTTCTCTGATGATTAGTGATATGTTGAGCACTTTTTCACATACCTTTTGGTCATTTGAATATCTTTTTCAGAAAATAATTCATTCATGTCTATTGCTCATTGCATTATGTGTTTTGTTTTGTTTGTTTGTTTGTCTTTTTAGGGCTGCACCCACAGTATATGGAGGTTCCCAGAATAGGTGTCTAATTGGAGCTACAAGTGCCAGCCTGTACCACAGCCACAGCAACGTGGGATCTGAGCTGCACCTGTGACCTACACCACAACTCATGGAAACACTGGATCCTTAGTCCACTGAGTGAGGCCAGGGACCAAACCCGTGTCCTTTTGGATACTAGTCAGGCTCATTAACCACTGAACCACAATGGCAACTCCCCTGGATTATGTGTTTATTACAGTTGAGTGGTATGATTTTCTTGTATGTTTTGGATACTAACCTCTTATCAGACATGTAGTTTGAAAATATTTTCTTCCATCTATAGGCTACCTTTTCATTTTGCTTATCCTTTCTTTTGCTGTGCAGAAGCTTTTTAGATTTATGTAATCCCACTTGGTTTTGTTTTGCATTTCTTGCCTGCGCTATGTGTGTTATATCCATAAAATCATTGACAAGACCAGTGTCCAGGAGCTTACCCTTAATTTTTCTTCTAGGAGTTTTATGCTTTCGGCCCTTAGATCTAAATTGAGTTTTTAATCCATTTCAAGTTAATTTTTGTGAGTAGTATAAGGGTCCAGTTTTGATTCTTTTGCATGTGAATGTCCATTTTTCCCAGTACCATTTATTGAAGAGATTATCTTCTCCATTATCAATTCTTGGCTCCCTTGTCAAATATTAGTTGACTGTATGTACATAGTTTATTTCTGGGCTCTCCGTTCTGTTCCATTGATTTGTGTGTCCATTTTAATGCCAGTGCCATATTGCATTGATTATCATAATTTTGTAATACAGTTTGAAGTCAGGAAGTGATGCCTTTAGCTTTGTTTTTCTTTCTCAAGATTGCTTTGGCTAATGGGCTGTTTTGTGGTTCCAAATTTTAGGATAGTTTTTTCTCTTTTATAAATCATGCCATTGGACTCTTGGTAGGGATTGCAATAGATCTTTTGGATTTTATGAAAATTTTAACAATATTAATTCTTCCAACCCATGGACATAGGTTATCTTTTATTTGTTTCCTCGTCACTGTCTTTCATCAGTGATAGTTTTCATTGTAAAGATTTTTCACTGCCTTGGTTAAATTTTTCCTTTTTTTGATGCTATAATAAATGTGATTGTTTCATTTCTTCTTCAGATAATTTATTGTTAATGTATGTAAAAATACATTTTGTGTGTTGGTTTTGTCACCTACAACTTTACGGAATTTTTTAGTTCTAACTTTCTGTGTGTGTGTGAAATCGTTTGGATTTTCTATATATAAGATCATGTCATCTGCAAAGAGAAATAGTTTCACCCTTTCCATTCCAATGTGTCTTTTTTTCTTTGCCTGATTGCTCTAAGACTTCTAATATTATGTTATATCGTTATATAATGATCTTCTTTATCCCTTGTTAGCATTTTTAACTCATAAAGTCTTGTTTTCTCTGATATAAATAAAGATACCTTTGCTTTCTTTTGTTTATCATTTGTCTGAAATATCTTTTTCCAGTCCTCCATTCTCATTGTTCATTTTGAAATTAAAGTGAGTCTCTTGTAGGCAGCATATCTCTTGGATCTTGTTTTGTTTGTTGTTGTTTTGTTTTTGTTTTTTTTTTTTCAATCCATTTTGCCATTCTGTGTCTTTGGATTGAAGAATTTAATCCATTTGCGTTAAGAGTAATTATTGATAGGTAAGAACTTACTAATACCATTTTGATTTCTAACTGTTTTGTACCTCCTTTGTTCTTTCCTTCTTCTCTTTCTGTCTTCTTTTGTAATTTAATGACTTTCTGTATATGCTTTGAATCCTTTATTGCAACCTCTCTGTATCTACTACAGGTTTTTCTTTTGTGGTTACTACTAGGCTTATATAAAATACCTGTTTATAATATCTTGTTTTAAGCTGATAATAATTTAACTTTGATAGCATACAGAACCTTTATACTTTTACTTCTTCCCTCACATTTTAGATTATTGGTGTTACAATTTACATCTTTTTTTGTATTATTTTATTAAATAACAGATTATTGTAATTATAGTTATTTTTAAAACATTTTTCACTTTTAAACTAGATTTGCACCGTCACAGTGGGCCTTTTTTTTTCCTTGATGCAAATAATCTACTTAATCTTTTCAAAGAAATAGTTTCTTATTTGTCATATTTTGTTCTGTTTTATAACTAATTTATTTTTTATTTCTTGTTTATAAGTTTCGTATTGTTCTTTTCCTTCTAGAATTGAATGTTATTTGTCTTAGTTTTATTCTTTGTTATTTAACAATGAAATAGTCTCATGCTCTAAATTATTTCTGATTAAAGCTCTTGTCCATCTTTTTAGTCTCAACTTAAACATAATTTTTTCTGAAAAGCCTTTCCCAAAACTACTAACCCTTTACCTTCCTCCTCAGTCCCTTCCACCCTATGTTTATTTGGGTATCCTTCTATATGCTCTTACAGACCCCTGTAACACTTCCCCTGTCATAGTGTTTATCACACTGTGTTATTATTAGTATTTCTTAGATATTCTTATTTTTTCCAAGACAATTATAAAATAAAAACTCTCTAAGTAGTCTATGAGTTCTCATATCCTAACTTTTCCCCATAATAATTTATCTTTGGCACCAGATGATCAAGTCCTTGAGGGTATGAATCATACCTCTTTTGCTGTCTTGCTCACCATGTGTTCTCAGACCTCTACTGCTCTACTGAAACTATCCTTTCGAAGGTTAGTATCCTGACCATCAAGTCTAAAGTTTTCTCCATCCTTTCCAACGTCTTTGATTTATCTAATTTAATTCAATAGGCACTGTAAAAAAAATATAGCAGTTTTAGACTTACAAAATAATTGATTGTAAAGTACAGAGCATTCCTACATACCCTCTTCCCCCCTATGCAGTTACCCCTATTATTTGTATCTCGTGTCAGTGTGGTACATTTGTTAAAATTGATGAACCAATATTGATACGGTATTATTAACTGAAGTTCATAGTTTGTATTAGAATTCACTCTAGGTGTTATACATTGTATAAGTTTTGACAAATGTATAATGACATGTATTTACCATTATAATATAGAATAGTTTCTGCCCTGTAAACCCTTGAGTATTATGTCCCCCTAAAAATTTAATACCGTTGTTTATTCTCTCTTTAAAATTTTCTTCTCCCTTGGCTTCTGAAATCCTTATTCTGAAGGAAAATTTTCTAAAGGAAAATTTTTATTTTAATCCATAGTGACCTCTCAGTATCTGACCAGACTCTTTAGTCTAGAACTCAAGCCATACCAGCCAGTCTTGGCTATTCATAGTTTCTGTTTATTACCTTATGCTTTTCTACTTCTTGGCTCCTGCTAAACTAGTTATTTCAAGTTCATTTTCACGGGTTCATTTTCTGCCTTCTACTTTCCTACCATAGTTATCCTGATATCATTGGGATATCTCATATCTTCTCAAACCCATTCTTTTCGCTTCACGTACTCATATCTCTCATTTCTCAGTCTTGATTTTACAGCTGCTTATTACAAAATTTTACTTACCTTCCACTACCATTTCCAAGTAATCATTTCTTTCACAAATCATATCCTCCTCCTAATTTTCCCAGTTATAGTTAGAAGTACCATTTTAGCATCACCCAAACTTGGCCGTTTCCTTTCCTTTGCCCTTAGTGTCATAATCATTATGTCAGTTCTCTTTCTTATTATTTTTCACCTCCATCTCTTCGTTTTTCCTGCTTCCAGTCTCTTGATTCATGTCCTTACTATTTCTTTCTAAGAGTTAAAACCAGCTCTCACAGTAATGCATAGATTCTCATTCTAACTCTTCACCATCTAGACAGTCTTCACCACCAGAGTAATTTTTCTAAAATAAAATTTTTGTTTTATTCCCTGACTTCCCAATGCCTACCAGACTCTTTAGTCTAGAATCAGGCCATACTAGCTATTTGGGGCTATTTATGGTTTCTTTACATTATCTTATATTTTTCTGCTTCTTGGCTCCTGCTAAACTACTTCCATTCGCATGTACATCTTGAATATATGGAGGAACTCTTCCTTGAGACAGCATAGATTTTTTTTAATACCATACACCAAGTGAACCCATGACATTTACTTTGCTTTTTTTTTTTTTTTTTGTCTTTTTGCCTTATCTAGGGCCGCACCCGCAGCATATGGAGGTTCCCAGGCTAGGGGTGTAACAGGAGCTGTAGCTGCCAGCCTTCGCCACAGCAACGCAGGATCCAAGCCGCGTCTGTAATCTAACCACAGCTCACGGCAACGCCAGATCCTTAACCCACTGAGCAAGGCCAGGGATCGAACCTGCAACCTCATGGTTCCTAGTCGGATTCTGGTAACCATTGAGCTACAACGGGAACTCCTACTTTGCTTTTTTAAAAGAATTAAATAATGTAAACAAGTTTCTTTTTCTAACAGAATGGGTTCAAATAAAAATTCATCCTAATTATGTGACAATAAGGCAACTTTGGGGCTTCTTCTTAAGCCAAGAAACTGGAAACAAACCTGATTACCTGTCTGTAGGACTAGGGAGGAGAAAATGAAAATTTACTTTCTTTATAATCTTGTCTCTCCAGACTGTAGAACTTTTGATTTCTTTGACTAGGTTAACAAATTCAAATTCATATTCATTTTAAAATTTCAAATCATAAGATGATTTGTATTATTATTTTTATTGCAGAGCACATACAGGGAATCAGAAGTGCTTATAACAGAAGATTTCACTTTGAATTTACCAGTAGTAAACTCTTACTATTTTGCCAGTACTGGACATATCCTTATAGAATATTTGTGGCTGCAAGTTAATTAATTTCATTTTTCCTAATCTTTTTACCTCATTCATGGCTATGGTACATATTAATCTAATGGCAATGAATATACCAAACATTTTAATGGAAGTAGTTAGTAACTAGAAAAATAAGAAGGAATGGTGAAAAATTAAAAATTTACCTTAAAGAGCAACTTTTACAAATTTAAAAAAAGGACATAGATAATATAAAGGTGATTTCTCTTTCATGTTTGCATTTTAAAGATTTATTTTCTTATTTTTCCCTATATGGCACTTATATTTCTGTTTTTTAATAAATCGTGGTCTGTGAGTTCTAATTGATAGCCCTTTATCTAGGAAATCGAGAACACTGAGAAAGTCCCTGTTCTGCCATGATCAGAATTTACACATAGTGGATCATACTTCCAACTTAAATTCTGACAGCTTTATTGAGATATTATTCACATGCCATAAAATTCACTCATTTAAAGTGTACGTGTTTTTAGTATATTCACAGACAGCTATCACAGCAATTTAATTTTAGAGTATTTCCTTCAAAAAGAAACCTCATACCCATTACCAGTCACTCTCCATTACCCCTAAACATCACTCCTACTTCCCAGCTCTAGGCAACACTGATCTTTCTGTCTTTATAGATTTGCATATTCTAGATATTTCATATAAAAGGAATCAAACAATATGTGGTCTTTTGTGGCAGTCTTCTTAACACTGTTTTCAAAATTCATCCATGTGGCAGCATGTATCAGCATTTCATTTCTTTTTATTGCTGAATAATATTCCATTGTGTGAATATTCTATATTTTGTTTATTCATTCATTATTTGATGGACATTTGTGCTAGTTTCACTTTTGACTGTTCGGAATAGTGCTGCTGTGAACATTCATGTAGTTTTTTTCATGGACATTTTAGAGTTTTGTAATTTTTTTTTGCTTTTAAGGGCCGTATCTGTGACATATGGAGGTTCCCAGCCTAGGGGTTGAATCGGAGCTACAGCTGCCGGCCTACACCACAGCTACAGCAACGTCAGATCCAAGCTGCGTCTGCGACCTACCCACAGTTCAAGGCAACGCCGGATCCTTAACCCACTAAGCAAGGCCAGGGATCAAACCCGCAACCTCATGGTTCCTAGTCGGATTCATTTCCGCTGCGCTACAACAGGAACTCTCTAGTTTTGTAAACTTTTTAATAAGATTTTTATAGCTTAAACCTTATATTAAGATCTATATTGCTTTTTGACTTTTTATATATGTGGTGTGAGGTCATAATCCAACTTCATTCTTTTGCATTGTAGATCTCCAGCTGCCTAGCACCATTTGTGGAAAAGACTGTTTTTCCCCTTTATCTTGGTACTGTTGCAAAAAGCAATTAATGATAAATATAAAAGTTTGTCAGAACCCATGTTTCTTTTCCATATAGATCTATGTGTCTCTTCTTATGGTAGTACTACAGTGCCTTGATTTCTGTATTTTTGTGGCAGAAAATTTATATTGCATAGATAATGTAATTTATGAGTACATAAATTTATGACTAAATATGGGGTTTAGGGCACCAGGTACTTGGATAGGAAAACATTATCGCTCTCTTTTTTTTTTTAATGGCCACACCTACAGCATATGGAAATTCCCAGGCCAGGGATTAAATCCCAACTGTAGGTCTGGCAGTGCCATAGTCTTAAATTGTTGCACCAGTCTGGGGATCAAACCTGTGCTTCTGCAGTAACCCGACCCTCTGCAGTTGGATTCTTAACCCCCTGCACCCCACTGAGAACTCCAAAAGTTGTTTTGTTTTTCTTTTTTGACTGTCCCATGACATATGGAGTTCCCAGGCCAGGGATCAGATCTGAGCTGCAGTTGTGACCTACACCACAGCTGTGGCAACGTGTGATCCTTTAACACACTTTGCCAGGCCAGGAATTGAACCTGTGTCCCGGCATTGCAGAGGTGCCACCAATCCCATTGCACCACATCAGGAATTCCTGTTTAACATCATAAAGAACCAATTTTTATTTTTTACTTATTTTTCAATTTCATTTATTTCCACTCTAGTCTTTATTATTTGATTTCATTTATTTCCACTCTAGTCTTTATTATTTGATTTCATTTATTTCCACTCTAGTCTTTACTATTTTACTCTTCTGCTTATTTTGAGTTTAGTTGCTCTTCTTTTTCTAGCTTCTTAAGGTAGAAGGTTTAGTTTTTATTTGATATCTTTTCTTTTAACATAGGCATTTACACTCATAAATATACCAGCGTGTACCGCTTTACCTGTATGTTGTCAGTTTTGTTATATTTTCATTCATCTTCAAGTGTTTTCTAATTTCCCTTGAGATCTATTCTTTCACCCATTGGTTATTTAGGAGTACACTGTTTCATTTCCACATATTTGTAAATTTTCTGCTTTTATTGATTTCTAATTTTATTCCATTGTTTTTAGAAAATACACTTTACATAATTTCAGTTATTTCACATTTATTGAGGCTTGTTCTGTGGCCTACCATATGGTCTGTCCTGAAAGATATTCCATATATGCCTGAAGAGAATGTGTTTTCTGCTACTATTGTGTGGAGTGTTCAGTAGGTATGTTTATACTGTTATTCAAGTCTTTTCTTGTTGATATTCTCTTAGTTGTTCTGTCCTTTACTGAAAGCAAAGTATTGATGTCTCCAGCTATGATTATAGAGATGTCTGTTTCTGCTTTCAGTTCTGTCAGTTTTCGCTTCATGTGTTTTGAAGTTCTCTTGTTGGTGTGTATATGTTTTTATATATTCCTGTTAGAAGGATCTTTTTTTATTCGTTTGGTCCATTAGTTGCAGTTTTTTGGTTTGTTGTAGTTGTTGTTGTTGGTCTTCTTAGGACTGTACCCGTGACATATGGAGGTTCCCAGCTAGGGGTCAAATCGGAGCTGTAGCTGCCAGCCTACATCACAGCCACAGCAATTCCAGATCTGAGCTGCATCTGTGACCTACACCACAGCTCACGGCAATGCTGCATCCTTAACCCACTGAGTGAGGCCAGGGATTGAACCTGCATCTTCATGGATGTTAGTCAGATTCTTTTCTACTGAGCCACAACAGGAACTTTAGTTGAGGGTTGTTTTTTTTTTTTTTTTTTTTTTTTTGACTACATCCACAGCAAATGAAAGTTTCTGGGCCAGGAATTGAACCTGTGACACAGCAGTGACCTGAGTGGTTGCAGTGATGATGGCAGATTCTTAATCCTCTTTGCAAGTGAACTCCCTAGGATGATCTTTTAACATTATGAAATATATCTTTATCTTTTATAACATTTTATTTTTAAGTCTAATATTAGTGTACCTATTCCAGCCCTTTTGTTTACTGTTTGCACAGCATCTTTTTCCTTTTCTCTTTCCTTTCCACTTTGTGTCTTTGAATCAAAAGTATATTGATAGTAGTTGTTTCTTTGGGTCATTTGTTTATTTTTTAGTCAGCTTGGAAAGCCAAATTTCATATAAAAAATTTGCTTTTATAAACATTTTTAATTTTAAGGAGAAGTAAAACAAAAATGTCTAATAACCTGTCAGTTACTCCATACAGTTTTATAATATTTGTGTAGACATTTCTTATAAGTAATTGGAAGAAGTGAATCAATTCTTGCTTGTATCTTTAGTTTTATTTCTAAAACACAGTCCCTTTATCTCTGGGATTCGGCCACATTGCACAACAGGCAGCTCTTCAGATGCTTCATGCATTCACAACTGTGTGTCTTTCCTGATAGTTTCTCTTCATCTGTAAAATCTCAGTTACCTGCACCCAGCTTAATGTTACCGTCTTCTTTAAATTTCTCTGTTTCTCAGAGATAATCATTGCTTTCTTCTGTTCTAATGGCAATTGTAACTTTTATAATTTTTTACTTACAATTACTTATCTCTCTGTAGATTATAAGTTTCTATTCATTTTCATCTTTTTATTGCCACATATTTAGAAGTTAGTTATTGGATTAATAGATAACTTAATGATTAAATGAATGGTGAAATCTTTTGTTTTATAGCCGAGAGACACACAAGATTGCAGTGTTTTATGTTGCTGAAGGACAAGAAGACAAACATTCCATTCTCACCAATACAGGAGGAAGTCAAGCATATGAAGATTTTGTAGCTGGTCTTGGTTGGGAGGTATTATTTTTACATTATACCAAATATCATTTTATTTCTGTTTGGAAGCAATGGTTTTCTTTTTATTTCTAGATTATTTTGTAAGCATTATTTTAGGAGACCCAACAATTTAACAGTGGGTTTGTTGTTTCTGCCTTATATCTCATCTACAAAGACAGCAGCAGTTGGGACTTATGATAAAACAGTTAAAAACTGTTTTTTTAGTTAGTGTCAGAGTGCACTAATCTCATAGGCTTAGATGATCTGGATTTTCCTCACTGCTGTGACAACTAGACTAGTGGTCTTCAAACAAAGATGAATATTCCTACAGCTAATCCAAGGATTCTGGGGGGCATGTCAGCATGGTTAGTTTTGAGGAGCTAAGTTTCCAGATCCTTAACTTTACTAAAATTGATGACTCATAACCCTTCTAAAGTCTCTTGCCTCTCCTTTTCTGTTCTTCATCTTTTGCTTTTTAGGGCCATACCTGTGGCATATGGAGGTTCCCAGGCTAGGAGTGTAATCAGAGCTACAGCTGTCAGCCTACGCCACAGCCACAGCAATGCGGGATCTGAGTCGCATCTGTGACCTACACCACAGCTCACAGCAATGCTGGATCCTTAACCCACTGAGTGAGGCCAGGAATCAAACCTGCATCCTCATGGATGGTAGTCAGATTCGTTAACCGCTGAGCCACAACAGGAATTCCTGTTCTTCATCTTTGTAAGAGAAAAGCATACTACTCACTCACTCTGCATTGCCCTAGAAAATTTGGCACCAGAAAAAGAGACAGTTCATTCAAGAGGGCTTGTTCCTGAGAGAGTCTCTGATAGCTAAGCGGGAAATATTGAAAGGTGCTGTACTTTTATGTCATTCTGGCAACCAAATTATATCAAGGTTCCTGAACCAAATCTGTCTAAGAATTATAACTCAGAAGTGAGGTGTCTGTCATAGAGATTTGTACTGGCACGTTTATTTCAGTTAAAAAATGAAGAGTCAGACGTGTTCTAACAGAAAGTGAATATATTCTCTTCCAATTCAGTAATTAGAAGGCAACCTAATTAATAATGCGCCAAGGACCTGAATAAACATTTTTCCAAAAATATATACAAATAATAAGTACATGAAAAAATGTTCAACGTCATTACCTATCAGAAAAATGCAAATCAAAATGACAGTGAGATACCACTTCACACCCATTAGAATGGCTAGAATGAAAAAGTCAGATAATAACAACTGTAGGCTAAGACTCAGAGTAATCTGAGCCCTCATATACTGTTAGTAGGAATGTGAAACTGTGCAGCTGCTATGGTAAACAAACTTGGCAGCTCATCAAACAATAAAACATTGAATTACCACATGACTGAAAATTCTACTCTTAGGTATATACCCAAGGGAAATGAAAATGTATGTCAGCACAAAAACTTGAACATGAATGTTTATCATATTCATGTGGATAAACATGATATGGTCTATCCATATAATGGTATTTAGCCATAAAGAGGAATGAAGTACTGACATGTGCTATAGTATGGATGTACCTTGGAAACATGCTAAATAGAAGAAGCCAGGCACAAAGACCATGTATTGTGGTCAATTTACGTGAAATATCCACAGTGTGTGTAGGTGTATATAGGGGTGTGTGTGTGTGTGTATAGAAGGCATGTTAGTTGTTGCTTAGTCTGGTTGTGGAGATAAGGGAAGATTGTGATAACAGTTAAAGGGTATAGAATTTCTTTTTGAAGTGATGAGAATGTTCTAAAATTGACTGCAGTGATGATTGTACTTATCTGTGAATATACTAAAGTTCATTAAGTCGTACAGTGGGAACTTTCACTTCTGGAAATATCAAGTACACACTCTCCCTATTCTTTACACTTAAGTACAACAAAAACCCTGGATATTACATGTGAATGGTGGTGAAAAGAAGACAGACCATTAGGACTTTAGGACCAAGGGATGACATGATAGTGAGTTCTCAGGCTTTTCTTTTTGCCTCATGTATCTCGGACTTGGAGCTGAAGAAGCCAGCAACCTAGTAATAGCAACAAGTGCAAGCTGAAAAAAACAAAAGCCCACTCTTTCTAACCAAAGAATCAGGAAAGGAACGACCTATAAAGACAGAAAACATTTAAACAGTACCTTCTCTATTGCAGCCAAACACCAGAGAAAATGCTGTGACCTTCATCCTCACCTGTGACAACAAAACTGGGTTAAGGAGACTAGACTTCTACCCTTAGAAGAATATAATGAAGCATTCCAACATCACCCTGGAGTGATGCTGGAGTAGTAGTAGATGGTATCAGGGAAGGCCAGATAGAGAGCTGGGACTTTCATCTCTGCCAGCTTGTAACAAGTCTCCCCTCCATTCCCCACACCGCAGTGTCAGCAGGGGACTACATGAGGAACCTGGAATTTCGGCTAAATCTATGTGTAATGAAGTGCACCCCCCCTTTCCCTGGAAAAGATTAGAGGAGGTCTAGTGGAGAGTTAGCCTTTCACCATCACTCAGGGCTAACGAGACCACCTCAAGTACTCTGTCAGTGGACATCACATAGGAAGTCAGTACTCCTCTACCTCCATCTGGTCATTATAAGGCAGAAAACCTCTGCTTCTCTGATGGAGCTGTGTCACAAAACAGCCAACTAAAACAGAAGTTTTAATTTAGATGCATAACCTCATAATATAATATGATAATGTCCAGGCTTCAACCAAAAGTTATACCAAGAACCAAGAAGGTCTCAAACTGAATGAAAAAAGACAATAGATGCCAACATGAAGATGATAAAGATTTTTTAAGTGACTATTCAGCAAGCAGTTAGGAACACAGTTGAAACAAATGAAAAATACAGTCTCAGCAAAGAAATAGATACAAAGAAGAGCTAAATGGACATTTTAGAACTGATACAATAAAAAGCTCAGTAGATGGGCCCGGCAACAGAGTCAGGTACAGGTGGTGGTACAGAAGGAAGAATCCGTAAATTGGAACGTAAAACATTAAAAATTAATCTGAATAGCAGAGAGAAAACAAAGACAGTGAACAGTGCAGTAAACAGACCTGTGGATCTATACAAAAGATCTAAAATCCTTGTTATGTGAGTCCCAGAGGGAGAGGAGAAAGAAGCTGGGTCTGAAAACTACTTGGAGAAATAATGTTGAAACTCCCCAAATTTGGCAAGAGAAATAAATATAATAAAGTTATAGTTTGAGGAACCTAGGTGAAAACCAAATAGGATATATGGAAAGAAATCCATACACATCAGAATTAAACTTCTGAAAACTAAAGGCAAAAAAAAAAAATCTCAAGTCTCCAGAGAAAAAAATATACCTATCTATTTGGGTAAAATTTGAATGATACTGAATTTCCCACCAGAAACTGTGGTGGCCAGAGGAGGCAACATGCTATTTTTCAAGAGCTGAAAGAAAAAAAATTGTCAGCCTAGAATCCTATAGGTAGCAAAGGAATGAAGCAAAACATTCTCAGAGGAAGGAAAACTTAGAACATTTGTTGCCAGTAGACCTACCCTAAAAGAACCACTATAGAAGTTCTGTTAACAGAAAGGAAATGATAGAAGGATCTTTGGAACATCGGAAAGAGAGAGCATGTCATGAAAAAATATGGGTAAATACATTGTTTACTTCTCTTGTTTTCTTTATTATGTTTGATGGTGCAAAAATCACTTCATTTTCACTATCTGATATGTTTCTAAATATAATGATGTGGAAACATTCATGATAATTGTATTACAATAATTATAGTAATAATTGTAATAAGGGAAGGGTAAAAGGACATAAAGTGAGGTAGGGCTTCTTTATCTCACTCACGCTGGTAAAATGGCAGATCAGTAGACTGTGTTGAAGTATGTACAAGTATTAAAACACCAAGAACAACCGCTAAAAAGCATATAACAAAATGTACTCAGAAAAATGATAAGTAAAAATAGAATTCTAGAAAACGTTCACAGGAAAGCCAGAACGGCTGAATTAATATTAGGTAAGGTAGGCTTCAGAGCAAAGAAAATTACCACAGAGGGGAGACATTGTGTGACAATCATAAAAGGGTCAGTCCACTAAGAAAGCAATACAGTCCTAAATGTGCGTGCATCAAGCAACAGAGCTGCAAAATATGTGAAGCAAAGCTGATAGAACTGAAAGAAGAAATAAATTATAGGTGAAGACTTCACTTAACAACTGAGAGAAGTAGGCAGAAACTCAGAAAGTATATAGAAGGACTCGATACCATATCAACCAACAGGATCAAATTAACATTCATAGAATACTCCATTCAACAATATCATAATACAGGAGTTCCCTTCGTGGCTCAGTGGTTAACGAATCCGACTAAGAACCATGAGGTTGCAGGTTCGATCCCTGGCCTTGCTCAGTGGGTTAAGGATCCGGCGTTGCCGTGAGCTGCCGTGTAGGTTGCAGATGCGGCTCGGATCCTGTGTTGCTGTGGCTGTGGCGAAGGCCGGCGGCTACAGCTCCTGTTAAGACCCCTAGCCTGGGAACCTCCATATGCCGCGGGTGCGGCTCTACATAAAGGCAAAAAGACAAAAAAAAAAAAAATACCATAATACATATTCTTTTCAGGTGCCCATGGAACACAAACCAAGATAGACCACATATTGGACCCTGAAACAAACTTCAGCAAATTTAAAAGCATGAAATCATGCACTGTTTTTTCCAAGTACAGTAAGCTCAAACTCAGAATCATTAACAGAAAGGTAATGGGAAAATCTCCAGACACTTGGAAAGGTTACATGCCATATAATTCCACTTAAATAACATTCTTGAAATGACAGTTTTAGTAGTGAAGAACAAGTTAGTGATTGCCAGGGGCTAAGAAGGAGGTAGAGTAGGAGAGATGTGGTTGTGGCTCATGTTAACAGAGCAGCACATGGAATCCTTCTGATGAAAAAGCTCTCTCAATTATATCGGTGTCAGTATCTTAGTTGTAATATATTGCTGCATTGGGGAATCTGGGTAAAGCATATGTATGATCTCTTTTTATTATTTCTTAAAACTTCCTGTAAATTTACAGTTATCTTCAGATAAAACGTTTAGTTGAAAAATAGAGATCTGCAAGTGTTACAGAATTGTTTGCAGCAAAGGAACATTAAACTGAGACTCTCTTTTACATAATCAGAGAATTGACTTGAAAATAAGTAACTTTCTCACTTAAACAAAACAACAAAAACTTATACCGAGATACCATTTTTTACCTATCAGATTAGCAAAAGCCATCAGATTTGATAATATATTTGAGAGGGTTTGAGGGAAATAAGCACTCTAATGCACTGTTAGTAGTAGTTTTCAGAATCAGAAGTGCACCATGCCCTTTGACATATTTCCACTTTTTTTTTTTGCTGACTTCCTTTATTTCTTCCATTTTTATTATAGTTGATTTATAGTGTTCTGTCAGTTTCTGCTATACAACAAAGTGACCCAGTCATATATATGTGTGTGTGTACATACACACACACACACACACATGCATTCTTTTTCTCACATTATCCTCCATCATGTTTCATCACAAGTCTCTAGATAGAGTTCCCTGTGCTCTACAGCAGGACCTCATTCCTTATCCACTCCAAATGCTATAGTTTGCATCTACTCACTCCAAACTCCAGTCCATCCCACTCTCTCTCCCTTCCCCTTGGCAACCACAAGTCTCTTCTCCAAGTCCATGAGTTTGTTTCTTGTCTTTAGATAGTTTCATTTGTCTTTGTCCTACCAATCTGCTTTCACAAATGCAGCATGGCGTGTGTTCAGTGTTATACACCACAGCATATTGACTGTAGTAGCAAAAGATTAGGGAAGCCTAAATTTCCTTCTAAGGCACGAGTTAAAATTATTGTGCATCAAAAAAAAGGTATTCTGTAAAGTCGTGAAAACAAAAAAAAAGGGAGGGGGCCCCTTAAAAATAAGGAGTGTTTTTCAAGATATTTTAAGTCCAAAAAAGCAAAGTGCAAAACATTGTATATCCATGCTGTGTGTGTGTGTGTGTGTGTGTGTGTGTGTGTGCGTGTGTGCGTGCATACATACGTACATTTAAGAATTTAATTGTATATAGAGAACAATTTTGGAAGCATATGTAAGAAATCACTTTTTTGGAGTTCCTGTTGTAATGCAGCAGAAACGAGTCCGACTAGGAGCCATTAGGTTTCAGGTTTGATCCCTGGCCTCGCTCAGTGGGTTAAGGATCTGCCATTGCCGTGAGTTGTGGTGTAGGTTGCAGATGCGGCTCGGATCTGGCATTGTTGTGGCTGTGGTGTAGGCCAGCGGCTGTAGCTCAGTTTTGACCCCTAGCCTGGGAACCTCCATATGCCACGAGAGCGGGCCTAAAAAGCAAAAAAGAAAGGAAAAAGAAAAAGAAATCTTGGAGTTCCTGTGTGGTTCAGTGGGTTAAGTATCCATTGTTGTCACTGTGGTGGCGCAGGTTGGATCCCTGGCCCAGGAAGTTCCACTTGCCACAGGTGCATCCAAAAAGAAGATTGCTTTCTTGGAGTGGAACTGAGGTGAGAGATGTGGAAGGAAAATTTTTGGTGTTTCTTTTGAACTTTTAATTATATGAATGTATTAGTCAAAAGCTAAGTTTAAAATATTGTAAGTAATTGAGGCAATCTTGTAGTAATGGAGTAAAAACTAACTTGTTATTCACATATTCAGCCATTAGTAAATGATATTGATAGCTGAGACATGTTCGGTTCACATGATACAGAAATTTGTTTATAATCCTCCATTTTTTCATATATTTACATTTTATTTACTTATTTTTTCAAGAGAGGTCCTGATTTAGAGGCAGGTGGGGCTCTAGAAAGTTGCTGGCTTTTATTTTTACTTTTGGGCCACGCCCATGGCCTCTGCAGAAGTCCCCAGGCAAGGGATCAGACCTGTGCCTCGGAAGTGACCCAGCCACAGCAGTGACAATGCCAGATCCTTAACCCACTGAGTCACCAAGGAACTACATTTTATTTTTTACAGACATATACGTAAGTGGTTTCTCTGAATGGAGAGATACAGGCAATGTGTAAATTTTGTTTTTTCGCTACAGTATTTCTTTAATTTTCTACATTGAACACAAGTTGCTGGCTTCTGTGCATTGAACAATGCATCAACCCTGATACTAGATATTTGATATATATATCAGGAAAAAAGATATATAAAAACTTTGGTCAGATTAATTTATAGTTTTTTTTATGCATTTGAAGTGTAGTTAAGTTTTATATTTTTGTTCTGGGCTGTAATAGGTGCTAATAATTATCAAGGAAGCCAGTTTTGATGAGTAAATATGATACACCTAATTAATCATTTCATCACAGTGACATTACTGTTTTAACTTTTCCACAAATCATTTCCAGTCTTGATTTTTGCCACTTCACTTTTACTCTTTGGCCTTGGTGTCCCCTCACAGCCTTCACAGTTCCACACCTAGCAGCCTAACAAAAAGATGCATAGTGCACAGTGTGGTTGTTTTCTTTCTTAATTAATTTTTAACCTACTAATTAGGGATCCTCAAATACTTAAGAAAAACTGCTAGTGTGAATAGAACAGCTGTAACTAAGAATTCTGGGTCAAGCCATGGTTGGTAAAATGCAAAAGACTTCATTCCCCATGTTTTTGCAAAGTAAGAAATTTCAACCTTTTTCTACAGTGAGTTTTTGAGGGGTTTTTGTGTGTGTGTGTATATGTGTGTGTGTGTGTGAGTTTTTTTGTTGGGTTTTGTTTTTGTTTTTGTTTTTTGTTTTTTTTTTTTGCTTTTTAGGGCCGCACTTGAGGCACATGGAGGTTCCCAGGCTAGGGGTCTAATTGTAGCCACAGCTGCCGGTCTGTGCCACAGCCACAGCAACGCAGGGTCTGACCTGCATCTGCGACCTATGCCACAACTCATGGCGACGCTGGATCCTCCACCCACTGAATGAGGCCAGGGATTAAACCTGCGTGCTCATGGACAGTAATCAGGTTAATCTCTACTGTGCCACAACGGGAACTCCCCTGAGTTTTACTTAGTTAGTATTATGTGTCTTTTCATTGCTTCTAGGTAAATCTTACAAACCATTGTGGTTTCATGGGAGGACTACAAAAAAATAAAAGCACTGGATTGACCACACCATATTTTGCTACCTCTACAGTTGAAGTAATATTTCATGTATCAACAAGAATGCCTTCTGATTCTGATGACTCTTTGACCAAAAAAGTAAGTACCGATAAAAAAAGTAATCAGAGTTAAAATCCTGGTAATACATAAAAAAACGTAAATAATTTAATTGATTGAGAACTGTTTCTGAGTACCCCACTCTTCACCCAATAATGTCTCCAGAAACAGTATTGTTGCAGAGTAAACTCTGTTTTCCGTAATGATGATTGAAGATTAGTCTTAATAAAGAATTTGCCTTCAGAAAAACAGGCATTTGACAAATTGAAAAACTTATGTATATGTTCAGACTGGTGAATTTGTATTTCAAGTCCCCACCCACATGGATAGATAAAATGTTTTCAATTGAGTGAACGGGGAAAATTAAAATGTAAATTATTTTAAAGACAAAATATAATGGTTTTATCATAAATTTTAGTTAAAACTAATATAGCAGATAAAATAAGCCTTAATTAAAATAGATTTTACTACCTTAGAATTTATGAGAGAGGTAGTGGAAAGGCTTTTAATGACCCACATCTTTTAAAACTACACCACCCTCTCGCTATAGCTGGTGCCAGCACTCAAAAATCATTCTTATGACCACAGACAAGCCTCAGATTAAAGTTGCATTTGTTCAGTCCATGTTTGGTTTTTTTAGAAAGGAACATTTTTTTTTTTTTAAGGAAAACTTTGTCCAACATTTCTTTATCTTCTCCTCCTTTTCCTCTTTAGTTTATTCAGAGCTGTTGCTGAATGTAACCAACTTAATATCATAGGTCATTTTACTTGATACTCTATGACCTTGTCTGATATCAAAGCTCTTCACACTTCATTAATAAGCTATGAAAACAATGTTATCCTTATGCTCCTTTGAAAAGGAATATCAGATTTACTCTCAGATATTTTATAAGATTGATTTAATACCCTTGATGCTTTTGTTTACATTTTAGAATACTGTTGGAAATTGCCTATTAAATGAGTAATGGTTATTAAGACTAATACGTGGTTGTGATTAGATTGGAATGAGTAGTAAAGGTGAAAATAATTGATAAATGTAGGAAAGTATATTCAGTAACAGGTTTGACATGTAGTTTTTAGAAATACAGAATGAGACACGAATACTGAACAGAATATGGAGAAGAGTTGACTTGGAGTAAAACTTTATTAAAACTTCAGATAAGTACTTTCTTCCATTAACTCATTTTAAATCTGTATGAAAATAAGCCATACTCCAGTTAGAGACAATTAGGAGTATGGCGCAAAAAGATTTCATGACTCCATGAATACAACTTTTAAACCCCAGAGGAGAGTCTAAAATTAATAGTATCTTCAATTGGATCATGAGAGCAGAACAAAGTACATCATTTTCTGTTCAAGTGCTTTTTTTTTTTTTTTTTCAAGAAAATTATGTCAGGATATTTTTACTTCACTATATTAAACCTGATGATTATAAGGGGTACTTGAAATTTTATTCCTAAAACCTTTGTAAAAATGTCAGATAAGATTTCTTACTTCCTTCATAACCATCACAAAGTTCTGTCCTTAATTATTATTATTATTGTTATTATTATTTTGTCCTTTTGTCATTTTAGGGCTGCACCCACAGCATATGGAGGTTCCCAGGCTAGGGATCTATTCGCAGCTGTAGCTGCCGGCCTACCCCACAGACACAGCAACACCAGATCCGAGCCACGTCTGCATCCTACACCACAGCTCACAGCAACGCCAGATCCTTAACCCACTGAGCAAGGCCGGGGATTGAACCCTCAACCTCATGGTTCCTAGTTGAATTCGTTTTTCCACTGCACCCTGATGGGAACTCCCTGTCCTTAATTATTTAAGAAGAATCTGAAATGGATGTTTAACAGTCCATTACCGTAACAGAATTAATTTTGGAGATGATAGCACCATTTAAGAATTGTTAAATGGTTGAGTTCTAGTTAAAATTACACCCTACAGTGAAATTTTTAAGTACTGGATTTGTTAGAGAATTTTGAGGGATTAAACCTTAAACACTAATAGTTTTTTATAAGTATGGAATTTTTTATTGTAAAAAGTACATATAACATAAAATTTACCATTTTAACCATTTTTAAATGTACAGTTCATTGACATAAAGTACATTTACAGTGTTGTACAACTATTACAAATATCCATGTCCAGAACTTTTTCATTTTCATTTAGTTGAAGATATTTTCTCATGAGAATTCTTTGACCCATGTGTTATTTTAAAAGTGTGGTTTTTAATTTCTAGTTTAATGCCATTGTGGTCTGAAGGCACACATCATACGATTTTTTTGTTTTAATTTGTTAAGGTGTGTTTTATGGCCCAAATGTAGTCTATCTGATGAATGTTCCACGTAAGTCTGGAAAGAATCTGTAATGTGCTATTGTTGGATGAAATAGTCTATAAATGTCAATTATATCCAGTTGATTGCTGGAGCTGTTGAATCAGCTATATTCTTACCAATTTTCTACCTGCTGGAGTTCTTTCCTGAGAGCGGTGTTAAAGTCTCCAGCTGTAATAGTGGATTCTTCTGTTTTCCTTGCAGTTCTACCAGTTTTTGCCCCATGTTTTGACACTCTGTTCTTAGGTACATAAACCTTAAGGACTGGTTATGTCTTCTTGGAATACCCACCTCTTTATTATTAGTTTATGCCCCTCTTTATTCCTGATAACTTTCCTTGTTCTGAAGTCTGCTTTATCTGAAATTAATATAGCTACTCCTGCTTTCTTTTATTGGTGGTATAATGGCATATCTTTCTCCATCCCTTTACTTTTAATCTATATGTGTCTTTATACTCAAAGTGGGTTTCTTGTAGACAGCATACTGTTGGGGCTTTGTTTTTTTTTCCTTTTTTGTCTTTTTTTTTTTTTTTAAGGGGCTGCACTGCAACATGTGGAGGTTCCCAGCCTAGGGAACTGTACATTTGGAGCTGTAGCAGCCGGCCTATGCCACAACCACAGCAACGCTGGATCCTCAACCCGCTGAGCAAAGCCAGGGATTGAACCCACGTCCTCCTGGATACTAGTCAGGTTCGTTAACCACTGAGCCAGGACGAGAACTCCAGGGCTTGCTTTTTTAATCCACTCTGATAATCTCTGTATTTGGACTGTGATCATTGATATAACTGGATTAGTAACTTAAAGTGATCATTGATACAACTGGTTTAATAATTACCATATTTGTTACTGTTTTCTGTTTGTTATACTCCTGTTCTTTGTTTTTGTTTTTGTATTTTACATTTTGCCTGCCATTTGTGATTATAATTGAGCATTATACATGATTCCATTTTCTTTCCTTTCTTAGCATATCATTTATACTTTTTTCTTTTTAAGTGTTTTTCAGTCCTTGCCCTAGAATTTGTACTGTACATTTTCAGCTAAGTCTACTTTCCAATAACACTACTGCTTCACTGCAAGTACCTCGTAACACAATATGCCCAATTCTTCCCTCCTATCCCTTGTATCACTGCTATCATTCATTTCACTTACGCGCAACCATTATATACATGAGCATACATAGTCAAATACATTGTTGCTATTTATTATTTTGAACAAACTGTAATATGTTAGATCAACTAAGAATAAGAAAAATAGGGAGTTCCCATCACTAAGCCAGAAACAAATCTGACTAGCATCCATGAGGACGTGGGTTTGAATCCTGCCCCTACTCAGTGGGTTAAGGATCCAGCATTGCCATGAGCTGCGGTGTGTCACAGATGCGGCTTGGATCCAGTGTTGCTGTGGCTGTGACGTAGCCTAGCAGCTATAGTTCCAATTTGACCCCTAGGCTGGGAACCTCCATATGCCGTGGGTGTGGCCCTAAAAATGACCAAAAAAAATGGAATAAGAAAAATATGTTTTTATTTTGCCTTCAATTATTCTCTGATGCTCTTCCTTTCTATGTGTAGATCTGAATTTCTAATTTATGTCATTTTCCTTCTCTCTGAAAAGCTTTTAGTATATCTTTCAAGGTAGGTCTAGAGGCAGCGATTCTCTCAAACTCTTTTGGGTAATGCCTTTATTCTCCTTTAGTTTTATAGGATAATTTCACAGGGTACAGAATTCTAGATTAGTAGTTTTTTCTCAGTACTTAAATATTTCACTCTCTTCTTATATGCATGATTTCTGAGACGTCAAATAATTCTTATCTTTGCTTCTGTACAGATAAAATGTTTCCTCCCCCCTCTAGCTTCTCTCGAGATTTTTATCATCTGTTATTTTCTGAAGTTTCATATGCCTAGATGTGGTTTGGGGTCATTTATCCTGCTTAGTGTTTTCTAAGCTTCCTGGATCTGTTGTTCGGTGTCTGACATTAATTTGGGGGTAATTCTCAGTCCTTAATGCCTCAAATATCACTTCTGTTTCTTTCTTTTTTTTATTTCTTTTTTTTAAACGAGTGAATTGTTTTTTATTTAATTTTTATTTTATATTATAGTTGAATTACAATGTCGTATTAGTTTCAAGTGTACAGCAAAGTGATTCAGTTTTATGTATACATATACCCATTCTTTTTCAGATTCTTTTCCCGAATAGGTTATTTCAGAACATTGAGTGGAGTTGCCTGTGCTATACAGGAGGTCCTTGTTGATTATCTGTTTTATATATAGTAGTGTGTATATGTTAATCCCAAACTACTAATTTATCCCTTGCCCCCACCATTCCCCTTGGTAATCATAAATTTGATTTCAAAATATGTGAGTCTTTTCTGTTTTGTAAATAAGTTCATATGTATCATTTTTTTTTAGATTCTACATATAATTGATATCATATGATATTTGTTTTTCTCTTTCTGATTTACTTCACATACTATGATCATCTCTAGGTCCATCTACGTTGCTGCATAAAAATTTTGTTATTTTTTATGGCTGAGTAATATTTCTCTCGCTCTTCTTCTGTGTATATGTTACACTTTCTGTGGTTGTCCCACAGGTCTTGGATATACTTTTTTTAAGTCATTTTTCTTTTTACTTTTCAGTTTTAGAAGTTTCTGTTGTTAAATCCTTAAGCTCAGATCCTTTCCTCAGCCATGTCCAGTTTCATAATGAACTTATCAAAGGCTTTCCTCATTTCAGTTACATTGGTGTTTTTGTTATCACTAGCATTTCTTTTTCTTTCTGAGAATGTCCATCTCTCTGCTTAATTACATCATCCATCTGTTCTTACGTGTTGTCTGCTTTTTCCATTAGTGCCCTTAGCATACTAATCATAATTGTAATTTCAACATCTTTGCCATAACTGACTCTGGTTCTGATGCTTCTTCCTTCTCCCACACTTAGCCACACTGAATCTCTAGCAATTTGTCAATGACAGTTCAGATTTTCCTATTCTGACAATGGTTCCTACAGAGGTTTCTAATCCATTAAGTTGTTATTCTTAGTATTTGCCTGCCTCCAATTTGGAAACAGCAGTCTTGCCTATGACCTCACTTCTCTGACCTAAGAAAAGTACTAGAGTTGATTTTTCAGTTGTTTAGCTTTTTCTTGTTAGGACAAAGCAGTAATCTCTTTACATGCAAGACAGAATTCTGTCCTCCCAAGTAGAAACTCTGTATCTATTAACAATAATTCTCCACTACCCCCTCCACCCAGCCCCTAGTAACCTCTAATTTACTTTTTCTATTAATTTTCCACTTCTGTATATCTCATATAAGTTGGAATCATACAGTATTTGTCCTTTTGTGTCTGTCGTATTTCTCTTAATGTTTTCAAGCTTCACTGATGTTAAAGCATGTCAGAATTCACTTTTTATGGCTGAATAATATTCCTTGATATATACATTTTGTTTATCCATTTATCTGTTGATAGATACTGGGTTGTTTCCACTTTTTTTTCCTGTCTTTTTTAGGGCCACACCCACAGTATGTGAAAGTTCCTAGGTAGTGATCGATTCAGAGCCGTAGCTGCTGGCTTACACCATAGCCACAGCAACGTGGGATCTGAGTTGCATCTTTAGCCTACACCACAGTGCACAGCAACACTGGGTCCTTAACCCACTGAGCAAGGCCAGGGATCGAACCTGTGTCCTCACAGGTAATAGTTGGTTTCATTACTACTGAGCCATGACAGAAACTCCCTCACTTTTTAGCTACTGTGAATAGTACTGCAGTGAATGTTGTTGTGCAGGTATTTGTTTGAATATCTTTCTTCAGTTCTTTTAGGTACAGACCCCCTGAGTGAGGCCAGGGATCGGACCCGCGTCCTCATGGATACTGGTCAGATTCATTACTGCTTATGATAGAAACTCCCAGTTATATCTGTTTTATCGAAGAAAATTATCCTGGCTAGATAGGTTTTTTCACTGAAACCCCTTTAGGGTTTATTTCTTGTATTGAGAAAATCTCGGAGTTCCCGTCGTGGCTCAGTGGTTAACGAATCCAGCTAGGAACCATGAGGTTGCGGGTTCGATCCCTGGCCTTGCTCAGTGGGTTAAAGATCCACCGTTGCCATGAGCTGTGGCGTAGGTTGCAGGCGCGGCTCAGATCCCGCGTTGCTGTGGCTGTGGCGCAGGCCGGCAGCTACAGCTCCTGTTAGACCCCTAGCCTGGGAACCTCCATATGCTGCGAGTGCGGCCCTAGGAAAAAGACAAAAAGAAGAAAAGGAAGATCTCAAAATGTCATTTCTTCCCCATGTGTAATACCTACCATATTAAAAAAAAAACTGTCAAAATTATAAATAACATGTAACAGTGATATCATTTTGGAAGGTATTGTTATCTCAACTATTTAAGTCCATTTGAGTAGAATCTATTCTATCATGGTTGGGACTAAATTGAAGCAACATTTCTACATAATTCACTAGAAAGGAAAAACTTACCTAGTCTCATAATTCAGTATAAATTATTCTAAGCCTTCTTTTCATAAAAATCAAAAAGAACTTAACATTTATTTATCTATATACTTTTTCCTTTTTTCTATTCTCTATGACTCTTGCCCTTAATCTGCTCTTCAGGCCCTAGTATGTAAGATTTTTCTAAGTAACAGGCTTATATTTTAGCTCTATTATAGTATCAATTTCTTTTTAATAAAAGGTTAAACGTTTAAACTAATCATAGAGACCAGTTGTCTTATAGCAGTTCTCCTTAATAAAAAATCTCTTTCTGTACTGGTATTTTTTCTCCTGAATTTAATAAATTCCACATTAGTGGTAATAAGTTGAGGCCTAGAACATGTGTCCTATTACAAATGAACAATTGGATGTCATTAGGTTGTCCCCCTTTCCTTTGTACATATATCTTTAGGTGTGTTAATCCATTCAGTAGACACATTAATGAGCACCGGTTGAAGTGTAATATTGAGGAAGTAAGGCTTGTTGACCTCAGCATGGAGTTTAATACCTCTAATTAAATTAGGTAGTCGACAGTCAGTATAAAGAAATAGCTGTGCCTCTGGCAAGGTAGAATTATTTATGGCTCTGGTTCTTTGTTCTAAACTTGATAGGAGAAAATCATTTCTATCTATTTTATAGAAACTAATTTTAGTTTTCACTTTTTGTTCAAAATATCATGTGATTTTATAATTGATTTTTAAGCACTTTATTTTCTTGGAGTGAGAGGTAAAAATCCTTGAACCTCTTTAAGTGTAGCATTTTGTTTCTTGTGAAGGCAAGCTTTTTCAAGGCTCAAGATGATAGCAGCAAAATTTTTACAACATGGACTATACCTTTTAAACAAATTAACAAAACATTCAGTCTAACAAAGTAGTCTCTCAAAAATATTATACCATTATATCAAAAATCCTGATATAACCCCAGCCCGAGCCATCTCTTCTATAAATTCTCTCTGAGGAAGACTGACAGAAAATAGTTAAAAATAATTTCCACTTAACTGAGTTTATTCACCCCTAAAAATCAAAAGTGCTGCAAGCATTGGTATAAAGTGTTCACAGGAGCTTGTCTCATTTCCTCTGTCTCCTTGTTCTAGCCACTTGCTGATACTTTGCCTCATAGGTAGCTGAATCATCCTTTTAGGAGTTTGATGAAGATCAAGTTGAGATAATTGTAACCTACTTAGTGGACTCTCTAGCCTATCTTTCATTTCCTGGACCCCCCAAAAGAGGGGAAAGGAACACTTCATTTAAGTCACTTCCCTCTGAAATACTGTTAGTGTAATGGACAGCAGTTCATTTTCTGTTTTGAAATTTGGTCACAACAGTTTTGCAAATAAATGAGCTTTATAGAACTGCTTGGTCTGATTTTTAAATCTGTTTTTCTTCATTTTAATCTAGAAATTCAGTTAAAAATACTTTACTTTCCAAAGACCTATATGCTAAATATAGTCTGGAAAAGGAGTTAAAAAGCTACTTTAAGGAGTAACAACAAAATGTTTTCATTGTTTTAGTAAAAGTGTAGTTAATATAATAGTTAATAAATGTTGTGGAAATGCACCCATGGTTTTAGTCCCAAATAGAGCCACATTACATAAAATAATTCTATTTTAATATCATAGACTCTACCCTTAACCCCAATTTCTATAAATATACTCCTGATGACAAAAATAGAAGATAAAGAAACTAGGAAATATAAAATGGTTCAGAGTAAATTTATCTCACCACTGCACATGGTTTAATTTTGATGGTATAGCAGTGGCTTCTCATTGCATGTGGGATACAATTCTAATTCCTCACTGTGGCCTTCAATGCCTTATAAGATTTGGTAACCTGCCTGCCTACCTTTCTGATCTCATCTCCTGTTAGTTTCCTTTTCATTTATCACAATCTTGCCTCACTGGCTGTTACTCTAACCTGCCAACATTGCAAGCTCATTCCTGTCCCAGGGGCTGTATCATTACTATTTTTTCCACTTGAAATACCCTTTCATCAGGCTTTCTTGTCCTCATTGTTATGTTCTCAGACCCATGTGCCAGTTCCTCAAAGAGACCTTTCCAGACCATCCTTGGTGAAGAAGGTCTGTCTACCCAGTAAGACTATCATATTGCGCTATGTTATATTTTTATAGCACTTAGCACCATCCAAGTGACATATCTAAATAAAACCATAATTGCAGACAATTATATTTTTATGCTGTACTCTGTGTAATGATAGAAAAAACTTGCCAAGTAAGTACTGTATGGTGATATTACAGTGGTTTTGGCTGAGCCTGCAGCATGTGTTAAGTTCTTGGACCAGGCAGGGATTGAACCTGAGCCACAGCAGTGACAACGCCAGATCCCTAACCACTAGCCGGGGATGTCCAGTGATACTACATTTTCGATAGCTTATTTATTGACTGCCCAGTCTGCTGAAGTATTGTATACAAGATGCTGTGCCTATTGCTTCTAGAAGCTTCTCCTAATTACTAAAAATGAATGATCCAGACAGCAAATGAATAATGAAAAGGTATGAAAGTATGTTTTTTCACCTGATTTAGGAGTACGTGATAGTGTATTTTTTCCACTTATATGTCTAAAAGATGGCAGCCAGGAATGAGGGCTTGGGGCGCTGAATACTACTCAGTTTCAGTTTCCACATGTATACCACTATCTCCTGAAATAACTGCCTACCTAATTAACATCTCTGCTCTCTTCAGGTGCCATTATAGTTAAGTTGTCTTTGTTATTTGCATTCAGAGAGGAATATTTAGAGCATTATCTGTACTATTAGCTATTCATTAACTCCTTAGTTATTTTACTCTCTCTCCTCCATTGGATATAAAGCTTTGTGAGAGCAGAAAAATGTGTCTGTTTTTCCTCACCATTATACTTTCCATAGCTAGCATAGTGTATTTAGACGGCTCTCAGTATTTGCTAATGTCTGAAAGAAGGTAGATAGGAAAGAGACAAGAAGGTAGGAGAGTTCTTTTAAGAACTCATAAACTAGTCCAGGTGTGTAGGATGACTAGGATCTGACCTGGAGCAACAGTAGAGGGGATAGAAAGTACAAAAAAGGAATGTAATACTTGATAAAAATGAAGAGCTTATTAGAGATGCTATAAGGAAAACAGACATTGAAGACTTTTGGGTTTTGAACCTGAGTAACTATGATTTGTTGCTGGGTGCTTTTAACAGAAACGGGTAAGTCAGGGGGTAAGCTGATTTTGTAAAACAAATGATAGAGGTACACTATATGAATTCTATTCTCCAGCTACAGATGAATATATTTCACTGAGGAAATCTAGGATTGACTCTGGAATCTCTGCTGATAATCATGGAAAATGAGAACACTCCCATAGATATGCAAATATCTGATTTTTATAAAAGGCCATGGAACAGATCACCAACTACAGAAATTACTAACATTCACAAGCTCCATGTCAATGCTTGGCAAAATAGGATTATTAAACAGATGGTTTGTGAGCACTTAGGTAATGAAGTAGTGATCACCAGGAGCCACCATGAGTTCACCATAACAAATCATATCAAAGTAACTTAATTTGTTTTAATAGGATTACTACATCAGGGAAGGCCATAGACAGTATAAAGCATTTAACTAAGTCGTTTGTTGTGGACAAGTTAAAGAAATGTGGTCTTAATAATAGTTCAGTAAGTATGTTCATGACCAGTTGTATAATTATATCTAGGTATGTAAATTAATTATTTAATGAAGGGCAATATAGGGAGGTGGTTAAAGTATGGTTTCTGAAACTAGCCTACTTGGGTTCAATCCTGGCTCTGCCATTTGCTAGTTACTTGACCTTAGGCAAGTTACTTTATCTTTTTAAGCTTCAGTTCCTCACTTGTAAAAATAAGGTCAATAATAACTATACTTGGCTTGTAGCATTGTTGTGAAAATTAAATTATCACAAGCACTTAGAACAGTAAGCAATTAGTAAATGCTGGATATGCCTTTAACCAGAAAAGACATTTGTAATGATCTGCCATAGGGCTGTTATCTAAACCTGTCCAATTTGACATTTTTATCCAAAATCCAAATAAAGATACAAGAATTTGAATTTAAGGATAACCCAAACCTGGAAAAGAGAGGGCCAACATATTGAATAGCAGAATCATACTAACAAAAGACTTTGCTAGGCTTAAAGATAATGGAACCTACTATGGTAAAGTTTAATGACAATACATATAGAAATCCTCTCAAGTTCTAGCAGTCAGTTCTATCTGCTTATATAAAGGAGTCGTGGGAGTCCCCTTGTGGCTCAGCAGGTTAAGGATCTGGCATTGTCCCTTTAGCAGTGCAGGTTGCTGCTATGGTGCAGGTTTGATCCCTGGCCCGGGAACTTCCACATACTATGTGTGCAGCCAAAAAAGAAAAAAAGAAAAAAATTCTGAAGGATTTGAATTAACCATAACTTCCATTTGAGCCAATATTGTAAACACAGAAAATAACTGAACAGAACAAAAGAGGTAGTCCCACTATGGGCTGGTTGTATTAGGGGATATAATGGTATTGTATTCTATTCCTGACACCACGGTTTAATAGAAACACCCCATCAGGGCATGGGCCTGGCACCTGATCGGTCACAGCCCTCACTTTCTTCCCTTCCCCAAAAAAATTTTTAAAAAGGAAAGGAAAAAGAAACATCAATAAACTGAGCTAGTGATCCAGAATAATGAATAAGTTTGTAAACTCTAAGAAGAGGAACACTTTTAACCTGGAAAAGAAAAGTTGAGATATATATTAGACCCATCTTCAAATATCTGAAAAGGTAAAATACAAAATACAGATTGGATTTATTTTGTAATTCTAATTTTGGAAGAATTAGCTGCAGGAAGGCAGACTTTAGCTTAGTGTAAAGTACTATCTAATGATTGTAGCTCTTTTAAAATCAGTGAGCTGGAGTTTTCCCCCTCTGTGGTGCAAGATTAGCAGCTTCTCTGTAGTGCCAGAGGTTCACTTACCAGCCCAACATAGTGGGTTAAGGATCTGGCATTGCCCCAGCTGCGGCATAGGTTGCAACTGCAGCTCAGATCCAGTCCCTGGCCCAGGAACTCCATATGTAGTGGGGCAGCTAAAAAAGGAAAAAAAGCAAAAACAACAATAACAGCAGCAACAACAAAAAACTCAATGCGCTGATGTGTGAATCTGTAATCTTTGCAACCCTAGAAATATCCAAACAGAGGCAGAATTACTTCTCAGGGATATTATAGAAGTTCCTGTATATTATATAGGAAATTAAAGGTTTAAGGTCTCTACCAGTGTTAATATTCTATAATGTATGGATGACTTCAATTTTATACATGTTGAATTTCATTTAACTGCTTTATCTTCATAAATTGATAATGATAATCTGTACCCTATATCATATACCGTGCTTTGCAATGACTTCAACCACAGTTGAAATGAATTTAGAGGAGCAGTTTGGTTGCCATTTTATTTATTTGCTTTTTGTGTGTGTGCATTTTAGGGCCATACCCGTGGCATGTAGAAGTTCCTAGGCTAGGGGTTGAATTGGAGCTACAGCTGCCAGCCTACGCCACACCCACAGCAATGCCAGATCTGAGCCACATCTTCGACTTAGCCCACAGCTCACAGCGATAATGGATTCTTAACCCACTGAGGGAAGCCAGGGATTGAACCCACATCCTCATGATTTGTTTCCGCTTTGCCACAATGGGAACTCCTGGTTGCCAATCATTTTAATAGACCTATCCCATGTTCAGAATTCTTTTTTTTTTTTAAGATTTTTATTTTTTCCATTATCTTTGGTTTACAGTGTTCTGTCAATTCTACTATACAGCAGAGTGCCCTAGTCACACATGTATATACACACTTTTTCTCACATTATACTCTATCATGTTGCATCATAAGCGATTAAATATAGTTTCCTGTGGTATACAGCAGGATCTTACTGCTTACCCACTGCAAATGCAACAGTTTGCATCTATTAACCCCGTACTGCCAGTCATCTCACTCCCTCCCCCTGCCCCTTGGCAACCACAAGTCTGTTCTTCAAGTCCACGAATACTTATACTGCATTTCAGAAGTGCTTGGCAGAGTTCCCATCGTGGCTCAGCAGTAACGAACCCAACTGTTATCTTTGAGGACGGGTTTGATTTCTGGCCTCGTTCAGTGGGTTGGGGATACAGTGTTGTGGTGAGCTGTGGTGTAGGTTGCAGATGTGACTCAGATCCAGCATTGCTGTGGCTGTGGCATAGGCCTGCAGCTGTGGCTCCAATTTGACCCCTAGCCTGGGAACCTCCATATGCCCAGGGTGTAGCCCTTAAAAAAAAAAAAAATAGAAAAAAAGCTAAAGTAATTGGCATCTGGATACAAAAACATGCATGTAGGAACTCTCGAGTTTTCAGAGTATAGAAAAACTTGCTAGTATACATAGGATGCAATCTTTAACTCTGTAAGGGAAAAGGAATAGACTAAAATAAACAGTACATAATATATAAAGTATTTATGTCAAATGTACATACTTCTGAAATCTATTAACCATTCAAAATTCATATTTTCAGTAGTCTTTCAAAAATTCTAAGATACATGGCAGTGATTAGCAATCTCTTCATTTTTATTTATTTATAGCAGGTTTTAAAGACAAAGATATAAAATCATGCCTGCTGTAGTAACATAAAATAATTACTTTTTTAGCATTTGGATATAAATGATAAGGGATGTTCTGGAAGCTTTTTCTTTAAAATGACTGAACATGTTTGAAATGGCTTTATTATATGTGCGGTTCTATGCCACAAGTATCTTCATTACACCACATCTTGGTAAAAATATATTATTCTTTTCCATTAAACTTCCATAACAGACTTTTAATACTCTGTGGTAGATACTTGAGGACAAGCTTTCGTTATAAAATAAAACTACAGTTGCCCTTTCTCTCATTTCTTTAGATAAGTGGGCACTAGAAATTATAGATAGCTTTGGCAAGAGTTCAAGGGTTAATGTAGCAGATAAATAAAAGGAATTTTCTGTAAATTGAGACCTGCATTATTTCAGTTGTCTTGTCTTTCCTAACCTAACTCATTTAATTTTAAAAAGTAAATACTTAAATTCTTCCTGACAGTGTGCTCAGCTTTTACTATCGTTTATTACCTCAATTATACTTGATATCACTTAGAACAATCTGCCATTTGGAAATCTCAGTATAGCCTGGAGCTTAGTATTAGATCTGGCTGCTATTGTAACATGTACAGCATATGACATTAATGTATCAAAATTAGATTGAATCATCCCTCCTGGTTAAATTTATTTCACATTTCTTTTGTATTCAGTTAACATAAACCTATTAGGGAAGCTGACACATGGGGATGGCTGTATAGGAAGGATATTTTTAAAGTATTTTGATTAAAAAATGAAATTATAGAGCCATGGCTTTTCTGAATTGTGTAATCTTTTTTGTTTTTTAAAAATGTCATAAAGCCCAAGTCCTACATTTATGTCATTCAAGGGGTGTGTGTGTGTGTGTGTGTGTGTGTGTGCTATAAATAATGATAATTAAAACTTACACATTGTTTTGATGTTTGAAGTCTATCATCATGTATTTAGAGCAATAAGCACATTTATGACTTCCAAAAAGAATTATTCAGTCCACTTAAACCTAAAAAAAAAAGTCCTTAAAAGAAAACAAAAATCTTTAAAATATATATATATATTTTTTTTTTTTTTGTCTTTTTGCCTTATCTAGGGCCACACCCACGGCATATGGAGGTTCCTAGGCTAGGGGTCTAACAGGGGCTGTAGCTGCCGGCCTTCGCCACAGGCACAGCAATGTGGGATCCAAGCCGCATCTGTGGCCTACACCACAGCTTATGGCAGTGCCAGATCCTTAACCCACTGAGCAAGGCCAGGGATCGAACCTGCAACCTCATGGTTCCTAGTCGGATTCGTTAACCACTGAGCCACGACGGGAACTCCTAAAATATTTTTTTAAAGTAATAAATTCTGGTCTATGGATTTGGCTGGGTGCTGCCTTATAATAGCTGCTGCTTTCTTACAGTCTATCAAAGAAGAGAGGACATTTCTTAGTAATATAAAAGTTCAGGGATTTGCCTCATATTCTTCAAATACTTAATGATATTCATAGTGATTGGAATTTTATAGATAGATTGCTATTGGGGACTTTTAAGAATCATTAGAACACTGGTTCTTGGCTTTTTTGTATTGTGTAGTCCTATTTGATAGACTTTCTTCTCAGAAAAATATACAAATAAAATTTTCAAATATCCATAGATCCCTTGAAACCAGATTAAAAACTCCATGGATAAAGGGTAACAGAAGAGAGCCTTCCATTAATTGGACTTAATTACTTTCTTTGGTTAAATCACACATTTAATTGTTTTACTGCCCTGTGTTAATTAAATCAAAATAAATTGCATATTTCAAAAACAGAAATTGCCTTTATGTTAGCCCACACTAAAAATATTGATGACCTTTAATTTAATTTTCTATTCCAAACTTTCCTGCCTACAATGCGTCACGTTATCTGAAAGTAATAGGTAAGTCCATGTGACATATGGACTCAGATGTTTATAGTCGCAGAATCAATAAATGTACTAAGATAACCAAATGATATATTAATATCATGTTTATACAGTAATCTCTATGAAGAAAATTCAATGCTGATGGGTATTAAGTTCATTTTTCTAGTAGCAATATAAATACAACTTTTGGATACTTTATTTTAATCATCATAATGCCAAAAACACCTTTGTAAGCACTACAAGTATTTAAATAACATCTTGAGAGAATGTAACAAATTTTAAGAAGTCTGCTTGGAAGAATTTCAAGGGCAAAGTTTCATAGGCAAAGGATGGAAATAAATTTGTTAAACCAAATATATCAAAATAGATGATTACCCGATTTGTGAATTATTTATTTCTTTTACTTCTCTTCCTGTTGCCTCCTTTAGGTCATTTCACTGCTCATTAACCCTTCTGGAGAGTGGTCAGGGAGAAAAGGGAAAAAAAGAACAATCTTAAATTAATCGCTTGTTTAAAATACTCTTTTAAACAATCTTTTTAAAGGTTTGGTAGTAAAGAATTGGTGCAGTTTCTGGTTAAGTATTTAGTCTGTATGTGAATCTTTTAACTCCAGTTTCTCTGTTTCCCATTGACTGTAGACATTTGAAACTTATTTGGTCTCTCCAGTGTCTCCTAATGTCTTTTGAGTGTTTGTGTTTTGCGTCTTGTGAAAATGATCAAATGAAATTGTTAAAAAATTTTTTAAATTTTCTTTACCTGTTAATCTTTTTATAAAATAGAGTATGTCAATCTTTTTATAGAACATATTTATAGTATTTTGTCAGTAGCTGTATGACTATACTCAGAGCGCTTTTCTCAAGCACCATTAACTATATTCTTGGTTTTCCAGTTGAGACATTTAGGAAATGATGAAGTGCACATTGTTTGGTCGGAGCACACTAGAGACTACAGGAGAGGAATTATTCCTACAGAATTTGGTGATGTCCTTATTGTAATATATCCAATGAAAAACCACATGTTCAGTATCCAGATAATGAAAAAACCAGAGGTAAGAACTCCTTATCTCCTATTTTAATATATTTTGAGTTCTCTATCAGTTTGTGAGTTTCTTTCCGTCTTTCAGAAGGATTAGACCAGGCATCGAGAAGTGCAAATTCATGGGTAGATGAGACACAGACTCTGGTAGCTGTGTGAATTGTTGTCTAAGACTAGTTCAGAAGAAGCTAAAAAAGGGAAACTGAAAAGATACTGTATTTGAATGGGAGAAGGCTAGGTAAAAGTGGAAGTTCTTTTATACTAAGCTCACAGAAAGACTTAGCTTTTATTAAGAAGATGATTACAGTAAAAGACAGAGGTTATCATTCCCTTTAGAACAGGAGTGTATGATCCCTATATTTTTATTTTTTTTATTTTTAATTTTTTTATCATTTTAGGGCCACACCCGTGGCATGTGGAGGTTCCCAGGCTAGGGGTCTAATCGGAGCTGTAGCCACCGGCCTATGCCAGAGCCACAGCAACGCGGAATCTGAGCCGCGTCTGCAACCTACACCACAGCTCACGGCCAATGCCGGATCCTTAACCCATTGAGCAAGGCCAGGGATCGAACCCGCAACCTCATGGTTCCTAGTCGGATTCGTTAACCACTGAGCCACGACAGGAACTCCTGATCTCTATATTTTTGGTTGATACATCTTGTTAACATTACATGATTATTTAGTAATGTCATTGAATAAATGAGAATTCTACGGAGTTAAAAAAAAAAAAAAAGTCAGATGGTTCTAGTTGGATGTTTTATACCATAGGGCTGAAACAGAAGTATTTTCTTTCAAAACAATCAATGTTTGATAATGTTTTAGTGTCTTTCTTTTTTTCTTGAGTACTTTTGGTTTATAGAAAATCTTTTTTTTTTTTTGCTTTTTAGGGCCGCACCCACAGCATATGAAGGTTCCTGGGGTAGAGGTCCAATTGGAGCTACAGCCACCAGACTACACCACAGCCACAGCAACATTCAGATCCGAGCCGCATCTGCATCCTGCACCACAGCTCACGGCAACACTGGATCTTTAGCTCACTGAGCGAGGCCAGGGATCCAACCCACAACGTTATGGTTCCTAGTCAGATTCATTTATGCTGCACCATGACAGGATCTCCAGAATTTCTTAACATGAATTGCTTCTCACGTGTGAATTTAAGCTTATGGCCATTTTTTTTTTTTAGGATTCACCTAAACCAGAGGTCAGCAAACGATGCCCCACTTCCTATTGTTTTTGTACACCCACAAGCTAGGAATGTGTTTTTACATTTGTAATGGGTTTTCTTTTTTGAAATATTGAAGAATATACAGCAGAGACAATATGTGGCTACAAACCCTAAAATATTTACTGTGTTATCCACAGCTCATGAGTTTGCCTTCAGTTGCCATTTGTACCAGCTATATTCAAATAGAATAAGTTTTGAAGCTGTCAATCATCTGTTAAATGACATAAAATTTTTTTCTAATAAACCATATAATAAAATTTTAAAATAGTGTTTTAGGTTTTGCAGTAAAACTGGCATCTCATGAAAATAATGAAAAACTAACTTGCTGTCTATAAGAATGTGTATCTTTCCTATGTTTACTCAGTGGAGGAAAAGTTGTTTATTTCGAATGTATAGATTTTTACATACAGTTGAGGCTACAAAAGTTTGAAAATTGACAGGTAATATAAATAATTCAGTCAGTTATGTGAAGCACATCATTCTTTTGAATGGAAACCGTGTAGACCATTGGCATTTTTGGTTTATTGTCCTATTATGAGTGACCCATCATGGAAAAGAATTTGAATAGTATTTCTCCTGAAGGAAGAACTAAAAAGGAAGCAGAAAGACTTTTGTATGCAAAGTGTTTTGATTGTTCTTGTTTACAACTTTCCTCCAATTTGCATATAAAATTATGTTCTAATTTCTCAATCAGGTGCCCTTCTTTGGTCCACTTTTTGATGGTGCTATTGTGAATGGAAAAGTCCTACCCATTATGGTTCGAGCAACAGCTATAAATGCAAGCCGTGCTCTGAAATCACTGATTCCATTGTATCAAAACTTGTATCCTTTTTAACAGTATGGTTTCTACTCTAATATATGTCTGCTTTCCAAGGTAACTGCGTATGTGTTGTTAAGACCTTTGAGTTTCTATTTATTAACATATGGATGATGGCGATCCTCCCCATCATTTGGGGACATTTGAATAATGTACTTTCTTTTATACAATTTTAATCAATTCTTATCTTTGATTAATTAATTAAAGCCCCATTATGTACTAGGTGTATCTGGATGTGCAGAGATAACCAAAACAGTTATTGCAGAGTACTCAAACTAGTTGAGGAAATGCACTGTTTTCAGTATATAATAGAGTTATGCACAGAGTGTTCTGGAAGTATTATAACAAGGGGCCTCTCAGCTGGAAAGGGTGGTATCAGAAAACACTACTGAGAAATGTAAGGACTGAGCCAATCTTGAAGAATGAATAAGCGTTAATCAGGTTGATGAGATTGAGAAGAGCATTCCAAGCAGAGGGAACGGCATAAATAGAGACATGCAAGTATGAGAGGACATAGAGTGTTTAAGAACATGGCTTCTGGAGCCAAATTGCCTGGACTCAAATGCTGGCCACCACTTCCTTAGCTGTGTAGCTTTAGGCAAGTTATTTAACCTCTGTGAGCCTCAATTTCCTTATGTATAAAATGAGAATGATAATATCTAGGCTGTAATTTTTTTGGGAATGGAATGAGTCAATTATGTGTAAAGCTCTTAGAACATTGCCTGGGACGAAATACACACACAATTTTAAATTTTAAATTGTTTTCCAATATTCCTTTCTAAAACGGATTTGTGTTTCCATATACTTTTTATAGATGATTAAAAGCATTGCAGTTGTTTTTCTTTTACATGATAAACTATAGATGTTAAGCTTCACAGGAAATGTTTTTTAAAAAATCCTATGTTCTATTCCACATGAAATAGATTTATCATAAGCCTGCTTTCATACGTTTTCTTCTTTTAATGAAAACTGACTTAAGCAATATGTATCCTATGTAATTTCTCATGTATTCTGATGCTGTAGAGTAGAATTATAGGTGGATCATGGCATGTTAAACATTGACTAAGATATATGTATCTTACTTGTAGCAGTTACATCTTCCCTTTAAGTTGAAAAAGATTTGATGTAGTCATTGTTATAAAATGATTCAGTTTTTTTTATGTCCTAAAAATCTCTAGAAAGGCAGCTAATCTTACAAAGAATATACAGATTATGATCTGTAAACTAATTTTATCCACATCGTCAACTCTGCTGAGATTGACTTCTTTCTGATCTTTGCCTTTTTACAGTTCTCCTGATCCTGATGTTCGTCCTGAGGTTAGTGTTCTCCATCATCTCATTTAAGACACAATTGAAAGAATGCCTTCAATTCTTTTGGGCAAAGTGGTGAGAGAGATTAGATATATTTGCCTCTTGTGTCAATATGAGCTAACACAAACTTTTTGGCTTGAGATACAAACAGCATATAAGATGCACACCTTACCAAGTAAAGTGTACCAATTAAAAATGTTGAGGATATGGTTTAATTTTTTTTATCTGTGCCTAAATTCTTACTCTTGAGGACTATTCAATATTTGCATGTTACAATCAAGGTATAATAGCTGGATTTGCAGTTAGAAAACATTGATTTTTAACTCAAGGTCTGGTCTGCCTTGTGATCCTGGTCAAGTCACAATATCTCTAAACCTAACTGTCTTCATCTGAAAAAAAAAAAAAAAAGGTGCTAGTACCCATCTTGGAATTGTTGTGAATAAATGAGATAATGAATTTGGATGTGCCTAGTAAATGAAATAAGGCACATTATTTTGTGCAGTGATTAATTCTGGTATATGTAAAGATTACAGTCAATATAAAACAACTCTACCCAGCACCAAGGAATTGCCTAATTGGGTTTTTATGTTTGGTTGGTTGGTCGGCTAATTGATTGGATTGGATTTTCAGGCCTGCTTCATGAAGTTCCTAATAGTTAGTCTTGCTGAGACGTTAATAGATACCACATTGGAGAAAATTCTAAGATGAAGAGAGCTAATTTCAGATGAAAACAGTAAACATGAATTCTTTATTTACACAGCAAATGTGAGCAACTTCTGTTTGCAGAACCCCTTCTGAAACACTGAGAGTAAAAACATTAAATCAGACAGATGAAAAAAATTTTTGAATTGGAAGCTTGAATTTAGAAGCTATATAGAAATTACCTTCCCATACTACTTAAGTATATAATAGAGATACTCTCAGCCTTTGCTAATCTGAAGGACATATATCCATCTTTTACCAAGATTCACAAAGGTGTTTATTAAGTCTAAATGTTGGGAGAAATGACTTCATATAGGTAGATTACTTGATTTTTAAATGAAAGTTTATAATATAAATTACAAGTAAATTTTTAAGATACTGAAATGTAGATGTCTTCATTTTTAAAAATAAAAACTTACTTTACAAATATAATAAATTTTTAAGTGTGTATTTTTCACAAATTCACATAAACTCCCATTAAGGGAAAAATCATGTGTTCTAAAACAGATCAGTAAAACTTACGAGAAATTAACAAAAATTGAAATAGAAATAGGTTTTGAAAACCATCAGAGTTACTATTTTAATCCTCAGAAATGAAGGGGTAAAAGAAAAAGTAATAAACTCAATTATATTTGGATAATTGTACTGCTGCGTCAGTTATTTTATGACCAATAAAAGTACCCACTAAGATTCCACAGCATAAATTGTGCTATTTATGATCATTAAATACAGTTTAAATTTTATCCTAGGAACATGTTCTGTATCTATGAATCTAATGTTGTTCACTAAATGAGGACAGTATTGATTGTCATATGCTGCCCAAATCGATCGTGCTGGCAGCCAGAATTACAGTAATCTGTCAGTATTGATGACTGTCTTTCAAGCTTTGAAACCTGTTCTTCACTTCACTTGTCATTTCTTGCATTACTTGTACTTGAAAAGCATTTTCTTGCAACCTCTGACTTTGTCAGCCAGGTACTTTTTTTTTGCTTGAGCTCAATTTGTTGGTTTGATCATGCAGTTAGAATTGAAATGCATCATTGGAGAGAAAGAGTAGGCACATTCTGGTAGTCATTGGACCTTGGGATATTTCAGGTTAATCTTAGTCATCATTTATTAGTTACTTGTTGAAGGAAAGAGAAAGAGGATGTGTGTGTGTGTGTGTGCACGCAAGCACACATATATTTGTGTGTATGTGTGTGTTGGTGGGGTTTTGGGGTTTTTTTCCTTGTGGTGTTCTTTTTGTGTGGTGGAAATAATTCCAAAGCATTAGTTTCATGATCTTAGCGATCATGAATGTTTCTTAAAGACTTTAAAATAATTATTTGTTTTGATCCTAGAGACATTGTGACTGTGTACAAATGTTAAGTATGTTGCTATCATATATGTACTGTTTTTTTTGTAATGTGAGATTTATTATATATATAGAAATTTTCCAAAGTTATCAATATATAGTCAGGTTCCTCAGAGAAACAATCAGTAGGATATATGTATATACATACATATAAACATAGATTGATTTTAAGGAATTGGCTTTTCATGATTTGTGGGTCTTGGCAAATCTGAAATCTGTAGGAGCTGGGGTAGAGTTGATGCAGACTGAATCAAAAGGCATCTGGAGATAGAATTTCTTCCTTCCTTGGGAACCTCAGTATTTTTTCTTAAAGCCTTCAATTGATTGGATGAGACCCATCCACACTATGGAGAGTAATATGATTTACTTTTGTCCTGATTTCAATGGTAATCACATCTAAAAAATACCTTCACAGCAACATCTAGATGTGTGTTTGATCAAAAACTGAGAATCATGGCCTAACCAAGTTGACATAAAATTAACCATTTCTCATGTCCCAGTTTTCAGTTTTTCTTCTTAACCTCTCATTGCAAAATATAATTTGAAAAAAAGTATATAAACCCTAAATATACTATATGGTGAATAATTATAGTTTAACCACCACCAGGTCAAAAGATAAAACTGTACCAGTTTCCCTCAATCAAAAATATTTATTAATCACTTTTGGTAAGGGCAGAGACTTTGAGAGAGATGCAAAGACAAATCAGATGATAGTATCTTCAATAAGCATATAATTTAATAGGGGAGATAATACATTAACTATAACACAAAGTAAAATAATTGTAACAGATAAAATTTTGTGGGAGTTCCAAGGGAAAAGTCATTAATTTGGAGTAAGAAAATTAAGAGAAGAATATGTAGAAAATCTGGGCCTCAGAGGGTGAAATTTGAGTTGATGGAATGCAGCATGTCTGTTATAATTCTTGTAATTTATATTTTGAGGCTTTATGTATATAGGTATATAATACATATGTAATTTTCTGAAATACACATTATGGGGGATGTTAGAAAATTAAGTGGTAGCTTTTAAAAATACTTTTCTCCTAGATTTAATATTCTTTCCTACCAAACCAGTATTATTTGATTTCTTCTAATCTGTTTAGATTTGACTTTTTCGTAAATACCAGAATTGGGTTTCTGTTCATCAGGAAAATTACCAGAAGTCAATGATCATTCTTCAATTAGTCACAGTTTGTTATCCCTGCAGTTCTACTACTCAAATATAAAGAAACTGTTGTAAAAGTATGAACGCCAAAGAGAAATGAAATGTAATTGATTGGCTCCACTAATGCAGTTTGCCATTCATTATGATATAGAACATTATAAAACCTCTTAGGGAGATTCGTCAATATTGCTGTCATTTCATCTTGGAAGAAAGTGAGTTTATTGAGAAACTACATAATTTTATATATCTACTGTCTTGTAGATGATTTCCTCAGTTGATAATATTGATAAGTATAGACTATCCTTAATTATAAACTAATTGTATTTTAAAATGTGGAAGCTGACAGTTGGGAAATCAGCATGGGCTTTGGAGTCCAGAACCACTTATTAAGTGTGTCACTGTCTTTATGCTAATTTTTATTTAATCTGTAAAAAGAGTACCAAACCTCAAGATTGGTGTAAGGGGGAGTTCCCGTCGTGGCTCAGTGGTTAACGAATCCGACTAGGAACCATGAGGTTGCGGGTTCGATCCCTGGCCTTGTTGCTCAGTGGGTTAAGGATCCGGCGTTGCCGTGAGCTGTGGTGTAGGTCACAGATGTGGCTTGGATCCCGCGTTGCTGTGGCTGTGGCGAAGGCAGGCAGCTACAGCTCCTGTTAGACCCCTAGCCTGGGAACCTCCATATGCCGCGGGTGCGGCCTTAGATAAGGCAAAAAGATAAAAAAAAAGAAAAAAAAGATTGGTGTAAGGATTAAATGAGGTTATCAACAGGAAGCACCAAGCAGCCTCTCTTGTAGCAAGAGCTCAAAAAATGGAGGCTGCCTGGTAGTTGATGATATCATTATTATCCTCTACACTGACACTAGAAATATTCTTTTGAAACACAAATCTATACTAAAAGACTTGTGATGTCTCTTGACTGCCTATTGAAATTCTTACCTAAATTCTTGGGCTACCTGCAGGCAGTTGTTGTTTTTCCTCCCAACCTCATTTTTCTGTTTTAGACATTCCTATACTCCTCCCCAGCTCTGCCCCCATCCTTCTCTCAACTCCCACCACATTCAGGACACCCTGCGCGTGTCCAGCTAAAATATATTATTATCTCTCAATGCCCTTCTCCTCTTTTAGGCCCATATCTTTCCCCCAAGAATGCCTGTCTCTACTCTTTTCCGCTAATATAATCATTCTGCATGACCCAAATAAAATAACTTTATAAGACTTACTACGTATGTGCGCATTTAATAAGTCTTACTTAATTCTGATTTCCTACTTCTAGCACAGAGATAGATAGTAATTTGTTGCAGTAGTACAGCAAATTCGTGGATGGATGGATTCTTAACTATTCATTTTTTTCTCCTTCACAGAAAATGTTTATTTGCCAGTGTACTTTTATTGTATTTTTATTTACTTATTTTTTAGGGCCTCACCCATGGCATATGGAAGTTCCCAGGCTAGGGGTTGAATCGGAGCTACATCTGCCAGCCTACACCACAGGCACTGAAATGCATGATCCTTAATACACTGAACAAGGCCAGGGATTGAACCCACATCCTCATGGATACTAATCGGGTTCCTAAGTGCTGAGCCACAGTGGGAACTCTGCCACTGTGTACTTCCAATAATTCAGTTGTTGGAGTTCCCGTCGTGGTGCAGCAGTTAACGAATCCGACTAGGAACCATGAGGTTGCGGGTTTGATCCCAGGCCTTGCTCAGTGGGTTAACGATTCAGCGTTGCTGTGAGCTGTGGTGTAGGTCGCAGATGCAGCTCGGATCTGGCATTGCTGTGGCTGTGGCGTAGGCTGGCAGCTGTAGCTCCAGTTAGACCCCTATAGCCTGGGAACCTCCATATGCCGCGGGTGCAGCCCTAAAAAGCAAAAAAAAAAAATTAATAATTCACTTGTTTATTGTTGTTCTTATAATTTGTGGTTGTAATAGCCTCGGCTACTGGATAGATATGAAAAGGAAATCTAGGAACAGTTGACATTGCCTCTAATATATAGAGAAGCCAGAATAGCACACACAGGGGTTCTGCATTTTTGACTGCTTAATCAGTATATTTTTATTGGAGGTAAATGATAGTTTAATGAAGATATTTTCAGAGGTTAATAATCAGATTTTTCTCCCTCTGTTTCTGGGGTGGAGAGGGTTATCAGGACCTGTCCAAGAGCAAACATTCTTACTTACCTAACAATCTGTTCTGTAATGGGAGCATCTAAATCTCTGTTACAGTAATGGGCATTGCTGTTGAAGAATTTTTTGCTGAAAAGCTTGTGATTGAAAATCACCTTGACTTGGGTTTTACTGCCAAACCTTATGGTTTATATATGCACACGCAGTAACTATTTAAACAGAGGCCTTGGATATGTGCAACACTTCCATCGTGACTCTGACATATTCTTTACTACATTCGTTTTAATTCTTTCAGCTGTTCTTTTTGATCAGTGGCAGTATATGCCTACTGATGAGGTATTTTGAGAGGCTCCCTTACAATCACTGTGGTGGTATTTTATTGCATAACTTTAAAGATGTTAGTTTTGGTATAGCAAACCTTCCTGTGTCCTTTCAAAGAGATGTAAAAAAAAAAAAGATAAATACCTCTGATATGTAGTAAAATTGTAATAATAATGAAATTTATTCCGTGGAATTGAACCAGTGTGTCTGAAAATAGCATCGTCTTAAAAAGTTTTCTAGAGATGATATTTTTTAAGGTTTTATTAATATGGTAGACCTATAGTAATTACTTATATTTAAACTATAGGAGCTCACAAAAATGACTTCAGTATATCACCAACTTTTATTTCTATTATGATTATATTAATTCTAGAGATATTTAAAAATATTATTCGCTATAAAGCACTTAATACACCAGTGATAAATTTAAGTATTTATATTTATTTTTCTTTGCTTAGTGATTTTTATTACAATTATGGGTGTACAAAAATCATCACAACTCAGTTTGGTAGTATTTCTGTCCCAAACCCTCAGTGCATCCCCCCACCCTCCAGATTGTCTTATTTGGAAACCAAAGGTTTTCCGAAGTCTGTGAGTCATTGTCTGTTCTTCAAAGTTCATTGTGTCTTTTTCGTTTCCACATGTAAGCGGTAGCATTGGATGTTGCTGTCTAATTGTCTGACTGGTTTCACTTCGCATGATAATTTCTAGGTCCATCCATGTTGCTATAAATGTTGGTATTTCGTTCCTTTTAATGGCCGAGTAATATTCCATTGTGTATATGTACCACATCTTCCCTATCCACCCCTTTATCGATGGGCATTTAGGTTGTTTCCATGACCTGGCTATTGCATAGAGTGCTGCAATGAACACTGGAGTGCATGTGTCTTTTCGAGTCATGGTTTCCTCTGGATAGATGCCCAGAAGTGGGATTGCTGGATCAAATGGTAATTCTATTTTGAGTTTTCTGAGGAATCTCCATACTGTTTTCCACAGTGGTTGCACCAATTTGCATTCCCACCAACAGTGTAATAGGGATCCTTTTCTCCACACGCTCTAGAGCACTTGTTTGTAGACTTTTTGATGACGGCCATTCTGGCTGATCTAAGGTGGTACCTCATAGTGGTTTTGATTTGCATTTCTCTAATAAGGAGCGATGTTGAACGTCTTTTCGTGTGTTTATTTGCCATCTGCATGTCTTCTTTGGAGAACTGTCTGCCTAGATCCTCTGCCCATTTTTTGATGGGGTTGTTTGTTTTTTTGGTATTGAGCTGAAGGAGGTGTTTGTAAATTGGAGATTAATCCCTTGTCAGTCGATTCATTTGCAAATATTTTCTCCCATTCTGTGGGTTGTCTTTTCTTTTTGTTTAGGGTTTCCTTTGCTGTGCAGAAACTTTGAAGTTTAATTAAGTCCCATTTGTTTATTTCTCTTTTTATTGTCCTTACTCTGACACGTGGATCTGAGAAGATGTTGCTATCATTTATGAAAGAGAGTGTTTGGCCTATGTTTTCCTTTAAGAGTTTTATAGTATCTGGTCTTACATCTAGATCTTTAATCCATTTTGAGTTTATTTTTGTGCATGGTGTTAGGAAGTGTTCTAGTTTCACTTTTTTACATGTAGCTGTCCAGTTTTCCCAGCACCACTTATTGAAGAGGCTGTCTTTTGTCCAATGTATATTCTTGCCTCCTTTATCATAGATCAGTTGACTATAGATGCGTGGATTTAATTCTGGGCTTTCTGTCTTGTTCCACTGATCTATATATCTGTCTTTATGCCAGTATCATATGGTTTTGATGACTGTAGCTTTGTAGTATATATAGTCTGAAGTCAGGGAGCCTGATTCCTCCAGCTCCATTTTTCTTTTTCAGGATGTCTTTGGCTATTCTGGGTTTTTTTGTGTTTCCAAACAAACTTTAAAATATTTTGTTCTAGTTCTGTGAAAAAGGTCCTTGGTAATTTGATAGGGATTGCATTGAATGTGTAGATTGCCTTGGGTAGTATAGTCATTTTGATAATATTGACTATTCCAATCCAAGAGCATGGTATGTCTTTCCGTCTGTTCATGGCATCCTTGATTTCTTTCATCAGCGTCTTAGAGTTTTCAGAGTACAGGCCTTTTGTCTCTTTAGGTAGGTTTATTCCTAGGTATTTGATTCTTTTTGATGTGATGGTAAACGGGATTGCTTCCCTAATTTCTCTTTCTGATCTTTCATTGTTAGTGTATAGAAATGCAGTTGATTTCTGTGTATTAATTTTGTATCCTGCGACTTTGCCAAATTCATTAATGAGCTCAAACAGTTTCCTGGTAGAGTCTTTAGGATTCTCTAGGTATAGTATCATGTCATCTGCAAATAGTGATTGTTTTATTTCTTCCTTTTCAGTTTGGAGTCCTTTTATTTCTTTTTCTTCTCTGATTGCTGTGGCTAGAACTTCCAAAACTATGTTGAATAGTAGTGGTGAGAGTGGACATCCCTGTCTTGTTCCTGATCTCAGCGGGAATTCTTTCAGCTTTTCACCATTGAGAATGATGTGGGCTCTGGGTTTGTCTCAGATGGCCTTTATTATGTTGAGGTAGGTTGCCCCTGTGCCCACTTTTTGAAGGGTTTTTATCAGAAATGGGTGTTGGATTTTGTCAAAGGCTTTTTCTGCATCCAGGGAGAGGATCATATGGTTTTTATTCTTCAGTTTGTTAATGTGGTGTATCACTGATTGATTTGCAGATATTGAAGAATCCTTGCATCCCTGGGATAAATCCCACTTGATCGTGGTGTACAATCCTTTTAATGTATTGTTGGATTTGGTTGGCTAGTATTTTGTTGAGGATTTTTGCATCTATGTTCATCAGCGAGAATGGCCTATAGTTTTCTTTTTTTGTGGTATCTCTGTCTGGTTTTGGTTTCAGGGTTATGGTTGCCTCATAGAATGAGTTTGGTAGTGTCCCTTCCTCTGCAATTTTTTGGAAGAGTTTCAGAAGGATAGGTGTTAGCTCTTCTCTAAATGTTTGATAGAATTCACCTGTGAAGCCATCTGGTCCTGGACTTTTGTTTGTTGCAAGTTTTTTAATCACAATCTCAATTTCAGAACTTGTGATTGGTCTATTCATATTTTCTATTTCATCTTGGTTTAGTCTTGGAAGATTGTTCATTTCTAAGAACTTGTGATTTCTTCTATGTTTTCCATTTTATTGCCATATAGTTGCATATAGTAGTCTCTTATGATCCTTTGTATTTCTGTGATGTCTGTTGTTACTTCTCCTTTTTCATTTCTAATTTTATTGATTTGTGTCTTTTTTTCTTGATAAATCTGGCTAAGGGTTTATCAATTTTGTTGATCTTTTCAAAGAACCAGCTTTTAGTTTCATTGATCTTTTCTATGGTTTTCTTTGTTTCTATATCATTGATTTCTGCTCTGATCTTTATGATTTCTTTTCTTCTACTAACTGTAGGTCTTGTCAGTTCTTCCCTCTCTAGCTGCTTTAGATGTAAAGTTAGATTGTTTATGTGAGCTTTTTCTTGTTTCCTGAGGTAGGTTTGTATTGCTATAAACTTTCCTCTTAGAACTGCTTTTAATGCATCCCAGAGGTTTTGGGGTGTCGTATCTTTGTTGTCATTGGCTTCTAGGTATTTTTTAATTTCCTCTTTGATTTCTTCAGTGACCCATTGATTATTTAGTAGCATGTTGTTTAGTCTCCACGTATTTGTATTTTTGGTCATTTTTTTCTTGTTGTTGATTTCCAGTCGTATAGCATTGTGGTCAGAGAAGATGCTTGAAATGATTACAGTTTTCTTAAAGTTATTGAGGCTTGATTTGTAGCCCAGGATGTGATCAATCTTAGAGAATTCCGTGCGCACTTGAGAAGAATGTTTATTCTGTTGCTTTTGGATGGAATGTCCTATAAATATCTATTAAGTCCATCTGAAATAATGCTTCATTCAGGGCCTGTGTTTCCTTATTGATTTTCTGTCTGGATGACCTGTCCATTGCTGTAAGTGGGGTGTTAAAGTCTCCCACTATGATTGTGTTATTGTTGCTTTCTCCTTTTAAGGTTGTTAGCAGTTGCCTTATATATTGTGGTGATCCTATGTTGGGTGCATAGATATTTAAAGTTGTTCTGTCTTCTTCTTGGATTGATCCTTTGATCATTATGTAGTGCCCTTCCTTGTCTCTTAAAATGTTCTTCATTTTAAAGTCTATTTTGTCTGATAGGAGTATTGCTACTCCGGCTTTCTTTTGATGCCCGTTTACATGGAATGTTTTCTTCCATCCTCTCACTTTCAGTTTGTATGTGTCTCTAGGAGTGAGTCTCTTGAAGACAGCATATATATGAGTCTTGTTTTTATATCCATTTGCTAGTCTATGTCTTTTGGTTGGGGCATTCAGTCCATTAACATTTAAGGTAGTTATTGATATGTATGTTCTTACCGCCATTTTATTAACTGTTTGGGGGTTTTGTTGCTCTTTTTTTCTTCCTTTATTTTCTTGTTGTCTCCTCTCACAAGATGACTATCTTTAATGTTGTATTTGAGTGGATCTTTCTTATTTGTTTGTGTATCAATTGTAGATTTTTGGTTTGCAGTTACCCTGAAGTTTTGATATAGGAGTCTATATATAAATGAGATTGTTTTAAGTTGTTGGTTTCTTAATTGCAAGTGCGTCTCCAGTGTCCTGCATTTGTGCTCTCTTCTCACGATTTCTGATTTTGGTAACATAATGATTTAGTATCTTTACTGTATATATGACTTTACTGGTGAGCCTTTACTGGTGGCCTTTTCTTTTCTGCCTAGAGAAGTTCCTTTAGGATTTGTTGTAAATCTGGTTTCAGTGTTGCAGAAATCTGTTAGCTGTTGCTTATCTGTAAAGGTTTTGATCTTTCCTTCAAATCTGAATGAGAGCCTTGCTGGGTAAAGCAATCTTGGTTGGAAGTTTTTCCGTTTCATCACATTAAGTATGTCATGCCATTCCCTTCTGGCCTGCAGAGTTTCAGCTGAAAAATCTGCTGATAACCTTATCGGGGTTCCCTTGTATGTTTGTTTCTTTTCCCTAGCTGCTTTCAATATTTTCTCTTTGTCTTTAATTTTGGTCGTTTTGATATGTGTCTCGGGGTGTTCCTCCTTGGGTTTATTTTATTGGTACTCATTTCGCTTCCTGGATTTGACTGAGTGGTTCCTTTCCCATATTAGGGAAGTTTTCGGTTATTATCTCTTCGAATATTTTTTCTGTCCCCTTCTCTCTCTCTTCTCCCTCTGGCACCCCTAAAATACGGATGTTGGTGCATTTAACATTATCCCAGAGTTCTCTGAGACTCAGCTCATTTCCTTTCAATCTTTTATCTCTTTTATCTCTTTTCTCGTCTGCATTAGTGATTTCCACTAATCTGTCCTCCACCTCACTGATTAAGTTCTTCTGCCTCCTGTATTCTATTGTTGGCTGCTTCTAATGAATTTTTTATTTCAGTTATTGTATTTTGCATCTCTTTTTGTTTAATTTTTACATCTTGTATTTCTTTGCTCAGTGTTTCCTGTAAATTATCAGTCTTTGTTTCCAGTCTATTTCCAATGCCTTGCATCATCTTCAGCATCAACAGTCTAAAGTCTCTTTCTGGGAGGCTGATAGTCTCCTCATCACTGAGCTGTTTTTCTGGGCTTTTCTCTTTCTCCCTTATCTGAGTTATAGTTTTCTGTCTTCATTTTTATAGGTTTTTGGTGTGGTGACCTTTTTGTAGACATAGTGTTGTAGCCTCTCTTAGTTCTGGTGTTTGCCTCCCCTGTGGCTAAAGTTGGTATGGAGGGGGCTTGCTGTAGGCTTCCTGATGGGAGGGAGTGACGCCTGCCCACTGGTAGGTGGGGTTGATTCTTATCCCTCTGATGGGTGGGGCTTTGTCTCTGGATGAGATTAGAGGCTGGCTGTGTGCCTGAGGGGTCTTTAGGCAGCCTGTTTACTGATGGGTGGGGCTGTGGTCCCACCTGCATTATTGTTTGACCTGGGGCTTCTCAGTGCTGATGGGAGGGACCAGATTTTCCCAAAAATGGCCACCTCCAGAGAAATGCAGGCTGATGAATATTCCCGAGAGCTTCACCTCCAATGCCCTTCCCCCACAACAAGGCACAGTCACCCCTGTTTTCCCAGGAGATCCTCCAAGAATTGCAGTCAGGTTCCACCTGGATTCCTATAGAGACTTTGCTTTGCCCGGGGACCCAGTGCATGTGAAAGTCTGTGTGTGCCTTTCAAGAATGGGGTCTTCTCTTTCCCCCAGTCCTGTGGAGCTCCACACAAGCCCTGCTGGCCTTCAATGCCAGATGCTCTGGGGGCTCTTTCTCCCTGTGCCAGGTCCCCAGGCGTGGGGATTTGACATGGGGCTCAGAACTCTCAGTCCTGTAGCTGAGTCTCTGTGATACAGTTACTTTCCAGTCTGTGGGGCTTCCCACCTGGGAGGTATGGGGTTGTTTCTATCATGTAATCGCCCCTCCTACCTGTTGATGTGTTCTTCTCTTTGTCTTCTGGAGTAGAATATCTTTTTTGGAAGTTTACAGTCCATTTGGTTGAAGGTTGCTCAGCCTTTGGTTGTAGTTTTGTTGTTTTTCGGGAGAGAAGTTGAGCTCCAGTCCTTCAATTCCGCCATCCTAATCCAATTCCAAATTTAAGTATATTTAAAAGGCTATATTTCCTCATCCAAAAAAAAAAAAGGTTGCCAAGCAATTTCAGGTTTTTCTTTATTTCACTAAATATTTATTGACTACTGACTGTGGGAGACACTGCTATGAGAGAAAAGCCAGGAATAAAAAGACAGTTACTTCTTTCAACTATCTTACAGTCTGGTGCAGGAGAGAGGAAGAGCCCTGTGAATGAATGAATGAATGAATGGGTGATTGATTGAAGTGTACTTTGAAGAACTGAGCAGTAGTGATATCTACAAAGTGAAAAGGTGATTAATTGTATTAAAGTGGGAGAGAATAGTGGTGAGGCAGAAAATAGGAATGACTTTACCAAGGAAGCATATTCTTTTATAGTTACTTTAGACACATGGGACTTTAATGGCAGACAAGTCCAGGGAAGAGCTTCTCGGGTATGGAGGGATAAAAGTGATGTGGTCAAGCAGTACAAGAAGTTTCACACTGTTGGGTGGTATAAAGCAAAGACAAGAGTAGTAGCAGATGAGTATCAAGAAACAGGTCAAAACCAGCTAATAGTCAAACATAAAGAAAACCAACCTAAACTTGCCAATAATATAGCAATCAGTGTCTTAAGGGGACAGCTCCTTTTGCTTTTATATAATTTTTAGATGTTGAATAATAGAATACAGCTTGAATGTATTACTCTTCTTTTCTAGTAAAGCCTTTCCAAAATAAGTTAATTAGGGAGTTCCCCGGTGGTCTGGTGGTTAGGACTTGGTGCTTTCACTGCTGTGGCCCAGTTTCCGTGGTCTAGAAACTGAGATTCCCACATCAAGCCGCTGCACACTGTAGCCCGACAGACAAAAAATGTTTGTTAGATTAGTATTTAATTAGAGTCCCTATTTTAAAAAATAATTGGTTGTGCAGTAATTGCCAGGCGTAATAACAGTAATAGCTAGTGTTATTTTTCCTAATGAGATGATAAGTTCTGAGTGTTTGATATTTATACATATTTGTCATTTAAAAAGAGCACTTGAGATTTTTATAATTCTTGTTTCATGATAGACTTTTCATTCTTTCATAACAATACTTTTTTACACTTTTTCTGTGAAGTGCTTTTATACAGAATTGTGCTTTTATATATTTGTACGTGTTAGTGACAAATGAAGTATATTTATCTCGTTCTGCTAGTACATTGGCTTCACAGCAAAAATAGCAAAGGGAAAAGTACTACCACCATCTTACCTGTTTTGTCAAATCCAGTGTGACAGTACAGTCACATATGCCAGTCTAGACAGTTGGGTTATATCATAGTGTACCAGAAGGAAAATAGGACAACTTTATCAGATGGTGGTCAGACTCTTCCCTAAAAACAACAAAAGTAAAGTTCCTTTACTTCCTTTATTAACTTCTGATCTTCGCTAGAACTATTTTTTTCCCTATTAAACCCTTATGTTGTATTAGTGATGATGGTGTGCTGGTATGCTCACGTTATTATTCACTACATCTATTACATAATGTGTAGTTTTTATTCTAGTCTTTGTCTAAATATAAAAACAGCAGTAGATTCAGATGCTACTTGGGGATTTTAGAGAGCAAAGAATGAAGGGTATAAAGCTGAAATTAGTCTAACCTTATTTAACATAGGAATTGCTGTGCTTTTAATCTATTATTTTCCTTTTACTAAACATAAGGGATTTTGCTATTGAATTTTTAGTAACTCAGTAATGGAATTAAACTGTGGATCACAAATCTCCCTGTTTTTCTTCTAACTGCTTTTCCTCACAAAACACCAGCATACAGCCTATTTAAATATTAACTTTTGCTTGCCAAACCACTGTTACCGTCCATCTGTTTGTGCCAATTGTAAAGAAGGTTCGGTTTTTAGTGAAGCTTTGCATTTCACATAAGGTATGTGAAGTGAAATTTCACAAGGGACATGATGGATCCTGATTCTTAGTGATAAACCTTTGGGGCCATCAGGGTTGGCATATGGTCCAGTATGATATGAAGGCTTGGGTTCCCTGGCTTCACTTCTTTGGCGTGAAGCTGATAAAACCTGGCTCTTGAGTATTATTTCACTGGACACCAATCATGGGCAGCAGGAACTGCCCATTTAACTCTCTGTGGGAAGGAAGCCCAGAGAGCATTCACAATGGTACCATTGTCGAGTTGCAAACTGCTCTGAACAGCTTGACGGCACTAGGGAGGAGGGGAAGGGGTTGCTTTACTAATTGCTGTTCAGAAAAGGGAAGATGCAAAAATAGCTGTTGTAGAATTGATGTTTCTGCATTTACTTATTCTTTTGATAGGAGTGTTGACTTTTATTTAGCACATACCTACTATGAAAAAGAGAGCAAATAAATATATTTAAGCAACCACCTGTAGTAATTCCTTGTTAACATGCCATTATCTGTTTTCAGCCCACCAGATTATAGCAGAGCAAAAGTCAGTTTTGCTTTACGGTATTTTTATGTTTAAATGAAAATAATTTTTTTTAATCTTGATAGAAATTTAAAATAAGGGAAAGTGGATTAAAACCACCACAGTTTACATATCAGATAAGGTTAATGGCTTAATTTCCTTTATGTGGTACTTTTAGAATTCCTAAATACCATCTGAATACATATAAGCTATATTAATATAGAAACATAAATTTATACATAACAATTGCAAATGCTAAAATAATCCAGTACGCAAATCTTAAGGTTAAATACTGGATTTTATCATATAAATCTGGAGCTAATACCTATTTCAGTCTCTTAGAATTGCCTTTCCTTGAATTCTATTTTGGATATCTTTTTTAAATGTGGGGGTTGTATCTTCTCTTACGAGGCATTGTATGCTGTGATACGTGTATAAATACTCCTCTGGGCTTTTCCGTTTTCTTCTGGTCAGTCTAATCAAGCAGTTGGTGGTTTTGATGCAAAGAAACAATGATCTACAACTTAAAAAAAAAAAAAATCAAAGCTTATTTCAGCCCCCAGCATCCTGGCCACACAGTCTATTTCCATAGATGATTCTTTTTTTCAGCAGAACTTAGGCTGACTAAATTATACTACAGTGTTGTAATTTGTACATTTCCTTTCAAAGGATCAGGGAGAAATACTTAAAAAATTTTTAATCAATAAATTTTTAAAAATGGGATGTTCTTGCTAAACTGAGGGAAGATCAAATGCATGTTTTATAAAATTAGTAACAGTCTGTAAAATTTACTAGTATTCCATCTCTTCATGTCCCCTTAAATTATTTTAGTAAATGGGCACCAGCGCAATATTTCAAAAACAGTAATTCATTGAATGCCCATTCTTCCTTTTACTGCAGAATAGATTATAGTTAAGTCAAGATTAATGGGTAGATTTTGATGTTAAAGTCCAGTCTCTGAGCCTATTATTCCCTGGGGGCATATAGTGCATTAGTTTAAGCCAATATACTGTTTATCATAGATTCTATGACACTGTCTTAAATGACAGTTTGCTGTACTTTGTAACTACTTACCATGATAATAAATCACTGTTTTTGTACTCCCGATAATTATAGCATTTAAACAAAATCTTAATTAAGTTAGTGCACATTTAGGTAGAGATAACACTTAAGTAATTGTACACTGTAAAATTTCACTTAGTTATTTTTTTCCTTTTTGCAATCTTCTGACAGAACCCAAGTTTAGTATTTAGTTCACAGACATTCATTTCCTCAACTTTAATGTACTAAAATTTTTGTTCCTAAAAGGAACAACACAAAGTGATTGTTCCCCCCAATATTTTTTAAACACAATCTAATACTGGTGACTCTGAAGCAGTTCTCTGTTGACTATGAAAGTCTTATTACTTAATGATAATATTTTCCAGTAGGTCCTCCCAGTAATGAGAGTCCAAAATTTTAATTTCACTAAATTTGACATCCAAGTATCTTAGTTTTGCTTCTAGATGTTTTGCTTTATACAACTTTCATGAAAGTGTAATACATATACATATTTTATAATCGTTGTTAGTGCTTCTTAGAAACCGAGAATGATTATTGGATTATTAAATCAGGAAGGATATTCAGAACCTTTAGGAAGGTTTAAATTTTTAATCCTATTTATTGAAGGTTAATCTTTTTAAATGTATTTACATGAACTTTTTTAGAATTGGTCTGATCAGCTTTTTACTTAATGTTTTCATTTAGTAATTGACTGATTTATGAGCAATTATATATGGTCCAAATTTTATACAACTCCAGTTTTCCATAATAGGACTATCCTCACAGTGCCTTAGCACCTGTTATGGATTTTGAGTCATCTGGCAGCCCAAGGGACTTAGATAAAGAAGTACCAGGTGTCCTGCCTGTCTCCTAATTGAGACGCAGTGAAAACAATATAGACTTGGCAGTATGGTTAAAAGGATGGATTAAAGCCCAGCTTTGTCTCCTCTGACAAATCACAGCTTTTCCTTCATGATGTAGATAGTATCAGCTACTAAAGGATTTCATTAATATAAGGCATCATAAAAATCATACGCAATAATTTGTCATAACCTGTTGCAGATTTTCAGGAAATTTTCTGTTAACATATTACAAATAAACAACTCCAAGATTCATGCTATTTAGGGGGATTTTATTTTTACTGCATATGAACTAGATTGCATGTTTCTTAAAATAACTACTGTAGGAAAGAAATGGAGTATTAACTTACTAAATTTCATAAAGTAAGCGACATAGTTTACTTTTATCTTATAAATGAGCATGCCTCTTGGTCCATAGCATACTTAATTGCCCTGTATATTGCAGGGATATGTATCATTTACTACTGGTAATAAAAGCTGTGAGATCCTTGAGCTGTACTTGCAAAACAGATCTACCTATATTCTATATCTCAATAAAATTCTTATTTTGCATTATTTTTGTAAGACCCTTGGCAGTAATACTGCCTCAGAATGTTTGAAGATATTTCAAGGCCTTTTACAACTAAAAAGCCAAATGTGACTTACTTTCTCAGTTTTAGAGCATGCCATGGATTTTTTACTATACTAAATAACTACCTGTGATATTCTAGTATATAAACAAACATTTTTCAAAAATTGCCAATATTAGAACTTAAGCTAATAGTAATTTTGTTGGTCATCATTGAGCAGACTAAAATGCCTTTTATACCTTTTCTTTTCTTCATGTAAAACCCAGATCGCTGAGATTGTCTGTAGAAAGATGACTAGACTATTAAATGACCAAGATTTTAGCCCCAACTCTACCATTCAGCAGCTTTGTTTTTCTGAACAAATCTTTTATTCTCCTTTGAGGCAAGGCTTATTGCTGAATAAACATTTTGCTGATTTTGATAAGTTTCTTGAAAGTAATGTTAGGTAGCTCATTGTTGTATCCTTCCGCTAGTTCAGAATGTCCTAAGTTCAAGGATATTTTTACCTGTATTCTTGTGGTGCATAGAACAGTTTTGGAAGTCTGCCTAAAATGGTCTTGAAAGTACCTTTCATTTAATTTTATCTATAGAGGTTTTCTCTGTTTCTTCCCATTTCTCCCTTCCCTGTAGATGGCCACTTAAATGAAAAGAATTAGTTTTCTCATACCATTGTACAGTTTATGAAAGTTTTAATTTCTTCAAAAAAACTGTCAAACCATTGGGCCAAAATGTTTATTTCAGTGCTAAAGTATAATGAATTGTAATTACTTTCAGCATTCATAGAATCTCTTGTAAAGGTAATTATTATAATTTTTTGAGAAATTAATATGTTTTATTTTAGTGTTACAGCTTACGTGGAATATATTGTGCTTAACTCACTTTTTCTTCTTCCAGATGTCACAAGATTAAGGGTGGGGTGGAACCAAATTCTTTTTCACAAATAAGATTCAAACTCTCTACATTTAATCCTAGGAGAGTCCCATCTATCTTTACCCCAATGGGCTTTGCCTGTGGGCAGCCAAACTGGGATTAGAAGAAGGGAGTTTTCTGCAAAAGACTCCTGTTTGACTATCAAACCAACTTTATTCATTCCTTATAATTTATAAACAGTCATTGAGTGCTACTGGGTTCTCTGTTAGGTGATGAAGCTTTAGAAAAAGGCATGGCCTCTGCCCTTAGACAATTTTCTCCCACTGGTTTATTAGGAGAATAAGCAGCAGGAAAGAGTCACACTTGGTGCTTAAGAATTGGCTCAGAAGAGAAGGAGGCCTTGATTTGTGGCATTTGTTGAATTCTATGATGTGAAAACTCCTACATAGTCAATTTCAAGCTACCACCCATCTTACAAATTTTGTAAGTATTTTAAGTTACACTCACAAAAAAATTTTAAGTCAGTAGGCAAGACTCTTCTCTTCCTATAGTTACTGTTCTTTGAATTTCCCAAACAAACTGCTAAAACAGCAAAAAAAAAAAAAAAAAAAAACACATTAGGGTGAGTGTAGGTAAGTGCTTGTTGCTAAATTAGGAATTTCAGAATGGACTTTAAATCCCTGAGACTGTGCTGTTGAGCACAGATATGAACACTTCCTAATTTGCTTTAACTTAAAAAGGATCCAGTAGTCTTTTCTTGTTTAGGAAAGAAAACATTAAACCTAAATTTAAGAAGAAATTAACTTAAGCAATGGTATGCCTTTGATGTCTGCTTATAATTATTTTTTATAACTTCTTGTGAAAAAGTTTATATTAACTCTTGCTGTAAACATACATACATACACACATAAACATACATATACACACATGTAAATATACATATACACACACATACACACAAATTTCCATTTCTTTGAGACTAATCACAAATTACATTTGACCTGTACATACAACCTCCTAGGCATGCCATAGAACTAATGATCACAAAACTGAAAGTTTTACCTTTTCTGACAGCAAAAGCAATTCAAAATTACATTGTATTGTTACAGAAATTATCGTGGTGAATGAAGAGTTTTTGCTTGATACCGATTCCCATCTACTTTTAAAAATATATATATGGGAGTTCCTGTCGTTGTGCAGTGGTTAACGAATCCAACTAGGAACCATGAGGTTGCGGGTTCGATCCCTGGCCTTGCTCAGTGGGTTAAGGATCTGGCGTTGCCGTGAGCTGTGGTGTAGGTCGTAGATGCGGCTCGGATCCTGCGTTGCTGTGGCTGCGGGGTAGGCCAGGGGTTACAGCTCCGATTATACCCCTAGCCTGGGAACCTCCACATGCCACGAGTGCAGCCCTAAAATGACAAAAAAGGCAAAAAAAAAAAAAATATATATATATATGTATACCTTTTATCTGTTCTCCCTGTACATTATTGAAATTGAAAAAAGTAGTACCAATTAACTGTCTGCAGTCTCGTCTTCATATTTTGTTTTTTGTTAGGAGAAATCAGAATTTTATCAGAATAAGTCAAAAGTTCCTTTGTACATACCATAAACAAGAAGCATTGTCAAAGAATTCTTGCACTTGAATACAGGTATATTTCTTAAACATATTGAAAATTGTCCTCATGGAGATAGTACCTGTTATTTACAAAGACTTGAATCATAGATATAGGGACTTTTGGGTTAGCCTATATTTGTATTTATATTCTTTTTCTTCAACATTCTTGTGACAAAAATAAGAACAGATAGTGATATACGTATTTAACATTAAGATAAATGGTGATGAGAGAATTCATGCATCTTTCCAGGAGTGGCTGAAATTGAACCCTAGTTTCAGGCAGCTGATACAGTGACAAAAGGTCAAATAATTTCATATATGTTTAAAATCAGAAGTAATTACTTAAGATGAATACCGATGTTAACTTCATATTAATGAAGTACAGATTAAGTTTAAACTATTCGAGCTATAGAAAACATTTAGTTCCCTTTTATTATTTTTAGAATGGTAATATTCCCCCCACACTTCTGCTTTTGCAGAAAGTAGAAGGAAGGAGGATTAGTGGATAATTATATTGCTATGATTGCAGCACCTGTGTGTTATTTCTTTTGATTGGCTAGTTCTGTATTAAAGATTCCTACCAGCTAAAAGTCGCCTTCATCAAATAGCTTTTTATTATAAGCTTGTTTTGGCTTGGGTTGTTTTAGATTTGCAACAAAAATGTCCTTAATTCAACTTAGACTTATACTTGAAATTTTGTTCTGAATTTTTAAGTTTACCATCATCTTTCATCATCTCATCCATTGTGTTTTTTTTAATTTCAATGCCAATGGCAGCACTCACTCACAGTAGGAATATAGCTTGAGCTATCCTGTTGTTGTTAGCTGTCAAGTTTGTGTATGCCACTCAGTTTATAGGTACTAATAACTCTCCCCTAGAGTGCTGCCTTTTAAGGAATAAGTGTCTAACCTATTATAAGGAAATAAAGGAGTTAACTCTTTTGGATTATGATTGCCATTGCAAATGCTAACATCACTGTTAAGAACTTTATCATCTCAGTCACAAAAAGCACCTAGGACTATGGACCCAAGACTAGTTTAAGTACTTAGAGTTCATTGTATCTCCTTAGTATATGTTTTGCAAAGTAAAAGGGGAAAAGTACTGTAGATTGGACTGTTTTGATATTGTTTGTTTATTCATTTGGCTACATCATACTTGGAAAATTAGAGTATTTAGCTTTTAGAAGGTGAGTGACTTTGGTCTATAATAATTTACTGAGCTAATAGTGTTTTCTGATGTTTGCTTGCCTAATTTCTGATAACTGCTGCAGTTTTTCACTTAAATTCAACCATTAATGATTGAAGGAAACTTCACTCTGCCACCTTACTTGAACTTTAAAAAGTTGTTTTAGGGGAGTTCCCGTCGTGGCTCAATGGTTAACGAATCCGACTAGGAACCATGAGGTTGCGAGTTCGATACCTGGCCTTGCTCAGTGGGTTAAGGATCCGGCGTTGCTGTGAGCTGTGGTGTAGGTGTGGTGTAGGTTGCAGATGCGGCTTGGATCCTACGCTGTGCTGTGGCTGTGGCATAGGCCAGCGGCAAAAAAAAAAAGTTGTTTTAGAAAGCATTGTTTTCACTAATGATGAGTTTGCAGTTTTAAGCACATCAGGTGTTTATATACAAAATGAATACATTATGCCTAGATAATTCTAGTGTAGCTTTATATTAGGGTTTCTTCAGAGTTTTTTGAATCTCCTTTAGTATAGTGAAGTAGAATTACGCTTCAAAATATATCTTACCTAGATATTTATTTCTTGTTCTAATAAATTTTACTACATTGGAAATATCCTCTCTGCTTTAGAAATATTAAATTTGCTTTCTTTCTGCCTAATTTTTGTGTAAACTCTAAATATAATAAGATAAAGTAAAATATTTCCTTTATAGGCTCTCTGAAAGTAGAGCATTTTAAAAGCAGGTAGGTGTCTCCACCCTACTTTTCATGAAGCATTTTACCCATTCAAGCAGACTTTTAAAAACAGCTTGTTTTGATAGCAGACTGTTCTCCTGTGGGCCTTCAGCCTTTGCTTCCTGGCAGCACCTTTGGTGCGAAAAGAGAGTGATCAATTGGGAGACTATCAGTGCCAGCATGCATAGAGTGATAAGTTAACACACCACTGGGAATTTCTAGGGCCCACCAAGATACTTCACTTCTAATGTGCTAACAAGCTCATTTTTCTACCTCTTGCCTCTTCAGTTATTTTTTTTCTCAGAAGAGCTTAGAAGTTGAGTGCATCAGGCATAATGAAAAGCTCTGTAGGAGGGAGAAGCAATAACCCCATTTTTCCCTTTTCAGCCAAATAGAAAATTAGTTTCTGGTAATACACAAAGGCCAGTATTTTTTGTACAAGGGGCACTGCTGTGAATCAAAGGACTCTATTAACTGCAGAAAATTCGGCAGCTGTGAATCTCCCCCAATGAAAAAAGTACTTTCCAACAAGTTGTGAGATATGTGGTATTATTTAGATTGAACCGTCAGTTTCATCCTCTCCCATTTATAACGATATACCCTCTTTTAAAAGTGTGCTATATTACTTTTCTGTGTTGACACTCACTCCCAAGTGTCTATGTGATTCTTCCATAAAATCCTTACCACTGATTATTTTAATATAGCATCTTGTCCTGTTGCTACCCATTTTAGGAGTAAAATTCTTTTGAAGTTCAACCCCAGAGTTGAAAATAATGGATTACAGGGAATTGGAATTAAGCTTATTTCAATATTTAATGCATAAAATAAATTGTGGTGTAAGAAGAGATTACTCAAGTCATTTAGAGGGCAGAAGACACCCTAAGTGTAAGTCAAGTGCTTAATGAATACAGACTTACTTTTAACTTTTTCTCTTCTTAATAATCTTTCGTAAATGTAACTGGCCACGGTATCTCCCACTGAATTAATAAATTATCTTCCTTTCAAAATTTTTTTCTTGGTCTTGATTGTCGAGTTGGTCTACAATTGCTAGAGCAGTAGAACTATAGCAGTTGAATTGCAGTTTTAAAAAGAGAATAATAATAAATTTTGCAAAGAACCAATAGGCAAACTTTCGTTATCCTTTATACTTATTTAAATGTCTTATGTAAAGCCTGTTAGCACTGAGTACAGTGGGAAAACTTTTAAAAGTTGTAGAAGGAAGGTTAACTGATTTCTCAGTTCAGGAACTATACGACGTGAAGTCAGCATGTAAGTTTTTCCTGATAATTGTATGTTGCTGCCTGCTGCTCTACATTTTGACAGCCATTTCCATAGTTGCTTTCGTGAACAACAGAAATATTCTCTCTCTTTCTCGCCCTCTCTGTGCTAACAGCACAATCAGGCCTGCTGAAACAGGAAGCCTGGAGTGGGTTGTTCAAAAGCAACAACACTTCAAGGTACTGGTTGCTGTCAATAATATCAGAGAAGAAAATGTGGTGAAAGGGAAGTACAGTATTTTTCTGTCAGTGTCAGTGCCCTGTAGATGCTTTGTTAGACAGTATTTAGGAGTCCTGTGGACTCTTTGCAAATATTCCTGCTTGTTTCAGTGTTATAATTGACTAGGTATTTTTTCCTGACATACAGATTCAACTATGTGTTTATCTTAACTGCATGGAGTTATTCATGGATTATATATAGCAACAGTAGTCTTCCATTCAAAGTGAGAAACAATTGTTGGGAAAATGAAGGGATTTTAGAAAAAGAAGAAGATATACAGGAATTTTTCACAATAAATCATTACAAATGAAAAACAATTTCAGATCTAGTATTTTAAGCAGCATTATAATATATTTATCGTGTGGCTTTTCAGAGTATCTCTGCAGATGAAAGCTGATTAACAAGATAAGATGAGCCTAGGCTGACCTGATAGCAGTTGAATCCTTTCCCAAGTAAACTGTTACCTTTATTTCTTTCATCAGTTTATTATTTTCTAATAAATGTCTCCCTGTTAAGCTACCAGGTATAGTGGTATCCTGAAAAGTAAACTTAGGATTAAAAAAACGACATTTTTTCTCTTTTAAAAAGCCATACTTTTAATGATACGCAGAATAGTTAGTGAATAATTATATTAGGAAGTCCTGGAAAAGTCCTTTTTGATGAGATCTATTCTTTTCCAATGTAAGCTGCATTTAAGTTCATCCTTAACTGAAGGAAATCAGCTATGAGGAGAGAGCACGATATCTGCAAACGATTGTCCAGCACCATTTAGAACCAACGACATTTGAAGATTTTGCAGCACAGGTTTTTTCTCCAGCTCCCTACCATCATTTACCATCTGATGCCGGTAAGATTAAAAGCAAGTATTAGTTACTGGTCATTACTGGAACTTGAAATGCAATACCCTTTTGTTCTAAAAACTCTTAAAATATTTTTTTAAACTTGCTTTAATAAAATTCCAGTCATTGAAATACAGATATTTTACATCATTATTTTAATATTTGGCCTGTAAATTTGATTTCTACTTTCTTTTACCTAAATGCAGTTACTTGAAAAGTCAACTATCTTCATAAAAGCACATACACTACATTTTATCCGAGCTGATGGGCAGTGGCTATTGTATTTCATGGAATCGTTACTGACATATCTGCAAAAGAAACACAAGTTGAGCAGGCTCTCTCTCAACTTCAGAGGATCAAATTTTATGGCCAAGAGTATTGCCATGTCTCTAATTTTACAAATAAAATAACTGGAGTAGATTTAGAAGTACTTAACAGTAAATTACTTTATAACATTTAAAGATTATAAGAGGGTACTGCATTTTTACAGTTAACTAATTTTGAAAAAATCAGTAAGAAAATAAATGACTCATGGCCTTCCTATTCTGTTAATACTTTGCACTCCTTATGATTGTTTCATTTATTTTATTTTCCCTCTTTAGATCATTAAATATCAGTTCTGTTTATCTGAAGGTAAGACAAAGTGTCAACCAAAACACCCTTTGTTCTTCCCCCATTTCCTTTTTTAAAAAATTAGCAAGCACTAAGCTTGTAATTCAGTTAATAAGCAAACTTAACACTGCCCTGGTTCATACTAAACATTTCAGAAATTGTCACTAAATTTCTTCCAGAATTATTTACTTACTAACCCAGGTCTGCATGAAACACTAACACTGGTTCTGGGATAAAAATAACTAATACTAGAACCCTTGGTTGAAGTTAGTTATACTTTGTTGTATTGACCTTTTTGTTTCTCAGCATGAAAAAGTAGTACTACTGAACTGAAATGGTGTGTCTTTGTATTTTGTAATGTGTTGCATTGTTACTGGATATCTTCATCAAATAGTTATTCTGCTGTGTGCCTTACACTCCACTAGGCACCTGAAATACAAAGATGACTATTTTAATGATGTTCAAGGGAAGCAAGAAAAGAGTATACAGTATACTTGAAGTTCATCATAATAAAACTTCAAATTCTCTTTATATTTTTTAAGCTTGTATTATATTTAAAAGGTACATTTTTCTGGCCTGATTTGTTTGAAAAAAATTGCTATAATTCTCAATTTAGGTTCAGTCAATGAAATTAAAGCATCCATTACTTTCACCATTTATTGGCCATTATAAAAATAATTTTACAAAAAAACTTGGTCCTTTAATTAATAATATAAAAGACCTGGAAAGAGACAATATATAAGACTAGATTGAATCTTTTGAAAAAAAGATTAAAAAGTCTAAGATTTGCTTCAGTGGATTAACACTAAAATTACTCAGTTCAGCATTAAGAAAGATGGTAAAAGAAAGGTATTAAAAATAAATTAATGAACAACAAAATAAAAGCTAAGTATAGCTGGAAGTTTCATTTTTAATAACAGTGAATATCTGATAAAATATCAGGCTACATTATTAAAATAGATATGTTATTCATATAGTTTTGTGTATCGTGTAGTTGAGCCATAAATTTCACAAATGAAAAATACTGTAATAGGCCACATTCAGACTAACTTTTACCCTTAAATGTATAAAGACTGTCAGTTTTCATGTTGTAGTTGTTTACCAGTTGGAGTCTTTCATACTCCTTTTCTTAATGTTTTTCTTATATTTTGCGTATTATCCTGCACATTTAGCCAGATGTATAATGTGAGAAGTAAGTAGTATTCTCACTTTCTGAGCATTAGATAAAGGCTGATACTAAGTCAAGGCTCTATAATTAGTTTTTTAAAATTGTCTTTGCCTTTAGGAACCATTAGAAACATGCACTTTAATTTTTAAAAAAGTGTTTTTAACTGTAAGTAACTTTTCCAGTATTACATTTGTATATTTTTTCTTGCAGTCTTTGTTATGAAAGAAGTTATCAGTTTTCAATTCAGTAATACCAAAATGAAATATTGACTCTCTTACAGTAGCAAAAACATTATGATATCTGAAAGATCTTCATTTTTTCCAGTCATCTCAAATTTTGATTTTCCTGTCACAAACCATCCATATATATAGAACTCCCTTTAAAGATATGTCAAAGTGGAAAGAGATGACATGAAGTAGGCCACATAACAATCATATGGACCTGACTTATGGTTTGCAAAAGTTATATAACAGTGTGGAGATTTTTAGGTTCATTTTTACTTTTTAACATAATGGTAAAATTGATTTGCCACACAGAGGAAATGCATTCACACCTGCAATTGAGAATCAACTTTAGGTACCATAGGCATACCCATGTAGATAAAATAACGCTAATCAGTACTAACACAGTAATTTGAAATTGTTTTAAAGGAATACCAGTATAATAATAATACAAAGGATATAGCTGTTCTTTCTAGCTGAACCAATAATTCCGTTCAACGGAGTAGTGGAAAAATACTGTATTTTAAGTTTACTTAACTTGGCTTAAGCTTGTTTAAAACCTGCTACCTGATTAACAGTAATGTACCAACTGTGATGATACTGAAACCCAAAAGGGCATTTTTCTAGATAACTTTTAGTATTATTTAAAGAGATAGGAAAAACGTTTTTGGTGTATCGTAGTTGATTCGTAAATTTCATAACTGTATTTTCTCAAAATGGACTCCGTCTGTGGCAGTAAACTGATACTTAAGGGAAATTATTTTTATCCCTAAGGTCATTGAGGGAGATATTGTGATGTCACACTTTGTTGATCTTCTATAACTACATTAAAACATTATTAGATTTTTCATGTCCTTTATTTAAAAAAAATTACAGGAAAAAAATCCCTTTATCTTTGTCAGGCATGTGTGTGGAAAATATCAAAAGTTTTAGTGACCTTCTTTCTAAACTTTTTAAGGTTTAGAGTTCAGACTCTAAACCTTAAAATGAAATTGCTCCTATTTTTGGCCAGATAAAGTTCAGAAATCTAGATGTTTTTACATAATGTTAGATTGTCTTTTTTTTAATTAAAAATCTAGAATGCCAACAAGAAACAGGATTCTGTTTTACTGAAAGTGTACAGTGAATATTACTTTCTCATTAATGTACCCATAGTTTTTTCCAGTATTATGTCTTCGTTATTATCGGCCATAATGTTTATGAATGCCTATTGTGCAGTATATCTAGAATTACCTTTAATATTATTTTAGTTGAGCTAGTAGATACCTCCCTTTGGATTTGTTTTTCTACAAATTAAATTAGAAATTTCAGTACTTTCAAAATTAAATGGTTGATTTGGTATATGACTCTCTGTATATGCATGTGTATATGTATGTGTGTGTGATGTGTGTATATGTACATAGTTGACCTGTCGATAACAGGATTAAACTGCACAGGCCCACTTATACATGCATTTTTTTCAGTAGTTAATGTTACAGTACCATACAATCTGAAGTTGGTTGGATCCGTGGATACAGAACCACAGAACCACCTATAGGGAGGAACTACATGTATGGAGGGCTGACTATAAGTTATAGGCACATTATGCAGAGTGTCAGCACTGCAACCTCCATGTTCAAAGGTCAACTGTGTACACACATAAATATACATATATCTATACATACATACCACTTTGTATAATTACCTTTAGAAAATGTACAGGTTCCTATTTAAGTAAATATTATAAGAATTAGTAATAAGACTCAAATATTTCTATGCCATTAATATGAGATAATCTATTGCAGTGATTGTGAAGACCTATAGTAGGATCTAATCTTCTTTCATTCTAACGTCATTTTTGCTGTTAATTCACAAAGTCTATATTGCCACGTATAGATGGGATAGTATTATGATTGTCAGACTCACCTCTTTGAATCTGTGAATGGAATTAATCATGTAATTAATCATCAAAGTTTAGCCATTAAACTTTTCTCCTTTTCCTAGGCTTTGAAATGATCTGGAAGAAAATATTTTAGCTCTTCAGAAGATAGTTATTTTATATATATCCTAAATGTTATTTCTAAATGCCAGAAGTCACCTGGCAAAGTCCGAGTCTTACTTCAGAGTGTATGATCTTAATTACTATAATTACCCATTTAGTCTAAATATTTTCAGCCCTTTCTTGATATCAAGAGAGAGAAACTGCCTAGTAACCCATCATATTTGCAAATTAGAAATTGTTAAAAAAAATTATTTTGAAGGCTCTACTTTTCCACCAATTGAAAAATATTTTTAATTTATTTTTTATATAGTTTTAAGGTTGCCATGAGAGAACTATGGGCTTTGGAATCAGACTGATCTGGATTTAAATCCTAGTTCTACTAATTATTATCTGCATAAACTCAAATAAATTAATCTATCCTAAGCCCAGTTTTCCCATTTTAAGGAGATAAAATACGACAAGCTTAGACTAATATGTTCTAAGTCTGTACTAATGGTAGTTCTTAAATATTTTACCACAAAACCTCTTGTTTGCCTTTTTCTATACTATTTTGTCTAAAATTATGTGTTACTTCCTTTATGACATCCAGTGGCGCATCCACGCTAATCTTAATCACTTATCAACTCTTTTAGCAGTATTAAAGCAATAAGATTATTTGGGTAATCTGTCCTTTAATCTAAGGTTATATTTTGTAGGAATATTCTTTATTTTCCCCAAAACTAAACCTAACAGTTATGCTGTATTGTCCCCATTTTAGTAGCATTTTCTAAGTAGTCATTTTCTTCAAAAACATTCCTAGTTTCTATCCCTTCTTTTCTAATCCTTGTCATTTTTGGTTTAAGGACTATTCATTTTTACTCTTTTTTGTTTTTTGTTTTGTCTTTTGTCTTGTAGGGCCTCACCTGCAGCAATATGGAGGTTCCCAGGCTAGCGTTCCAATCAGAGCTGTAACTGCTGGCCTTCGCCACAGCCACAGCAAAGTGGGATCCAAGCCACATCTGCGGCCTACACCACAGCTTATGATAACGCTGGATCCTTAACCCACTGAGCAAGGCCAGGGACTGAACCCACTTCCTTATGGATGCTAGTGGGTTTGTTAACCCCTGAGCCATGACGGAAATTCCCATTTTTACTCTTATCACAGTTTTATTATATAGCCACACTTACTGTGTTTGTGCTCTGTGCCAGAATCTTTGCATATGTAGGAATTTATTCCCCACAACTTTGTAGACTAATATTGTCTGCATTTTACAGATAGAAAACTCACTCAGGTTAGTTTGCCCAAGACCCAACATCTAGTAACATGACAGACTTATTTAACCTAGGTCTGTCTAACCCAGAACCATGTTCTTTCTAACATGACACTGCCTCTTAGTTCAGGATTAATTGGAATTGCTTTCAAAGTCAGTTTTTTAAAGACTATTTTTAGTAATCCAGTAACTTTAGCAGTTTTAAACTGGTCATGTCTGTCATTAAGCAGTAAAAACAAAGTCACAATACCTAACAATCCATTGAATTCCCTTTTAGAATCTGTATAGATTCCCCAAAGTCATATTTATTGTTATTTGTAATAATAGTTAACTATAATCAGTGTACAATATATGAATCAATTTATCATACCATCAGGATATAGACAGTTGTCTGTGTGAGTAGTGCAAGAATGTTAGTATGCAAAACATAGGAGCCCACACTTTTTAATCTTTATACTTGAGTATATATTAATAATAGAAATAAATTACCATTCTTCATGACTCAGGTGATATAAATCAGCACTTAGAATAAGACATGAAATGAAGCGCAAGTATCACTTTAAGTTCACATCTAAAATTGAGATCTGTCCACTATAAATTATTCATAAAGTATACCGAGTATGTATGACCAATACCATTTGCTGAAACGTGAAGAGGTGCTGGTAGCTGTCTACCACACACACTAAAAAACCAGCTTTGACTCAGTTGAGTGAAAGGGGTTTCACCTTGACGGCGGTAAGGGAGGCATGTAGGAATTACTGTTTCTGAGGGAACTATTCTTTGAATTTGGCATACTCTAAAGCAGTGCTCTCTAATGAAACTTTCTAAGATGATGGAAATGTTCTATATCTGCACTGTTGAGTATGGTTGCTGAACAATTTAAATGTGGCTAGTACACCAAGCAGCCGAATTTTTAATTTTTATTTAATTAACTCTACTGTGGCTGTGGCTACCAGTAAAGACCTAGAGATTTTGTGACTGCGTGATTAGGATAACATGCCACCAGTACAATGAACATTTTAAAAGGTAGATGTTTACAGAATCTCTCATAGATTTTTTTTTCTTTTCTTTTTTCCTATTTGAACTTGTTTTGTTAGTTGGTAAGTATAACATTTGAATTTACAAAGCATTTGTTCATTGCGAAACCTCATTGTTCTAATACATTGCATGCCCAGTTGTATTTCATATTAAAACCGATTACAGCCTTCTCTGCTCATCTGTTAACACCTGTAAAATTCTGCACTGTGTCTCTCATATCTGTTATCTATCTTCTCTGTTTTCTCACTTCTGCTTGCTACTCCATTTCTTCATTCACAACAAAGAAAGAAATGCAGTGATAGTTCTCTTCCTCCCAAAACCTCCACTAGAAAACATGGGCCATCTCAAGGTAAACAGCCATGGGAAGGCCTCTCACAACTGGCCGGGAACAGTATGCATTACCCGAAAAGCATGAGCTACTGCTTTTCACGCTCCTTCTGCCATCCGTCTGCAGTGCTTCCTAAAAAGGGCCATGGATTCATATTCTTCTCTGGGTTTTCTAGTATAGGTCTCGTATGAACCAGCTGACATCTTCAGGAAGAGTAAAGGTGAACGGAAATGTATTTCCTTCTCCTTTTGAAGGCCAAGCTCATTTCAATTAAAAAAGAAAGAATGTTGGAAAAGTTACTTTGAAAAGAAGGGCAGTTTATCTGAATTAGGAGTAGTGATAAAATATTTTTTCCTTGACAGTGTCTTTGTTCCTAAGTATAACTAATATTTGGCCTTAAAAGCACTGTGAAGTGTTCTACAGAGATACATTTTTAATTTTCTAAGACATCTCAATAGGATCTGTACCCCTTACTGAACAGTTTTATGTTTCCTTATAAATATTCATAACTTCAATCTAGGCACAAATGTTTCATTATATGGAAGTAATACTATAAGTATTGCCAAGCTCAAAGTGTCTGTGAGGTCCTACACTGGTTAATATGCCAAAAGTTTCCCTACTAGTAGTAAGGAAATGCACAAATTTAAGCCTGCAGCTTGAGTGATGTGACACATGTAAAGATACTTTTCATGTACATAACACCAAGAAAATCTGCCTTAAAATATACAGAATTTTAAAAAATTTGTTATTCTGTTGTTTGCAGGTTATTTTTGTTTTTTGAAGTGTTTTTATTTTTAATGAAATTTCTTATTCACGAAATATTTGAGAGCCTACAATGTGCAAAGTTCGGTAGTGTTGCTGTAGAGAATCATAACTCATAGAAATAAAGTACAAAGGGGAAGAACTACTTTGTAATGACATGAAAGATTTTCCAATTTGAACTTGTTTTGCTTCTTTAAATTTTTTATATCTACTAATTCTACTGGTTACCTACTTTCTATGACTGGATAATATAACTGCAAAAGTTTAAGTTAAGAAAACAAAAGCGTTGCTTATTGCTCCTGAAATGAGATGCTTTGAGAGGTCAGTTTGTCTTTTTCTACTGAGTTTTGGAAGAGAGTTCCTGTCCTCCTCCCTCCCCCCAGGAATTTATCTTGCTCCTTCTTAAAGGCATGTTTAAATACTTAGCATTATAATGGCTTCATACTGTGCTAAGTTCCTTTTTGGAAATGTTCTATGCTGTTTTATTTTCAAGTTTGAGCAGTGAAGGCCTTTTTCTTGATGATACCCTAAACCCGAGAGATAGGAATTGGTCCTTTTCACCTGCTTCGTAAGCCCTTCCACGCATGCTGATGGTGCTTTGGATCCCTGTCCTTTCTGTCCCAAAGATATTGCTTCCCATTGCTTTTTCCAAGGAGCTGGCTCTGGAAATAATGTTTGGTGGTTTCTCGCTAATCTGATGACATGAGCCACCAGAGCACTGGGTTTTAAATAAAATATTAGTAGACTAGTTGCTAGTTGTAACAAGCAAGTTTGGAGTTGCTCTTTCCTCTCAAAAGACCTTGTTAAGGGTTGGATCCATGATGCAGATCTGTAACACAGAGGTTGCTTCTTATGGGAGGAGAGACTGGATGCCTTGCACTGATGCTCTTGGTATTTCCCACAGGCTCCTACCCAGAGATTCTACCCAGTGAAACTCCCACCGCAACGCAGGTAGATGGGGCCGACCTGGCCTCGCCAATGTCTCCTCGAACTAGCAAAAGCCGCATGTCCATGAAGCTGCGTCGTTCCTCTGGCTCAGCCAATAAATCCTGAGGAGATGGCAGCTCCGCAGTGGTCAGCAGTAGCCACCTTAGCATGAACGCAGCATTAACTCTTCTTTTAGGCTTCGTGTTTGCCATAACATGCATGTTCCTTCCTGAACCTTTATTTTAGAAAACACTGGATTTAAATAATTTGTAACTTAATATTTCAGATTTGGGTTGTTTATTCAGTTGTTTTTCCCCCCATAATCCAAGCTGCCATAAGGGGGAGAGGGGTGGAATTTTATTCTACACCCTTTACCTTCCCTAGATAATAATTATGTCTAGTTTTAATTTCATAATTAACTTTGAGCCAAAATATAACTGGCCAGTTAGTCTCATTTTATTTATCGTGCCCCATTGCAACTTTATGGCTCAGTAAATATATAATTTTTTATAAATGTGCATCTTTAAACATTTGTAAAGTTATAGCAAAAGTTACAAATCCGTTAATACACAGGATGTGTATGGATTATTTATGTTACTAAATAAAACACTTAAAATAAATGGTCTTTTAAAGCATCTCAAATAATTCCAGCTGAAATAATTTTAGCATTAACTTTTTCTTCCCAAAGCAATATCTCATTTCTTGGCTGTGCAGATGATGCCATGACACATCTAATAATCAGAAAAGTCACTGTGCTGAACTTTGATTCATGTTTTGCTTCCAAATATTTTTCTAATGTTCTGTTTTTTAAATGGTATCACTGTTATATGCCATTTCTGTTTTGAGATTGTGGCCCCTGATTATTGGCTGCTGGATCCTGGTGTATCTATGTTCTTCAAGTACCAAAAAGGGAGGAATTGGGGGTTGGGGAAAAGAAGGAAAAAACTTTTCTGATATAAAGTCTGTGGGTTAAATTATGTGTAGTACTTATAAAAAAAAAAAAAAAGGGAACATAACCCAGGAACCTAAATTAATCTAATGCTGTTAATACTGAACTTGCAGTTGCAGGTTGGTATACATTCCACCCTCCAGAAGTATTTTCCTACAGTAGATAAGCTGCTCACATTTTGTTTTGAACAGGCATCTCCTAAGGAAATGTAGCATGACATTGGTACTAACTGCATGTGTAAATACATCATACTGCAAACTATAAAATATAAATTATGTATCATCATTCATGTAGTATCTACAGATTTGTAACAGTGGAAAAAAAGATGGTATTTAATAATACAATAAAAATATTCTTATCATTTCCTGTCTGAGTATTGATTTATCCTTATATTTCTTTTGTCTTATATATTTTCAGACTTAATAAACGATACTTTATGATTGGAGAAATATAAAGCATAAACCTAGCTAATCATGAAAAGTGAATTTAATTACCTCAAGCTACACCCCAATTTATTTCTCAGAGGTCTTCCACAGTCATTAAAAACACATTTTACACGTTCATAAGAGCTAGCCAGAAACTACCCCCCCCGCCCCGCCCAGTGCACTTGGTTAAAGCGTCGATTTATCTCAGCCTCCTGCTTCTTTGATTTCTTAAATTTTACTTTTTTTTTGTAATTAATAGACATTCAGGAGCAAAACTTTTTACAGAAAGTTTCTAAAACAAGCTTTCAGAGTTCTGTGTTCTTAAATTTGGAGTTTTTTTAATAAATAAAAACATTTATATGTAACCATGAAGAAAGTAAACAAGAAATCCCATGACAGCTTGTATAGAGGATAAACATGTATAGAGTCCCTGGGAACAAGAATAAATGATATAGACAGTTTCCCACAAGCAAGGTGAAGAATTATCAAAAAGATAATTTAAAAAAAAATAACTACTTACACATTTTCAATAGTGCCTTCATTAAAAAAAAAATGAACAGCTAATGGATAATGTGTAACAAAATGGAGTGAAAATACCAGCTTAAAATAATGAAGTTAGCATAGTTAACATTTTGTTCATCAGATAACACTTCATAAAAGAAAATATTTAAAATTATTTTCTGTTGACATTTTTGGATAGTAAACTTTAAAGAATAGTACATATTCTTTGCCTTTCAGAACTCAGTCTGTGCAGCCTTCAAAGGAAAATTTCCCATTTTATTTCTGCACCATTACACTCATTTACAAAATATAATTTCTCCTGTCTGTATTCTGTCTAAACGGGTCACTAAGATAAAGTAGAATACTGGCTTTGGGGAGATAAGAAGTGTAGCTTTTAGAAATACGCTGTGTTCAATGAGATTCTTAAGACAAACACAGAACACAACAAAGCACCAGCTACATACATTTATTTGGTGGTAAGCGTCATACAAATATGGGCTATCTGTCAAGCAATAGTCAGTGCCCAAACTCTTGACTACTAGGGCACAGGTACAGAATGTACACTGAATATGGTTTACAGAAAGAAACTCTAAGTTACTGCCAAAAAGAATATACTGACTATTGAATGAATTGTCATTCATTTCCATAGTGGATTAAAGTATTAACATCTTCCTTAAGGTGATCATAGTGTCATGTATAATACACATTATAAGATATACAATTTAGATGAAACTCTACTAAAACAGGCAAACTTCAGGAAATGAGTTCTGTATTTCCAGAAAAGCTATTAAAGATTTAAAGTTATCTCTTTCTGAGTACTGCACACAAAAGTAGCTAAAGGTGAGAATTTCGGAGGTGTCTCAACTCCCCAGTAAAGAGATACTATTTCCCGCTTCCAAACATTAACTTAAGAGTTGACTAATAATTGGGAAAAGGAAAGTTTACAGGGAGATTCCCACGTCACCCCAAAGCCCAAGAATCTTACATTTCCTGCCCTCACACAGGTCTTGCATTTCCCACCCTCCTGATGTAAGTTTGGCACCAATCACATAACTTTTAATTCACAGAAAATACAGTGCAAGGTATCTGACCCTACTGAGACAGAAGCTAGCTACATAGGTGCCTGCTATGGCAAGGGGGTGGGGGTGGGGGGGAACTACCACTCTTGGTAGCTAGAATCCTTTGTAGACGCCAAGACATGCACGCTTTCACTGCGACTTTCCATAGGAATTACAAGTCATATAGGATTCGTTAAGGTCTCCAGAGTTTGGTGGGGGTGGGGGAATCCTGTTTTCTTGGGGAAAGCCAGAAGGATTTAAACGTTCTTGAGGGAGAACGTTTGTACCATATACATACCTGCTCTAGAGAGGGATTTTATGTTTCGCTCTCCGCTCCTCTGGCGGAACATTGACTACTGGGAGTTTTGGGAGAGAAAGGAAAGAGTAAACTTGCAAGTTGAAGAAAGCCCCACAGAAATTCCCATGATCTGTTTCCTCCAAGGCCAACCTCACAGTATTCCTCGTCTCTCGGCCCTCAACAGCCCGGCCGCAGTGGCATCTGCAGCAGCAGTACCTGCCGACTTTCTGAGGGGTGGCATTTATTGATATGCCGGGTCAGCCCCGGGGAGCTAAAAAAAGTGGACGGGCAGTGCTTGCACGAGAAAATTTGCTGAGCACTCCCATCGGATGCCCCGTCTGGGCTAGGTGCTTCAGGGGGCACCCCGGCCAAAGCGGGCAGAAGCAGCTCCTCCCGGACCGCATGCCACAGCCGGTGCTTGTCCCTGATGTCTGCCGATGGGAAGTGTGCTCCGCACAGCGGACAGGCAAAGGCGAGTGGGGCGCTGCGTTCAGAGCCAAAGCCAGGGGCAAGCCCGCGGGCCGAGCTCGCCTCGTGAGTGCCCAGGTGCTTGCGCAGATAGGCTTGGCGACGGAACTTTTTGTGGCAATATGGGCACACGAAGATCTCGGGTCCCCCAACACCACTGATACTACTTGAACTGCCCGGCCCAGGCACCCGGCGCCCCAACACCCCTTCCGTATAAGGGACCTGAGGCAGCGGAGGTTCGGGGTGGGACAGCACCTGGAGGCCTTGGTGTGGGGCGCTGTCCTGGTGCTGCTCAGGCCCGGAGCTGTCCCCGGCCTGCAGGTGCTGATCCGCAGTTCTCTCTGCCCCGCTGCTCTCCTTCCCCTCCATCAGGAAAGCTGCAATCGCCCCGGAATCTGGGGAGGAAGAGGACGACGAAGGAGGCAGCTTCCCGTCGGCTGAGGAGACTGTGGCAGCATTTGCTGCTACAGGACGTGGCTTGTGCCAGCGGCGATGGGACGCGAGATTCGCGGGGCAGCTGAAGACCTTGTCGCACTCCGGGCAGCGGTACTCGACGCGCACAATGCGGGAGCAGCGATGCTGAGCCAGTGCGAAGGGGTCTGCGTACTGCTCCTTGCACAGCTGGCAGATGAACTCCCCCAGCGGCGTGCGGCTGCCCCCCAGGCCCCGGGACGGCGCTCCCGGCTCCTCCTCCTTGATCTTCAGGCCCAGGACCGGGGATGTGGTGACTTCATCCGCGAAGCTCAACTTCCTCATGGCCTTTGGCTTCTTGACTCCAGCCACCGCGGGCCCAGATGCGCAGCCCGGAGGTGCCTTAGCGCGGCGCTCACCGCCGCCGGCAGCCCGCTTCAGGCTGTGCAGGGTGGCGGAGAGGGGCGCGGGGTCCGGATGGAGCACGGGCTCTGGGAACGGTGCCCGGTGCGGCGGCAGGAACTGCTCCCCCGAGGTCGGTGCAGCTGCTGGCGCCACCGAGCAAAAGGTGGCCACGGCAGCAGCGCCCCCGGGAAAGGACTCAGCAGAAACCGGGGAGCTGAGGCAGCGCTCCAGGAAAGCCCGGCGCAGCTCCGCGCCCGCAGGCTTCGTGGGGCTGGCGCTGGGCCCGAGACCGTCCCTGCCATCCGCCCTCCACTCCGTGCCTTCCCGCCCGCCTACCCCTGGGCTCACCCCGGCCGCCCGACAGGATGACCCCGACAGTTCGCAGGCTGCCTCCTCATCCGGGGTCAGGGGTGCCGCCCGCTCTACACTGGGCTGGGGAGCACTGGAAGCTTCCTCGGGGAAGGGCTGCGCCCCCTGGGGCTCCCGCAGGGGGAAGACCCGCTCGCCTAGGCGCACTCGGTACGAGCAGCCTGTCCGTTTAGTTCGTTTTACCAGGAAGCCCCTAGGCATGGTGGAGTCGGAGCGCTTGGAGGCAGGAGAAACGGGGGCGCCGCGGCGGCTGAGAGCCGGCGACACCACAGCTACCTGAGCTTCGCTGCGAGCATCATGAGTCCGCCACCTTTATAGCTGAGACACGGGCCCGGGGACCGCGGGTCGCCTTTGGGTGGACCGGCCAATCAGGAGTGGGAGCGGGCGCGGGGGCGGGGCTTTCACGGGGCTGGGCTCAAGGGGGTCCACCAGGCCCGCGGCGGTGCGGGCTGCTACCCAACCTGGTCCCTGTCGCTGAGGCCGCCTCCCACTGCCGCCCACCATGCGAACACGCAAGAAGGTAAGGTCCGGAGTATAAGGAAGCTCAGCACTCCCCACCTCAGTGGCCTCCAGGGCCCTCTGAGGGGCCCAGAGGAAAGGCCACCTCACGGTGCCCTCCCTGCGGGCTGGACCCTGCTGCCCCCATGCGTGGGACTCTGATGGAAAAGCCGCAGGAGCAAAGCTGAGAGGAAGGGGCCATGGGCTGCGGTGACCGGCTGAGTGTCGGCCAGGGAACGGGTTAACGTCCTCTGCTCCTATCGAACTGATGAGAAGCTGCGACTGAGCGGCAGGGCTGCTAAATCCACCGCCCTGTGCCTACACTTGACGGTGGGAGCACGTCTGCCATCCAGTATCGATCGAGACTGCGCGCGTCGGTGATACTATGAGAATTCATCTGGGAAGAAGGGCTCTCAGTGCGGGAGATCGTGCGTGCTGGCAAGCCTCTGGAGCTCAGGACGCCACCAGGTTTCTAGGCCCTGGTCCTCGGGGCTTATAAATGCCTCCTCCCCGATGGGAATAGGAGTGGGGAGGGTAAAATAGGATCTAATTTTCGACTGTCCTCAGATAAAGTGGTTTCTCTGTTCACACCTTCCACTTGTACTACCCAGAGACATGACAGTGCCTAACTGACCTGTTTAGCATGGAGCAGATTGAGTGAGAAATACTGCTGGAATCAGGATCACATCTGCTTCCCCTTGTACAAGAGATACTTTGCAGAAGGTGTGCTATGGACCTTTAAAAACGCAATAAATTTCCATCAGCACTCTTTTAAGCACTAGAAGAGATTTCAAAGTTTGTAAAACTAGCTGAGCTATGAAATAATTAGAAGGTATATGAAAGATGTATAATAAAATGCCAAAAATCCATAGTATAGAAAAGAACAGTCTGAGAATAAGGAAGGAAAAAGAACTGTTTTCAAGATTCTTTCCTAAGCCAAATTGGAGAAACAGACTGACAGATGTGTTTTCGAAGCAGACTACGGCATAACAGATCTAGTCATCAATAACACATCCTGTCTTCCTTCTAGTGAGTGAAGTATTTGTGCATAGAGAGCATTACTTGGGAGAAGATTTGGCAGTAATTATATATTTATCATTGGCTATATTTTATGCATTCTACTTAAGTAATTTCTAATCTTTTCACAACACAAAACGGAAGTAGATATCATTACTATCCTTTTTTTGATGAGGGGATTGAGCCACAAGAGAAGTTACATAACTGGCAGCAGTCACCCAGAGCCCAGATTCGAACCAAGTTCTGGCTAATTCCAAAACTCAAACTTTCCACTACAAACTTTTTTTTT
>PVHT021183629.1:12611358-12647980 GCA_004024745.2 Catagonus wagneri | reverse complement strand
TTTTTTTTTTTTTTTTTTTTTTTGTACAGAGAGATATCTTGCCCTGAAGTCAGAGTGTGTACAAGACAGGCCCAGATGACTGACCTACATTTTAGTCACTTGAATATCAGGATTACTCAGAAGGAACTTTATTTCTTCTATTTCCCTGACCAGCCCCTGTACAAGGTTAAGACTTATGACCTCTAGCAGGGACCTCTTCTCACCCAAGAACTTGGAAGGCAAATGGTCTCTCATACATCTAAAACGAAGCTCTTGATTTCCTCTCCTAAATCTAATCCTCATCTTGGTAAACGGCACCTCCATTCCATTAGCTGCCTAGACCAAATCTGAAAAACTTTTGTTCATGCCAAATACCCCATGTTCAGCCCACCAGCAAATCTTGTCAGCTCTACCTTCAAGCAGTTCCTGAATCTGAAGACTTCTCTGGTTCTCTACCACCGTATCTATTTGGTCTCTCTGCTTCCACCTTTGCCCCTATAATGTATTCTTCATTCAGTAGCAAGATGGATCCTGTTAGAACATAAATCTGATCATTTCACCCTTTTGCTCAAAATCTTCACATGACCTTTCTACCATATTTGGAATAAAATCTCAAAGTCTGACTGGTCCCTGTTGTTCTTAAACCACACATCCCACCATTCTCTTCCTCATTCATCAGGTTCCATACACATTGGTCTCCCTGTCTTCCTCAAACATGACAAGTACACTTCCACCTCAGGGCCATTCATTCCGCCAGAATGCTCTTTGTTTTTCTTTTCTTTTTTTCTTTTTCTTTTTTTTAAGGGCCACACCAGCAGCATATGGAAGTTCCCAGGATAGGAGTTGAATTGGAGCTGCAGCTGCCGTCCTATACTACAGCCACAGCAATGCCAGATCTGAGCCACATCTGTGACCTAAGCTTCAGCTCATGGTGACACCGGATCCTTAACCCACTGAGCAAGGCCAGGGATCAAACCCACATCCTCATGGATACTAGTCAGGTTCATTACTGCTGAGCCACAATGGGAACTCTGAATATTCTTTCCTCAGCTATGCTAATGACTTGTCCCTTCACTTCATTCAGGTCTTTACTCAATGAATCCCTCCTCGGAAAGATCTTCCCTGATCACCAGAACTAAAATGACAGCCCCATACCCACCAGTACCCTTCATCATTTTCTACCCCTTTCCTCACCTTGCTTTCTCTTGATAGAACTTACCACTCTCTGATACTTCATTATATATACATTTGTTTATTGTTAATTGTCTGTTGTCCCTTAGCAAGCTATAAGGTTGATGAGGACAAGCGATTCTTTGTTTTCTTCACAACTGTATATCCAGTATCTAGAACAATGCCTGGCATATCCATAGATGATGACTAAAATAGTGAGCCACTGGATTAAAGAAAGCATCTCTGTTTGCTGCTGTTGTTTTTGTTTTTTGCTGCAACCTACCCTAGAGTCGACTCAGAGCACAGAGGAGGGAAGACAGTCATGAAGAGCTCCAGAGTCAGGACTTTTGGGAATCTTGGTGCATAAAAAAGAGAGAGAGAGAGTGGCAGGAGTGTGGGGGTGGGGGGAGGAATAAAAAGATCTTCCTTGAATTGTTATACCCTTGGAAGATCTTTTCTCCCCACCTCAGCCACTTGACCCATGGCTTGGGTCACTCATTCCCTTTCTCTGAAGCCACTCCCTACAGGGAAAGTAAACCAAACCTCACACCAGAGCTTCTGCTATTTGAAGCTGTTTTGTACCAAGAAACTAGAAGAATGGGAGCAAACAAAAACAAAAACAAAAACAAAACTTGTCGGCTACTTAGGTGACAGATAAGACTTGCAAGATAAGACTAGTTGTGTAGAAAACAAGTAATTCAAGCATTGGGCATGGTATCCAGATTGTTGAGAAATTTAATCTGGAGCTTTAAGGGGAGATGGCATAGTGTAGTCATGAAGGGCACAGGCTATAAAGTAAGATGGTCTTGTGTTCAGTTCCAGCTTCACTTCTAGCTGTTTAATCTCAAGAACCTTATTTAGCCTTTCGCAGCCTCAGTATTCTTATCACAAAATGAAAACAGCAATAATTATTTCAAAGAATGCATTGATCATTAAATGTTTTATGTATTTTAAAGGCATAGCTCAGCGTATGGCACATAGTGAGCCCTAAATGAATGGAAGGTATTGTTATCATTGTTTCAGTGTCTGAGATGAAGGAAAACTATTGACCCTAATGGCAACTATAAATTCTACAGAAATAACAGGATAATTTATGTGACTGATTGATATTTTATACACAATTATGACAGCATTAATTATGCATAGAATTTAGCATGCTCAAAATTAATCTTGTTTTATTGAAACAAGATTCATACAACATAAACAAAATAGAAGACAGCATAGTTTACTGGGTTAAGCCCGTGATTTGGAGTCAGACTTGAGTTTGAATTCCAGCTCTGCCATTTACTTGCTAAATGATTTGGACAGGTTCTTTAACTTCTTTGGCTCTAGTGTGGTTGCCACATGGGCACAACTGCACAGTATTCTCCAAAACGGGGCTATCAGTTTGATGTCCCTCGTGGTAAAGGATATGGTGCAAAGTAGAGGTGCTGAAGCTGGAAAGATGAATTGGGGCTAGGTTACAAAGAAAATTATGTATTACACTAAATTGAGAGTGGGTATTATTCAGAGAAAGCCATTGACATTTTTTTTTTTCTAAAGCATTGAAATGTATGATCTAATATTTGTTTTGGAAAGATAACTCTTGTGTTTTAAACCTCTGGGGTGGCAGTGAAGATGTGGAGAAAATTAAGAGAGTGGAATGAGACTTGAGGTAGGGAGTTCAGCCAAGAGAATATTAGAGTAGTTGATATTCAAAAAGAAACATGCACCCCAATATTCATTTCAGCACTGTTCACAATAGCCAAGACGTGGAAGCAACCCAAATGTCCACTGACAGACGAATGGACAAAGAAGATATGGTATATATACAATGGAATATTACTCGGTCATGAAAAAGAATGAAATAATGTCATTTTCAGCAACATGGTTGGATCTAGAGATTATCATATTAAGTGAAGTAAGTCAGAAAGAGAAAGACATATCATATGATATCACTCATAAGTGGAATATTTTTTAAATGATACACATGAACTTATATACAAAGTAGAAATAAACCCACAGACATAGAAAGCAAACTTATGATTACTAAAGGGGGAATGATAAATTAGGAGTCTGAGATTAGCATATACAGACTACAGCATGTAAAATAGCTAACAGGAACCACTGTATAGCACAGGGAATTATACTCAGTATCTCATAATAACCTGTAATGGAAGAGAATGTAAAAAAAAAGAGTATATAAATAAACTGAATCACTTTGCTGTATACTGGAAACTAACATACTTTAAGCAACTATATTTCAATTAAAAGTTTAAAAATAAATAAAATTAAATTTAAAAATAAAAATTTTTGGGAGTTCCCTTCGTGGCTCAGTGGTTAACGAATCCAACTAAGAACCATGAGGTTGCGGGTTCGATCCCTGGCCTTGCTCAGTGGGTTAAGGATCCGGCGTTGCTGTGAGCTGTGGTGTAGGTTGCAGACGCGGCTCGGAACCCGCGTTGCTGTGGCTGTGGCGAAGGCCGGCGGCTACAGCTCCTGTTAGACCCCTAGCCTGGGAACCTCCATATGCCGTGGGTGCGGCTCTACATAAAAAAGGCAAAAAGACAAAAATAAATAAATAAATAAAAATAAAAATTTTTTAAAGTCACTGACAGAAGCTGATGTGCCCCTAATTATTCAAATATTGAATGGATTTAAATAATTGATTGGTGAACTATATTATTAAACTCTGAGTGCTTTCATTCCCTTGTGAAGCAGTGAAATAGGTAACTTGGGCATTCTACAAACTGGGAAGTAGAGGGAACCTACAACTTGACTTTCACTTGGCCATGAAAGACTGCCTGTTGAAAGTGGGATTCACTTCAGAAACTGTAAGCAATTGAAAAAGAGTGAGCTTAAGCTAGAAGCAAAGCATTTTCAATTGCATCAAATGCCATAATGGAGAGGCATTTTAATTTCTATTACACAGGGAACATGACAGCTCTTTACCATTAGCCATTCTCATGTTCCAAAGCACTAGCACCATCTCCGTTTTCTAAGACAGTTCTCTCTTCAAACTCTTTTCGCCACTTGTTTGGCTCAATATACAACTCTCCTATACCGTAGACACAAAAACCTTTGTCAAGGCTTTACAAAGGCTTCCTCCTAATTTTATACAGATTCTTCTATGAGAATGCCTTCCTCCATACTCGCAGTCTCAAAGGAGTATTTTCTGGAGCTGGTTTATTGCTCATAAAAACAGCAGATTTGAATTCTAGCACTGTCCTTTACTGAAGAGGTGATTTTAGAAAATGTACTTCATCTCTGAGTCTCAATTAATAATCTCTAAATTAGGTATAACGATCGCTACATCATAGAATGAAAATCAAACTGAATGAAATGAACTAATATCCTCCACAGCACTTGCTCTTACTCGTGCTATCAGGATTTATGTACTTGGTGTTGCTTGTCAGTTCATAAGGTTGGAGACTGACTATCTAATCAGCTTTTCACCACACAGAAAAATGTGTTTGTGTCTAAATAAATATTCTGGAATAACAATGACAGTCTTCTTCCCGGCTGCGGGGTGGGGTGGGGAAAGCTTGACCAATCTTTATGTGTATATTTGATTAAATAAATTTCATGAATATGTTTGAAAAGGATGTGTACATATTTTGCAGTTGTACACACCAAGTATTACATATGTATATGCCTCCTCCCATATATATATATGTATATATATACATATGTATATGTAAATTATGTTATTTCTCTTCATAGCCTCTCAATTTTTGTTCTATATACTTTCAGAACTTGTCATAGGTGTATATGAATTAAAAGCAACATCTGTTTGGTTAATCGAACGTCTCATTAGCATATAGTATCCTCATTATCTGCAGTAATGCTCTCTGACCTAAAGTCTATTTTGCCTGATGTTTTCCTCTAGCTACATCAGCTATCATTTGATTGGTGCATGCAAGGTAGGTATTTTTCTTTTGTTTTCAAACTTTATTATTATGTTTTAAATGTGTCTCTAGTTAACAGGAGTTGAATTTTTTAACTAGTCAGATCATTTTTGACTTTTTTTTGGTTTTTTTTTTTTGTGTCTTTTTAGGCTGCAGTCGCAGCATATGGAAGTTCCCAGGCTAGGGGCCGAGTCAGAGCTGCAGCTGCCAGCCTACACCACAGCAATGGTGGATCCGAGCCAAGTCTAAAACCTACATCACAGCTCACGGCAACGCCAGATCCTTAACCCTCTGAGTGAGGCCAAGGATCAAACCCATTTCCTCAGGGATACTAGTTGGATTCGTTACTGCTGAGCCACAATGGAAACTCCCAAAGGTTATTTTTATAAAATTAAGGAAGTTAAAACTCTTTAAATGCATTTACTCTTCCCTGACATATACTATTATTAGTGTGTATTTTAATTTTGTATTGCAAAAAAAAATCCACAAGACATTTTTGTTTTTCAGTTAATATTGCTTAGATTTACCCACAAGTTTTCTACTCCCTTGACCCCTAATTCTTTCTTGTATCTCAGACTTTCCACGTGGGGTCATTCTTCTTCTGCCTGAAGTACATACTTTGAAATTCCCTTCACTATAGATTTGCTAGGAGCAAAATATCCTACCTACAGTGTGTCTTTATCCACCTATAGAATTCTAGGTTGGTAATTCTTCTCTTTTAGCACATTGAAAATAACATTTCCCTGTCTTCTGTTCCTTTTTTTTTTTTTTTTTGTCTTTTTAGGGCACACCCGCGGCATGTGGAGGATCCCAGGCTAGGGGTTGAATCGGTGCTATAGTTGCTGGCCTACGCCACAGCAATGCCAGATCCGAACCACATCTGCGGCCTACACTACAGCTCACAGCAACACCAGATCCTTAACCACTGAGCAAGGCCAGGGATCGATTCTGTGTCCTCATGGATGCTAGTCAGATTCATTTCCACTGAGCCAGGTGGGAACCCCTGTTCCTCATTTTTTACTTGTGATAAGTCAGCTTTCAGTATAATGTTGCTCTTTTGAAAATAGTTTTATCTTTTTATCTTGCTGCTTTTAATATTTGTTCTTTGTCTTTGGTTTTAAGAAGTTTTACGTCCATGTGCTTAGGTATGGTTTTCTTTTCATTTATCATGCTTTCAGTTTATAAGACCTTCTTAAAATCAGTACCTTGAAGTCTTTTGTCAGTTTGGAAATTCCTCAGCAGTTAACTCTTCAGATAATTACTTCATCTCATTCATTCTTTCCTCTCCTTCTATGAGTAAACCCATGTTAGATGTTCTCACTATATCTTCTGTGTCTTTTACTCCCTCACATATATTCTCTGCCCCCTTTTCCCTGATCTCCATGCTACATTCTGGATCAGTTCCCATGATGTAGCTTCAGGTTCACTAAATCTTAAAGGTATGTCTAATCTACACTTAAAATCTTTTGGGATTTAAATTTTTTATTATAAATTTGACTCAAAATATATTTTTATTTACAAAATATACATATATTTATAAATTTTATTTAAAATAAGCCATAATACTTAAAACATTTAAAATAACAATAAAATTGTATTTGGTTCTTTCAAATTCAAACTTGCTATTTTCTCTTTGTGGTTTCCTGCTCTCTGTAAATATCATCAAGCTTTTATGTCTTTAAGCATAGCCATCACAACTGTTTTTATAGTCCATGCCTCATAATTCCAGTAATTACAGTCTTCATGGGTCTGTTTTTGTTGTTTGTTGTCTCTGCTGTTTCTTGTTCATTTAATCTAGTTGCCTTGTGTACTTGACTCTCTCTGAGAAGATAATATGTTCTCATATTCTGCCAAATATGAGAATGTGCTGAACATCGTATTTGAAAAATTATAGAAATGACTTAGGCCCATGATAAAAACATCTTACTCAAGAAAGAACCTACATTTCCTTCTGCCAAGCTTTTGGAGGTACTGCCAATTCAGAATTATTTTAACCCAAGTTCAGTGCTTTGAGATTCACTAGCCCAGGTAATGTGAATACAAGTAGTAAATACCCGAGGGATTTTGAGGCCCCATAACTTGTAGAGAAGGGTCTCCTATTAGACCTCCTACCATGTACAGGTCCTGGGTTTTGCTTTCTGTTGCCCTTGCGCTGCAAGTCTATCAAGACAAAGATTCTGGTGATCATTGTACAGCTATAAATGTAATAAAATTCACTGTGTAATTTAAAAAAATTTTTTTAATATTAAAAAAAAGACAAAGATTCTTGGAGTTCCCTTTGTGGCTCAATGGAAATGAACCCGACTAGTATCCATGAGGACAAGTATCCATGAGTATCCGGGTTCAATCCCTGGCCTTGCTCAGTGGGTTACGCATCCAGCATTGCCATGAGCTGTGGTGTAATTCACAGATGCGGCTCAGATCCCACATTACTGTGGTTCTGGTGTAGGCAGACAGCTATAGCTCTGATTCGACCCCTAGCCTGGGAACTTCTCTATGCCATGAGTACAGCCCTAAAAAGACTGACTAAATAAATAAATAAATGAATAAATAAATAAATAGACGAAGACTCTGATTTTTTGCCAATCAGCAAATTCCCTCAGGACAGAACAGATCCGTATCTGTTTTTTTTTTGTTGTTGTTGTTGTTTTTAAACTATCTTTTATTTATTTATTTTTTTGGCCACACCTGCAGCATGCAGAATTTCCCAAGCCAGGGACTGAACCCTTGCCATAGAAGTGACCCAAGCCACTACAGTGACAATGCTGGGTCCTTAACCCACTGCACCACAAGGGAATTCCAACAAATTCATATTTGGATTCTCATTTCTCCTTTACCTTCAGTCCAGTAATTCCACACTACCTTTTCATATCCATTTACGCTTGAAGAATAAATATTAGATCTATACGTTATGTTATTTTCACTGGGAGGATTGATCTGCTAATTTAGCCTAACACTGATAGAGCCATTCAGTTGTGTTTTTAAATGGTGGGTTTTGTTTTTTTTTTTTTTGCTTTTTAGGGCCGCACCCACAGCATATGGAGGTTCCCAGACTAGGGGTCTAATCAGAGCTACAGCTGCCGGCCTAGGCCACAGCCCCAGCAATGCAAAGTCCTAGCCGTGTCTGCAAACTACACCACAGCTCACAGCAACACCAGATCCTTAACCCACTGAGTGAGGCCAGGGGATCGAATCCACAACCTCCGCTGCACCACGACGGGAACTCCCAAATGTTTTTGATAAATAATAAGAAACTGTCCTTCAGAAAGCCTGTGCCTATTTATACTTCTTTCAGAAGGCTTGGGAATGCCCTGTCTTTCCCTTTTTCCCTTGACTATATACTCTGTCACTGTGAGGAAAAAAAATTTGCCTGTTAGATAAGTGAAAAAAAAAAAAGTATTGTTTTTACTAAATATTTGTACTTATTTAACTACCAATGAGTTTAACATTTTATAATCTATTTAAATTGTATTTCACTTTTTGTAATTTGATCTATTCAAAATTTCTTTTTATTTTTCTTGAGTCCTTTGGCTGTTATAAAGCTGCTACTCACCAGAAAAGCTATATCTGTTGTTAAAATATTAAACTGCTTCCATACTAATTAGCAAATAGCCACCACCCTTCCAAATGTTCTCCCCTCGGCTCCTTTAGACATGTCAGTCTCTCCTAAACACAACCCACCTGCCCATTACCCATCAACTAAAGACTTCCTGTCCAACATAAAAACCGGTCTTTAGGGCTCTGCCCAAGGTTATGGCCAATGCCAGTTCTGATTGGTAAGTAGCCATTCTGTAGATATTGTTAAACATGTTTAATGTAACTCATGTGCATATGTATTGAAAAAAAAGTTTTTTGTCTTTTTAGGGCTATACCGGCGGCATATGGAATTTCCCAGGATAGGGGTTGAATCGGAGCTGCAGTTGCTGGCCTACACCACAGCCACAGCAACACCAGATCAAACCATATCTGTGACCTCTGCCGCGGCTCACAGCGGCACCAGATCTATAACCCACTGAGCGAGGCCAGGAATCAAACCTGTGTCCTCATGGATACTACTCAGGTTCATTACCGCTGATCCACAAATGGAACTTTTATATTGAAAGTACTTTTGATACAGCCAACAAGGGCTTAATTTCTAAAATATACAAACAGTTCATGCAACTCAGTAGTGAAAAAACAAACAACCCAATCAAAAAATGGGCAGAAGATGGAGTTCCTGTCATGGACAGTGGAACGAATCTGACTAGGAACCATGAGGTTGCAGGTTCGATTCCTGGCCTCACTCGGTGGGTTAAGGATCTGGCATTGCCGTGAACTGTGGTGTAGGTTGCAGACGTGGCTGGGATCCTGCACTGCTGTCGCTGTGGTGTAGGCTGGTGGCTACAGTTCCAATTAGACCCCTAACCTGGGAACCTCCATATGCGGCAGGTGTGGCCCTAAAAAGACAAAAAAAAAAAAATGGCAGAAGACCTAAATAGACATTTCTCCAAAGAAGACAAACAGATGGCCAGCAGGCACATGAAGAGATGTTCAGCATCACTAAATCATTAGAGAAATGCAAATCAAAACTACAGAAATGCAAATCAATATCAGAATGGCCATCATTAAAGTCTCCAAATAGCAAATGCTGGAGAGGGTGTGGAAAAAAGGGAACCCTCCTACACTGTTGGTGGGAATGTAAGTTGGTGCAGCCACTATGGAAAATAGTATAGGGTTCTCAAGAAACTAAAAATAGAACTACCATATGATCCAGCAATCCCACTCCTGGGCATATATCCAGACAAAACTCTAATTCAAAAAGATACATGCACCCCTATGTTCATAGCAGCATACTCACAATTACCAAGACATGGAAACAAGCTAAATATCCATCAACAGATAAATGGATAAAGAAGATGTGGTATATATACATATATGTATATATATGTATATATATATATATATTACAATGAAATACTCCTCAGCCTTAAAAAAGAATGAAATAATGCTCTTTGCAGCAACATGGATGCAACCAGAGATTATCAAACGAAGTGAAGTCACATGGAGAAAGACAAATATCATGTAATATCCCCTTTATATGAATCTAAAATATGACACAAATAAACTTATCTACAAAATAGAAGCAGCCTCACAGATAAAGAGAACAGAACTGTGGTCGCCTGGGGGTGGGTATTGGGAAGCGATGGATTAAGAGATGCAACCTATTATATACAGCATGGAAAAACAACAAGGTTTTACTATACAGCACAGGGAATTATAGTCAGTATCCTGTGATAAACAGCAAGGGAAAAAAATATGAAAAGAGTGTGGTGTGTTTGTGTGCGTGAGTGTGTGTGTGTGTGTGTGTGTGTGTGTGTGTGTGTAAAATGGAATATTTGCTGTACAGCAGAAATTAACACCACATTGTAAATGAACTATACTTGGATAAAATAAATTTTCTGGCCACACCCACAGCATGTGGAAGTTTCTGGACCAGGGATCAAACCCATACCACAGCAGGTAGAAATGCTAGGTTCATAGCAATGACAACACTGGATCTTTAATCTGCTGAGCCACCCAAGAACTCCAATACTTGACTAACGCAAAATTTTAAAACATAACATAGAAAAAAAAAAAAGGAAAATATTTTTCCCATTTGACAATAAGACTTTAAAACACATCATGCTAGGAGTTCCCATTGAGGCTCAGAGGTAATGAAACCAACTACTATCCATGAGGAAGCGGGTTCAATCCCTAGCCTTGCTCAGTGGGTTAAGGATCTGGCATTGCTGTGGCTGTGGAGTAGGCTGGAGGCTACAGCTTCAATTCGGCCCCTAGCCTGGGAACTTCCATATACCACGGAGGCACCCTAAAAACACAAAAAATTAAAAATTTTTAAAAATTAAAAAATAAAACACATCATGCTGTATCCTTTTTTCCTTCCATACCCTCTTAATTTTTATTTATAATTAGTTTCTGTTTCTCTCAAAATTATCACCAACTATAGCTATTTTATTTTTTTGTGCTTTGCTTTATTCACAAAACAATATGTCTTGGAAGTCATTCCATATTATGACACATAGACCCACTCATTTCTTCATTTCTTTTATTGAAGTATAATTGACGTACAATGTTCTGTTAATTTCTTTTTCAGATTCTTTTCCCTTATAGGTTATACAAAATATTGAGTATAGTTCCCTGTGCTATACAGTAGGTCCTTGTTGGTTATCTATTTTATATCACCTATTGCTTTTTAACTGCTGCATAATATTTCCTAGTGTGCATATGCCATTGTTTATTTTGCTGTTGCTCTGTGCTCACAATTCTTTGAGTCATATCCATGCCCCTGTTTCTCTGTATTTATTTAGCAGTGTTTCTCTAGGCTAGACATAGAGTAGTAGAAATGCTAAGTCAGAAAGAATGCATATTTTAAAACACATCAGATGTTTAAAATATGTACCCCAGCTATGTCCATAGCAGCACTATTCACAATGGCCAACACATGGAAACAAACTAAATGTCTATCGATGCATGAATAAAGAAGACATACTACATATACACAATGGAATACTACTCAGCCCTAAAAAGAATGAAATAATGCCATTTTCAGTAACATGGCTGGACCTAGAGATTATAAGTGAAGTAAGTCAGAAAGATAAAGACAAATACCATACAATATCACTTATAAGTGGAATCTAAAATACGGCACAAATGAACTTATCTATGAAACAGAAACAGATTCATGAGCATAGAGAACAGACGTGTTGTTGCCAAGAGAGAGCAGAGGTAGGTAGGAATGGATTAGGATTTGGGGGTTAGTAGCTTCAAACCATTATATACAGGATGGATAAACAATAAGGTCCTACTGTATAGCACAGAGAATTATATTCAATATGCTATTATAAACTATAATGGAAAAGAATATAAAAAAGAATGTATATATGGATATACTGAGTCACCTTGCTGTGTGGCAGAAATTAACACATTATAAATCAACTATACTTCAATTAAAAAAATTTTTTAAACATGTCCTCCAAAATATAATTACAGTTTACAAGCTGTGATATTGTGATTTATAATAAGAAATGTATATTTGGTTTTCATCCTTATTTCTGGTACCTATTGCTCTCTGCTTTTAAAGGATCTCCCAAGTTTTAAAAATCTATAAAGGGGAGTTTCTGTCATGGCTCTGCGGTTAACAAACCCGACTAGTATCCATGAGGATGCGAGTTCGATCCCTGGCCTCACTCAGTGTGTTAAGGATCTGGAGTTGCCATGAGCTGTGGTGTAGGTCTCAGACGTAGCTCGAGTCCTGCATTGCTGTGGCTCTGGCCTATGCCTGAAGCTACAGCTCTCATTGGACCCCTAGCCTGGGAACCTCCATTTGCCGCGGGTGTGGGACTAAAAAGAACAACAAAATAAATCTATAAAGGAATTTAGTCACAAACCTATAAGATTTTTATTGGATTTTACCATGTTTTGAAAACCTATCAAACTCATGGTTATCTATTTTAAGGGCTTTTAGCAGATACCACAAATTATAAATTTTCTAAGTCTCAACAGAAGCCAGAATGAAGTAATAGTTCTTTTTGGACAAAAAGTAAAGTATTTTGAAGGAATTTTTATTTACGATTCTTACCTCCTATAGAAAGAGTAAATAAATTTTTCTGTGGACTAAATCATCTCCATACTTTCTGATAATATTGATCTATAAAGATACCAGCTCTTTTATGGTCTTCTGCCAAATATATGAACTAGATATTATGATCCATTTTTTATGACTACTCTGTTTTAAATCTGATAACCACACCATTGCATTGTTATCCAGGCAGCATCTTCCTAGCATTTCAATTATCTTAATCTCATGCAGACCCATATCAAAAGCTTTTACAAACATTTAGATATATTGTTTGTCCATGGAGTTTTCTTTATCCACAAACTTGTTGAGTAATTTTATAAGACCAGATAAATCAGATTTGCCTGGCATAATCTGTCTTCATAAACAAATGCTGTCCGCTGCCTATCACATTGTTATCTAAATGATTTCAGATCAATTTGGTTTGCTCTAACTTGGGCAATTGCATTCTGCCAGCCCCAAAGTCCCTCTATTTTTCAATTGGGGACATTATTCTTCCTTTCACTTAACAAAGTGTTCTGTAAAGCAAGCAGGCAAGTATCTGAACCAATAAAGCCTAGTTTCCTGAAGATTTGCCTCGGATAGGCTAACTGAAACTATGTATTATATCCATGTCATAGCTCTAACTGGTGACATTATTACCTAAATCATTGTATTGGATGTCACAAGTAATATTTTGTGTTCCATCAATAGGAAAAGTAGGCAAAACAAAGAACGTGGGTCTTTCCTGTCTACTTAGAGGACATCCTGATACTAGATTCCCCGCAACATAATTAGCTTTAGTTGAAAGCAAGTTTTACATCAGAGGTTAATCATGAGATACACTGGATGTGAGATGATTTCATTAGAAAACTTGTTTTTTTCTTTTATTAAAGCAGAATGATCATTGCGTTTTATCTAAGAAAAATATTAGTTCTGCCCTTGGTGTTCACAGCCGTAGGTTCTACATCTATGGCTTTAACCAATTGCGGATGGAAAATAATTGGGGGGAAAATTCCAGAAAGTTCCAAAAAGCAAGACATGAATTTGACACACTCTGGCAACTATTTACATAGTGTTTACATTGCAGCAAATATTATGAGTAATCCAGAGATGATTTAAAGTACATAAGAGGGTGTGCATAGGTTACATGTTAATACTATGACATTTTATATAAGAAATTTTAGAATCTGCAGATTTTGGTATCCACGTGTGTCCTGGAGCTGATTCCCTTCAGATAGCAAGGGATGACTGTGTATTTCAAGGTAAATGAACAAACTATTCATTACATAAAATCTATAAATTGGTTAATGCTAGTCCTCCTACTCACATTTATATATTGCCCTTTGGGATCTATGGCTTATCTCCTTATGTGACATTTGCCTAAAACTAAATGTTAATTTTGCGGCCAATCAAAAGAGGTGCTAGGCTGACCTGCAAAGCCTGTTCTCAGAAGAAGAACCTTCTGCTTGCTTTGGTGTTCCTATACTTTAATTTCAACCAGGCTCAGCTTCCACTGACACGTACAGCTTTTTGTTTAAAACAAAATTCCAGATTCCAAAACTCAGTCATAATGCCCAGGAAATGATTCACACGCTGGAAGAATGTATGTGTAATTTTTTCCTTGGGGGCCCTTTTGATCCACATTTGTCGTACCAAACCACACGGTCCAAGAAGCAGTATCTGGAAGAAGACACTAAATTTGATAAGGATGGAGTAGGCACAGGTCGTTGTAGAAGTCCCCATAAGGGACCACAGATAAAGATGGAAACTTAGGGGAACTTTGGAGATCACTCTAAGTTAATAAATTGCTCAAAAAAGCCATCAGCACATGGCAGCCTTGCTTGACTAGTGGAGGCGCAAGAATTACCTCAGGTCATTGGGTGGGGGATGGGATGGGGCCTGCATTCAGGTTCAGACCAAGGTCAGGAGTTTGAGGACCGCCCTTCTGCTGATTTGAATACACACCTTAAGGGAAACTAAGGAGGAGCTGCTGCTCAAAGAGGAAGAGGCGGTCTTTCCAAACTCCACTCCCCTTGGATGATAAAACTGTAGGCCACCCCAACTTCAGGGCAGAGCCCCCTTGCCTGCCAGCTTCCATCTCTCACAAGCATACTATCTTAATAAATCCCTTTCTTGGGAGTTCCCGTCGTGGCTCAGTGGTTAACGAATCCGACTAGGAACCATGAGGTTGCGGGTTCGACCCCTGGCCTTGCTCAGTGGGTTAAGGATCCGGCATTGCCGTGAGCTGTGGTGTAGGTTGCAGACGCGGCTCGGATCCCGTGTTGCTGTGGCTGTGGCGAAGGCTGGCAGCTACAGCTCCTGTTAGACCCCTAGCCTGGGAACCTCCATATGCCGCGGGTGCGGCTCTAGATAAGGCAAAAAGGTACATACATACATACATACATACATACATAAAAATAATAAATCCATTTCTTCCCTATCACTTTGTCTCTCGCTGAATTCCTTCTGTGTGGAAGCATGAAGAACCTGAACCTCAGTAAGTTCAGACACCAGGTGAGTGATTCTAATTTAAAACTGTGGGTTTTAAGTCCCAGTCTGGCTTTAGGGTGGGTTCAATTCTCAACCTGTGTCCTGGCTAGGTTCAGGCCATTAGTACTGGCAGTTTCAAAGGGGGAGTAGATAAAAATGAACAGAAAAATTGTCATTATTTACTCACTAAAAGTGTCTTCTTTACTAACAGAGTATAATTAAGGTTTCTCTATCCACTAATGAACTAATCAAAACCCAGGAAAAACATGAGTAAAGATGAAATAGTATAAAATGAAATTATCATATTCTCCTATCTTCATTGTTCTTATTGTTAAGCTGGTTTTATTTTGTTTCTTTTGTTTTTAAACTTAAAATAGCTCATGAGATCAAGTGGACTAATATGTTAGTTTTTTATTTTCTGTTGCTGAAATATCAACCACACTTGTTTAGTAGAAGACTCTACACACTGCATGCACATACGTGCATGTGTGTGTGCATTTGTTGGAAATGATGATTAAAGAGGACAGTATTATTGTGAGAGAGCAGGATGGAATGTCTTGCGATTGGCTATATTTCCTTTACTTCCTTTCTCTCTCTCTAGGGACCTTCCATGGAGGTGATTAGAATATCGGCCTGGTAACTATTTTCTAGCAGGGTTTCCTGTCATTAATAAAACCTTTACCTGCCTTGGTACTGAGAACTGAAGTTTGGCACTTGCCATCACACAAAGGAAATCAGTATATATTTCTCTTTTGTATATATTTTATAAATAAGAAACTAGGACTGCAATCTTTCTTATTGAACTATTACATCTGTCTTCCCTGGGTAGAACCCCTTAAAGAAAGTTCCAAAATGAGAAGAATGCCAAAAAAGCAGTATATAAAAAGGCAAGGAGGGGAAGGAAAAGAAATACATGAACAAATAACACAGTGGAGCCCAAACATATTAGATATTCGTTGGTGTATTTTCAGAGCCTACACAATGCCCACAATTATCTAATACTTCAACTGAGACAGTTTGTATGGATTCATTCTGTAGATATATATAGTGCACAACTATGGACACATTTTGGACAATTATGTGTGAAATCCTCATCATGACAATTTTCGCTGAACAACTCTACTACGAGTGGAGGATTTTCTGAAACTGAAATTGCTATTTGCACGGTGTGGTGCATTGAAGCATTTCAAGGCTTTCATTCCACTTCACTGGAAATGAAGATTCACTGTATTAAAGTTCTCCAGACACTTACGTGGTGTGAAATTATGCCCCTCAGTTACAAATTCTTCCAGCCTTCTCTCCCTTGGCTTCTCTGTTTTCAAGTTGGATTTCAAATACTCCACGAAATATTTGGCCTCACTTGGCATAAAAGAAGCAAACCTCTGTGCTTTCTTTTCCCCACCTTTCTATGGAGATAACAACACTTGCCTGTCTCATAAAGATATTGTGAAGCCTAATATTTTGTAAAGCACTTTAAAAACCTTAGATCTGAGGGCTAATGGAAATAAAAACTGTATTGTCATCTATTCTTCCACTTCCTCTCAAGTTGGCCCTTTTCTTGTTTTTGTTTGTTCCTTTGAGAGTTAAGAAGAAAATATTGTTTTGCTAGTGAAGGTGGAAGCTTAGTTTTATTTCCTTTACCTTCTTCCCTTTTCTATTTCTCTGTGATCTCTTCTGGCTCCACTGCCATCAAATCAGAGATGACTTCCAACAACCCACCTCTAAGTGACTCAAATATGATCTGTTTTAGAGCTGTAGCACCTGTTTACGGTCTAATCTCACAAACAAGGATCCTCCCAAATACTAACTCATGACTTAAGGCTTCACAACGGTGTTACTGGAGACCATACTAACATATACCTGACCCGCTGTATAAGCTCAGTAAATGGCATTATCATTATTATTAGAAAACATACCTTTCCACAGTATGAAAAGGTATACTTTCCATATGATGAAAATGAACATCTAAATAGTCACCTTAACCAAAGTAACAATGGAATACTGATTTCTGAAAACAGCCCTAATGGAAAGCCTAGTAGAACAAAAGGGAGTGGGTTTTTTTTTTCTGTTTTTCAGGGACTAGGCAGAAATCACAACTTCCTCTCAGCTCTGTCTCACTCTTCTTTGGGCTCAGGGGATGAAATTTTGGTAGAAGAATTACAAATCAAGGCTATTAAACCACTTTGCCAAGGCAGGGAGTGGTGTGGGGGAGGGACGGAATGGGAGTTTGAGGTTAGCAGAGGCAAACTATTACTACAGAATGGATAAAAACAGGTCTTACTGTCCAGCACAGGGAACTATATAACACGATCCTGGGATAAACCATAACAGAAAAGAATATAAAAGACCATGTATTCATATGTATAACTGAATGCCTTTGCTGTGCAGCAGAAATTAACACAACACTGTAAACCCATTACACTTTTTTTTTTTTGCCTTTTTGTCATTTTAGGGCCACACCCGCAGCATGTGGAGGTTCCCAGGCTAGGGGTCTAATCGGAGCTGTAGCCGCCGGTCTACACTGCAGCCACAGCAACGCAAGATCCGAGCCGCATCTGCAACCTACACCACAGCTCACGGCAACGCTGGATCCTTAACCCACTGAGCAAGGCCAGGGATCGAACCCGCAACCTCATGGTTCTTAGTCGGATTCGTTAACCACCGCGCCACGACGGGAACTCCTATACTTTGATTTAAAAAAAAAAATAATATAAGACCACAGAGTTTGTATAAAACGATTTCCAGTTTTCCCATAAGGTCACTCCCTGAGAAGGAGGAACCTCAGATGTCATAAATCCTTCGGTTTTTAGCCATTTTCAATAAAGCAGGAAAGAAGCAATGTGATAACGCAAACGTTGCCTCTGATATAAAGTTCCACGTCTTATTCCCGAGGTTCCCTGTAGTAAGGGGGGCTGAGTCCTGGGCTCCACACTGGAGTCATGTTTTCTTCCTGAATTCTGGGACGGGGACAGATAAAAGGAGGCAGAGTCACTGTCTCCTCTGCTCCCAGAGTCTCCTTAGGACACTAAATTAAAGGAATAGCGAACTAGAGTTCCTTTTAGATGCAAAGTGTTTTTCAGGCATCTCACAAACACGTGATCTCACAAGTCTGGAAAATATGATCCCAGATCGCAATGGGAAGAGATTATGTAGCTGCCATTTCCGTCCAAACTGCTGAAGAACAAAGTCACAGCGACATCTTAGAAAAATTATACAGACAACTAGCTAGATGGATTGTAGTAAGAGACCAGCAGATGGGAGTTGTTATTAGTGAAATCCCATCATAGGAGGGCTCTCCAGGTTGATGGATGCTAAACGTACCGCTTCAAAAGAGATTACAAACATATTTGAAGTGACAGTTCCTGATCAATCAGTTGATAAATAGGTGACAATTTGCAAGTGGAGAAACATAAAACTTTTCAGTTTGTCTCAAGCTACCTGAGCTAATACAGCTGACCGCCTACAAACATGAAGGAATCTACTTATCCCTGGATTTTTTTTCAACAGTAAATACTGCAGCACCACACGATCCCATCTGTGGTTGGTTGGTTGAATCCGCAGATGTGAAACCACCAATGCATAAGAGTGGGAGGGCCAACTATAAATTTTATGCAGATTTTCCGCTATGGGAGGACTGGCACCCCTAACCCCCACACTGTTCCATGGCCAAGTGTGTTACATTTTCCAACAGAAGCACTGATAACTTGGTATTCTAAGCTTACATAACCCATTGAGAAAAGAGATTGATGTCTCTCCCCCAGGAATGGATAAAGAAGATGTGGTGTATATATACAACAGAATATTACTCATCCATAAAAAAGAATGAAATAATATCGTTTGCAGCAACATGACGAAGATAGAGATTATCATACCAAGTGAAGTCAGCCAGACAAAGAAAGACAAGTATCATAGGATATCACCTATATGGTGAATTAAAAAAAAAAAAAAAGATAAAATGAACTTATTTATAAAAACAGAAATAGACCTACAGACATAGAGAGCAACTTATGGTTACCAAAGGCGAAAGGGGAGAAGGATAAATTAGGAGTTTGGAATTTAGCGAATACATGCTACTATATAAAAAATAGATAAACAACAAGGACCTACTCACCGTAGAGCACACGGAATTATATTTAATAGTCTGTAATAACCTATAAGAGAAAAGAATCTGAAAAAGAATACAGACATACATACACACATGTGTGTGTGTATAGCAGAATTACTGTGCTGTACACCTGAAACTAAGGTGACATTAGTAAATCAACTACACTTCAATTAAAAAAAAAGAAAAAAGAAAAGAGATTGGACAAATAATTGGGGCAAGAAGGCACGCAGTTCAGAACACAATGCCGTTTTGTATTAAATGCAGGTTAAGCAGCGGACAGTGTGGACATTTTGAAGTAACTGTGACATGAGCTAAATGTCTGAGAAAATTCTCATCAGTAGCATTGCATGAGCCTTTCCTTCTAGTTTTATGCTTTATGTGTTGCTACAATTCAAGGTGTTACAGGTAGAAAAAGAATTATTTGATTGGTAGACTACAAATAACGGTTATATTATGGGCCAGGTAGTTTTTCTTTCCCTTTTTGTGAATGTGTGTGTAATGGGAGGAAACTGTGAAGAGGAAGACTTTCCAGCCTGCTGTAAAAACAATCAACTCATTTAGCCTCAAAATGTATCGTGCAATTTGCTATTTGGAAAGTACTTGGAAATACACTCAAGTCTTAACATCTCTGTCAAAAAGCAAAACAGTATTCACAGATTTTTCTCTAATGCTTAATTCTGGAGTAGTGAAATTTTAATTCCCTTAAATTATATTTCTTATTAAGTGATTTAAGCAATTCAAATGCAAATTTCCCCATTATTTTAGCTCTTCTCTGATTTTCTACAAAATTTATCCATTTGTACTTTGGCTTCTGCTTGAATACATTCAGATTGTGTTTTTCTCGTTTGCCATTTTTATTGCTCTGACTTTTTTTCTGTTTGTTGTGGCAGATGGAATATTATAAACTCCTAGTGACTAAGGACGACCCATATTCTTTCATATCTTAAAACCCAAAGCCTCTAAAACACTTACTGCATATTCATTGGCTAAAATGGACTTTCAAGATCCTATATCCATAGTTCTGTTTTCAGGACTACATCAGTCTAGGAAGATAAAATCAGTCCTTTTGTTAAACCCCAAGAAAAAGTGGTTCCCACCACCAGTAAAGGCAATCCTAATATTAAAATTATTTACCAAGAGGAAATTCTTCATATATGTGTAGCCACACACAGAGAGGTAGGCAGATACAAAAATCCTTTATCATTGCTTCCCTGAAAAAGCTACAAATGGTATTTGCTACATTAATATTATGTAGGAATGCACTTTATAAGGTTTCTTTCTGCAGAATAAATAGGAAAAATCTAGATACTAGTGAAGAGAAGGTAGGAAACATTCATGAGCCTAGAAGGCAGGAACAGGAAGAAGAGAAAGAATAATGTTTTATTTCCTGTCATGAGACGTTAAAGCCCGTTAACATACCAACTTAATTCCTCTTTCAATACAGCACTTTTAGTTTAGCGCTATCTTTTCATTGAAAAACTGTGTGCCTCAGAGTATATCTGAAATGTTCTCACCACACATAGAAAAAAAAAAAAATGTGAGGCGACGGATGTGTTGACTAACCTCACTGTGGTAATCAAGTTATATGTACATCAAATAATGCACGCCTTACATTTACACAATGTCCCATGTCAATTGTACCTCAGTGAAGCTGGGGGGAAACTGTGTACCTCAAAGGAAATGAAATGGGGGTTCAGGAGACTTCAAGTAACTCTGAACCTGAAGATGCCAGTGACTGTAAAGTACTAAACATCTAGCGATCTTTCTTAGTCCCTGATATCCGATCAAAGTTTTATCATACATTAATTATTGCTTTGAGCAGAGGCCCCGAATTTCATTGAGTTCACCAGCTCTAGACACCTACAAATATGTTTTGCTATAAATTACTGGCACTGTTTCTGTTGATATTCAGTATAATCAAACATTTGTAAGCATGCTGTCTCTTCAATCTGTTCAGCTGATGCACTTTACCTGATCTTTCATTAAAGTAATCAAAACACTTGCTGTGTCGCATCTAATGAATGTTGCATGTATGATTAAGTGCTTTCATTCATATTGCAAGTTTGATTTAATGTAATCTGCCTTTCAGACAGCCATTAGCCTAGCTCCTACGTGAATTCGATTAATTGGCTGAATTCTTCCAGATGTCCATTAGGCATTACAGGAATTTCTATGTAGAAACAGCAGGGACTGTCTAGCCCAGAACCAAACAATGAAATGTTATATTGCTGCCATGACTTACAAAAAGCTGGATTCATTTTCATTAATAAAACATCTGTACTCCTGCACAGCTATGCATTGAGATGCATTTATTTTATATGTTTATTTCTCTTATGACTGTAAATAGATAGTTAAATAGAAGCACATTTACTGATATTATGTGGGCCCAGGGTTTAGCAGATGCTGACTGGCAAAACAGCTCAATTTCAAAAGTTTACAGAAGGTCCTAAACAGAAAAAAATATACTGACACCTGTTTGAAATAGAATTAAAGAAAGTCTGGGATTACAGCGCTAGAAATAAAAGTATATATTTTTATTTATTTATTTTCTGGTCTTTTTGTCTCTTTGGGGCCGCACTGGTGGCATATGGAGGTTCCCATGCCAGGGGTCCAATCAGAGCTGTAGCCGCCGGCTTACACCAGAGCCACAGCAACATGGGATCCAAGCCGCGTCTGCGATCTACACCACAGGTCAGGGCAACGCCGGATCCTTAACCCACTGAGCGAGGCCAGGGATCAAACCCGTGACCTCATGGATACTAGTCAGATTCACTAACTGTTGAGCCACGACAGGACCTCCTAAATAAAGGTATTTAAATGACATGGGAGACTTATTTTGAAAATGGTGTGACTGTCCTACATACTCCAAACCACTGGGTCTCTTTAAGAAAAAATGGCCAACGTGGCCCTTGCTGGGATGACTTACACTGCTGTCCGGAACAGCTTTCTTCTGCTTTTAGTTTTGTACTGTTAGTCCTTAAATAGCAGGGAGAGATTTAGCTTTGTGCAGAACTCAGCTCAGTGCATTTTACCACTTAATAAATGCTATTACCCATAATCTTGGAGGCTTACCACAACCAATAATTTAAACAAAAGGTAAATTTCAAGCAAAGTCAGTACTAGGGACAATTAAATCTTCTCTAAGACCAAATATTCATCTTAAAATTAAGAGAGTACCACAAAAAATGACATTTTGTGTCTCTTTTATAAGGATCTACAAATTGATTTTACCAGTTGAAGCTGAAAATGTTTTCTTATGCCGAGAACTTTATGAAATGACTATTTTGTGACTATATATCACTCCTGCTATAAAGACATACAGTGTTTGAATTTTAAGACTAAAATGCCTTCTATCCTATCTGTGCATGATTAGATGAAATACATAAACTCAGAGAGAAGGAAAAGCAATCTTCTCATAACAAAATACATATGCAAATCATCAATCATAATGTAATTTTTTTCTCAAATAATGGAGCTTTGAAATTTTAAATTTTACCTGAAATAGCTTCTCTATGATTAGTTTCTACTTCACTGGGGCTTTTTAAAAGTGATTCTTTATTACCTAATGGTTTATTTTAATTATGAGCAAGTGAAATTATATTAACTGGAAGAAGGGCATCTTTTAGGAATCAGATCATCAGTCATATGTATCACATTAATAAGATGATGCCAACAGGATTTCAAAAATGGGGCTCAAAATTCCACTCCTGGGTACAGAGCTGAAAAAAACAAAAGCACTAATTTGGAAAGATACATGCACCCTAATCCTCACTGAAGAATTATTTACAATTGCCAAGATATAAAAGCAACCAAAGTGTCCATCAATGAGATGAATGGAAAAAGAAGATGTAGTGTGTGTACACACATATACATACACGCAATGGAATACTACTCCGTCATAAAAGAGGGCAAAATTTTGTTGTTTGCAGAAACATGGATGGACTTAGAGGATGTTATGCTAAGTAAGATAAGTCATGCAGAAAAAGACAAATACTGTTATGATATCACTTATATGTGGATCTGAAAAATACAACAAACTAGTGAATATAACAAAAAAGAAGCAGACTTAACAGCTATCGAGAACAAACTAGTGGTTACCAATGGGGAAAGGGAAGGGGGAATGACAACATAGGGGTAGGGGACTAAGAGGGACAAACTATTAGGTATAAAATAAGCCATAAGAATTTATTGTATGGCATAGAGAATACAGTGAATACGTTATAATAACTATAAATGAAGTATAACCTTTAAACAATGTGAATCACTATACTTACACCTATAACACATAATATTGTGCAGCAACTATAATTGCTAAAAAGCAATAAAAAAGGAATGAAGTGCTGACGTGCTACATTTTTAAAAAGCTGACTTGAATAGCCAATATCTGCCTTAACCAGAAATTTGTTAGCAAATTTTTGGAGTGTAATAAATGAAATAGAAATGAAGAAAACAATAGAAAAGATCAATGAAACTAAAAGCTGGTTCTTTGAAAAGATCAACAAAATTGATAAACCCTTAGCCAGACTCAGCAAGAAAAAAAGGGAGAGGACTGAAATCAATAAAATTAGCAATGAAAAAGGTAAAGCTACAATGGACATCACTGAAACACAAAGGATCGTTAGGAGACTACCACAAGCAACTATATGCCAATAAAATGGACAACCTAGACGAAATGGACATATTCTTAGAAAGGTACAATCTTCCAAGACTAAACCAGGAAGAAATAGAAAATATGAACAGATCAAACACAAGTACTGAAACTGAAACTGTGATTTAAAAACTTCCAACAAACAAAAGTCTAGGACCGAATGGCTTCACAGCTGAATTCTATCAAACATTTAGAAAGGAGTTAACACCTATCCTTCTAAAACTACTCCAAAAATTGCAGAGGAAGGAACATTCCCAAACTCATTCCATGAGGCCACCATCACCGTGATAAGAAAACCAGACAAAGATGCCATTAAAAAAAAGAAAATTACAGGCCAATAACACTGATGAACATAGAAGCAAAAATCCTCAACAAAATACTAAAAAACCAAATCCAGCAATACTTTAAAAGGATCATCTACCATGATCAAGTGGGATTTATCCCAGGGATATAAGGATTTTTCAATATCTGCAAATCAATCAGTGTGATACACCACATTAACAAATATATGATCGTAAAAATAGATGCAGGAAAAGATTTTGACAAAATCCAACACTGTGGTCACTTTCTTGAGGGTTTGATGAAAATCTAGAAAGTGGGCACAGAGGGAACCTACTCAATATAATAAAGGCCATATATGACAAACCCACAGCTAACATCATTTTCACAGTGAGAAGCTGATAGAATTCCCACTAAGATAAGGAAGAAGACAAGGATGTTCACTCTCACTCACCACCTTTATTCAACATAGTTTAGGAAGTCCTAACCATGACAATCAGAGAAGAAAAAGAAATAAAAGGAATCCAAATTGGAAAAGAAATAAAGCTATCACTTTTTAAAAAAATTTATATTATTAAAGTATGGTTGATTTACAATGTTTCTTCAATTTCTGTTTTACAGCAAAGTGACCCAATCACACACAGTTCCCTGTGCTGTAGAGTAGGAACTCATTGGCCATCCATCCCAAATGTTATAGTTTATATCCACCAACCCCAAGCTCCCCATCCATCCTACTCCTTCCCCTCTCCTCTTCCAATTTTTTTTCCATTTTTGGCCAATATGGAGCTCCTGGGCCAGGAATCAGATCAGAGCCACAGTCAAGATCTAAGCTGCAGCTGCAACAGTGCCAGATCCTTAACCCATTGTACTGGGCCAGGGCTCGAACGTGCATCCCAGTGCCCCCAAGAGGCTGCCAATCCCGTTGTGCCACAGTGGGAACTCCAAAGCTATCACTGTTTGCAGATGACATGATACTATACCTAGAAAATCCTAAAGATGCTACCAGAAAATTGTTAGAGCTCATCAATGAATTTCGTAATGTTGTCAAATTAATGCACAGAAATTGATTGCATTTCTATATACTAACAATGAAAGATCAGAAAGAGAAATTAGGGAAACAATACCATTTACCATCACATCAAAAAGAATAAAATGCCTAGGAATAAACCTACTAAAGAGACAAAAGACTTGCACCCTGAAAAATATAAGATGCTGATGAAAGAAATTGAAGATGATACAGATTATCTATCATGGCCTTGGATTGGAAGAGTCAATATTGTCAAAATGAGCATACTACCCAAGGCAATCTACAGACTCAACACAATCCCTAAAATTACTGATGGCATTTTTCACAGAACTAGAACAAAAAATATTTTTAATTTGTATGAAAACACAAAAGACCCTGAATAGCCAAAACAACCGTGAGAGAGAAAAATGGAGCTGGAGGAATCAGGCTCCCTGACTTCAGACTATATTACATAGCTACAGTCATCAAAACAGTATGGTACTGGCACCAAAAAAGAAATACACATCAATGGAACAGGATAGAAAGTCCAGAAATAAACCCACACACCTATGATCAACTAATCTATAAGAAAGGAGACAAGAATATAAAATAGAGAAAAGATAGTCTTTTCAGTAAGTCATGCTGGGAAAACTGGACAGCTGCATGTAAAAGAATGAAATTAGAACACTTTCCAACACTATACACAAAAATAAACTCAAAAGGGATTGAAGGCCTAAATATAGGACTGGAGACTATAAAACTCGTAGAGGAAAACATACGCCAAACACTCTCTGACATAAACTGCAACAATATCTTTTCAGATCCACCTCCTAGAATAATAAAAATTTTAAAAAGGGATCTAATTAAAAGTGTTTTGCACAGCAAAGGAAACTATAAACAAAATGAAAAGACAGCCCACAGAATGGGAGAAAATATTTGCAAATGTCTCCAAAATATACAAACATCTCACACATCTTTACATCCAAAAAACAAAAAACCCAATCAAAATATGGACAGAACACCTAAATAGACGTTTCTCCAAAGAAGATATACAGATGGCCAAGAAACACATGAAAATATGCTCAATACCTCTAATTATTATAGATATGCAAATCAAAACTATAATGCAGTACAAACTCACAACAGTCAGACTGCCCATCATTAATAAGTCTACAAATAACAAATGTTAGAGAGGGTGTGGAGAAAAGGGAACCCTCCTTCATTGTTGGTGGGAATTTAAGTTGGTAAAACCACTACAGAAAACAGTATGTAGGTCCCTCAAAGTTCTAAAAATAGAATTGCCATATTATCCAGCAATCCCACTCTTGGGCATATGTCCAGACAAAACTGTAATTCATCAACGCATGTACTCCCCTATATTCACTGCAACACTATTCTCAATAGCCAAGACATGGAAACAACCTATTCCTGTCCATTGACACAGGAATGGATAACGAAGATGTGGTACAAATATACAGTGGAATCCTACTGAGTCATTAAAAAGAATGAAATGCCATCTGCAGCAACATGGATGCAACTAGAGATTATCAAACTAAGTGAAGCAAGTCAGAGAGAAGGACAAATACCATATGATATCAATTATATGTGGAATCTAAAATATGGCACAAATGAACATATCTACAAAATAGAAACAGACTCATAGACATAGAGAACGAACTTGTGGTTGCCTAGGAGGAGGGGGTGTGAGAGTGCGATGGACTGGGAGTTTGGGGTTAATAGATGCAAACTATTACATTTAGAATGGATAGACAACAGCGTCTTACTGTATGGCATGAAGAACTATATCCAATCTCCTGGGACAAACCACGATAGAAAATAACATATATTTAAAAAATGTGTGTACACACACACACACACACACATATATCTGACTGAGTCACTTTGCTGTATAGCAAAAATTGCCACAACATATAAATCAACCATACTTTAATTTTAAAATTTTAAATAAAAATATGAAGACAATGAGAAGGTAAATGCAATAAGGGTATAGTTTTGACTAGTGTAATGTCACTTATTCATTCATTTGCTAGTTATCCTTCTGACAGCTAGTATTATAGAAATCGCAACCAAAATGTCTTTTACAAAATTCTCCCACAAGAAAGATTCTATTCAATTTTATAAATCAATATATTATAAAACTGGTAAACCTATATCTAAATTAATAATTTGTATCAACAGAATTTTTGGTAATATTAAAAATGTTTTAATCCTATGGAAGAAATGCATGATTTTGTTAAGTACAGCTGATTTTAACTAAATAGCATAGTGAAGATAAACTTAGCAATAGCTATTAGAATTAAAATTCATATAGAAAATAAAAAGCAAAAAAACAAAATAAGGGGAGGGAGTGGGGACCAACAGGATACCTCAGGCACCAAGAACAATCATGCTGTCAGGGGGAACCTTTGCTTCCCACTCCCAAGGTTTCCTTTCATATCAAGGGACATCTGTTAGAGTGACATTCCTGGACTCTTTCCTTCCTCTCTTTCACTCATTCAGACCAGTGGAAGGGGAATGATTTCATTTGATTAGTGATTTAGGGTCCGGAACTCCATATGCTTAACTCAGCCCTTCTTCCTCCTTCCTCTTTCTGATCAACCTGGTCTGCTCGTGACTTTTCCATAAGCATAGAGGCAATCAGCTGCCCCTGAGAGAAGAGGCCAGTAGCTATCCATTTCTTCCAGGGACGGACAGGATGGGTAATGTGTCTAATTCTGAGTTCAGAATTAAGAAGCCCTTGTCTTCCATATCTAAGCCACATTCTCCAGCCTAGACATCACTGGGAATAAGACTATTATTTTGTTCTCAAACTGCCTCCTTTATCTTTCTCAGTTGGTTTAGAACTCAGGCCAGGAACTGGGATGCTATTTACTGCCCCTCCTTCTTCCCTCCAAACCCACCCCCCACAGGGCCATGGACGTCACCTATTCAGAGTGCCAAAGCATAAAAGGATTAAGAGGAGAAGTGAGAAATGTTATTGGAAAGTAAGGAAGCCAAACTGGTAAAGCCACCAAGCCTGACAACAGTTTGCGAAGATACTTTGTTGTAATTATAAAGATGAAGATGGCATCCAGAAAAAGGTGTAAATGCCCTAAAAGGGCTTCACTGGCTGTTTTCTTGGACTTCTCAGGCAGTGACTCTCAAGCTTTACCATGTGTTGGAATCATTTGGGGACCTTGATAAAATACAGATCTCGAGCCCCAGGCTCAAGATCCTGACTCAGTACGAACAGCATATGAGTCCAGCAATCTGCATGTGTAACAAACCCCCTGGATTAGGTGACTATCCTGCTGGAAAATTTAAAATCACCCTTGGAGAAATACTATTTGAGGGTCTAAGCTTCAGTTTTACAGTTCTAGAAATCCAGCTTCATCAGAATGCTCCCAAAGAGGCCCAGATTCACAATAAATGAATTCCCAAGATATTTAAATATAAACTGCTTTATGTACAGTGAGAACACCATCTTTAAAAGGACTGGAGGGGAGTTCCCATGTGGTGCAGTAGGTTAAAAATCCGGCATTGTCACTGAAGCACCTTGGGTCACAGCCATGGCATGGCTTTGATCCCTGGTACAGGAACTTCCACGTGCCACGGGCATAGCTAAATATAAATACATACATACATACATACATACCCGGCTGACTGACTGACTGACTGATTGGAGTGCTTGGGAGTGTAGGGAGTACATTCTCCCCCTATAGGAAACCCCATATGGGCAGCTGCATCATACCAGATTTCTTGATCATCTTGGAATCACAGTAGTGGCAGTCTGTTGGGTGACATTCACTAGTGGCATCAAGCTAGTCTGATGCTTCTGTCTCCTCTGTCGCGGTTGACTTGCAGAGGGGACTGGAAGTTGCCGGTCAGCGGTCCCTTGCCCAGTGCCCTGATGAAGACATACTGGCAAATTCCTACTCTTGATCTCTCCTTTTTCTAGGCTTCTTTTAACTTATTCTACAGGGGATGTTAAATATAATTGATAAGATGACAGATTTAGATATACTAATATTCATCAAGTGTTCTTGAAAATCAACTGATGTTATTTTAATAGAGTTAAGTGTGCCCATTTATAGAGTATTGTTTAGAGGTGATTATTTCTTTAAATGAATGCAAGCTTCCCAAGGTCCAGGATCCTGATTTCCTGTTCATCACTTTATCCCAGGTGCTTAAAATACTGCCTGACATGAAAGAGTGGTCAACAAATATATTTTGAACAAATGAATGATTAGTCTCATGTATCACATGATCTTTTTTTTTCTTCATTTTTATTCTCATAGGGAAAATACTGTTCCAAATTCTGGAACTATATTGCTATTGCCTCCTATGAATTAGCCACACAGCTCAACAAAATGCCTAAAGCAAAATCAGTTGCTTTTGTTACACTTTGTCAGAATTTGCTTTGATTTCTAGCACCAGTCTCTGAGGAGTTTATGTCTGTGAATTCCCAGCTGCTTAAAAGAAGTCGGAAGTCTCTACTTGCTCAAGAACAAAGGAGAAGAGGAACAGAGCTGACAAAATACCGTTTCTTTTCGTGTTTGTGAGGGAGAGCTAAACCTAAGAACTTTTTCCTGGGTGTGTAAGTGAAGGTCAGCCAGTACTCTCTGTACCTTCCGTACAACAAATGTGAGGAGGAAGTTCCTTAGCTTCTGAGCATAAGAAACGTTGAAAAATATTGTGAGGCTCCAAGTAATTAAAAATGAAATGCAGCCAGCTAAGCTGCAGCCATGTTTAATTTACAATGGTGCTTTGCTTCTGAGGCAAATGTGGACAAGTCACAACTTCTTTTGATGCCTGAGGGGTCGAAAAAATTAAATCAGCAGGATTGGCTATTGATGTTTTCTAGCAAATGTTTTGAAATCTCTGCCTTTCATCCATCTTGCAGGAAAACAGGATGGCTTTGGAAGCCTTCAAAGATATTAATTCCTTTAATAAATCCTGATTGGTATGTTGAAAACTTCCAACGGTTAGGTTTCTGTAGCAATCTCTACATCAGGGGTAAATGTTGCCTGCAGGCAGGCTCCCAATTTTTTTCCGAGGATCATCACTCTTAGTCTGAAACTGGGGCTAACCAACACCACAACAGATTAAACACACCTTCTGTTCGGCCTCTTTTCATGAGATTTCTTTGTTAAATTGTTTGCAAGGCAAATTTCATGACAGGCTGTTTGCTTTCCTGGTGATCAGCACTTAATGAGATAAAGCACAAGCATAAGCAGTGACTGTCCCAGTTCTGTGCTCTGATCCTGCCCCTCTAACCAATGTGGAAAAAAGATGGGGGGCAACTGGAGATTCTAAAAATGAATATCTGTCATAGAGTAAGCCACTCAGAACGCCATCCGATAAAAACAATAAAAATCAAGTGTAGCCAGTTAAAGCACAAATACACAAAATGTACTGCATGGAAGGTGGGTTTGAGGGCAGAAAGAATTTGACCCTATTGTGAAAATTCTAGCCCAGCATCTATTTCTCCAATAATCTCACCACAATGATTACGCAAAGACAGCAGAAGTGAGAAGACAGCAACGAAACTATCAGATGACCTTCTTGAGAACAGCATTATTTTAGAGGGGTTCTTTTATTAAAAAGGAAGTATTCATGACATTGATTTCTAATGTTGTTCTGAGGCGTTCTCCTTGAAATTTCTCCTTAAGGGAACAAATGGTCACATCTCTGCTGAAAAAAAAATATAAAATTTTCCCATCTTTGTCCAAGGTATTAAAAATAAAGAATGACACAGGGAGAAATATACAATATCCTGTGATAAACTATAATGGAAAAGAATAATGAAAAAGAATGTGTATATATATATGTATATATATATATGTCTAACTGAATCACTTTGATATTTAGTGGACATTAACACAACATTTGTAAGTCAATAAAATTTTAAAAAAGAATGATAAATGGAATATTACTAAGCCATTCAAAGAAATAATGCCATTTACAGTAACATCGATGGACCTAGAAATTATCATGCTAAGTGAAATCAGTCAATGAGACACCAACATCAAATGTTATCACTTACATGTGGAATCTAAAAAAAGGACACAATGAACTTTGCAGAAGAGATACTGACTCACAGACTTTGAAAAACTTACGGTTTCCAAATGAGACAGGTTCAGGGATGAGGGATGCACTGAGGGTTTGGGATGGAAATGCTATAAAATTTGGTTGTTATGATTGTTGTACAACTATAAATGCAATAAAATTCATTGAGTAATTTAAAAAAATGATAAATAGACTGACTCCTATCGGGGACCGAGAAGACTGGCTCCTATAGAGATAAATATATGAGCTATCACCTTTCCCCTGGAGACTAAAGAGGAAGGGTCTAGGCAAGTTTTGACTTAGAAAGAGGGCTAACTAAAAAAAAAAAAAAAAAGGACTAGGGCAGAGAGCAGTATTAGGAAGGTTTTGATGGACAGTTTGAGAGCCTGTGACTCAGTAGAGTTTGGTGTCTCTTTTCTAGAAGAGTCTTCATCATTTTGAATTAATGATTTACTTTTGAAAAGTGAATAGAAATATCAGTCTAAAGTCCTAAGCCTATTAACCATAAATAAATAAACAATATTTTCACAATACTGCTGGCTACAGAACTGTGTATTTAGAGACATTTTATTGCTCCTTTTTTCCAATCAAGGTATTATGAAAAATTAAACATTACATTAAGCACGTTACAGATTCTATTTTTAATATAACTACCTATCTACTTGCACATATGTGGAGATGGAAAAAGACATACATACATATAAGTATACAATCAGAAAAACAAATTAAATTTATACATCCTATGCCGAAGTTCACAATTTAACTCTATTTATTTTTATTAGAGTGTAGCTGATTTACAGTGCTGTGTCAATTTCTGCTGTACCACATAGTGACACAGTTATTATATATACACACACACACACACACACACACAAACACACACACACACACATTCTTTTACTCATACTATCTTCCTTCATGTTCAATACCAAGAGGTTGGATGTACTTCCCTGTGCTGTACAGTAGGACTCCATTGCTTATCCATTCTAAGCGTAATAATTTGCAAAAAAATCTCCACATCCATCCCACTTCCTTCTTCCTCCCCTTCGGCAACCACAAGTCTATTCTCTATGTCTATGAGTATGTTTCTGTTTTGTAGATAGGTTCATTTGTGCCATATTTTCGATTCCACGTGTAAGCAATATCATACAGTATCATTTGTCTTTCTCTTTATGACTTGCTTCACTACAGTATGAGAATCTCTAGTTGTATCCAGGCTGCTGTGAAGGGCGTAATTTTTCTCTTTTTTATGACTGAGTAGTATTCCATTGTACACATTTTAAAATCATATGTTCTTACTTTATTGAAGCAAAATACTTAAGAATAAAAATATTAGATTTTCCATTAGTAAATTTTAATTTCATTATTCAATAATGAGCTATACTTATACTTTACAGGCATACCTCAATTTATTGGCTTTACAGATACTGTGATTTTTTTTTTTTTTTTACAAATGGAAGGTTTGGGGCAATCCTACCTTGAGTAAGTCTACCAGTGCCACTTTTCCAACTGCATTTGTTCACTTCATGTCTCTATACCACACTTTGGTAATTCTCTGAATATTCAAACTTTTCCTTTGTTATTGTATTTGTTATGGTGATCTGTGAGCAGTGATCTTTGATGTTACTATTGCAATTAGAATTGGGCACCACAAACTGCACCCTTATAAGATGGCCATTTCCCCATCTCACTTTCTCTCTTCAGATCTCCCTATTCCCTGAGACACAACAATATTTAAATTAGACCAGTTAAAGACCCTACAATGGCCTCTAAGTGTTCAAGTGAAAGAAGAGTTGCATGTCTCCATTTTAAATCAAAAGCTAGAAATGATTAAACTTAGTGAGGAAAGCTTGTCCAAAGCCAAGAAAGGCTGAAAGCTAGGTCTCTTGTGCCCGTTGGCCAAGTTGTAAATGCAAAGGAAATTTCTGGAAGGAAATTAAAAATGCTACTCCAGTGAACACACGAATGTTAAGAAAACCAAACAGCCTTGTTATTGATAAAGAGAAAGTCTTAATGGTCAGGATAGATCAAACCAGCCACAACATTCCCTTAAGTTAAAGCCTAATCAAGAGCAAGGCCCTAACTCTCTTCAATTCCAGGAAGGCTGAGAGAGGTGAGGAAGCTGCAGAAGAAAAGTCTGAAGCTAGCAGAAGTTGGTTCATGAGGTTTAGGAAAGAAGCTGCCTCCGTAACATAAAACTGCAAGGGAAGCAGCAGGTGCTGATGTAGAAGCTGTAGCAAGTTATCCAAAAGCTCTAGCTGAGAGAATTCATGAAGACGGCTGCACCAAAACAACTGATTTACAACATAGATGAAACAGTCTTCTAATGGAAGACAGTGCCATCAAGGAATTTCATAACTAGAGAAGGAGTCAATGCCTGTCTTTAAAGCTTCAAAGGACAGATTGGCTCTATTGTTAGGCGATAATGTACCTGCAGACTTGAAGTTAAAGCCAGTTCATCTGAAAATTCTGTGGTTTAAGAATTATGCCAAATCAACTCTGCTTGGGCTCTATAAATGGAACAACAAAGACTGGATAACAGCACATCTGTTTACAACATGGTTTACTGAGTATTTTAAGGCCACCATTGAGATCAACTGCTCAGAAAAAAAGATTCCTTTCAAAACATGACTGCTTATTAATAATACACCTGGTCACCCAGAGCAGACAGAGATGGACAATGAGATTCATGTTGTTTTCGTGTCTGCTAACACAATGTCCATTCTGAAGCCCACAAATGAAGGAGGGATTTCAATTTTCAAGTCTCATTTTTTAAGAGAAACATTTCATAAACTATAGCTGCCACAAATAGTGATTTCTCTGATGAATCTGGGCAAAGTAAATCGAAAATCTTCTGGAAATAAGAAAACCATTCTATATGCTATTAAGAACAATGTGGTTCATGGGATGAGGTCAAAATATCAACACTAATAGGAATTTAGAAGTTGATTCCAAACCTCATGGATGACTGTGATGGGGTTCAAGAATTCAGTGGAGGAAGTCACTGCAGATGTGGTAGAAATGGTAAGAGAATTAGAATTAGAAGTGGAGCCTGAAGATGTGACTGAATTGCTGCAATTTCATGATAAAGCTTTCATGGATGAGGAGTTGCTTCTTATGGATGAGCCAAGTGGTGTCTTGAGATGGAATCTACCCTGGTGAAGATGTTGTGAAGACTGTTGAAATGACAGCAGAGAATTTAGAATATTATATAAACTTAGCTGATAAAGCAGCCACAGAAGTTGAGAGGATTGACTCCAATTTTGAAAGAAATTCTACTGTGAGTCAAATGCTATCAAACTGCATTGAATGCTACAGAGAGACCATTTGTGAAAGAAGAGTCAATCAATGAGGCAAACTTCACCGTGACCTTATTTTAAGAAATTGCTACAATCACCCCAACTGCCAGCAACCACCAACTTGATTAGGCAGCAGCCATCAACACTGAGTCTAGACCCTGCTCCAGGAAAAAAATTACAACTTGCTGAAGGCTTAGATGATGGTTAGCATTTTTTAGCAATGAAGTATGTTTAATTAAGGTGAGTACGTTGTTTCTTTACACATGATGCTATTGTACACTTAATGGACTATGTGTAGTATAAACATAACTTTTATATGCACTAGGGAATCAAAAAAATCATGCATGTCATTTTATTGCATATTTGCTTTATTGTGGTGGTCTGGAACTGAACCCGCGATACCTCGAGATGTGTGTATTATAGTGATGTTCATAGAGCTTTACTAAGTGTTGAAAAATACATTGTTATCCTTCACAATGGAGCTCTAGAGAGAACTCTAGCTGAGTTCATTCACTTTGCTACTCACCCTCAAAGTGTCTCATTTTTCAAATCTGAGGAAGATTTTGAGCATCTCTGTTTTTTAAAAACCGCCATAGGCAAGTGTGATGTGCAGCCAGGGTTGAGAACTACTGACTTATAGAACCATAAATGTAAAAATGTAAATATTAGGAATGACATCTGTCATTAAGAGTAGAAATAAACTGGACAAATAAGCAGATCTCAAACTACCCCAGAAACACTGACTCACTACAGAAATTAGAGGTGCTTTGTACCTACAATTCTAATGGATTCAACGCTAATGATGATCATGTTGGCAAAACAGTGAAGTAGACAGTTCCAAACTCTCATTTGCCCACCAGAACTATGAAAAGCAAACAGTACCAAATTTGTCAGAAGTCTGGAAAACAGTCAAATCTTTACAACAATCAAATGAATGTCAACCAAGAAAAAGACAACTTGAAAACTAAGAAAGCTTTGTGGTATTTTTATTTGCCCTTTCCTCATCTCCACCTGGCACGGTGGCAGTGTTGAAACACCAACAGCCCATGATGCTAGTGTAGACTCTGCTCCATGGTTCCAGATGTAGCAGAGCAGACCTTATTTGCAAACTATTGGTTATGTCTATTCTAACCTGTGTGAGGCTACCTGAAGGACCAACTCAAGTACTTGTCTCTGTTTGGGCCCACTCAGGGTCTAGGCTAGAAAAGCTGAATGTATTGTTCAAAAAAGCTTCAAGGCAGAATAATAATCCACAGATGGCTGGAGTAAAGATTAGGGTCCAGACATAAAACAGACCACCTAAGGCCTGGGAGGAAAAACAGAGAGATTCTTTGAGAAATTAGGACATTCAGAAGCACCTGTGTATATAAGGAATATTCAGGGAAATTTAGAAAACCAACACATGTCCAGGGCAAGACACATGCTCAGAAAATATTTGAGAGGACCCTAAATTTTCATCTCGGGCTGATCCCTAAGCTCAATGCATGCCTGGATAAGAGTTGGAATACCCCAATACGAAGCCAATCTACAAAGACTGGGAGAGATATTTGGTGGGGTTTTCTGCTTGTTTGTTTGGTGGGGTATTAATTTAAATTTTTATTTTATTTTATTCTTTCCTGCCATTCAAAGAAATCTCTGAAAGAACAGAGACTTCAGTGACCACAGATGACAAGATACATATTATTTGCAAAAATAGTTTGGAAAAGTCACTAAAAAATAGACTACAGCAGTCTTCAATAATCAAAACACAAGAAACAGCAAAACCTAGAAAAGGCAGAGAAGTTGATTTCCAAAGTTATCACATTGTACCATTCAAATGTCCAGTTTTCAACAAATATCACAAGAAACGGGCAAGTATGGCCCATTCAAAGGAACTGAAATACTTTGGCCAAAACCATCTTTGAGGAAGCCCAGACATAGGACTTCCTAGATAAGGACTTTAAAATAACTATCTTAAATATACTCAAATCACTAAAGTAAAAAAAAAAAAAAAAAAAAAAAAAAGGAAGACAAAGAGGGAGTTTCCATCATGGTGCAGGGGAAACAAATATGACTAGGAACCATGAGGTTGTGGGTTCAATCCCTGGCCTCGC
>PVHT021183629.1:12524044-12611258 GCA_004024745.2 Catagonus wagneri | reverse complement strand
AAAAAAAAAAAAAAAAAAAAAAAAAAAAAAAAGGACAAAGAACTAAAAGAAATCAGGAAAACAACATATGAACAAAATGAGAACATCAATAAAGAAAAAGAAATTATAAAAAAGAAACAAAGGAATTCTAGAACTGAAAAGTATAGTAACTGAAGTGAAAACTTCTTTAGAGCAGTTCAGTAGTAGACTTGAGTTGACGAAAGAAAAATCAGTGAACCTGAAGGTAGAGCAACTCAAATTACCAAGTTTGTAGAGCAGAAAGGAAAAGAGGAATTCCTGTTGTGGCGCAGTGGAAATGAATCCAACCAGTATCCATGAGGATGCAGGTTCAGTCCCTGGCCTTGCTCAGTGGGTTGGGGATCTGGCCTTTCTGTGAGCTGTGGTGTAGGTTGCAGATGCGGCTCAGATCCCACGTTGCTGTGGCTGTGGTGTAGACTGGCAGCCGTAGCTCTGATTTGACCTCCAGGCTGGGAACTTTCGTATGCCATGAGTGCAGCCCTAAAAAGAAAAAAAAAATGAAGAAGGAAGGAAGGAAACTGATCAGAGTCTAAGGGATATGTGGAACAACATACAGTAGACCAACATGTACATTATGGAATTTTAGAGGGAGAAGAGAGTCAGAAGAGGGCAGAAAGATTATTTGAATAAATAATGGCAGAAAACTTCCCAAACATGATAAAAGACAAAGAAAAGTCTTTACGGCTTCACTGATAAATTCTACCAAATATGAAAAACAGAAGTAACACCAATTCTTCACAAACCCTTCCAAGAAAGTGAAAAGGAGGGAACATGTCCAAATTCAATGAGTCAAGCATTCTCTAGATACCAATGCCGGATAAAGGTGTAACAAGAAAACTACAGACCAAAATTCGTTATGAATATAGATGCAAAAATCATCAACAAAACACAAGCTAACCCAAAAGCATATTAAAATGATTATACACAATGGCCAGGTGAGATTTATCTTAGGTATACAGTAGTTATTCAATATAAGAAAATCAGACATTACAATACATGATATTAACCGGATGAAGGTAAAATGATTATCTTAATTTATGCAGAAATGGCATTTAACACCTTTTTCTGATGAAATCTGTTTTCATAATTTTTTTTAACTTCAAAAAACTAAGAATAGAAGGAAATTTCCTCAACATGGTAAAGGGCATTTATGAAAAACCCATGGCTAACATATCTTATTCTATGGTAAAAGACTGAAGAGACTTTCTCCTTAAAATCAGGAATAAGACAAGAACTTTCACCACTGCAATTCAACATTGTACTAGACGTTCTAGCCAGAGCAAATAGACAAGAAAAATAAATAAAAGAATCTAGGTTGGGATGAAAAAAAAAAGTAAAAGTATCTCTGTTTGCAGATAACATGGTCCTGTACATAGAAAATCCCAAAGAATTTTCAAGAAGGCTACTAGGGCTCTAATTAAGGAATTCAGTGATCTGCAGGGTACAAGATCAGTACAGAAAAGCCAGTTGTGTTTCTATATGCCTGTAATGAACAACCCAAAAACAAAATTAAGAAAGCAATTATAAGACAGTATAGTTATGAAAAAGAAAAAGAAAGCTGTTACATTTTAACAGCATCCAAAGGATAAAATACCTAGGAATAGGTTTAACCAATGAGGTGAAAGACTCATACACTGAATTACAAAACTTTGCTGAAGGAAGTGACAAAAGGCTTACATAAATGGGAATACATCCTATGTTCTTATGTAAGAATACTTTATTATTATTAAAATGTCAGTACTACCCAAAGTAATCTACAGATTCAATGCATTCACTATGAAAATTTTTAACATCCTTTTTTGCAGATATGTAAATATTAACTTTCAAATTTATATAGAATTGCAAGGGACCCTGAGTAGGCAATTGCAAAGAATATTGAATAGTTAAAACAATCTTGAAAAAGAAGAACAACGTTGGAAGACACACATCCCAATTTCAAAGCTATAGTAATCAAAACAATGTGATACCAGCATAAGAATAGATGTATAGACAAATGGAATAGAATTGAGACTCCATAAATAAAACCCATATACATGGCCAACTGATTTTTTTTACAAGGGTACCAAGGTCATTCAATGAGGAAAGACATGTCTTTTCAACAGATAGTGTTGGGTCAATTGGATTTCCACATGATGTTGGACCTTTATCTCACAATACACACAAAAAGCAATTCAAAGTAAATCAATTACCTAAAATAAATATTAGAGCTAAAACCATCAAACTCTTACATGAAAACATAGGAGTAAATCTTCATGACCTTGGATTTGGCAATGACATAAAAATCTGAACAAGGAAAGAAAAATATTTAGGACTTCACCAAAATGTCAAACTTTTGTGTGTCAAAGGACATTATGAAGGAAGTGAAAAGACAAATATTAGAAAATATTTGTAAATCATATATACAATATGAATTTATTATCCATAGCACATAAAGAATTCAACAAAAAAAAGGCAGCACAATTTAAAATGAACAAAGACTTGAATAGGTATTTCTCCACAAAGATACACATTTGGCCAATAAGCACATGAAAATTTGCTCAATGTCATTAGTCATTAGAGAAATGAACATCAAAGCCACAGTGAAATACCATTTCATATCTACCAGGATGGCTATAATTTTTTTTAATGGAAAATAACAGGTGCTGGTGAGGAAACAGAAAACTTAGATCCCTTTGCATTGCTGATGGGAATGTAAAATGGTTCAATTTCTGTGGAAAACAGCCTGACAGTTCCTCAGACACCTAAACACACAATTATATATGACCCAGCAATTCCATTCCCAGGCATACACCTAAAAGAATTAAGGACAGGGATTCAAATATACTTGTAGACCAATATTCACTGCAGCATTATTCACGACAGCCAGAAGATGGAAATAATTCAAGTTCCACCAACCGATTAATGGATAAACAAATGTGGTATATACACAATGCGATGGAATACTATTTAGCCTTAAAAAGGAATGGCGTTCTGAAAGGTGGAACAACATGGCTGAACCTTGGAAACCTTATGCTAAGTGAAATAAGCAAGAAACAAAAGGAAAAAAATGTTCTGTGATTTTACTTACATAAAATATCTAAATAGCCAGCAGGTACCTTAAAAGGTGTACAACTTCACTAATCATGGAGGAAATGCAAATAAAAACCACAATGAGATATCATCTAACATGTGTTGGAATGGCTATCATCACAAAGACAGATAACAAGTGTTTGTGAGAATGCGGAGAAAAAGGAACTCTTGTGCACTGCTGGTGAGATTTGTACATTAGTACAGTCCCTATGGAAAATAATATGGCACATCCTCATAAAGTTAAAAACAGAACTACCATGTGATCCAGCAATCCCACTTCTGGGAATATATCCAAAGGAAATGAAAATACTAACTGTAAAATATATTTATGATAGCCAAGATATGGAAACAACTAAGTGTCCATCAATATTTATATATATATATATACACACACACACACACAATAAAATATTCAGCCATTTAAAAATGAGGAAATCCTGTCATTTGTGACAACGTGCGTGGACCTGGAAGACTTTATGTCAAATGAAATAAGACAGAGAAAGATAAATATTGTATGATCCCACTTATACATGGAATCTAAAACAAACAAAGGGAACAAATCTAAAAAAAAAAAAACCTCATAGCGAAAGAGATCAAACTTGTAGTTACCAGAGGTGGAAGATGGGGGGCGGAAGGCTCGGAGGAAGGTGGTGAAAAGTACAAACTTCCAATGATCAGACAAAATAAGTACAAGGGATGTAATGTACAACATGATGACTATAGCCAACACCGCTGCGAGATATATAGGAAAGTCGTTAAGGGTAAATCCTGAGTGCTCATCACAAGGAAAGAAAAAAAGATTTTTGTTTTCTGCTCTATTTTCTTTATATTTTATCTACATGAGAGGATGGACATAAGCTGAACCTATCGTGATAATCATTTCACAACATATATGAATCAAACCATCATGCTATACACCTTAAACTCATTCAATGAGCTATGTCAATTATTTCTCAATAAAACTGGGGAGGGAGACAGAAAATGTGGCATACATATACTTGCATATTATGTATGTACACACAATGGAATATTATTCAGCCATTAAAAGAAGGAAATCCTGCCGTTTGTGACAACATGGATGGACCCTGAGGGCATTATGCTAAGTGGAGTAAGTCGGACAGAGAAAGACCAATACTGTATAATCTCACATATGGAATCTAAAAAAACACAAACTCACAGACACAGAGATCAGATCTGTGGTTGCCAGAGGTTGGGTTAGAGGGTAGGGGATATGAGTGAAGGAGGTCAAAAGATATAAACTTCCAGTTATAAGATGACTAAGTTCTAGGGATGTCGTGTACAGCATGGTGACTATGGTTGACAGCACTGCAATGTATACTTGAAAGTTGCTACAAGAGTAGATCTTAAAAATTCTCATCACAAGAAAAAACAATGTGGGAGTTGCTGTCGTGGCTCAGTGATTAATGAATCCGACTAGGAACCATGAAGTTGAGGGTTCGATCCCTGGCCTTGCTCAATGGATTAAGTATCCTGCATTGCTGTGGCTGTGGCGTAGGCTGGCGGCTACAGCCACGATTAGACCCCTAGCCTGGGAACCACCATATGCTACGAGTGGGGCCCTAGAAAAGGCAAACAGAAAAAAAAAAATGTGTAACTGTGAGATGACAGATACTAACTAAATAGGCACATTCATAGAGACAATAAGTGGTGTTTTCCTCTAGGGAAAGGAAGGGGACACAATTGCAGAGAGGATCATAGAGACTCACTGTTAATGCTATTTATTAAATAGCATCCATAAATATGCTACTTATTAACTGCATAAGTACATGGACTTTGGGGAATATTTTATACTTTATTACTTATAATAAAAGCATGGTATTACAGAAGCACAGAGAAGGTGTATTTAAGCCCAAACTGATAATCAGGTTCCCAGAGAAATCTAGACACAACATTTAATACTATACAATATGTTCCAAGAGGTTAAAACCTATGTATGATTTACCCAATCTGAGTATTCAATATTTGAGTAAGTATTCAATATTTGCTGAATTTTCAAAAAAAAACAAACTCATGGATATCACTGTAAGAAATTTAACATTTAAGACGCTCTGGATTCAGATAGATAAATCTAGGAGGGATACTTTTTAAAAGACTTCGCAATCAAATACCTGTACAAAACGAGTTCTTTTGGTGAATGTAAGTCATAGTGTGGTATAAAGATATGATTTACATGCACCTTGGGATAATAAACCTGTATCATAGAATAAAATATAGGCTAATAGTTAAAGTCCCGGCCTTTGGAGTCCCATAGCCCTAAAATTGACTTCCAGCCCGCCTACTTACAAGTTATTTGACCTTTAGGCAAATCTGTGACCTCTCCTGGTTGACTTACATGTAAAATAGGGATAGTAATAACACATGTCTCTCTAAGTTGACATGAGAATTAAATGAGATTATAAATGCTATGCCATCAGTCCTGTACTTAGTAAATGCTTTCTCTAAAAAGGTAAAAATTTGCATATAATTATACACACATACACACACACCCCAAAGGAAATACTGTCTTACCACTCATTTTTCAGTTCCTTCACTCCCTGCGCATAACACATTGCAGGACAAAGAGCGTATGTTGAAGAAATGGCTGGCTAGGAAAAATGAGGCAGTCTGTAATGAACAGGATGAGAGTAACTAACTATCTCTGGAAAGCCGGCCCTGACAAGCCATCTGAGCTTCATCCAAATTGTGAATTGACCCTCAGTTCTGCCTTTGAGGCCTAAGATCGCTCCGTGACTTTGAGAATTCACCTGGCTCTGCTCTCGAGTTTTTTTTTTTTTTTTAAGTTAAAAGTAAGCAAGATCCAGGACCCAGAAATGAGGCCAGCCAGCCTCTAAAGTCCATAGTTGTCAGTTCCCACACTGCTTCCAAAAAAATCAGTTAAAGAAAAGAATTTTAAGAGAAAACCTATTAGCACACCATTGTAGCAGAACACTTTTGAGTCAATATGGATCACAGAGACAACCTTAGATAGACTGCATTCATTTTGTTTAAACCCTTAAAAGGTAAACTCTTTTTTATGGAGAAAGAAACATGATGCTACACTGAAAGAGGTCACTGGGTGTGACGTGCAAAGTACGGTAGCACATCATATAATCACATTTCTCAGTCCAGGACTTTTCCTGATGCTCTCTAAACTGGCTTGCTGAAAATTCCCTCGATCTTCCCAACTAAATAAATGAAGATCGTCAAGTATCAGGATCATGAGAATTACCAAAAAGCTGTATTTGATGATCCGACTCCTAAGAAGCAAAAAAGCTAGAAATATCATTAGTAACACTGGGCTGACAAAAGACGTAACAAACCCCAGAGTCCTAGTCAGAACGTGGGAATGAAGTTTTGCTTCCTTTACCCTACTGTTCACTATTATATTCCCAGGAGAAGGTTAATTGTTTTCAAGCAGTTAAAACCACCAGGGAAAACGGAACTGAACGGAGGATGCTCTAATAACCCCTGAAAGAAAAAAAGGAGCACCGCCTCTTCTAAAAGAGTTGCCAGTCATTCAGGAGCGGGGCTGCTGGGGATGAAACAGTCTTATCTCTCAGGACACACTGACAATCAAGATAATCTGAGGGTTATTGCTGTTCACAGCTGAGCACTTATGAAGTTGACTAACAGCTTGTGTGTGTGCTACTTGTGTGCCTGAAAAGAGACAAGACAGCGAAGTCATAAGAGCCAAGAGTGACCCTTCCCAAGAGACCTGTTATGATGCAAGGCCATTATCAGCCCAGTGATTCCCACACATACAATAAAACTATTTTATTTACACAGTGGGATTTAATAAATCCTTTAAAAGTAGTGAGGAAAATAGAGGTCCTTTTGTTTTCCTCTTGCACCTATCATTATCTCTGCAAAAATAACTGTTTTTGCTGTTGTGACAGTAAGGCCACTGGAACACCAGCAAATAACTAATCTTGTTTTTTTGGGGGAAATGGAAGCAGTTGCTATATGATACAGAATAGGAAGAAGCCTGTCTGCCATCGACACTTGGAAAAAACAAATTTTTACTTTCCTTGCTGAGGATGACAAAATAGTAACAATAGTTACAATGTGTAGATCACTTTACAATTTTCCAAGTATTTTTCTTAAACATTATTTCATCTCATCTTCAAAATATTTCTCTTCTGTGTAACCCGTGCCAAGTTCCTTAACTCTCTGTAGTTGAGTTCCCTCATCTGTCAAAAGGGGATAATACCATTTATATTACAGAATTGTGAGGATAAAAAGAAAGAGTGCCCATAAAGCGGTCAGCCCCATGCCTGCAAGTGAAAGGTCACTGAATCCAAATTTTCAGCCCTCTGCCACACCAGCCTTCAACATCGGGTCACTCAGCTCTCAGGGACGAGATCTGGGTCTGGAACCCAGGTTTTCTGACCGCTCTGTTGTGCAAAGGAAAGCAAGAGAGAAGGGAGAGTGTTCTGCTTTACACCTTTCATGTGCATATGTTCAATCTCATTCCCATGCTTCATTGGATCCAACTAGTCAAACAGTAATTAGGATTGACACGATTCAAAGAAAGAGAAGTTCATCTTGGTTCGTATCTTTCTTTATGCCCCTAACCTTCCCATAGCTTGCCTATAGGTTTCTTTTATTCTGGTTTGGTGTCTGAAACATTATATAAAATGATAAATAGTTCCACATTAGACTCCCAACCAGAGAGGGATTATTTTTAAAGCATTCACATAAAGACAGGGACTATGAGATAGCCAACTCTGTAACTGAAACCAGAACAAATTGCAGTAAAACAGAAATTATCATTTTTGACTGGGTTTTATTCTTAACAGCAGCTAAGTAACTATGTGCAAAACCTTCATTTGTTGATATCTTAGATTAAAATCAATCAAATTGTCTATAAGCTATACTTCTCAGGTTTGCCTCTCTAGAATAGATCAAACAAGAATAATTAGGTTTCTGCCTGACTAGCAGAGGCAAAAAAACTGTTTGATTTTGGATCAAAATCTTCCTAGTAGATGGATTACGCTTTCTTCCTTTTTACCTCTCACCATGCAGCAATTGCTTCTGTGTTTTAGTTGGTTCAAAGTATCAAAATGTTAACCTATAATTTTCAGTAAAAGGATGTCACTGGAGTTAAAGTTTGATTCTAATTCTAGATTTAAGGTTTATTCTCCCCATTTCACTTTCCTCCCAAGTTCTCTGCTTGATGTTATTTTATGAGTGATAATATTGACCCTCATAATTATTGAAGGCAGTTTTCCTCATTTTAATAAACCCAGTGATAAGAATAACTACACTTGCACTTCAGAGTGGAGAAAATGTTTTCACACACATCATCTCAACTGACCATTACAGTTCAGTGAAGTAGATAGTGCAGGTATTAGTTTTACAAAGGAGGAAGCTGAAATTCAGAAAGACTAATTTACCAAGATTTCCCGGCCAGATAAACCTAGAACAGTCACTACCACATTACATCATGTCATTTCATGGTAATAAAACTCTTCAACAGAACACTGCAGGGCAACACATCCTATGTTCTCTGGTCATGAAATTATAGCAACACACAAAGAAGTGCTTGAGCATGCCCCAAAATGCATATGAGTTGTATACGTGACCAAAACATGGTATTGTTACCTTGCACAAGCATCCACACAATTTGCATATTAAAGTGTACATGCTATGAACAATCTTGAAATTTTTTCATTGATAGTTGTAATTAACTTTTACATTAAAATAGCTTTTTTTCTGATTCTAAAAATTGTACATGCTTCCTCCCCTTATAATACGACAAGCAAAAAAAATAAAGAACAAAGTATAATCTACCTGAAATTCCAACACCTAGGGTAAATTTCTGTTTCTTTAAGAATCTCTCAAAGTATATGTGTACAGTCGCATTCACACATGCGCACACGCGCACACAGCTTTGTATAAATAGCACTATGTAAAAAGCAACCTGGCATTTTTTAACTGAACATCTTAAACAGTTTTCTTTCTTTTTTTAAATATTTTTCTATGTCAATACACAAGATCTACTTAACCGCTTTTAACTATTAAGAGTATACAATGTAGAGATGTACCTTTTTTCCCCCATCTAATCATCTATGGATGAACTTTCAAACTATTTCCATTCTTCATTTTGCTTCTACAAACTACACTGTAGTGAAAATTTAGGATACATTCCTGAAAGTATTACTAAATCAGAGGGTATTACAATTTAAAATTATGATACATATTGCCCTCTTGCCCTCTAGAAAAGTTTCGATTTGTACTCACTTTGACAAGAAGATCGAGGGCAAATTCCCACACTCTCTCACTGATGTCAGGTTTTGCCAAAAAAAGTTTACCCTTTCCAATATGAGTAATGAAAAATTACATTTTGTCATTTGAGTAATTTTGATAACTGTTGATGTCACACATATTTTCTAGGAGTTCCCACTGCAGCTCAGTGGGTTAAGAATCCAACACTGTCTCTGTGAAGATTCAGGTTCAATCCCTGGCCTTACTCAGTGGGTTAAAGGTCCAGCATTGCCACAACCTGTGGCATAGGTCACAGATGTGGCTCGGATCCAGTGTTGCTGCGCCTGTGGCGTAGGCCTCGGCTGCAGCTCCAATTCAAACCCTGGCCCAGGAACTTCCATATGCCACAGGTGCAGCTGTAAAAAGAAAATAAAAAATGTATTTTTATATGTTTTTCTATTTAGTTTTTTCATTTTGACCTCACTTTATGTGTTCTTTTTATGTTTTTATAGTTATATTTATTTTTATTATAGAAATATTTTGTAATTAAAAAATCAACCCTTTTATGTGTTTCAGACATTTTATCTTCTTTATCTTTAACAATCTAGAATTTACTTTATCATCATTTTTTAACAAACTGGAATCAACTTTTTTCTTGGCCATGCCCACAGCATGTGGAAGTTCCTGGGCCAGGGATCAAATCCACACCACAGCAGTGACTCAAGCTGCTGCAGTGACAATGCCAGATCCTTATCCCGCTGTGTCATAAAAGAACACCTCAACTTATTTTTTTGGCTGAGTTGCTAACTTAGAAAATGTTACCATGAGGCCATTTATTAAATACACCTCTTTTATCATATACTAAATTCTCATACATTCCTATATCTAACTTAGATTTTCTCTTCTGAACCAATGATCCTTCTATACCTTCTATATCAGTACTATACTACTATAATTTTTATGGTAGTTGTGTATAATATAATTACTATTTGTTAGTCACATACTCCCCCTTATCATTTGGTCTTTTATGTAAATTTCCATTATCAAGTTCATTTTGTCAACTCACATTGACTTCATTGAATTTCTAAATTGTTAGGATGGGTTTCCATAATTTTGAAGCTAGAAAACACTTAAATATTCATCAGTGGGGAGTGGTTATATAAATTACATCCATCTATGCCTACAGAATAATACATACAGCCATAGTAGCTGCATAGAAGAATCAATAAGATGTAAGTTAGATTTTTAAAACAGGTCTCAGGAATTCTGCTTCTGGTAAGATGGAATAATCATACTGATCCCTAATCCCCCCTCTAATTACAACTGAAAACCCTGAGCATTATATATAAACAAACATAAGAAGACTCTGAAAAGGCAGAGAGAAGGCAAACAGGCTAGAGACCTTTACATGCATAGTATGTGTTCCCTGAATTTCCTTTTGCCTCTTATATCCTAGACTTGGAGTTGAAGAAGATGGCAACCTGGAAATGTCAATGGACACAGACCAAAAAATACCCAACAAGGAGCTCCCTAGTGGCCTAGCAATTGAGGACTTGGCATTGTCACTACTGCGGCTTGGGTTACTGCTGTGGCTCAGGCTTGATCCCAGGCCCGAGAACTTCCACATGCCATAGGCATAGCCAAAAATAAAATAAAATAAGACCCAACAAAAGCTTTCTTTCCAGCCAGAGTACCAGAAACACAGCAGACACAGACTCTTTTAGACAGTAACTGTTTAACTCCAGCCAAACACTATAGAAAAAATTATAATCCCACCTCCACTCATGCCAACAAGGTCCTAATAGGAAGCCTAAACCTTTACTCACAATAAGCCTTAATGAAGTGCCCCAATACTCTCTCCAAAATGATGTCAGAGTAGGCCTGGTGAAGGGTCAGAATATTCACCATTATCCAGCAGCAAAGAGGTCACCGCCATCAAAGTATCAGTGAAGACAGTGCAAGAAGGCTGATCTTCCACTCCCCGCCAACAATAGCAAGTAGCACCCCTCAAGAGTAACGGAGACCAAGTGGGAAACTTGCACTTTTACATTCAGTAATGAGGCGGTACCTCTACCCCACCTTCCACTGCTAGAGCAGTATCTGAGAAAGCCAGCTAACAGAAGGTTTAAATATGCTCCAGAGTCTCAGAATATAGAACAAAAATGTCCAGGTTTCAATTAAAATTCACTCATCATAGAAAAACCAAGAAGATCTAAAAACGAATGAAAGTAAAAGATCACCAACCGAGGTCAATACTGATGTGATCAAGACATTAGAATTATTCACACAGATTTTTAACCATAATAAAAATGCGTCAATAAGCAATTATGAGTATGCTTCAAACAAATGAAAAAACAGAAAGCCTCAAGAAGAAAGTCTCAGCAAAGAAGCAGATATATGAAGAGCCAAATGGAAATGGTTTAACTGAAAATACAATAACTACACAACACTATAAATCAACTGTACTTAAATAAAAAAATTTTTAATGAAAGGAAAAAAATGAAAATACAATAACTAAAATAAAAAGCACAGTGGGTGGGCTCAACACAATAAAAGAGAGAGGAAAGAATCAGTGAACTTGAAGGTAGAACAATAGAAATTACCCAATATGAAGAAGAGAGAGTAAACACACTGCAAAAAAAGAAGTTACAGAATAATTCACACAATGCTATCCTATTTGCAAACATGAAAAAAATGCACACATACACATTTGTGAGTAAACTCGTATAGAAAGGGAAGTTTATACACATTACCTCTAGGGAAATAATTGAAAGTGGAGGTTGTTAAAGGGGAATTTTACCTTTTGCTCTGTGCTCTTCTGTATGACTGAATTTTTTCACTAGCATATTCATGTTACTTGCATAATATGAAATATTCCTATATAGGAGAAAGATTGCCTTTTTGTTTATTCTAAGAACTCTTGTATGTACCATGGTAGAGCTTCATAGTTTTCTTCATACAAGTACTAAAACATTGTTAGACTCTCCTTAATATCTTAAAATTTTTGTTGCCCTTATAAATATTTTTCCCATCATTTTTCTGACTGGTTTTTGTTGGTATACAAAAAGGCTATTGACTTTAAATAAATATATTTTAAAACAAATCTAAAATTACTAAAATATCTCATCATTTCTAACAGTTTTTAAGTGGATTTACCTGGTGTTTCATATAAAATTACATTATCTGTAAATAAGTATATTTCTTCCTCTTTTTCCATGTTTTTCATATTTTGTTCTCCTGTGTCACTGCATCACCTCCAACTCACATAACAGTGTTAACCAATGGTAGATTCTTATTCACAACATTAGCAAATGTCCTTTTAGTGTTTTATTCTTAATTGATCCTTGATTTATTCATTCATCCACTCAGTCATTCATTCTGCTTATTAACTGCCTACCATTGTGCTAAGGCACTGCACAAGGCATTGTGCTAAACTCTAGAGATCTGATGACAAACAAAACCAGACATGGTTCCTGCTATCATTGAGCCTTGTTTAGTGGGAGAGATTGACATTACAAGTAATCATACTTTTCAATGCTTAATTATAAACTGAAATAACTGTTAGGAAGAAAAGCAACTTGATTCTATGAGAACATGTAATAGAAGCATATGAAGGAATAAGAAGTAATTTTCTATTATGCAATGCCCAGAGAAGAATTCCACTGAGTCTATAGTCTTTTCTCTTAAAAGAATATAGAGCAATTGAGTCTCGGATAATACCTTATCCAAATCTTCATGACTAGGAAGTGGTACAAATACCACTTGCTCGATTATTTTGAGTCAGGGTATATTTCAGATCAACTCATAAAAACTATTATTTGTAGAATATTTAACTATGTGCTACTTTGCATCTTATCAAGCCTCCCAACCACCGTTTTACACAGGTAGTATTGTCTCTGTTTTACATTCAACAGCAATTCAGGTGGGCAAGCTGGGCAAAATTTTAGGGCATAGATGATTATCAGGTGATATCCTGATTGCTATTGATTGATGGCTCCCACCAGATTACAGGTAGTCTAGGAAACTAGGCACTGACTCAGATTTTTTTATTTCACTAGACTGTATACTCCTTGAAATTAGGAATTATGTCTTAGTTGTCTTTTATTCCCAGTACCCAAATATAGGGCCAATCATATGAGAAATGTTCCAAAAAATGTTTATTCAACGTCGAATGAATGGATTGATCATGCATTGCTGACTACATGGACCACAAATCTCAATAGCCTTCACATTCTAATGCAGCCCAAATTTTATATTGAATTAGATTTTTATTAAGTTGTATGGCTAGGAATGTTTTCACACACGGCTGTTTACATATTAAATTCTAATCTAATTTCAAAGTATTGTGCCATTGTTTATCTAAAAATGCAATAAAAATTAAGTATGAAAATTCTAAGGTAAAATTTAAAGTACATTCAGGTAGATAAAAAGTAACCTCCGAAGACTAGAATGGGGACATGTGAGAAGATGCCAATGCAGTTGGGGACACTGAACTTCTAAATTCTTCTGAATGCCTCTATCAGTAGAAGCAAGTCCTCCATCCCTGTCTGAGGAGATTAACCTCGCTTTGCCTGAAGAATCTGTAATGGCCTCTCCTGATGTTCCCTCTGAGTCCTCTTAGGACTTACCTGTCACCTCTCTTTGCTTCTAGATTGAGATTCAAGTTCCAGCAGGCCCCAAAGGTGAGGCACAAAGTGTAACCATGAGAAGGAATGCTACACACTCAAAGAACTACATCATTTTTCTAATTTACACAGACAAAAATATAATGAATATGTGTGAGGATGGATATTAAGGGTGTGAGATAATGGTAGAAGGAACGTAAAACTGGATCAAGTCAAATGTATTGATATGGGCTCACTGAACAGAGATTCAATGTTTTAGCACGAAGGGCTTTTTTTTTTTTTTTAAAGGGCTATAACAGTTTGGTTGGTTGGTTGGGTCTCAACACAGGAAAAATATTTTTGGGTTTTTTTTGCTTTTTCTTTTTATTGTATCTATATGAGATGATGGCTGATACCAAAACTTATTACTGAAATCATTTCACAATATATGTTAAATCAAACACTCTGCTGTGCATCTTAAATGTATACAGTGATACATGTCATTAATATCTCAATAAAACAGGGAAAGATTTATCTTTTTGCTGTGATCTCTCCGCTAAATTTCCAAATAGTCTTCCCATTTGCCTTTTGCTCCTACCAAGACCTAAGCCTAAGAGAGTGGCAAGCTTTTCCTGTTGGCTGGGTTTTCCACCCTCTATTCCAGATCAAGTTTAGCCTCATCCAGCAGCAGAACTACTGGTCTGCACAGCCAGCACCACCTTAAGAGAACAACAGTAACAAACTAGGGTAGCAAATGGAGGTGGCTCTAGGCAAGGACCTCCTTTCTCCCATTGAAGACTCCACTTCTTCAGCAGTCTTTAAAGGACATCAATTTTCAATTTGTTGTTTGCCCGAGTCCTATAGATTCCCTGAGCCCTGAAATGACTGATTTTTGAAAATATTGTATAGTGTTTTATAGTTGTTTGGGGGGGGGGGTCAGTCAACCCTTCACTCTTCCACAGCTGGAAGTCCATCTTAATATGATTTTATGCCTTTCTGAACTTAATATAATTTTCTGTATGAACTTTTCTGCCTTTGTGAGGGATGCTGTAATGATGTTTTCCATTTTTATGCCCTTCTTTGATTCATTCACTATAGCTATAAACTGTGGTTCTAGTCTATTATGTCATTTTTCGTAATATGGCTTCCCAATCTTTCAGGAGTATACGCTAATGTACAAACCACTATCATGTGAAAATAAAGATTGAAAGGAAGTTGTCAGGCATATTGTGCTGTATTTAAGTTATCAGTGAAGACAGGAAGAAATGAGGGTGGGGAGAAATTTCTATCCAGGAATAAAGAAAATTTTCATACATTCATTTAGTAGGCAACGGAGTGCCCCAAATGTGCAGAAGTAACATTCAAGGAGTTCCTGTCATAGCTCAGCGGAAGGGAATCTGACTGGTATCCGTGAGGACACAAGTTCAATTCCTGCCTCACTCAGTGGATGAAGAATCCGGCTTTGCCACGAACAGTGGTGTAGGTCGCAGACACAGTACAGATCTGGAGTGGCTGTGGCTGTGGCGGCATAGGCCAGCGACTACAGCTCCAATTCAACTCCTTGCCTGGAATCTCCATATGCAATGGGTTCGGCCCTAAAACAAACAAACAAAAACAAACAAAAGAAATAACATTCAAGGTGCTCTTAGAAGAAAAAGAGGGAGACAATAAACTAACATTTGTCAAGGGTCTACTTTGTGCCAAGCTCTAGGCTAAGCCCTTTACCTGCAATATCTCATTTTAATTATTTCAATAACCCTAGGAACTAAGTTTTTCTATTTACATTTCACCGAGGAAAAAGCTGAGGCTCACTGAAATCAGGTTAATTGCCCAAAGACAGCCAGTTAGTAACTATTAGAGCTCAGATTTTAAAACATTCTCACTCCAGAATCACACATGATTCTCAAGGGATATTGCGGATAATTTTCTACATGTTAGGTAGGAAAAACATTGAAATTGGAAACAAGAGTGTGAGGTTTCCTCTGAGATTTTAACAAACCTCACTTGACTCTTAGAAGACTGACAATATTCAACCATATTTCAACGAAAATGAAGTACAGATATTATTATTTTCAGTATTTCTTTTGTGATTCCACTTCCCCCAAAATGTCTGCAGCAAAGGAAGGCAGTTTGTTAGCACTGTTATTGCTTCCTGTTTGGCCCTATAAACTAGCAGTTTAAAAGAAAAAGAAAAACTGTAATAAGCAACAATCTTTTAAAACAAACATAAAAAGGAATTTGTACTAAAAGAGATCAGTGGAGGAAATTTTTGAAAACTTTATTCTGCATCAGGGACTCTTGGTAGAAAAAAGACTTCATCTAGGATCGTATGCGGTGGAATTTAGAGACTTGATCACATCAGTGGACAATGCAAGACAAGGGGTTAAGAACTGCCTCCAGACTCAGGACGTGAGATACGTTCTGGGTCCTTTCGGTGTTCCTGATGCACTTATGATCTTTGGGAGGCAAAACTCCACACATAAAATTAGATAGTAAACATAGAGAGAGAGAGAGGGAGAAAGAGAGGGAGGGAGGAAAGAAGAAAGTTACCTAGAGTACTAAGGAAATGCAAAGGCTTAAGCCCTTAAAAATAATAGTGACTTGAAGGAAATAAAACAAGATTATTATTGTTGTATTCCATATACAACATAGTATATTATTATTCTAGGAGGTGATATTATGGGTAACTTTCTGCTTTTATGTATTTATAAATTTTCTATGATGGATATGGAACATGTATTACATTTTTAATGAAACTGTTTTAAAACATGTACAGAAGACAATAAGGGAAATTCCATGGGAAATACTGTATAAGAGAAATTTATCTGTGGAAAGAAGGCAGAAGATCAACATGACTGCAGTCAAAGCTGAGGAGCATATATACTAGAGAATAGTGGGCTAGTTCAGATTCTTTAATGGGTAGTACCATAATGAAGAGAGGAAGACCCTTCCACAACATTTTCTAGAAATATCTGCCTTGTGAGAACCAAAGTCTGAGTCTTAAAGAACCACAAACGCAGGTCAGGTTGCAGAAGAGCTAAAGAGAAACAGCTGACAAACATAAGGATCCAAAGAAGGGTTTTTTTGTTTTTAAGACTACCACAGTCATGCCGCACGAGCAGCCCTAAAAAGCAACAAAACAAAACAAAGACTAGGACAGTCAATGATAGTGAAAGCAGAAGTTATTTTAAAAGACTATCACACAAAAGCCTGTACATGAAAAGTCATAGAAACTTTATTCACAATAGCCAGATACTGGAAACAACCCAAACATCTTTAAAGTGGGATGTGGTTTAACAACCTATGGTATTTTCATAACATGGTATATTACTCAGCAATAAAAATGAATAAACTAGTGATACATGGAGCTGCCTGGATGGATCTCAGAGAATTACACCGATTGGCTAAAGCCAATCTCAAATGGTTACATATTTATCATATTTCTTTTATATCAAAACAATAAAATGGAGATTAGGAACATATCAGTAGCTACCAGGGATATGGAAAGGAAAGGAAGCAGAAATAACCATGATGGGGTAACGTAAGGGATCTTTGTGATGATGGACTAGTTCTGCAGCTTGGTTGTGGTCGTGGTAACACAAACCAACACGTGACAGAATCGCAGAGATACACGCACATGAACACACATAAATGGCTGCATTTAAAATGATGAAATCTCAGTTTCACTACGCAAGATGACATAAGATTTCATTATATAAGATGGTACTGATTATTGGAGGAAAACTGGATAAAAGGCACACAAGACCTCTCTCTACTACTTTTTGCCACTTTCTGTCAATCTGTAATTATTTTGAAATTACGTGAAAAAAAATTGTGCCAAGAAAAAAAAAAGACTGTTAGGTTTAGCCAGGAGAAGTTAATTCTTTTTACAGCTTTATTGAGGTTTAATAAACAAATTAATTTTAAGATCTTCAAAGTGTACAATGTGATGGCTTGCTATGCATATACATTATGAAAAGATTCCCACCATCAAGTGAATTAACACATTCGTCACCTCACATATTTACAGTTTTCTTTTCTCTTCCCTTTCTTCCTCTTCTCCTTCTCCTTTTGGTGAGAACATTTAAATTCTACTCTCTTAGCAAATTTCGACTACATAAGAGCATTATCGACTATAGTCACCATGTTATAAATTAGATCCTCAGATATTATTGATCTATAACTGAAGGTTTTCTCTCTGTTACCATTACCAGCCCTCTCCCTATTCCTCCCAACCCTCAGCTCCTGAAAACCACTCTGTTTCTATTGAGTTTGACTTTTTTAAGATTCCACATATAATTGATATCATGCGATACTTATCTGTCCCAGCCTGGTTTATTTCACTCAGCATAACGCCCTCCAGTTTTATCCATGTTGCAAATGAGAGGGTTTCCTTCTTTTTTAAGGTTGAATCATTTCTACTGTGTGTATACCACATTTGTTTATTCATTCATCTGTTGATGGACACTTTGGTTGTTTCCACACCTTGGCTATTGTGAATAATACTGTTATGAATGTGGGAGCACAGATATTTCTTCAGGATAGTGATTTTGCTTCCTTTGGATATATATCCAGAAGTGAGATAGCTGGGTCTTTTTTTGTTTTGCCACGCCCACGGCAAGTGGAAGTTCCTGGGCCAGGGATCAAACCTAAGCCACAGCAGTGACAATGAAGAATCCTTAACCACTAAGTCACCAGGGAACTCTGGTAGTTCTATTTTTAACTTCTTGAGGAACTTCCATGCCTTTCTCCATAGTGGCTACACTAATTCACATTCCCAGCAACAGTGCACAAGGGTTCCCTTTTCTCTACATTCTCACCAACACCTGACCTTTTTTTTTTTCTTTTCTTTTTTAGCTGCCCTGCAGCATCTGGAGGTCCCAGGCCAGGGACCAGCTCCAAGCCACAGCATCACCAGATCTTTAACCCACTGTGCCAGCACAGGGATCGAACCTACGTCCAGTACTCTTGAGATGCTGCCAATCCCGTTGGGCCACAGTGGGAACTCCTCTTGTGACTTTTTGATAATGTCCACCTAACAAGATGTAAGGTAATTCTTCATTGTGGCTTTGATTTGCATCTCCCTGATGATTAGAGATGTCATGATCCTTCCAATATACTTATTGGCCATCTGTATGTCTTCTTTGGAAAAATGCTTATTCAGGTCCTTTGATCATTTTTACATTGGGTTATTTGAAGGTTTTTCTTGCTACTGGGTGTATGATTTCCCTGTGTATTTTGGATGTTAGCCCTGTATCAGATAAGTGGTTTAGAAGTCAGAAGCAGATAATTTTAGAATATTTTCTGTAGAGTGGTGAAAACAAAAGCCTGGAGTTCCTGTCGTGGCACAGCGGAAACAAATCTGACTAGGAACCACGAGGTTGCATGTTCGATCCCTGGCCTTGCTCAGTGGGTTAAGGATCCAGCGTTGCTGTGAACTGTGGTGTAGGTCGCAGATGCGTCTGGGAGCTGGCATTGCTGTGGCTCTGGTGCAGGCCGGAGGCAACAGCTCCGATTAGACCCCTAGCCTGAGAACCTCCATATGCCATGGGTGCAACCCTAAAAAGACAAAAAAAAAAAAGAAAAAGAAAAAGCCAAAAAAAGAGATTAAAGAAGGAAATGTTATATATAGATAGATACACACGCACACGCACATATATATGGGTGTATGTACATACATATGGATGGATGTATTTAAATCTCTGTGTGCATACATATATTTACATATGTGTAACATATATATATACATACACTTATGTGTGTATATGCATGTATACACAGAATGGAATATTATTCAGCCATAAAAAAAAGAATGAAAAAGATGCCATTGTGACAACACAAATGGACCTTGACAGGATAATGCTAAGTGAAACAAGTCAAACAGAGAAAGACAAATACCATCTGATCTCACTTATACGTGGAATCTAAAAACAAAACCCAAGCTCACAGATACAGAGAACAGATTGGTGGTGGCCATAGGCAGGAACAGGGGATAAAATGGGTGAAAGGGGTTAAAAGGTACAAATATCCAGTTATTATAATTAAGTCATGGGGATGTAATGTACAGTATGGTGACTATAGTTAATAATACTGTGTTGCATATTTGAAAGTTGCCAAGAGAGTAGTTCTTAAAAGTCCTCATTACAAGAAAAAAATGTAATAACTATGTATGGTGTCAGACGTTAACTAGAGTTATTGTGGTGATCACTGTGTAATATCTACAAATACCAAATCATTACGAGGTACACCTGAAACCATTATAATCTGCTATGGTGAACAGTCTCTTCTGCCAACTAAACGCAAATAATCCACAGTAAATTTTAATGTTATAATCTACACCTATAAAAATAGAAAAGGCTTTTGGGATACGGGGGGGGAAAAGAAGTTCTCTAAGCTGTAACAAACAAGAGCAAACAGTTTGAGGAGATTTTGGACATGTTATAACTTAATGGCTGATATGTCAAAAATGATTGCAAGAGGAATACAAATGAAAGATTCTCTGCCTTTTTCTGACTCACTCTCCTCCAGAATAAGTCATTTTTCAACCAGGAATCAACATCCTGCAAAGCCAAGAATGGGGGCTATCAAGGACTTACTACCAAATGAATTATTATCATTGAATAGAGCGCCTTACAATTATTATGACAAACAGCTACGTTTTTGCTTTCTGGTACCTTCATATTGTATTCATGGCCAGTATTACAGGAAAGCAGGAGAATACTTTGCAGGTTAACTTATGTAATATGAATTCACTAGTATATTTGCAGTTCAGCATGTGGGACCAAAGAAGTTCAACTCATTGATTGATCTAAAAATAATCACCCTCGATGCAGAATCCTGTTAGGTTCAGAAATTTAATATATAAGACAAAATGTTTCTATTTTTCTTAGAAGTCGCTAAAGTAAAAAGTTATATCTGCAGATCTTACTATCTAAAATCTCATTCATCTCTCTCTCCAATTCTCCCTTCCCACGTACTCCTTGAAGAAGAATATATTACATATACACATGTATTATCCAAATCTCTAAATTTCCTTCTCCAAAACTAATCATGACCAATTAACTGTTTCTTTTTGCATCCCTCAAGAATGGTTTGCTTTCAATTTCATCAAAGAAAGCTTTCATTTACCTTTTGATAACAGCCATAATATTTAATGAATAAGTACATTTTTCTTACTAACTCAGGGGAAAATCTTATTCATCTGTTTTGTTTTCATATAAATCAGGATTGGTGCTGTGGAATAAAAGCAGAATCATAAAACTTTAGAATGGGAAGGGACTTTAAAAGATTTCCTATCAAGGTTTATTTTACAGATAAAGAAACTGAGGCACAAAGAAATGACGGTAACTTTTCAGGTTCACAAAAACAATTAAGTTAGAGAGATAAGAAGTCTGCCTGATAATTTTAGCACTGCTGTTAGAAGCCGAAATCTAGTCTCTGCCCTTTTGCAAAAAAAAAAAAAAAGAAAGAAAAGAAAAGCCAGAGTTCCTGCTGTGGCACAGTAGGTTAAGAACCTGATTACAGAGGCTCATGTCAGCTCAGGTCACTGCAGAGGATCGGTTAGATCCTGGCCCATGGTGGTGGTGTGGATTAAAGGGCCTAGTGTCGCTGCAGCTGCCGCATAGTTTGCAGCTCCAGCTCGGATTCCGTCCCTGGCCCTGAAACTTCCATAGGCTGTGGGTGTGACCATAAAAAAACAAACAAACAAAAAGTCAAAACTACTACACTGCTAACTGCTATTTTCACTATATTTCACTATTATAAACAATACTGCAGCGAATATTCTCCCACATGTTTCTGTGCTCATGTGCAAGCATTTCTTGGGGGTCTAGCTCTAGAGGTAAGAATTGCTGTAAATACTGACATATTGCTCTCTAAAATGGTTGTTCCATTTTCACTCCCACCAGAGTGGCCAAACACTGCAATACTGGTCAATCTGATGGTTATGGATGGGATCTAATGTTTCGCGTTACACTTCTCTGATTTCTAGTTATACTGAGCAGCGATTCATATATTCATTGCCCATACTGAATTTCCTCTTTTGTCAACTACCTATTTTTATTCTTAGCCAATTTCTCTCAAAGGTTGATCAGAGGTAATTCTTTATTTAGTCTGAATTTACTAATCTTTTGTTGATTTGTTTACACGTGTGCAGATAATCTTCTCTTAGTAAGGCCTTGCCTTATTCCTTTCCAGAAACCAGGAGAGTAGCTAGAAAGACCCAGAATATAGAAACGTGTATAGGACATTTTCAGGGATTAAAAGAGAGAGGGGGAAGGAAGGAAAGAGCAATGCTACACCTTGTTCTGACTAAGGTATAGGCATTTGAACCAGGTTCCACAGCAGATTAGATAGGACTAATCATTATCAAACCCTTTTGGTTCAAAATATCTGATTCATTGATTAACATTTTTACAATCGAAATTTCGGGGCATTCTGTGCTGTTGCTGGGGGCAGTGACGGTAGTGGTGGTGCTGACAATGGCAGTGGCTTTTTATATTTATGTAGGTTTTTGGTCCATCTGGGCAACTATTTTTTAACCAAAAGTGATTTTTTCTTTGCCCACTTTTTAGCAAGTCACTGCAGTTGAAAAAGGCTCATAAGTAGGTTAGTAAATATTAGCCTTTGACCTCTTAAGATTGTTTCATTGCTGCTTATTCTCCTGCCACCCATCTCTCACACACACACACACACACACACACACACACACCGCCCCCTCGCCCTGCCTTTTATTCTAGCACTGTTACATAAAAGATACACAGAGTCCACGCTTGCTTTGCTCAGGCATAGGAATTATACGGGGCCATTTCCATAGAGGCAGTGTTCTCCTAGACCTTCTCCATAGATGCCAATTAGAAGATTAGCGTCTTTTCTCTCTCCCTCTTTGCTATTAAATAGTCACACAAAAGCTGAGCTGACAAATTACTCTCTCCATGGTGCTCGACAAAGACAGACAATAGATCATCATCATTTACTATACTCAAATCCTATTAATCACAGATTAATGAGAGCATGTCTAGTGGGGAAGAAATTACCAGAATGTGGGCCTATTGGCTTGTTACTCATGTAACATCTGCTCTGCCTTTACCTTCAGTGTCATGTCATCTTTTATCACATTGAAATAATGTTTGCTCCAGAAACATAATTAAGATAATGGAGCAGATTCAGAGCCCTTCCCTTAATAATTAAAGAACTGGGGTTATATTTCTTAGTCCGGTAGCTTTTAAAAAACTCATTTTCCTCTGTTCTTGATTATTTCCTTTTTCTTTTGCTCATAATGATCTATCAAATCTTTTTTTTTTTTCTCCTCTCTGTAAACTAGGTGATTAATATTCATACCCCAAACTAGGGCAAAGTCAGAGTTTGAGTGCCCTTTTTCTACTGAGATAAAATTCACATAACAAAATTCACCACTGTAACTGAATTAAAGCATATAATTCAGAGGAGCTCCTTTTCATAATTTGAAATACTCTAAATTCTGATTAATACTTAGACGACACTTTAAGCTTGTGATGAGCACCAAGTCTGTATCTGCCTTCCTTAACCCTCATCTACAGTAAGCTGTTTTAATTTTTAATAGTCAAATACTTGTATTTTTTAAATATGTGATTTCCCCTATGTTTTCATCTTTTATACTTAAGCCAATTTTCCGCTTTACTCTAAAGCATAGAAATTGAAATTTTGGTTCAAATATTTAATATTCTTGGAGATCTCCTATTATCCTCTTGTCTCAACAAGGTGTAGAACCGGGGGAACAAATAAAAAGGTATTTTTTAGGTCAAAGGGATCTGCAATCAGCTGATAAAGAGGAAAGAAGAATCACAACTTACGGCTACCAAACTGAAGAAAGTAATTGCTCACGTCATTAAAATCTAGAATATGTACTTGTCACTCTTGAAGCCCGTGGTGATTAGCGCTCAGGACAGGGTAAGCTGTGATCTAAGGCTTTATGATTAAGCTGTGATTCAGCACCACAGGGATGAAAACAGCTTCTCAACCAAGAGCTGGCAAGCACCAGTCGAGGGAGGAGGAAGGAGGATTGCAAAGAGCTTCTTAATTAAATTTTAATTATTGCTAATTAGAACTACTGTTTTTTATAGCCCCAACAAGGAAGACAAGAGCTGATCTTGCCTTTTTATTATCCTGCTAATTAGTTTCCCAAGGAGAGGTCTGAAAGGGCAGACTCTGCTTTGACAGTATCCAAGTTGTTGGCCAAATTCAGATCTGCAGGTAGACCCCATCCTAAAAGCTGAGCTTTAATATTTCCAGGTACTTCAGGTTTTCCTTTGAATTAGTTTTCCTTTGGTTTATCCTATCTACCTTATCCTCATAAAAGTCTTCATAAAAGATTTTTGCTTAATTATTAAAATAGATGGCAAATCCTCCACACACCAATGATGTACTCATGTAAACTTTATGTTTTGGGAAACTGTTAAATGTTAGAGATGATCTCTACTGGATTTGAAAGAATAAGCAAATGTAAGCACATAAGCAGCGACGGCTAGTTTTCTCTAGCTGTGAACTTAGTACTTTGCAAGAGCTAACAACAACCACAAAGTCCAAGTCCCTTGCTCTGAAGAGCTCCCAAGTTCTATTAAACACCATTTAAGACGAAGTGCTCCAGGTAAACCACACTTGAGATTGCAAAGGAAAAACCCTAATTGCAAGCTTGACGACAGAATCCCAGAAGGTTCCCAAGACCCATTAGCATTATAAACCCTCTGCAAAATATGAATCCTATTTCATAAGTGCATACATTTCGCAAGTCTTCTCCCAAGATAATAAAGTCAAGAGTTCTGAGTTGGTGAAACTCCTTGTGTTAATTACAATAAAATCCATCAAATGAAATTACATTTCTGGAATCAACAGCATTTGGCCAAGCGCGCACACATGCCTTGACAGCCTTCCTATACAAGTGGAGTTACATTAACACATGTGTTTGTTTCCTCACCTTTTTCAGACACAAGAGCCTTGTGATATGTTAATTCACACCAAATTCCAATCTTTTCCCTTGTCTTTATCTTCCCAACTCAATGATATGATGTGTCAACACCTTTCGTTTCAGGAAGAAAAAATGCTTAGACAAGATTTCGTTTTTACTCACTTTAATTAAAATTATAGAAACTAGAATACAAAGAGTAAATAAATTAAATCTGCCTCTCAGGGCCATTCACCATCTGCCCTGGCAATATCCACTCTGATCTGAATTATTCTAAAAAGTCATCTGGGTCTTTCTTACTCTGATTAGTCAATTAGCCACATCTCACACTGGTTTGAAATGTGTTTTTTTCAGGTCAGTGAGTTACCCTCACCGTCTTAGAGCAGTTGACATACCAATAAATAAAGGCTTCTGAGATTTCCCATTCATGCTCAAAGATCTCTGCTGTTTCTTCATCTAGCTTATCCAACTCTGAAAGCTAATACTTACATCTTTGAGCTTCAAAAATTTTAAACATTACATAACCATGTTTTATTCTTCTTTGTTGTATATTTTACATTAGACCTGGAGCAGTTACTATTGACTTCATTTTTATGGGTGAGGAAAGTCCACTAGAATGTGGTCCAACACCAGTTCTGCTCCTTTCACAACCTGCTTGCTATGCTGTTGCTTCTGCCACAATCACCTGCATTAGTCAAGAAGAACTGGTTTTTATACGAGATATTTGGACTATTCCAAATCTCTGTAGACGACTGTGAGGAAAACCTCTAGACTGAATGCCTTTGAAGAGAAGGTGGGTGAGATAGCAAATGAACGGGATAAATAGCAGAATAAAGGAGGAGAGAGACCTTAGAATCATCATTCTGTGCCAAGAACTGAAGCAACTGACTAATTCAGTTCTGTGCACCTAAGCACCCCCACCCCTTACTAAAAGAAAACAAACGAAAAGGAAATCCATGGCCCAAGGGCACTCAAGGACAACTGCTTGATGCGTGGTTCCAAGAGGCTGGGACCAAGTGCATAAATTCTCAAAAGCTGGAATTCTCTAATCTTTTATTTTAAACATTGGCAGGTTTAGTGAGTTGTGAAATATAAGATATAATAGGGCATGCCCGAATTAAAGCATCTGTAGTGGGCACGATCAAAAATTCAGGAAGTAAGAGCTATCGCTTTATTTTATATAAAAATTGAATTTCTGACTCAGCCCCCCTAATTTCCTGGGCTAGGAAAAGAATTAAGTTTAGCTCTTTTTAAAGCCTCTCCTTTGACTTTTCTGAGTTGTGTCAAGATTCTAATCTTCTGCGTTTGGGGGCAAGTTGGGGTGGGACTAGTTCTATCAATTAATCGCTTGTGCACAGAGGTTACCATTGAGCACTCCATAAGAAGGATCTTTCTAACTATGACTTCAAAGCCAGATGTCATTAAAGAAAATACAGATAAATTTAAATATCTAAAAATAGTTTTTAAGTTCAGCACGACAAAAAACAAAAAACAAAAAATAAAAAAAACAAACTATCAGAAGACAAATTACAAATTGGAGAGATATATTTGTAGTAATTCTTTCCATAGACAAAATGTAAACACCCTTATCTAGAGGGAGCTTCTATAAAAAGACAGGAAAAAAAAATAAGAAAAAGACCTGTGACCCAATTCAGCAGTAAAATGAGCTAAAGAAAGATAGGAAGAATTCACAGAAAAGGAAGTAACATTTTTTGAACACAAGAAAACATATTTAATCTCACTAATAATAAGAGAAATGCAAATTAAAAGTATATTAAGATATCATTTCTCAGTTATTAAATTGGCAAAAATCCAAATGTTTGAGAATGCACAGTGTTGGCAAAACTGTGGGAAAACAGGCGCCCTCATGCATTGCTGGTGGAAGTGTAAATTAACACAACTGCTATGGAGGACAATTTGCAATACCCATCCAAATGACAAATGTGTCTGTCCTTTGACATAGCAGATCCACTGCTGCGAACTTATCCTATAGATATATTTGCATAGGTTACTCCCTGAAATATTGTATCATCAAAAGGTTGGAAAACAATCTTAAGTGTCTATTCACAGGAAATGAGCTAACTAAATTACAGTATGTCTGTATGGTAGAATATTTTGCAGCTGGAAAACAAGGAGAAACCTCTATATATTGATATGGGAAAAAATCTCCAGGATACTCAAATATTTTAAGTATAGAATAGTGCTGTCTTTGGGGTAAAAAAGAAAGGGGGATATATATTTTACTTTTGGATGTAGAAAACTCTAGAAAGATTTAAAGGGAACTGGTAATAGCGATTGTGGGGACTGGGGATCAAGCAGATGGGGCATATGTGAGTGTTATATTCATGTTCCTGTAACATGACTCCTTAATGTGTACTTTGTAATCTTCAGCCATATGTACATATGTCCTCTGTGACCCCTTTTACCAGTTGGCTATGAGTTATAAACTATAAATTCCAATAATAATTTTGTCCATTTATTTATAAATACGATTGACTCAAAATTTTAATCCAAAATAGTGTTCATTTCCTAAATTTGTAAGGTTTCTAGGCTTAAACAACAGTATTCTAAAATCACATAGAGTGCCTACAAATAGTCCTGGTAGGAGTTCCCATTGTAGCTCAAGGGAAATGAATCTGACTAGGACCTATGAGGATGTGGGTTCAATCCCTGGCCTCACTCAGAGGGTTGGGGATCTGGTGTTGCCATGAGCTGTGGTGTAGGTCACAGACATGGCTCAGACCTGGTGTTGCTGTGGCTGTGGCGTAGACTGGCAGCTGTAGCTCCGATTCCACTCCTAGCCTGGGAACCTCCATATGCCGCAAGTGCAGCCCTAAAAAGACAAAAAAAAAAAAAGTCTGGTAATTTTACTATAATTAGATTCTTCAAAAAATTTTATTTGAGTGCAGATAAGCATGTTTTGGTAAATACTGTTACAGCATAACTCACACAGACAAATTCCATTACAGGAAATTCCAAGAGACTACTAACTATTTTATTCTATTTTCTATACCAGAAGTATGCAAATAAAATTGCTTAAAATGTATTAGCCATTGAAGCTTGAAATATCTGATTGGAGAAAATTTTTTGTTTTAATATTATTTGTGTTACTGGACTTGACCCATATTATTAATATTGTACAGTGTGGTCTTGGACCACACAAATGATTAGAAAAGTCAAAACCATGAGCTCTAGGCACAGAACATATGGGTTCATGTTCTGACTCCACCACTTACTAATTGTGCGGCCAAAGGTAAGTGACCTCACTCCTGAGTGCCTCTATTTCTTCATCTTAAAATGAGGATAATAACGTTACCTACCTGAAAGGATGATTCTGAGAATTAAAGCAGTTAGGGCCTGCATATAGAAAGTCCCCAATAAGCTTTAAATATTATCATTATAAATATAAACATACAAAAGAGGAAAAATAATCATCTGATTCTCAAGAATAGATTCCAAGGAAGGGTAGAAAAACACAATGACATGTTTCACAGAAATAGAACAAATAATCCTAAAACTTTTATAGAACAACAACAAAAAAAAAGACCCCAAAGAGCCAAATCAACCCTGAGAAAGAATATCAAAGCTAGAAGACATCATGCTTCCTGATTTCAAACTATATTAGAAAGCCATAACAATCCAAACAATATGGTATTGGAGTTTTCTTGTGTCTCAGTGAATTAAGGATCCAGCATTGTCACTGCAGCAGCCTGGGTTGCTGCTGTGGTGCAGGATCAGTCCCTGGCCTGGAATTTCCACATGCCACCAGTGCAGCCAAAAAAAAAAAAAAATACATATATGGTACTGGCATCCAAGCAGAAACATAGATCAGTGGAACAGAATCAAGAAACTAGAAATAAACCCATGCATAAGTGGTCAATCAAGTTACATAAAGGACCCAAGAATATACAATGGGAAAAGGACAGTCTCTTCAATAAATGCTGTTGGGAAAATTGGATAGCCACATGAAAAAGAATGAAAGTGGACCACTATCTTATAACATACACACAAAAAAATTCAAAATGTATTAAATATTTGAATGTAAGACCTAAACCATAAAACTCCTAGAAAAAACACTGACAGTAGGCAACTTGACATTGGTCTTGACAATGACTTTTGTTTTTTTTAACAACAAAAGCAAAGGCAATAGATGCAAAAATAAACAGCCAGGATTATATCAAACTAAAAAGCTCTGCACAGAAAATAAAACCACCAACAAAATGGAAAGGCTAACTCGGGAATAAATAAAATATTTGCAAATCACATTTCTGATAAAGGGTTAATATCCAAAATATGTGATGAATTCATGCAACTCAATAGCAAAACAACATCTGGTTAAAAAATGGGCAGAGGATCCGAATAGACTTTTTTCCAAAGAAGACATAATAGATGACCAACGGGTACATGAAAAGATGTTCAACATCTCTAATCATGAAAGAAATGCAAATTAAAACCATAACGAGATATCACCTCACACCTGTTAGAGTGGCTATTGTCAAAAAGACAGTAAGCATTGGTAAGAATATGGAGAGAAGGGAACCCTCATACACTGTTGGCAGAAATATAAATTGATGCAACCACTACGGGAAACAGCATGAATGATCCTCAAAAAAAAAAAAACTAGAACTACCATGTGATCCAGCAGCCTTACTTCAGAGTATTTATCCAAAGGAAAAACAACACTAACCTGAAACGATACATACACCCCCATGTTCATCACAGCATTACTTACTTATAATAGCCAAGGTATGGAATCAACCTATGTAGCCATCGATAAATGAATGGAAAAATAAAACATTGAGTGTGTGTACATATATACACAACCACAAAAAGGAGTAAATCTTGGCATTTGTAACAACATTAATGACCTCAAAGGTATTATGCTAAGTGAAATAAGTCAGACAGAGAAAAACAAATATTGTATGGTCTCGCTTATATGTGGAATCCAAAAAAACAAACAAAAAAACACTGAACTCACAAAGAACAGACTGGTGATTGCCAGAGGCCTAAGGCAGGAGTGATGAGGAAGTGAGGGGAGTCACTGGGGCAAATGGATGAAGGGGGTTAAAAGCTACAAGCTTCTGGAGTTACCTGATAGCCTAGCGGTTAAGGATTTAGCGTTGTCACTGCTGGCTTGGGTTGCTGTGTGGCACAGGTTCATTCCTGGCCTGGGAACTTCCTCACGCCACAGGTGTGGCAAAAAGGGGTGGGGGGTGGCGTAAAATTTCCAGTTATAAAATAAATAAATCCAGAGGATGTAACATACAGCAGTGTTGCTAAGGTTGCTACAAGAGGCTATCTTAAAAGTTCTCAAAGAAAACTACAGCTATGTATGGTGATTGGTATTAACTATTTATGGTAGAGATCATTTCACAATATATACAAATATCGAATCATTATGTTGTATACCTGAAACTAATATGCTACATGTCAATTATATCTCAATAAAAAATTAAAAAGAAAAAATATAAAACCAAGTTTTGTCTATAAGTCTTACACAAACACATTCAAAAAGCAAAAGAGGAGTTCCTGTCGTGGCTCAGTGGTTAAGGAATCAGACTAGGAACGATGAGATTGAGGGTTCAATCCCTGGCCTTGCTCAGTGGGTTAAGGATCCGGCGTTGCCGTGAGCTGTGGTGCAGGTTGCAGACGCGGCTTGAATCCCGCATTGCTTCGGCTGTGGCGTAGGCCGGCGGCTACAGCTCCTGTTAGACCCCTAGCCTGGGAACCTCCATATGCCGCGGGTGTGGCCCTAAAAAATCGACAAAAAAAAAAAAAAAAGATAAGACAGCTACCAAACAAAGGGTCTGGAGTTGGGCTTGAGGGAGTAGGAAAACACTGTGTTGAAATCAAGTAAAATTGGAGTTCCCGTTGTGGCTTAGTGATAATGGACCCGACTAGTATCCACAAAGATGCAGGTTCAAAGAATGCTGAATTGCTGTGAGCAGAGGTGGCTTGGATCCTGCGTTGCTGTGACTGTAGTGTAAGCCAGCAGCTGCAGCTCCGATTCGACTCCTAGCCGGGCACTTCTGTATGCCACATGTGTGGCCCTAAGGGGAAAAATAAAATAACATAATAAATTTTGGAAAAAAATAAAGTAAAATTGACCAAACTATCACAGGAAGAAGATCACTAATCAAAAAAAAGGAAGTTTCAACTTAAAAAGAAATTATTAGCTGGCATTCCTCCCACTCCGTCCCCTCTCATGCAGATGGATTTCCGTTGGCTCTTTCTTTTGAGGTTGAGGAATAATGATTAATCTGAAGGGTAGGTATTTTTCTTTCTTTCCCCAGGGGGTGAATTAGAACCCGATCTTCCATCTTCCCAGGCTTCCTTTTGCAATAATGAAATTCCATTACATTGAAAATGATGTAATTCCCCCTGGGGTTGGTTGTAATCAGACTTGGCCAATATGGATATACTGGGGATAAAAAACAAAAGATAGAGAAATTAACAGAAAAAAAAAGGGACAGTGTTTAGATGGGCTTTGCTGGCTTTACTTTGATTTAATTCAGTTATACCATGTCCATTAAATACTCATTTTATTTCTGATGAGGAAAACTAATGTGAAAGAACAAAGAAAAATTTACACCTTCAGAATCCAGTGTTCTCTGAACAGTTATCAGTGTTTCTTCCTCCCTCCACCTCCACCCCCTCTTCCCACCACCGCCACTGATCAATTCTCATTATTAGCTCTTAGAAAAGCAGACGATCCCTGGGACAAGCCTGGCTTCAGATCAGAGAGTCAATATTCTACTGTAACAATCTGCCAAAAAACGCAATTCAGGCACATTTAACGTGTGTCTCCCCAGAGGAAAGCAAGAAACAGAGGCCACTGACAGAGGCCTCACTCTTTCGTTTGATTCAACCACAGCTGCCTCTGACATTTCTAAGCCAATCAGGGTTATCATCAGAAAATGCGAGTGAGCAAATGCAGAGTGACAGCAGCCCACAGCACAAAGGCTGCCTGGCTCAGGAAGTTTACCCAATTCCCCTTACCCTCTCTGCTTCTCCCTCGGTCCCCACCCCCTCCCCACCGCCTATGAAGAGCTGAGTTCATGATGCTGAGGGCTCCCGAGAGTACAGCCAGGAGGGCAACACGTGAGAGGAGGTGTAGCTGTAGCATCACTGAAAAAGTAATTTACGTGGCACAGGTTGGAAAACAAATGGAGAATGCTTCTCTTGAAGAAGCTTCAGAGTTAGAAGACAAAGGATAAACACTAAAATACTTGCGTGTGCGTGAGTGCGAGTGTGTGTCTGTGTGTGTGTGAAATTGCCATTTCTGTAGCCAAAAATGGCCAAGCACCAGCAATTCTATACCATTCAAATATATATATTTACATCTGACAATTATATAAATATAATGATTAATAAGTATTCAAAACCAGGAGACAGAAATGATCTTGGAGAGATCAACTGTTAAGAAACCAGAGGCGAGCAGAGAACAAATAGTTTATTGCTAAATTAATAAAAATCTGTCTTTGATTCATATGATATAATAGTATTTAGTACTAAAATTCTATCTACATGAAAATTACATTTATAAAGACTATTTAAGTGTTAATGATACAGTAGTAATAAGAACAGGTACAAACTGTGGAACAAATATGCAAAATTCCAATTCTAGTTTTTAAATGTATAGAAAAAAAGACTGTAGAATATATATAAAATAGTAACAATATCTCTGGATTAAAAAATTAGATGTAGTCAAACTTTCCTATAGTTTCAAATTTTTGATTATTTACACATTTTTCCCTTCCTTTTATTTTCAACAACCAAACATTGATTGCTGACCCTAGCGAACATGCAGAATTATTCTGTAATCAAAAATGTTTTCTAAATACATGCATTTCTTTTCTTACCTGTACTCTTACTACAAGTAAAGTTTATTATTTTCATGAGAGCCAGCATCAGAATATTTTTAATACAAACTTTCTTTGCAAAGTATTTGAAGTAGAAGATGGGACCCCAGGGTATCAGAGAGAAAAGAGGTAAAAATACCTTGCATGAGGCTGACTGAGGAATTTGTCATTTCAGAGGTGGAAAATAAGAAGAGGAAGCAGCGAAGATCAAGTAGAAAGGAAAACAGAATCCATAAATACATAGCTTTTTATATTATCAGTAACTGTTAGTTCTACACATGCACTTGCACACATAAGAAAAAAAAGGTGGGAAGAAACAACAGTGGTTTACCTTTTCTGCAGATTATTTTTTCCGTCGTAAATTATGTTTTCCAAATTATCTATAGTAAACATGGCTTAGTTTTATAATCAGGAAAAAAAGCTATTCTAAAAACCAAAGGAGTTCAGATAGAGTAAGAAACATTCCAAGTGGATGGAAGACTTTGAGCAAAGCTGGGGGGGGGGCATAGCTTTAATATAGCAGCATAGGCTGGTCTAATACAGCATCATGGTCTGGGTGCAATAACTGAGCCAGACTGATTGATACCAAGAGTTCTCATGAGAGACTGAAGGGACAAAAACTTAGGTAAATGAGCATCTGACGAAGGTCTCAGATACCAATTTAACCCTATGACCTGGCTTCCCGAGACTGGAGTAGAATGGGACAAAGCCTGGTAGGCTGAACTGCCCCAGACAAGCTTACTTCTGAGAGTAAATCCTAACAGGCCTGCCAAGCCAAGCCAAAGTCATGGAATATCAGAAGGCCCCGTGCAAGTCATAGTGGATGAAGATCCACAAGTCAGGAAACTTATTCATTTCAGATGCCAGGCTGCCAAAGTATCAGGGAAGTCAGAGTGATAAGGCAAGAAAACTATTATGAAACAGCCAGGCAAGGCTGTCTATAGCCAGGTTATAATAAATCTCAAACTGACGCTACAGATTCCTCTAAAGCAAGAATTCTTGACCAGAATATCAAAATCAATTGTGAAGTTCATTTAATACAAATCCAATATAGAAAACCCTAAGGACTCTACACAAAAACTACTCAAACTGATCAATGAATTCAGCAAAATAGCAGGATATAAGATTAACATTCAGAAATCAGTCACATTTCTGTATACTAACACTGAAATATTAGAGAAGGAATATGAAAGTACAATATCTTTTAAAATCATGCCCCCAAAAAACGAAATACCTAGGAATAAAGCTGACCAAGGAGGTGAAAGATGTGTTATGTTTAAGAACTATAAAATGTTAATCAAGGAAATTAAAGAGAATTCAAAGAAATGGAAAGATATTCCATGCTCCTGGATTGGAAGAATTAATTTCATTAAAATGGCCATACTACCCAAAGCAATCTACAAATTTCCTTCTCATTTTTCACAGAACTAAAACAATCCAAAAATTTATATGGAACAATAAAAGACCCAGAATTGCCAAAGCAATCCTGAGGGGGGAAAAAAAAGCAAGAGGAAATAATTCTCTCAGACTTCAGACAGTATTACAAAGCCACAGTAATCAAGAAAGTGTGGGAGTTCCTGTTGTGGTGCAGTAGCAATGAATCCAACTAGTATCCATGAGGATGTGGGTTTGATCCTTTGCCTCACTCAAGTGGATCAGGCATCCAGCATTGCCATGAGTTGTGGTGTAGACACAGCTTGGATCCCATGTTGCTGTGGCTGTGGCGTAGGCTGGCGGCTGTAGCTCTGATTCAAACCCCTAGCCTGGGAACTTCCATATGCTGTGGGTGCAGCCCTAAAAAGAAAAAAAAAAATGACAGTGTGGTACTGGTATAAAGACAGACATACAGACCAATGGAACGGAATAGAGAACTCAGAAATAAACCCAGACACCTAATGTCAATTAATCTTCAACAAAGAAGGCAAGAATATAAAATGGAAAAAGACAGTCTCTTCAGAAAGTGGTGCTAGGAAAACCGGACAGCTGCATGTAAATCAGTGAAAACTAGAACACACCCTCACACCATGCACAAATATAAACTCAAAATGGCTTAAAGACTTAAACATAAGACAAGACACCGTCAAACTCCTAGAAGAGAACATAGGCAAAACATTCTTTGACATCAACCATACAAATATTTTCTTAGGTCAGTCTCCCAAGGCAACAGAAATAAAAACAAAAATAGGGAGCAGCAGAAATGAATCCAACTAGGAACACTGAGGTTACAAGTTCAATCCCTGGCCTCGCTCAGTGGGTTAAGGATCTGGCCTTGCCATGAGCTGTGGTGTAGGTCACAGACGAGACTCAGATCTGAGGTTGCTGTGGCTGTGGCAGTGGTAGCTCCAATTGGACCCCTAGCCTGGGAACCTCCTTTGCCAAGGGTGCAGCCCTGAAAAAAAAAAAAAAAGGTCTAACCTTGCATGATGGTAAAGGAAGATGCATATATCAGAGACAATGGAAAAGGAAAATCAACAAATTTAGTAAATGAAAGTTTTGCCCAGAGAAAAAGAAGCCCTAAGAGAAATTGCTAGTGGGACTGATGTGACTTAAAGATAGAGGCAGGGCATAAGAAAATTAGATATTGGAGAAAGCTGGTATTCCTGAGGGGTGAACAATTTTACGGATTATTTAGATAAAGCAAATCACTAACTATGTAGACAGCACCAAGCTCCATGCATCAATAGGGAAATAAAGTTTGATTTCCTTTGTGTATATGTGAATGTGTTTATTGTTTTCTAAATTCAAGAACAGCTCAGCCAAGAAAAAGAATCTGAACAGACAATTCACAGAGGAAGAAATTCTAATGGCCAATAAGCATTTGAAAAGACATTCAATAGTGGAACTGCTAATAAGAATTGATTTCTAAAAACAGAATCTAAAGCAAAAATTAAGAACCATATAGTTACCCTTGGAAATCTCTTAAATTTCCCATGAAATAAAGTACACATGATTTGGTACACGGATTCCTATATGTATCTACAAACATACAATGGATTGCATGGGAGGGCTCCCCAGAACCACCCTCGGTTTTAATGATTAGCTAGAGGGACACACAGAACTCAGGAACGCTGTGATACTCATGGTTATGAGATAGGAGGGAAAGAAAGCAAGCACAACCTTTAAAAGAATGACATAGCCATTGGGGATATGACCAAAATTGGTTAGACCCTACTAGGCCCAAGACGGTGGAAGAATCTACTTCCAATAGACCTTGAGCCTCATTATGCACTTGTTGTAATATATTAGCATATGATAAGTGACCTGCCCGCTGGAGCCATGACAGTTGCGAGGGTGACCATAAAAGGTCTAAAAGTGGGTGGTGGCCCAATTCCTGGAACTCTCCACACCTTCTCCGAAATAGTTGGAATAATCCTCCCAACTGGTTAGCCTACGAAATTACCCAACCCATAAAGACCAACCACCCCATGTCTGGGGGCCCACTCTCACCTTCTGAGACAGACCACATTCTGCCTATGGAATGTGTCTCTCTCTCAATATACCTGCTTTCACTTTAGTATGGTTTGCTCTTGAATTCTTTCCTGCATGAAACCAGAGACCCTCCCCTTGGCGGCCTGTCCCAGGCACTCACCAGAGACCTGGGACCTGACCATCCTCTTCTGCCCCATTTTCCTGTAACATCTTTACAAGGGAAGGAGAACAAAGTGGTCTTCTCCCCCTCCCCACTTTTCCCTTGACTATAAAACTGTAGCCCACTTAGTTCTTGGGGCAGAGCTCTCTTGCCTGCCTGCCTGTACGCTTCACAAGCGCCCTATGTTAATAAATCTTCCTCTTATCTGCCACTTTGTCCCTCACTAAGTTTTTATTTTGTTTTGTTTTGGCCACACCTACGGCATTCAGAGATTCCTAAACCAGGGATCAAACCCACGCCATAGCAGTAACCAGAGCCATTGCAGTGATAATGCTGGATCCTTAACCCGCTGAGCCACCAAGGAACTCCCTGCACTAAATTCTGTATGTGGAGAACCTGAGCTTCATTAAGTCCCAAGATGAGTTGTGCGGTTTCAACTATGTGTTTTTGTTTTTTGTTTTTGTCTTTTTGCCTTTTCTAGGACCACACCTGTGGCATATGGAGGTTTCCAGGCTAGGGGCTAGAGATTTCCAGTTGGAGCTGTAGCTGCCGGCTTATGCCACAGCAATGCGGAATCCAAGCCACGTCTGCGACCTACACCACAGCTCACGGCAACTCTGGATCCTTAACCCACTAAGCGAGGCCAGGGATCGAACCCGCAACCTCATGGTTCCTAGTCCAATTCGTTAACCGCTAAGCCACGATGGGAACTCCTCAACTATGGTTTATTACAGCAAAGGAAAGACGGTCATGGAGCAGAGTCAGGAAAAAACAAATGCAAGTTTCCAGGTGTCCTCTCCCAGGGAAGTCACGCAGATAGCACTTAATTCTCCCAGCAACAATGTGTGACAACTTATTGCCAATCAGGGAAATTCACTTGAGACTTGGTGCCCAAGGTTTTTATTGTGAGTCAACCAGGGAAACATGGAATGCAGACATGACAACTTTAGCTAGTCAGTCCCCAGTACCCCCAGAGGTCTAGCTGACAAAGTACAACCCAGGGCCTGCCTCGCTGAACCAAAACAGGTGTCACCATAAATCACACCGTTAACATAAACTATCAGGCATGGCCTATGATCACCATACAAAAATGCTTTTATCAGGCAGATATTCCAAGGGTTTAGGGGTTATCTCCCCGGAGTTGGTCAAAGGCCAGTCCTAAAAACCTTTGGAATATACAGGAGTTAGACACCTGTGCCTCCTGCATTAACCCTTTACTGCACACACACATAAAAATGAGTTATGGAGCTCCCTGGTGGCCTAATGGCTAAGGATTCGGGGTTATCACTGCTATGTCTCAGGTCTGATCCCTGGCCCAGGAACGTCCATATGCCACAGGCAGAGCCAAAAAAAAAAAAAAAAATCCCCCCAAAATGGGCTATATGCTAGATTATCTATGCAAAACATAACTTTATGACACTCTCTTTAAAGACCAGAATGAAAATTCCTCTTAGAGGAATATATCCAAGTAAGTAATAGGTATGAATAAAGATCTACATTCCAAGGATGACGGTAAAAAAGTAGAAATTTAAAAACAAAGTAAATGCCTAAGAGTAGAAAAATGATTAAATAAACCATGGTGTGGTCATATCTTGGACTACTGTATACACTTAAAATCCATATATTAAGTGAAAAAAAACAAAGTATAACTGACCCTCATTACTCATGAAAGCTGTATTTATGAATTCACCTATTCTCTAAAGTTTATTTGTAATCCCAAAATCAATGACTCGCAGTGCTTTTTGTGGACATTTGTGGACTTATACAAAGTGGCAAAAATTTTGAGTCACCCAATAAGCACATTCCTAGCTCAGGACAAATATGATGACAACTGCCTTCTTATTTCACCTCATACTGTAAACAAGCCTTTTTCACAGTCTATTTACTGGCATGTATTTCACACGTTTGTGCTTTTTGTTGGTGATTTCACTGTTTAAAATGCCCCCCGCCCAGCGCTGCACAGAAGTGCTACCTAAGGTTCCCTGGGCAGAAGAAGGCTGTGATGTGCTTCACAGAGAAAATACATGTGTTAAATAAGGTTCATTCAGGCATGAATTTTAGTGCCCTTGGCCGTGAGGTCAATGTTAATGAATGAACAATATGTATTAAATAAACTGTCTTCAAACTGAAGCCCACAAAACAAGGCTATATAATGATCAACTGATGCAAATGTGACCAGAGACTCACAAGAACCTAACCCAGTACTTTTCCAAGGAGCAATAGTTCACAAATTCATTGTTTGCAGTAACTTGAGAGAACATAACTATACGGATGAGGAGAACTGTATATGAATATACAATATGGAAAGATATATGTATATATAAAACATTGATAGTGGTTATCTTTAAGAATGCGGTTAATTTTTATTTTCTTCTTCATAGTACTTGGCTACATTTGCCTGATTTTCTATCAGCAACATGCGTAACATACATAATTGAGGAAAAGTTAGTTATACAGTAAACAAAGGTAGACCATGAGAAATAAGAGTACCCCAATTAAAGACCTTAATGACATTCAGGAAGCCATTGAGGGCACTAATGTTTTTAAAGATACTAGTGTTGTTAAGTAACCATAAAAACAACAACAACAACAAACATGTAGATGAGCTCGCAGGTTCTCCTTTTGGAATGGTAAGTGGAGGCCACCAAAGAAAGGGGACTGAATAATATTGTGTTTGTTCATAAATACGAAATAGAACAAAACTTCATTCTATTCATTGTCAAAGGCATGGAAAGGAAAACTCTTGTTGGCTTGCCTCTTTCAGCCCACTTCTAAACAAAGCTTATTTATGAGCTGGGAGCTGAAAAGGATCTAGAATCCTGATTTGTTTCCACCCTGATGCTTGGCGGTAGAGATAATAAAGCTGCCGGGGGTGGGCTTTGCATAACCAGCCCATCCTGCATCATGCTGTGGTCAGGTTGGGCTTTAAATGAATGTGTTATTTGAAAATCAATGCTAAGACCATGAAAAAAGCACTGCAGAATTGTGACTGTCTCACCCTCCAAGCTTTCTCTGGGGATCCCTGTGTTATCAACACTTCACCCCCACATTACTCACAGGCAATAGCAGCTGTGGCAGCATTTTCTCATCCTTGGTTTCTTTCATCTCCCCTGAGAACCATATAGAAGGCACCTCCCATTTATGCCAACTCTTCTTTTGTGAAGTATCCCACAAGGCGTCATTAATTTCTCAATCGAGCCCCAGAGGTCACTGCTGTTGCTCCTGGGGCAAAGCAGTACCTGATAGCACATGGAAACCTGGGATAGACATTTGAATTATGAAACAGAAAAGCATTCCGACTATAGGGAGTTCAGGGAAATTACATATGAGCAGTTAACAGGAGATTTAGGCATTCTCAGCCTCACAAAGAGAGGGTGGTTGTCATTGGCTTTGAGGTAAGGTCCTCACCCTGGGAGTCCAAAAAGCATTAAGAACAGATGAAGTCCAAAGAATAAGGTTTCAATCAAATGGTACTCTTTGGTTGAGACAAAAATTTGACACATCTTGAAAGGAATACTAATGCAATGGAGTTTCCTTATACAATGTACTCAAAACTCCAAGGGAATTAACTGTCCTCCAATATAATGCAGTGGATATTAGCGAGAAAGACCTACATGAAAAACCTAAGGTCAAACGCATCAAGCAGGGAGAACACAAAGGAATTAATGTCAGAGAAAAAAGCGCTAAAGGAAATGGAAACTGGGTATCATCATCCTTTTGATGATCACACACCAAGCCCTCTTCAGCAGGAAAAGGTTTCATTAACTAAATGGCCTGGAAGCTCTTACCACAGATGAATCAGAGAATGTGTTTCCAGGGCAGGAAAGGAAAAAAAAAGGTCTATTTAAAATGAGAGCTGGAGTTCCCTCTTGGCTCTGCGGGTTAAGGATCTGGCATCGTCACTGTTGTGTCTCTGGTTATAGCTGTGGTGCAGGTTCCATCCTTGGCTCGGGAACTTCTGCATGCTGCAGGCGTGGCCAAAAAATAAAGTAAAATATGTAAATAAACCTTAATAAAAAATTTATAAAATCTAAGGCTAGACAGATGGCTTAATGCCACTAAGTTATTGTCTCATACAACTAGATTCTTATTCTAAGTTTCAGATGAAAAGAGAAAGATCTGTGAATAATATATATAAAACAAAATCATATACGTTAGATCAGGCTATTCTCCAATATTAAAAATGTAACCCTGAAAGGTTTTTTTTGTAAGGGCCACACCAGCAGCATACGGAGGTTCCCAGGCTAGGGAGTCTAATCAGAGCTGCAGCTGCTGGCCTGCACCACAGCCACAGTAATGTAGGATCCGAGCTGCGTCTTTGACCTATACCACAGCTCACGGCAACGCCGGATCCTTAACCTCACTGAGTGAGGCCAGGGATCAAACCGGCAACCTCATGGTTCCCAGTCGGATTCATTTCCACTGTGCCAGGACGGGAACTCCAAAAGTTTTAAGGGAAAGGTTTTTTAAGTGTAGGGGAATCAGGTCAGACTACGTATGAATAAATTTAATCCCAGTTTATAAAGCGAGTGAGACACAAGCACTTGTCATGCATAACTTGGAGGAATCTAGTGAACCTGAACCCCTGCCAGTGTTAATTGATATAGAGGAATATTTTGAGCATTCAGTTAACATAAAAAGTGTTTTCCAAACTTATTAACAGAAAAAAATCATGATGATGTAAATACACTTTAGGTTTAAAAATGGTCTTTATTTTGTAAGAATTTATTAATGTTTGTAAACAGAGTAATAAACAATTACGGAAAAATTTTAAAATTAACTAAAATGAGAACCCAAAAGATATTTCAAAACAAAAATTTATTAACTATCTAAAAATGAACAAGGAAAAGAAAAACACCTCAACAGAACTATGGGCAAAGAGCATGAACAGGCAAGTCATACACACACACACATTGCTAATAAACATTAAATGCTGCTCGACTTCCTTTATAAAAATGAAAACAATAATGTGATTATTTCTACCTATCAAATTGCCAGAGATGCAAAATTTGACGATATTCAGGATTGGCAAGAAAGTAGGAAAACATAAATGAGGAAATACTTTTTTTTTTTTTTTTTTTGCTTTTTATGGCCACACCCGAGGCATATGGAGGTTCCCAGGCTAGGGGTTGAATCGGAGCTATAGCTGCCAGCCTACACCACAGCCACCTCAACGCCAGATCCGAGCCGCGTCTATGACCTACACCACAGCTCACAGCAACACCAGATTGTTAACCCACTGAGCAAGGCCAGGGATCGAACCTGCAACCTTATGGTTCCTAGTCAGATTCGTTACCCACTGCACATGATGGGAACTCCCAAGGAGGAAATACTCTTGTTGGAAGTGTACAGCTCTGTTGGAGGGAAATGTATTAATTTACGTTTTAAATGTTCTTCTCCCTTTGACTCAACATTTCTGTTTCTAATAATTTGTCCCACAGAAGTGTGCAAGTGGTTAAGGGTGTTCAATATAGCATTGTTTATAAAATTTTTTAAACCTAGTATAACTTAACTGTCCATTCATTGAAGTTAGCTAAGTAACTTTGGTACTCATAATGGAATACTATAAAGCTTTTAAGAAGAATGAGACATCTCTTTACATAGTAGGATGTATTAAAAATAAGTTACAAAACAGTATGAATAGGGTATAGGATTTCTTTATGGAATGATTTAAATGTTTTAAATTAGATAGGGCTAACTGTTGTACAATGTTGTGAATGTACTAAAGGTCACTAAATTGATAGCCACTAAAATGAGTGAAATAGGTGATAAAAATTACAAGGCGCAAACTTCGAATCACAAGACAAATGAGACATGGGGGTGAAATACACAGTGTGGGGGAGAGAGTCAATAATAATGTCCCATCTATTACAGCAACAGATGATAACTAGAATTATCATGGTCATCTTGTAATACACAAATATCAAATCACTATATTATGCGCTAGCAACTATTGTAGTGTTGTAGGTCAATTACATTTCAAAAAACGAACAATCTTATAGAAAAAGAGATCAGATTTGAGGTTACCAGAGTTGAAGGTAAGGGGTAGGAAAGGGGGCATTGGGCGAAAATGGCCAAAAGTGACAAACTGAAGTCATTATATTGAAAACTTACTCAAATTTTGTGTTTGGGGATTTTACCTCAGTTAAAAAAAAAGCAATATGAATAACATGATCTCATTTTTTGGTAGGAAAAGCAGTAATAGCTATTAGCATGTGAATAGACAAAAACTGGGAGAGATGGATATACAAAATAATTGATAGTGATCATCTCTGAGGGTGACATGGTATATTGTCAATATCCATGCATTATGTCTCTAATGTTCAAATTTTTAGTAAAAAAAAGCACTTATAACTTTCATATTCAGAAGAAAATATATTAAGTCACTTGAAAAGTATGCCCTTTTTTAGAGAACCAAGGTCTGAATATTTGAGAACAAATAATTGAACTGGTAAAAAAAAATCCTTTTATCAAAGATACTTCAATGATGATGGGGTTTAGGACATGCTACCCCAAACATGGCACCTTGCCCTTTTGTGTATCTTAAGCTGAAGGCATTTTTAAAAACAGCAGAAGCAGGAAGGTCACTCTGACCTCCCCACCCCCTCACCCGTATAATGGTGCCCTCCTTGGATCAGGAGGAAAAAAGACATTCTTATCACCGGAGACAGAGAAATGGAGGCCAAGAGGCCTATATAAACAAAGCTGGTGAGAAGTTCCCATCTTGGCACAGTGGACACGACTCCGACTGGGAACTGTGAGGTTGCAGGTTCGATCCCTGGCCTCACTCAGTGGGTTAAGAATCCCTCATTGCCGTGAGCTGTGGTGTAGGTTGCAGACGAGGCTCAGATCCTGCGATGCTGTGGCTGTTCCAACTGGACCCCCTAGCCTAGGAACCTCCATATGCTGTGGGTACAGCCCTAAAAAGCAAATAAAATAAAATAGAATAAATAAAATAAATAAAAACTGGTTAAACCAACGCTTATATTCCCAGTAATTTCTTTACCATTTACTACCCCCAGCCCAAACCTCTTTGTCTTGTCAATTCTTCACAAATGTGCTGTTTCTTTGTCTAAAAAAGTATAAATGCTTCCTTCTCTGGTTACTTCTGCAGGTCTTCATTCTCCTATGAAGGCTCCATGTACATGTAAAAATTCAGTAACATTCCTATATTTTTCTCCTGTTAATCCGTCTTTGTCAGTTTAGCTTTCAGACCTAGCCTGGGACACTAAGAGGATCGAAGAAAACTTTTTTCCTCCCATTTAGCGAGAATTGTATTATTTCGGAATGGTGAGATTGTAAAGATTTTGGTTGGTTTTGTTTTGTTTCGTTTTTGCTGCACCCATAGCATGCAGAAGTTCCAAGGCCAGGGAATGGTACCGTGCCACAGCAGTGACCTGACCCACAGCAGGGACGATGCTGGATCCTTAACCCACTGAGCTGCCAGGGAACTCCAAGATTTGTGGTTTTCTTTTGCATTTCCTTATTCAATACAGAAAAAGAAGGAGAACATGTACAAACTCTTGTTCACTATAGTTAGATACTAAAATCCAGGCTTTGAGACTGAAATATAAATATTCACTTGTCTAGAAGAAATTGGGTGCTAAAGTCCATATACCCCAAATTATGCTTCTGTTTCCAACCAAAGCACCTGCTGGATCCTGACCTTCAGACAATAAAAGGAAGTAGAAGACTCAGGATCAGCAGACTGGGATTCTGGTTCCCCTTCAACCATTAATTTGCTAAGTGAACAAAGGCAAATCCTTTAACTCACCTAGGCCTCCATTTCTTTATCTTTAAAAATAGGGACTTGATCCTAAATAATAAGTGGTATAGTTCCCTTTGTGGCTCAGCAGTAATGAACCCGACTATCCATGAGGATGTGGGTTCAATCCCTGGCCTCACTCAGGGGGTTAAGGATCTGGCATTCCTCCTAGCTGTGGTGTAGGTCGCAGATTTGACTGGGATTTGGCATTGCTATGGCTGTGGCATAGGCTGGCAGCTGTAGCTCCTATTCAACCCCTAGCCTGGCAACTTCCATATGCTGCAGGTGCAGCCCTAAAAAGAAAAATAACGGTAATAACAATTAGAGTGGTAAAATTATGATATTGTGTAAGAAATCAATAAGCCAAACAAAGAGTATACTAAAAAAAAATCCATTTAGGACAATGCATATCATTTTGTATAATCTTAAGAGAACCTGTTAAGGCAACTAAGCACAGAAGGATAGCTAAACAATCCATGTTTGTGCAAATGGCCAATAGATTTGTGTGCTTAAAAGTCTGGAAGAGAGGTAGCTATCAAGGGTGCCTATGAGTGCAGTGAGGTCCTTCTCTCAAGAAGTCTTTGAGCCTCCTAAAAAGAAAAAAAGTTGATTCTCACTCAACTAATTTAATGTTTCTTCTAGCACTAAAGATGCATGATTCTGCAGACAACAGAAGAGAATTGTATTCCTTGCTGCCCCCTTGTGAACTTTAAGGAAAGTGTTGCTTGGTTTATTGAATTCATTTTTTTAATTCAATAAACATTGATTAAGTACTTATCTTATGTCAGGCACTTTGCTGGTGATGAGAACACAAAAAAGTAAGTAAGCCATGATGCCTACTCTTAATGAACTCACAGATTATTAAAGACTATCAATGGCCAAACACTTATAATACAGTATGACAGACAAGTTCAAGGACTTACTGGACCACCTACACCAGCCAGTCTGGTTTATGGGAGAGAGGTGAGGGCACTCTGGGAAGTTTCCTCAGGAAGGAAAGGAGAGGTGAGCTCTTTCCAAAAGATATTTAGGTAGTAGGTATTAGGAAATAGAATCTAGAATATCAACTAAGAATATGTCTATATGGCCAAACCTGGACTGAATACCATGCAGAAATAAAAGAGGCTTTAAAATGGTCAGTCTTTTCATTCTTTCACCATAGTCTCTGTGAATTACTTCCTGTATCTCAGTCACATTTCATATTTAATTCATTCTACTTCTAATCTCAGCTATTCTCACTTAGTACTTTCAGGACTTTGGGCTTTTTTTTTTCTTTTTCTAGGGCTGCACCCGCGGCATATGGAGGTTCCCAGGCTAGGGGTCTAACAGGAGCTGTAGCCAGCGGCCTACACCACAGCCACAGCAACACGGGATCCAAGCCGCGTCTGCAACCTACACCACAGCTCACGGCAATGCTGAATCTTTAACCCACTGAGCAAGGCCAGGGATCGAACCCACAACCTCATGGTTCCTAGTTTGATTCATTAACTGCTGAGCCACGAGGAGAACTCCTACTAAAAAAATTTTTTTTTGTTTTTTTGTTTTTAGGGCCACACCCACGACATATGGAGGATCCCAGGCTAGGGTTCTAATCAGAACCCACTGAGCAAGGCCACGGATCGAACCTGCAACCTCATGGTTCCTAGTCTGATTTGTTAACCACTATGCCACGATGGGAACTCCAGAGACACTTTTTTTGTTTTTATGCCTTTATTAGGTCCGTACCTGCGGCATGTGGAGGTTCCCAGGCTAGGGGTCTAATTGTAGCCTATGCCACAGCTACAGCAACGCGGGATCCGAGCCCCATCTGCGACCTACACCACAGCTCACGGCAACGCCCACGGCAACCCTGGATCATTAACCCACCTAGCAAGGCCTGGGATCGAACCAGCAACCTCATGGTTCCTAGTCAGATTCGTTAACCACTGACAGGAACTCTAGGACTTATGGGCATTTTTATCATCATTTTATGCTTGATAACAATAGACTAAAGCCAGGTAATGTTCAAACCACAATAATACAAACACTAGTGTCATGAAGAATTTTTCACAATAAACAATAGCACAGGTGGTATCAGGAAACAAGTTTAAAGAAAAAAATTTTTTTAATTTCTCACTTTTATTATTTCCAGGGCCATCACCAGACCTGGCCCATGGTTGGTTGGATGAAATCATAAATTTGAATGAATGACTAAAAAGGAAAGGTATTTGAATTAATAAATGGCTTTGAAATCAGCCTCTGAAGAAAGGGTAAGACGTGGATAACTAAAAGGATGGCAAAGAATGTTTAAGAAAGGGAGAGCCACATACAAGCTAAGGCCATTTATCAAAGAAAACACAATGCCAAGTACATAAGTTAACTATTAATTAGTTCTGACTAATTTAAGGGACTACTCGATGGCACAAGTATCCAGATACAGATATGATAGAACTTGGGTCTTTTCCCCAAGCCTCAAGGGATTATTTATGGTGCATCTATTGTTTGGAATATGAAGAGACTGAAACAGAATGGAGAGTGAAGCCTGAAGCCCAGATCTCTCCCCACTACTTCCTCCAAAAAATGTTGCCCTGTAATACCCTCAGCTTCAACCACTCCTTTTCAAGACCTAGATATAAATCTTGTTCAATAAAACAATTAACAGAAGAGAGAACATTTAACAGTTGTGATTACCTAAATGTCCCACCATTACCTTCTGCATTGATTGTTTTAACAAATGATAATTAAAACCAAATAACCTCTAGGCTCATTTGATTTCAACAGTGACAAAACTAAACCTCTAGGAATTACACTGCAAGGCCCTGAATTGAAGAAAATGAAGTACAAGGAGGATTGGGTGGAAAGGCACTGGTGGGCCTGGAGTGCGAGGAAGGCAGCGGACCGTCCTGGTGAACACTGTTTGGTTGCCAGTAGATGGGAGGCCCCGCTAGTCAAGAAGATGCTCCCCAGCCTAGTAATGTGTAATGGGGTTGAGTAATAATTGCTTCCCACTACTTACTACCATCAACCAACATGCAGTTCCTTTTTGCCCTCTGAAGCACTGCTTCCCTTGCTACTGAATCATTTACCCAATTCTTGAAGACCTGCTAGGAATATTGTTTGTTTGTGAGCTTAGGCATATGATTGAGGATTGTTATCTTTTTAGATCTAAGGTAAGAAATTTTGCAAGGCATTTCCTCCAGCTCCAAGAGATATTAGCAATAGATTAAAATTAGACTGATGCAGTTTGCCATATGTATAACACAGAGAGGGGACATTGCCTTGAACAAGTTAAAGCAGGGACTGCGTCATACTCACCACTGAATCCTAGAGGTCAGCGCAGCACACAGTTCACACAAACATTTCTCGGAATTGAATCTTAACACAAAGTAATGTAAATGAAAAGCTAGGCTGGGCCTAATAATAGTAACATATAAATCATACACTAATAAATCTTCCAAAGCACCAGATTCATTGAGATCTTTCCATACTTAAAATGGCAGGTGAGTAGCCTCAAAGACTGGCTGCTTGGTGGTGTGTGTGAATAGCATGATCTAGGCTTTTCTTCTGCAGACTAGCCCTTCTAGGTGGAAGTCAGAGAGAGCCAAAACCTTTGGGTAGTCCAGCACTTTCTATCAGCCATCGGTGAAACAACATTAAGAGAGTATTTGGGAGTTCCTGTTGTGGCTCAGTAGGTCAAGAACCCAGCATAGCATCCTTGAGGATGTGGGTTCAATCCCAGGCCTCTCACAGTGAGTTAAGGATTCAGCATTTTTGTGAGCTGTGGTGTAAGTCAAGACACCCCTCAGATCCTGTGTTACTATGCCTGTGGCATAGGCCTGCTACTGAAACTCCTGGTCTGGGAACTTCCATATGCCCCAGCTGTGGCCATAAAAAAATTTACTGTGTGGTTAGAATTGTTCCAGGCACTGGGATTGTAATAGGGAGTTGTGTGGGGTCAGTTAAAAGTACAAATCACCCCTAAAACTTTCATTTTCTTGGAATTTGTATTAAGAACCTCATATCAAAGAATATGGCTTAATTACTAAATAGTGCTGGCTAATTTAGGGGACAACTTGAGGACATAAATTCTCAAATAGAGAGAGAAAGCAATGCAGTATTTTTAAACAGTACAATCTTCACAGCCTGTGTATGATTAATAAGATCCATATGCAGAGTTCCTGTTGTGGCTCAGTATTTAACAAACCCAACTAGTATCCATGAGGATGTGGGTTCAATCCCTGGCTTCACTCAGGGGGTTAAGGACCCATTGTTGCTAAGCGCTGTGGTGTATGTTGCAGATGTGGCTCAGATCCTGCGTTGCTGTGGCTGCTGATATTTAAGAATGTAAATTAGCATAATTAGTTTCAGGGCAATTTGTCTAAATATCATACATTTGGAAATACACATATCCTATAACCCGGCAATTCCACTGTAAAATGTATACCTAGAGCAGTAATTCTCAAACTCTAGCTTCCATCAGAATCACTGGAAAGCCTGGTAAAGTTCAGTGTACCGGGCCCCACCCCCAGGCTTTGGTTTAGAAAGTCTGGGTGAAGGCCCTAGAACTGGCGTTCCTGATGCAACAGCTGCTGATTCAGACACTACGTTTGGAGGAGAATCATTGCCCTAAAGAAACCACCATACATGTACCTAAGAGTGCATGTACAAAAAATGTACCCCCCTGCAATTGCAAAAGACTAGAAACCACCAATGAGGAAGTGGATTAATAAATGTAGACTCTTCAAGCAATGCAGTTACATGAATGAACATCGCATATCGATATGAACAAATCTCAAATTATAATAAGTAGAAAAGCAAGTTGCAAAAGAACACATTCAAAATGCATTTATGTAAATCTTAAACAGCAACAGTCTCTAGTGTTCACGGACACATTCGTAGTGGTACACACATTCGTATGTACCAAAGTACCAAAACACAGATACCAAAACACAGATAGGAAGGATACCTATTAGTGAGGGAGTTGGGAGCCAAGCTTGAGAAGGGGGTCAAAAGGAGCTTCAGTTGTATCTGGAATATTTTGTTTCTTTAAAACTGACCTCGAGCTCACTCCTTTCTAACTCCCTACTACCCACCCTGGAAAAGAGAGAAGGAGGGGGCAGTCAAAGAGTGAGAGCATCCACCCTGTCTAGAGGACAGCTGCTGCAAAGGACGGTACAGTGGGAGCAGCCCTGTCTGCAGGGCAGAATGATGCAGGAGTAAGAATGATCTATGTCACTGTCTTTTTTTTTTTTTTTTGACGGTCTTTCAAACAAACTTAGACATCAGTACCTGCTTGTATGGGAAGGGAGGGAGGAAGGAAGGGAGGGAGGGGAGGCGGGAAGGCAGGGATGACGCAGAGGAAGAGAGGAGGGAGGGGAGAAAATTAAAAGAATCATACCAGTCCTTGCTAGAAGGATAATCCCTCTCTTTAGAGAACGGATATATTTCATCATATCATGTGTGAGAGGCACAGTAGGAACCACAAAATCATTAATAACCATATTCCCATAGTACATGTTCAAGCTGTTTCTCTGGGAGCAGCAAGCATATAAAGTAAGACAGACACGATGTGCCCCGATAAGATACCATAGGTTCCGGCTCAGACGAAGAGGAAAAAAGGTTTCCTTCCTCTTTTGAATGTAAATGAGTTCAGAGCTTGTTACCCCAAAATACATTGCTTTAACCTATTTTGAATCAAAGGCTCTTGAAAAAACGAAAATAATAAAAAAGACTATAACCTTCCTTCTTTTCCTTAAAAGCAGGAGATAAAATCCCCCCTTTGTGAAAGATGTCCCCCTACGCCAGAAGGAAAGTAACGTTAGTATCACCAAGGATGAGAAGTTGAGACCAAGAGAATTCTATACACACACACCTTGTTAAAATCATGCTTCACTTCCTGCGGCCTCCCCATGTAGCTCAGTCACTTTTCCATATTTGCCTCTCTGTGTTCAAGCTACTATAAATGCAAGCAGGCTGTGCCATTTCTCTGGGTCTTTGCTCCTTAGGAGGGCTCCCATGTCACATACAGTCAATACACATTTGCACGTGTTCCTCTTGTAAATCTCTCCTATGGCAATAATAGGCTATACTCAGGCCCAGCCAAAAACCCTAAGAGGATGGAAGGAAAGATCTTTCTCTCCTACATCTTCCTCTGAACCAGGCCTTGGCTCAATTCTTACCCTCCTATGACCTCAGCTCCCCAGAAACTTCAAAAGCAATGATCTTGAAGAAGCTTTCCTGAATATATCTTCTCAAATAGCACCTCCTCCAGTTTGTCTCCAGTTCCGTTCGCTGAAATTCTTTCCAGTTCTCTTATGTTTGTGCACAGCATTTATCACTTCCTGACATTATCATAGGTATTTGGTTGTTTACTGTGTTGCACTCCCTCGAGCATGCATGCTTCATAACGCAGAGACCCTGTCTGATAAGGAACATCACCGGCCTATCTAGGGGCTTGACTCATGGACGGCAAAGAGCAGGGGTTCAGTCAATACTTGTTAGATATATGAATGAATGAATCTGCCTTCCTTTCTGTCTCTGTTCATCTTTCTTCCCATTAACATTCTCTCCACGAACTGTCAACGTCCCCCAGAAGCTGATGCACTGCCAATGCCCCAAGATATTTCAAACTTTCAATCCCACCTTTCCACTGTCTGAAAGGCGGCCCCAGAATCTCACATCCTCTGTCACCTAATAAACGTCATTTTATTTTCTCCAAAAGAAAAAGCCCAAAACTGACTCTGCTCATTCCAACCCATTTGCCACCAATGCTTACCACTTCTTTTCCTGTAGTTTTTCAGCCTTTTGTCCCCGTTTATCATTATTAACACAACGCAGAGGAATATACCTTAAGTTTAAATTGAGCACTGCCATGCATTTACAAAGTGTCTTACCATTAATGATCTGAACCCTCAAAACCTTATAAAACTCAGCATTTACCTTAGAGAAATAAAGCTATGTTCCTACACAGGTATACCTCGTTTTATTGCTTCATTTTATTGCATTTCACAGACAATTGTGTTTTTGTGGCAATCCTGTTTCAAGAAAGCATGTCAGTGCCATCTTTCCAACAGTATTTGCCCATTTGTGCTTCTACTTCACATTTTGGTGAATCTCACAAGTATTTCAAACTTTTCCATTGTTATTATATTTGTTATGATGATCTGCAACCGGGGTCACGGATGTTACTACTATGTCTCACTAAAGGTTCAGATGGCAGTTAGCATCTTTTAGCTAAAGAGCATTTTTAAATAAGATTAAGTATTTTCTAATTAAGATATATATATTATTCTTTTAGATATATTGCACACTTAATAGATTACAGTATAGTTTAAATGTAACCTTTATATACACTGGAAAACCAAAAACTGCATAGACTTGCTTTATTGCAACATTCACTTTATTTTGGTGGCCTGCAATGGAATCCCCAATATCTCCCAGGTATGCCTATAGCAGGTTTATTCGTAGGAGCAAAAGACATGAAACCCAAATATCCTTCAAGTGATGGATAAACTGTGGAACACTCATATAATGGAATATTACTCATTAATAAAAAGAAGCAGACTATTAACAAACACAACAACCTGAATAGGTCTCAGGCTTCATATTGAATGAAAAATGCCAACCTCAAAAGTTTACATAATGTATAATGTCCATTTATATCACATTCTCAAAACGACAGTAATGGAGAACAGATCAGTCATTGCCAGGGCTTGGCATCAAGAGGAAGGTGTGATTATAAGGGTGACACAAGGGTGTTTCTCTGTGACAATGGAACAGCTCTGTAACCTGATGGTGGCAGAGGTTAGACCAATCTACACATCTGATAAAATTTCATAGAACAATAGAGCTAAAAAACAAAACACCAGTACCTGTAAGAACTGCGAAGTCTGAGAAAACTTGGTAGTTCATTACTACCAGCGTTGTACCAGCATCAGTTTCCTGGTTTTGATAATGTTATCACTGGAGGAAGCTGAGTGAAGGGTACATGAGAACTCTCTCTGCTATTTTTGCAACTTTTCTGAGCACAAAATTATTTCAAGTTAAAAGCCTGGATTATGTAAAACTGTATGAATTGTACAGGCAACACAAAACGACTGACAGCCAAGTAAAAAATTTACATTGGGAAGACCCTCCATCGCCAACATTAGAGCCATATTTAACATCCTATAGATCTATAATATTCTGAATCACTCCAAAAACATAATAAAAGAGCCACGCTCTAAACTGGTACCTGATAAGCATGATTCATAAGCAGCAAATGTAATTTCACTAACCTGGAGCTGGAGTTGCCAATCGGGGTTTCAAGAATAACTGCTTCCACTGAAGGGGTCTGGTCTGACCCTCTGGAAGACAAGACCTGCCATCTGCTGTGCCCGAGTCACTTTGCCTGAAATCGGATTACAGGAGGGTGGGTTTAACTGGACGTTCTCTTAAATAAAACCTGTTGAATACAAAATTCTAATATATTTTTAATCTGTATTACTTCACACGGAAAGTGAATTTTGGCTAAATATGCAAATTTTTAAAAGAAACACCAGATCACTGGGAGAAAAAACAATAGCTGTGGCACTTGTAATGATTACAAAAGCAGCAGCACCAGGGGCTCACACTGGAATTTCCCAAAGGCACTGTGCTAAGGGCTTACATAGATTGCCTCATTTCATCCTCCCAACAGCCATGCAAGGAAATGTTGTTCCTATTGCTTTTTATAGACTAAGACACAGGGGCACAGAGAGGCTACGTCACTTGATCTGGGTCACACAGGTGGTAACTGGCAGAACTGGGAACCTCAAATGGTCTTCTAACTCACGTCTACTGCTTTTGCCCCTGCCTAAGAGTACCTAGATCTTTACTTGGCTCCTCATCTTCAGCTTCCCTTCCTGTCCATCCATTTTTAGTTTTCCTATTGCTACCAAGACAAATTACCACAGATTTAGTGGCTTAAAAAATCCAAGTGTACTCAACATCACTGATTATTAGAGAAATGCAAATCAAAACTACCATGAGATACCATCCCACACCAGTCAGAATGGCCATCATTAATAAGTCCACAAACAACAAATGCTGGAGGGGATGTGGAGAAAAGGGAACTCTCCTGCACAGTTGGTGGGAAGCTGGTACAACCACTATGGAAAACAGTATGGAGGTAACTTAGATAACTATACATAGAACTACCATATGACCCAGCAATCCCACTCTTGGGCATATATTCGGACAAAATTTTCCTTGAAAAAGACACTTGCACACGCATGTTCACTGCAGCACTATTCACAATAGCCAAGACATGGAAACAACCCAAATGTCCATCGACAGATGATTGGATTAGGAAGATGTAGTATATATACACGATGGAATACTAGTCAGCCATAAAAAAGAATAAAATAATGCCATTTGCAGCAACATGGATGGAATTAGAGACCCTCATACTGAGTGAAGTAATTCAGAAAGAGAAAGACAAACACCATATAATATCACTTACATCTGGAATCTAATATATTGCACAAATGAACCTTTCTACAGAAAAGAAAATCACGGACTTGGAGAACAGACTTGTGGTTGCCAAGAGGGTGGGGGAGGGAGTGGGATGGTATGGGAGTCTGGGATCAATAGTTGTAGACTATTGCCTTTGGGATGGAAAAGCAAGGAGATCCTGCTGTATAGCACCAGGAACTATGTCTAATCACTTGTGACAAATCTATATATGGATGTGTAACCGGGTCACCATGCTGTACAGTTGGAAAACTGATAGAAAACTGTAAGCCAGCTATAATGGAAAAAAAAAATCCAAGTGTGTTATCTAACAGTGCTGGGAGTCAGCAGTCCAAAATGAGTCTCACTGGGCTAAAATCAAGTGTTGGCAGGTCTGTGTTCCTTGTGGAGGCTCCAGAGGAGAACCTCTTTCCTCACCTCTTTCCAGCTTCTAGAGGCACCTTTATTCCTTGGCTTATGGCTTCATCCCTCTACCTTCAAAGCCAGCAACATCAGCCTGAGTCCTTACACGCTGCCTTTCTCTGCTTCTCTCTCTTCTGCCTCCCTCTTCCATTGATCAGGAAACCTGTGATTATGTTATATCCACCTGGATAACTCAGGATACTTTCCTTGTCTCAAGACCATCAGACTGGCGACTTTAATTCCATCTACGTACTTAATTCTCCTTTATCAGACAGTCTCATATTTTCACAGGATCTGGGAATTAGGACATGGACATCTTGGGGGAGAGGAGGGTATTGTTCTGCCTACCACAAACCATAATGCTGACATTGAAATCCTCTCATTATCACTTGAGATGACCTTTCTTTTCCTTTCCTATCAATTCCAAACTTTTCACTTATATGTTTATATTCCTTTCTTGTTCTTAAAATTTTGGTGTGGTTTTAGAATATGTACTATGGGACAGAACATCACAATTGAAAAAATCAAAGCTGAAGACAGGATTCTGAGAAGACGGTAGATAAGAGGCACCAGGAACTTGTCTCTCCATCAGAACAACAACTACACTGGCAAAATCTGTCTGATATAACTCTTTTAGTGGTTAGCAAACCTGACTAGCATCCATGGGGATACAGGTTTGATCCCTGGCCTTGCCTAGTGGGTTAAGGATCCAGTGTTGCCATGAGCTGTGGTATAGGTTGCAGTCATGGCTCAGATCCAGCATCGCTGTGGCTGTGGCATAGGCCAGTGGCTATAGCTCCAATTGGACCCCTAGCCTGGGAACCTCCATTTGCCGTGGCTGTGGCCCTAAAAAAAAAAAAAGACAAAAAAATAAAAACCATCTTAAAGATGCTCAAAGAACTAAGAGAAGACATGGAGAACGTCAATAAGGAGAGAGAAAACCTAAGAGGAAAGCAAAAAGAAACTCTAAAGGTGCAAAGTATAACTGAAATAAAAATTTCAAAGGCAGATCTGAGCAGGCAGGAGAAAGAATGAGCAAACTTGAAAACAGGACAACGAGGAGTTCCTGTCGTGGCTCAGTGGTTAGCGAATCCGACTAGAAACCATGAGGTGGCGGGTTTGATCCCTGGCCTTGCTCAGTGCGTTAAGGATCCGGCGTTGCCGTGAGCTGTGGTGTAGGTTGCAGACGCGGCTCAGATCCCGCATTGCTGTGGCTGTGGTGTAGGCTGGCAACTACAGCTCCTGTTAGACCCCTAGCGTGGGAACCTCCATATGCTGCGGGTGCGGCCCAAATAAGGCAAAAAGACAAAAAAAAAAAAAGCACAACAAAAATTATCAAGTCTGAGTAATGGAAAAAAAAAATATTAAAGGAACAGAGCCTAAAGGAACCACTGGGACATTATCAAACAAACAATCATACACGTTGTAGGTATCTCAAAAGAAGGGAGAGAAAAGGAAAGAGACTATTTGAAGAAATAATGGCTGAAAACTTCCCAAGTTTGATTAAAAAAGAATAAGAAAAGAAACCACCAAGAAGCTCAATATTCTCCAACTGGATGAATTCAAAAAGTCCCATACCAAGGTACATTGTGATCAAGCTATTGAAAGACAAAGACAAAGAATCTTGAAAGCAGCAGTAAAGAAGTAATACATCACATACAAGGGATTTTCAATAAGATTATCTGTAGATTTCTTATCAGAAACCTTGATGGCCAGAAGGCAGTTGGCCGATATATTCAAAGTGCTTAAAAAACAAACAAACAAACAAAAAACCACCTGTCAACCAGCAATCCTATAACTGGCAAAATTTAGATTCAAAGGTGAGAGAGAAATAAAGATATCCCCAGATAAACAAAAATTGAGGGAATTTGTTACCACTAGACCTGCTAAAGGGAGTCCTGCAGGTTGAAATGCAAGGACATTGGACAGTAGCTCAAAGTCATATGAAGAAACAAAGATCTCAGCAAAGGTAAACACATGGGTTAGTAATTACTATAAAAGTAATTTGGTTTTCTCCATGATTTAACAGAGTAATACATTTTTTAAAAAACAGTTATTAATCTAAAACCTAGTATTATAACTTTGGTATGTAAATCTACATTTTGTTTCTGACATAATTTAAGCAACTATGGAATTATAAGTAACAATTATTAGTTTATGGTTTTGGACCTACGATATATAAAGATGTAATTTTGTGACAGCAATAACTGAAAGGATTCCTGTTGTGGCTCAGCAGGTTACAAACCCAACTAGTATCCATGAAGATGCAGGTTCGATCCCTGGCCTTGCTCAGTGGGTTAAGGATCTGGAACTGCCATGAGTTGTGGTGTAGGTCACAGACGAGGCTTGGATCTGGCAATGCTGTGACTGCAATGTAGGCCGGGAGCTACAGCTCCGATTCTACCCCTAGCCTGGGAACCTCCATATACTGGGAGTGCAGCCCTAAAAGGACAAATAAATAAACATATATATAAAGACACAAGTAGGTTGAAAGTAAATGGGTGGAAAAGACATTCCACACAAATAGTAACTAAAAGAGATCAGAGATGGCAAAACTAATATCAGACAAAATAGACTGTAAATCAAAAAGTTTGTAAGAGTCAAAGGACGTTATATGTTAGTAATGATTGGATACAGCAAAAAGATATAACAATTATAACATTTTATGCATCTAATAACTGACAACCAAAATAAATGACAAATTGACAGAACTCAAGGGGAAAATAGTTCCACAATAATAGTTGAAGATTTTAATACTTCTCTATCAATAATTGAAAGGACAAATAATAGATGTAAGGAGAGGACCTGAACAGCACAATAAACCAACTAGATCTAACAGACATATATAGAGCACTCTACCCATCAACAATAGAAAATACGTTCTTCTCAAGTGCACATAGGACATTCTCCAGGATAAGCCATGTTAGGGCACAAATTAAGTCTCAACAGATTTTAAAAGATAGATATTATACAAAATATCTTCTCATACCATAACAAGATAAAGTTAGAAATCAATAACAGAAGGAAAACTGGAAATTAATAAATGTGTAGAAATTAAACAACACAAATAACCAATGAATCAAAGAAGAAATCACAAGGGACATAAGACAATACTTAGAAGCTAATGAAAATGAAAATGCAACATACCAAAACTTACGGAACACAGCAAAAGCATAAGAGTGAAATTTATAATTATTAGCACTCACATTAAAAAAAAGAAAGATCCCAAATCAATAATCTAACTTTAAGAGTTCCTGGTGGCTCAGCAGGTTAAGTATCTGGCATCGTCACTGCTGTGGCTCAAGTTGCTATAGGAACTTTCGCATTCCAAAGGTGTGGCCAAAATCATCATCATCATCACCTAACTTTACAACTTATGAAACTAGAAAAAGAAAAAAACAAACCCAAAGCTAGCAGAAGGAAGGAAATAATAAAGATTAGAGCAGAGATAAATTTAATAAAGGGTAGAAAAACAGGGAAACCAAAAATCACTTCTTTTTGTTAAAACATCAACAAAATTTCTAAACCTTTAGCTAGAATGACTAGGAAAAAGAAGGGAAGACACAAACTACCAAAATAAAATAAATGAAAGTGAGGACATTACTACGAGTCTACATAAATAAAAAAGATTAAAAGAGAGTACTATGAACAACTGTATTCCAAAAGATTAGATAACTTAGATGCAATGGACAAATTCCTAAAAACACAAAGCCTACAAAGTCTGACTCATAAAGAAAGAGAAAATCTGAACAAACCTATAACTTGTAATGCGACTGAATCATTAATCAAACCCTCTTCCCAGCAAATAAAAGACCTGAACCTGAGGACCTAGTGGTGAATGCTACCCAACACTAAAAAAACGAATGCCAATCATTTTCAAACTTTTCAAAAAATTGAAGAGGAGAGAACATTTCCAAACTCATTCAAACTCATTCTAGTCCAAAATTACTCTGATTCCAAAGCCAAAGACACTATAAGAAAACTACAGACCAATATCTTTAATGAACACTAATGCAAAAAATCCTCAACAAGATACCAGCAAACCAAATTTAGCAGCATATTTAAAGGACTATACATCATGACAAGTAGAATTTCTTCCTGGAATTCAAGGAAGGTGGGTTCAACATATAAAAAAACAAATGTTAAGTATACCACATTAACAGAATGAAGGAAAAAAACCTTCATGGTCATCTGAATTGATGCAGAAAAAGCATTTGATATATTCAACACCCTTTTGTTATTTAAAAAAAAAAAAACACCTCAACCAACTTGGAATAGAAAGAAAAGAAATAAAGGTATCCAAATCAGAAAGGAAGGAGTAAAATTATCTTTGTTCACAGATGATATGATCTTATATGTAGACAACTTTAGAGTCCACAAAAAACTATAAGAACTAATAAATGAATTCAGAAGGAGCTCCCGTTGTGGCTCAGTGGTATCCATGAGGAAGCAGGGTCCATCCCTGGCCCCAGGCAGTGGGTTAAGGATCCGGCATGGCCATGAGCTGTGGGGTAGGTCGCAGATGTGGCTCGGATCTGGTGTTGCTGTGGCTGTGGTGTAGGCTGGCAGCTGTAGTTCCAATTGGACCTCTAGCCTGGGAACCTCCATATGCCATGAGTGCGGCCCTAAAAAGCAAAAAAATTAAAAAAAGAATGCATAAATAAGTGGAACTACATCTCATGTTCATGAATTAGAATTAGTATTGTTAAAATGTCCATTATGGGAGTTCCCGTCGTGGCTCAGTGGTTAACGAATCTAAGAACCATGAGGTTGCGGGTTCGATCCCTGGCCTTGTTCAGTGAGTTAAAGATCCGGCGTTGTCGTGAGCTGTGGTGTAGGTTGCAGACGTGGCTCGGATCCCGTGTTGCTGTGGCTGTGGCGAAGGCCGGCAGCTTCAGCTCCTGTTAGACCCCTAGCCTGGGAACCTCCATATGCTGCGGGTGCAGCTCTAGATAAAGGCGGAAAAAAGACCAAAAAAAAATGTCCATTCTGCCCTAAACTACCTAAGATTCACTGCAATCCCTGTCAAAATCTCAAAGACATTTTTTGCAAAAATAGGAAACTTCATCTTAAAATTCATATGGAATCTCAAGGACTCAGAATAGGCAAACCATCTTGAAAAGAAGAACAAAGTTGGAGGTCTCTTACTTCTGTTACACAGACAGATAGCTAGGTGTGAGCGGAGAAAGGGGGACATGGGACCAGGGGGCAGGAAAGCAAGCATCATGTAAGCAGTGGGGTCCACGGGCAGACAAAGAAAAGCATGAACCTCCAGACTGACAGGAAACCACACACTTTGGAGTGAAAAGTGCCCTGCAGGCAGACAAACAAAAGTAGAAAAGGATGCCAGTCTCCAGGATCTAAATGCAACGCGTTGTTCACTATGCCCTCATTGCAATAAAATCAGCCTTGCAAATAAGTACCCATCGTGCACCGACACCATGACACTTCCAGTCAAAGCTAAATAAGGACAAAAATCCCTTCTCCCTTCAGGAAGCTGTAGCTGGAATGAAAATCAGGGAACAGGACCCCCAAGCCCATCCTTCCTAGTGACTAGTCTGCCAGTGCAATTTTATGCCTTTTATAACACAAAGAAACATGGGGCAGCTGCTTGCCTCTCTGCCCACCTCTCCTTAAGAGGTGTATTTCTCACTTAAATGTACCCTCACTTTACTTTCTCAATTTCCGTCTCATTTCTGAATCCCTTCTGTGATGAAACAAGAACATTCCCTTCCTCATTTCAGCACTTACCACAAAACAACAGTCATCAAACAGTGTGGCACTGGCATAAGGTAGACATACAGACCAACAGAAAAGAATAGAGACCCAGAAATAAACCCTTGCATAAATAGTAAACTTTCAACAAGGATGCCAAGACCACTCAATGAGGAAAGAACATTCTTTTCAACAGGTGGTGCTGGGATGATTTGATAGCCCCATGGAAAAAAAAAAGGCAAAGGTGGACAGATTCTTCCCTAAAGACCACATATAAAAATAACTCCAAATGGATCACAGAACTAAACAGAAGACCCAAATCATAGCCCTCTTAGAAGAACACAGCCAACGTTTTACAACATTGGATTTGGCAATGATTTCTTGGCTATGACACCGAAGACACAGGCAACGAAAGAAAAATTAGACAAGTAGGACTTCATGAAATTAAAAACTTGCGTGCATCAAAGGACACTTGCAACCATGGCTTCCGGCTTCCCCGATGCCTGCTGGTGCTCAGAGCCAGGCCTCCACCCCCTCCTCACAGTGCTCTCAGACTGCCCCAAGGGCCCCCGCTGCCCATCCGCCTGCCCTGACCACCAAGGTCCCTCACTGATGGGCCAGAACCACTACCAGGATTCAGTGGCCGCCATCAAATGCCAGATCAGCCCAGAGGTCTACACCTCCTAGCTCTACTTATCCACTTCCTCCTACTGTGACTGCAATAAGCAGCTCTGAAGAACTCTGCCGAATAGTTTCCTCACCAATCTCAAGAGGAAAGGGAGCACCCTGAGAAAGAGATGAAGCTGCAGAACCGATGAGGTCTTCCTCTACAATATCAAGAAACCAGATCACGAGGGCCTGGACACAGGGCTGATGCAATAGAGTGTGTGTTACACTTGGAAAGTGTGAATCAGTCACTGCTGGAGCTGCACAAACTGGCCACTGACAAAGACAGCCTCTACTTGCGGACTTCACTGAGAGTCATTACCTGAATGAGTGGGGGAAGTCCAAGGAAGCGGGGGACCACATAACTGATTTGCATAAGATGGGGCTCTGAATCTGGCATGGAAGAGTAACTCTTTGACAAGCACATCCAGGGAGACGGTGATAACGAGAGCTAAGGCTGAGACTGGCTTCCCATATCCTCGGGGTGACAGCCCTGGCCATCGAGACGGTGCATCCATACCGGGGTTATCTTTACATTTTCTAGAAGTTGTAACGTCAGCTCAAGTTCTTTTGTACCATTCCTTCAAATAAAGCAATTTGGTACTTCCCACACACACAAAAAGACCCTTTTTTCTTTCTCTTTTTTAGGGCCAAACCTGTGGCATATGGGAGTTCCCAGGCTAGAGGTCAAATCGGGTCAAATCCCGATTAGATGCCTAGACTGGGAACCTCCATATGCTGCAGGTGCAGCCCTAAAAAGCAAAGCAAACAAACAAAGATACAGTTTTAAATCCACATTCACAGCAGCAGTATTTGCAATAGCTAAATTGTGGAAACAATCCAAGGATCCATGAACAGATGAATAAATAAGCAAAAATGTGGTCTATGCATACAGGAGAACATTTTTCGGCCTTAAAAATGAAGGAAATTCTGATATACGCTACAACATGGATGGACCTTGAGTACATTATGCTAAGTGAAATAAGTCCATCACAAAAAGTCTAATACTGTATGATTCTATCTGTATGAGGCACCTAGAGCCGTCAAAATCTGAGAGACAGAAAGTAGAATGGTGGTTGCCAGGGGCTGAGGGAGGGGGAAATAAGGAGTCATTGTTTAAATGGGTGTGGAGTTTCAGTTTTGCAAGATGAAAAGAGTTCTGGAGATGGATGGTGGTGATGGTTGCTCAACAATATGAATATAATTAATGCCACCAAATTGTTTTACTTACACGTGGTTAAGACAGGAATTTTTATCTTATGAGTATTTTACAATTTTAAAAGTTTGAACAAAGTCGGGGCTAATTCAGGCCAAACTCAGCATGCAGATACAGAAACCTTAAGCTTCTATGTAGCCAGTAAATAAGCAATACGTTAGACTTAACGTCCCTCTACTACCTTTCAAATTCCTGGGACATATATTTTACCATCGAGCTTCCCTATGCATTCACCAAGTGAGAAAAAGTATACTTTTTCCAGATGTATTGTCTCAAGTATGAATGTAGAATAAAGCCATCTTATGTGTGCAAAGCCTCAAATCCTTTACATCCAAGGTTACCAAAGAGGAGGCAGGGTGGAGGGGAGAGAAAATTAGGAGTTTGGGGTTAATGTGTACACACTACTATATCACATGGGTAAACAACAAGGACCTGTTGCACAGGAAACTATACTCAATATCTTGTAATAACCTATAATGGAAAACATATATGTATATATATATTGATATATTTTATATATGTGTGTATATATAAGTGAATTGCTTTGCCATACACATGAAACACACATTGTAAATTAACTATACTTCAATAAAAAAATTTATATCCCAAGCATTCTTTTGACAAAAGTCAGCCCTTAATTGCTGCTATAAGACATCATGTATTTTTCTTTAATCTCTTCAGAGAACTTAGAAACTCCCTGAGGATGGGACCACATTTTACACTGCTATTACTCAACAGGATTTTGAGACTGTGTTCGAAGAAACACAGTAGAGAGTCAGTACATGTTATTAATTTCAGAAGTAATACAAAGGCCGAGTGGATCTTCCAGTCGCAGATACTAGGGGTGGAATGGAGTCAGCTGGGACATGGGGAGTGTAAAGGCACATTTCTCCAGCCATTCACCCGGCAGCACTCCATTTCCGGATCCTACCTGGACCAGTCAACTTGACCTCTAGTTCTCACCAACGTACACCCTCCCAGCTGTGATCTCCTTGGCTAGTTTTTCCAGAAATAATCATCATTAATATCCTCCACGATCACTTATCACATTTAGCCATACAATTACAAACGTGAGCAGTTTCTCTTGCTTGACTGTCAGGAAACCTAGCTCTTTCGATGAGGAAAACAGCTGCGCCCCACTTTCAAGGGAAAAAAATGGCCTCTGCAGTTCCACTAAGTCCCGGTAGGTGGCGGTGACACAGTGCAAACCAATTTCAGTTTGAGGCCTGTTTATTGAAAGAATCCATCTCCTTTTGCCATTGAGGTTATAAAATTTATTCTTATGGGACTTGATAGGCCCTGTCTGTAATTTAACAATATTGGAATCAAATTCTGATACCTAATCACATGGATGTTAGCTCTATTAGATTTCAATTAGCATTCACTCTGATTTGATTATAAGGCTTCAACCATTCAAATGGCTAATAGGGAGACATTTAGATAATTGCAGCTGTCCGGGGTGATTGCATTTGCTACCATTTCCACAGAGTGATTCATGTCAAGACTGGGCCATAAAATTTGTTTTTGATGGTGGAGACAACGGCTTATTGGGGTGGGGGCACTCTGAAGCATTTTTCTGTTTTGTGGTCTGGCCTTTGGGATTGTTTTTTCATTAGGAGGGAAATACGAGTGTAGGGTGTTTGCCATTTAGCTGTTTTCCAAAAAGATACCCTTGAGTCTCCATCCACAATACTGTTTCATTTGGCAAAAGAAAAGAGGCATTAGCCAAGTTTCCTTTTCCTTGCTTTTAATTGAGCTGAACCGCATTTGAACCGAGCAGATTAACCACATCAAAACTCACCTCCAGCACAAAGGCCTATCTGAGTAAGTGGAACTGGGGGTCTCCCCTCTTACCTAACGTCATTCCCAAGTGCAAACACTAGAGGTATTTTACCAAAGGTGCTTGATGACTTGGTGAGAATATTGAAACAGGCTTTAAATGTAAGGAGTAGTTGCACTAAATGACCTTTAAATATCACTTAGGTCCCCACCATCTAAGATTCTAAGGGTCAAAAAAAAAAAAAATGTCCCTACCCCAAAGAGCCCTCAGACTCTAGCAGGACCAATCGCCTAGGGTCCTGGAGTGGCCCACAAGTGGTATATTTTTCTGGGTAGGATAAAGGGCTGCTCTAGAGAGGTAGGGAACTCACCTCCAGAAACTCATCCTCTACGCTGTGTGGAGCACTAAGTGCTAGAATCCAAGAATGGAAAGAAAAAAGTCAGTGGGGCAAACTTTAAAAAAAATTTTTGGACCACCCCCTCTCCCCGTACCCAGAGTGCAGCAGCTTGATGCGGGAACTCAGTTCCCAGACCAGGGATCGAATCCGGGAAGCAGCAGTAAAAAGCATGGAGTCCCGACCACTAGACCACCAGGAAACTTCTAAAACTTGTTTTTAAATCCAATACTTTATCATTTTTCCCCACAGATAACTTGATAATTCGCCAATACGGCTTCAAAACTGTATTCTACTCAAGGAAACCAGTGTGGTCTCTGAAGACTCAAAACCAAATTGTGAGGGAGCTTAGAATTCACTTTGTTCTGCTAGAGGAAATTTCTCAGGTGCCGATGGGAAAACATTAATTCTCATAAATATCCCTCCATTCTCAGAGGCCTAGGAAATAATCTCCTAAAGCCCAGGATTGCATCTTTTTAGCCCTAAGTTTTGGGGCAGGACCTAGCCCAAGACTCCACAGACAACAGTCAAACACTTTGCTGGGCCACAGATCCAATTCTATTCCAGGTCCGACTGTGTAGGTGAGAACAGGAGAAAGTGCAGATTTTTTCTTAGGACTGCGATCCATCAAGCCTAGCAGTTTGCCTGCTGTGTGTTTAAATATAAATTCTGTCATCTTCCAGAACGACAAACATCCTAAGTCTGTCCTTTAACGTGTTAATGAGGCCCCCCGCCCCCCGCCCCCCACCCCGTACAGGTAGCTGTGGGGTGGGCCAGGACCCAAAACTCTCAACCATAAAAAGAATGTGGGCTGACCAACTGAAGGTCTGAGCCACCGCCCACGACTCATACGGGTGGGGTCCTTTTTTCCCAGAAGTGCAGACAATGTTATTTGTAATACAGAAAAAATGTGGCAGACATTGCCAGGGCAATGCTCTCAGCACTGAGCGAAGCGGTTGGGTGGGGACGGGGCACGGATGAGGAAGGGGAGGGTGGCCAATGCACAGAAAAGGTGTCTTACACACAGAAACACGTTTGCTCTGAGGTCTGTCTCTCCGGTCTGGTCTGTATTCAGTTTGGGGGACGGGGGGACAGGCAGCTGAGCCAACTCCTTAGCCACTTTGTGGAGAGAACTTCTAGAATCTTTCAGTATTGGGAGAGCCACAGCTCAAGTTGGGGACCCGACAGTCCCTCACAAGCAGACAGCAGAGTTTAGTACAAGAGAAGGGGAGTGACGTTTCGCGGAGGAATTTCCTAAACGTTCAAACCCATTCCTAAGAACCCAGCACTGATCTGGCTTTCTGCGATCTGACTTCATTTCCTGTTACTCTTCTCCTGACCCACCCCACTTCACCCGCACCAACTCCCTGCTGTGCCCACCTCAGGGCCTTTGCACCTACTGAACACTGTCCATCCCCTCAGCTCTCCCTCCCTTTAGTCTTTTCTTCAGTGTTGCCCTCTTACCTTCCCAGCCACCCTACTTAAAATGTCAACGCCTTGACATGTCTACTGCTCTCTCCTATTTTTCCCCTAAGTACTCTCACTAGTGTATTCCCCCCCTTTTTTTAGGACCATACCTGTAGCATATGCATTTCTCAGGCTAAGGGTCAAATCAGAGCTGCAGCCGCCAGCCTATGCCACAGCCACAGCAATGGCAGATCAGAGCTATGTCTGTGACCTACACAGCTCAAGGCAACGCAGGAACCTGATCCCACTGAGCGAGGTCAGGGATCGAACCCCCATCCTCATGGATACTGGTCGGGTTTGTTTCTGCTGGGAGCCACAACGGAAACTCCCTGACTAGTGTATTCTACATTTGACTTATTTTTCTAGTGTATTTGGGGCTCCTGCGCAAGGTAAGCTCCGTGAGGTTAGAGTTTGGGACCTTATCTCCCGTGCCCAGAAGAGTGTCTTGAACAGCGTGAGCCCTCAAAGCTGAGAGCTCCCCCCTCCTTCCCTCTCCTGCAGTCACCAAGACCTGTAGATCCTTGTTCTTGGATCTCTTTGGCCATCTCTCCTCCTCACTTTCCAGCCACTCCATGTCACCGGCCATCCAGTCTATTTGCCACACTGTCTTTCAAAGCACACTGGTGACAGCCACCCCCTAACAGTCCTCACTAGTGTATTCCAGTCGTTCTTCATGGCTCTCAAGGCACCAGGCCAGCTTGTTTGTTCAGTCACATGGCCCTCCTCCACCTCCTTCCACCCGATACCCTCACCTCCCCCCACCACACACCAAGCCACCTGCAACTGCTTGCTTCACACTCTCGGGCTCTGCCACTGACTCCACCTTCTCCTGGCATGTCCTGCCTCCCCTCTGTCACCTCCCGTCTGTCAGAATGGTTATCCTCAAAAAGAAAACAGACAGGAGTTGCCCGGTGGCCTAGAAGTTAAGGATCCAGCATTATCATTGCATGGCTCTGGTTGCTGCTGTGCCACAGGTTAGATCCCTGGCCTGGGGACTTCGACCTGCCACAGAGGCAGCTGGAAAAAAAAAAGAAAAAAAGAATGTAAATAACAAACTCTGGTGAGGATGCAGAGCAAAGGGAACCCTTGTGCACTACTGGTGGGAATGAATGTAAATGGGAACTGGTGCAGCCACCGTGGAAAACAGTATGGAGGCTCCTCAAAAAAACTAAAAATTGAGGTGTTCCCTGGTGGCCTAGTGGTTAAGGATCTAGCATTATCATTGCTGTGACTCGAGTCACTGCTGTGGTGCAGGTTCGATCCCTGACCCAGGAACTTCCGCATGACACAGACACAGCACAAAAAAAAAAAAAAAAAACACCTAAAAATTGAACTGTTGTATGACCCAGCAATTCCACTTCTGGCTATATACGTATGAAAGGAACAAAAATATTAATTCAAAAAAATACACACACCTCAGTATTCACAGCAACATTGTTTACAATAGCCAAGTCCATCAGCAGATGAATGAATAAAGATGTGATGCGTGTGTGTGCATGTGTGTATAGGTGTGTGTGTGTGTATATATATATACCATATATGATATATAATAGTGTTATATATATGTGTGTGTGTGTGTGTGTGTATATATATACCATATATGATATATAATAGTGTTATATATATATATGTGTGTGTGTGTGTGTGTATATATATATATATATATAATGGACTAGTCAGCAACAAAAAAGGATGAAATTTTGCCATTTGCAACCACATGAATGGACTTGGAGGGTATTATGCTGAGTAAAATAAGTCAGAGAGAGAAAGACAAATACTGTGTGATATCATTTACATGCAGAATCTAAAACATACAACGAACTAGTGAATATAACAACAACAACAACAAAGAAACACATGCACTGACAGAGAACAAACTCGTGGTTACCAGCGGGGAAGGGGGAGGGCAACGTCGGGATAGGGGATCAAGAGGTCCAAACTACTGTGCATAAAACAAGTAAGTTATAAGGATACATTGTACAACACATGGAGTGTAGGCAATGTTTTGCAATACCTTTAAACAAAGCATAACCTTTAAAAATTGTGAATCACTATTTTGCACACCTGTCACTTATGTAAAATTATACATCAACTATATTTCAAATTGTTAAAGAAAGCTGTCCCGGCCAACACTCCCAGCCTGCCTTGGCTCCCCCCATTCTATGTCCCCAGAGCACCTTGTCCTTTTCTTTCTTTCTTTTCTTTGCCATACCCAAGGCATATGGAGCTTCCCAAGCCAGGAATTGAACCTGAGCAGTGCCTAGAGCCACTGCAGTTGACAAAGCCAAATCCTTAACTGCAGGGCCACCGGGGAACCTCCAGATCATCTTATTCTTACCTCAGTCTCAGCCTGAATCATTCCTTACTAGAACCACTCCCTTACATGATTATTTCCCCACCAGTGTATGAGTCCCCTACGAGCCAGGAGCCTATTTTCTTTTCTTTGTACCTTCAGACCCCAGCAGTGCCTGGCACAAAACTAGTGCTTAGTAAAAACTTGAAAAATTAATGTTTATTCTTTCTCTATATATACTTTTTTCTTCAGAGATTTCTTTTTCCATAATAGCCATGTATAACCATATGTTGCATTCCCTTTAGTCCTTTTAACTAAACACGGCTCCAGGCCGTTAGGGACTGACGTCTATGCTTGATCCTGCAGCAGAAACTAAGAAAGTGAATTTACCCAGAGAGCAAGCCTCTGATCAGCGGGGGTGGGGGTGGGGGGAGAAGGCGAGCCTGTCTGTGGGAGCTGTGACATTTTGAAAGCACCAAATTCATTGTCACCTTGAGCTTTTCCTGTGGGGCAAAAGGGGTGACAGAGGCGGGGGCTTTTGTCCTCTCTTGTGGGCAGATTTCCCCTGTGAGTTTTCCTCTTGTGGTGCCTGTGGCCACGAAGGAGCCTTCCCCAGGAACCCCCACCTATTTTTAGACTCAGTTCAACCCTCTACAGACAGCGCCCCTCCCGTACAGCTCTATGTTAATTTTCAATCCTCCTGTTGCCAATATGAATCATCCCGGGTTGGCCTGACAATTGCTAGACTTGAAGTGAGAATCAAGACCTGAAGTGAGAAGGTACAACCTTTAACAGCGGAAAGTTGCAAAGCTGCCCTGACATCGAAAGCATCTAATAGCCTCCCGGTGCTACTTTTATGAAACAATCAAGCATACGTTCAGATGTCACGTTATTTTTTTTTTTTTTCTAGCCATGCCCACGGCATGCAGAAGTCCCCAGGCCAGGGATGGAATCCGTGCCACAGCAGCGACCCATACCACAGCAGTGACAATGCCAGAAACTTAACCTGCTGGGCCACCAGGGAACTCCCAGATGTCACGTTATTTTGATGAAGTTCTCTGTGATCAGATTCTGAGACTTGGAACCTGTACTGGATAATTTAAACTCCTCCTTTGGGTTTCCTCTTTAAGGAAAACTCATCTGGGAACTGAATTGCCTGAGTCAGATAGACTATACATTATATATCATTCTTGGTATGCCGATGGGTTTTTTGTTTTAAATGCCGATAATGCTAGCTGATGTATGCTTCGTTAAACTAGGTCAAGCTCTAGAGGTATATTTTGTGTTGAAAATGCTGCTGCTTCTAAAACATCCCCCTGGAAGGACAGAGATCCCTCCACTGGGGCCAGCCAACCACGTGTCCATGGGCCTTAAGCCTTGCAGTGCATTGATGGGAGTTCTGGCGAGACGTCACCCTGCCAGGCAACCTCTCGATCAACCCAACTGATTCCCATTCAGCCGCCTTCCCCTCATTCTATGCTGCCGAAGGGTCTTCTACACAGAGGATGCTCTAGGCAGATGGTTATCTATTCCTCTAAACTAGAGCTTCTGCTTCAACTTCCCTGTTGCTCTCTTGTCCTGGGGAGCTGGACTAAGTCATAAGCAAGCTTCCAGGACCTCCTCTACCTCTGCACTGGAGGTTCTGAGAAGGAGTCATCTGCCTTCTGATCCCAGGCCCCAGCCCAGCAGTTACTCTCAGGCAGCAGAGAGGAAAGAAGAGAAGGGGGCCATGATCTCGGTCCATTTATAATGGCTTGACTCCTCTTATTAATGCTCCAATCCCTGGATGGGCTGAGTTCTGTGGTGGCCCTGGTTTGGCCTTCTGTCCTTCTAACAGCTTTTAATCCACAGTGCCTCCTTCCTTTGCAAAATGAGAATGATAGCGCCTTACTCACTCCAAGAGTAAGTGAGAGAAGAGCTGACTGGATGAAGAGTGAGGTATTATCAGAGAAGAAAAGTCAAAGAACAATTACATCAGGTCTGAAGAAAGGATACTCACAGCTTAAACAATGAACAGGAGCAGGGAGACTCAGAAGAAATACAATTTTCTCCTCTCCACCAGCAGTGTCCATTCCTCCCCTGATCCTTGTGCCCAACTAGAGTCAAAAGGGGACCCTGGGCAATCGCTGAGCAATACAAGGCAACCTGTAACCTCAGGCCCAACATGCAAGCCAGGCCATATGAATTAAACGGATTCAAAAGTAGGCGGAGTGTTCCAGGGAGAGGGAGAGAGGAACGGACTCTTGGAAAGGACAGGTCCTGGCAAGGAAGCGGAAAGGAGTCAGTCCCCGGGCAGGGAGAGAGCAGAGGACACGGCCCAGCGAAGGCCAGGGCTGCTGGAGCAGTGCTGGTGCTGGGGAGAAATTGGGACGAGGGGGGCCAAACTGGGCAGATTCTGACTCTCGGGGGCTATAAATGCTATCTGAAGAATTCAGAATCTGTCCTGCAAGTCGTGGTGGGTCACTAGAGGTTCTGTTACAGGAAGTAACAGACAAAAGTGTGTGTTTGTGAAAGGAGATTTAATTGCATAATTGTAACCCTTTGATACCACTTGAATTTTTGAACTACTTTTCTTAAACCATATGCCCTAAACAGACATATATATAGTGTCTTTTTGGGGCCACTCCTGCAGCATATGGAAGTTCCCAGGCTAGGTGGCCAAATTGGAGCTACAGCTGCCAGCCTACACTGCAGCCACAGTAATGCGGGATCCAAGCTGTGTCTGCAACCACAACTCATGGCAATGCCAGATCCTTAACCTACTGAGCAAGGCCAAGGATTGAACTTGCGTCCTCATGGATACTAGTTGGGTTCACTACCGCTGAGCCACCACAGGAACTCTGTATATTTTTAATGCTATAGAAAATACAACATATAATTTGTGCTAATACCTTTGGGGAAAAAAATTATTTTGGCTGCACCTGTGGCATGCAGAAGTTCCCAGGCCAGGGAGCAAACACTTGCCACAGCAGCAACTCAAGCCGCTGCAATGACAACGCTGGATCCTTAACCTGCTATTCCACAGGAGAACTCCAGGAAAAATTTTAAATAGGAACAGTCAAGCCATGCTATCAGAGTAAGGAGAGAAACAAGGGGAGGGGCGACACAGGGTGATGGACTTAAATGTTGGCTTTGGGCTTCTGAGTGAGCGACTTAACATTTCTGAGGCTCAAATTCCTTTCAAAACAGATAATGATACTCATCTAAGAGAATTATTGTGCAGACTAAATAGGATAAAGCATATCAAGTGCCAGCCCTGCTAAGTGTTCAATAAAAGTGTAAAACACTGAGAGGTCACTCTGGCAAAACAGGACCTGCAGTAACGTGGGGCAGTGGAAATGGAAAAGGATGGGCTAGAGTCATTTCAAAAGTAGGATGAACTGAATGGCTATTGGGATTTCAAGAGAGGGAACACTCGCAGCTTTCCCCAGGGCTTTGATCAATGATGCACTACAGTCACACCTAATATCCAGTCTCAGGGCACCTCTTCCCCCAACTTCCCTGAAATCCACTCCTCGAGAAAATGTGATTCCTCGGAGAACAGTTATTCCATAGATGGCCTGCAGGTGTCGCTGCAGACAGTACCATCCATACTGGACGCCTCTGGTCTGGATTCTGCCTTTCTTGATGGAAAATTCCACTGCGGCTCCCTATCTAACTCCTTTTACTCCCTGCTCCTGCCTGTAGTGTAGCCTCCTCTTTCTCCTGTGAATCCTCATCCTTTCCTCCATCTTCCTACCCTGATGCCCTGGTCACCTGGGGCCGGGGGTGGATCTGAGCCCTTGTGACCAGGTTGTACCCCTGCTTCCCTGCCCTCTTCTATCATCATGTCCGTATAGATCATTTAGCAAGACCTGCACCCACTCTGTCACCCCCACTCACATTTCCCCTAGCCTCTTGTTTCAATCAATGAATGTAGGATTTGGTGACACATTAATTGACTTCATTTTCTGAAAATATCAGTGTTCTTGGTAAAATAATCCCTGAACTGTGGCCTATATAAACAGCCGTGGGATATAGGAAATGATGAGCATTTCCAAGCCAAGCCAAGCTGAGTGAGTTATCCAGAGGGACTATGTCACAGTCATGGGACTTGACTCTGACAGCAGAGACCCAGTAACAAAGGAAAAAATGTGCCAGGCCAATTTCCCCCTTTGTTCCTGCCCCTGGCTTCTGTTTGTGACCTTTCTTATTCTGTCTCTCATTTGCTTTCAGCATTTAAAAATCAGCCTAAAATTATGGGATTAATAGATACACATTACTATATATAAAAGAGATAAGTAAAAAGGATTTACTGTATAATACAGGGAACAATATTCAGTATTTTGCAATTCCTATAATAAAAAATAATCTCATATATATACATATATATGGATTATATGTATTTCTGAATCACTTTGCTATACACCTGAAACTAACACAATGTTATAAATCAACTATACTTCAATTTAAAAATTAAAAGTTAAAATAAAAAAACCTGAGAACTTTCAAGAGTCAATTTTTTAAGTATCCCCCATTAACAACCTCAGAGATAAGACTCCAGGACACATCTCAATTTTTTAACACTTATCCAAGTGATGTGGGGCTCTACTCCAGAGAACAGAAGGTCTAGAAGGAGGTTGGGGAAAAACATTACCTTGGTGATTATAAAAGAAGGCTGAGGATCAAGGTTCTGAAAGTTTCGCTCTAGTTATAAACTGAAGTGAATCTGTGATTCTGCTGTGATTACCTATGATGCAGCTATGATTCTGTTTACCTTTGTCCTGAACCATTCTCAAGACCTTAGAACATTTCTCCATGGTCTAAGGAGAAAAAAATGTCCACATCGCCATACAGTTCCTGGTGATGGCTTTTGCCTCTGACGCCCAGGGAGATCACGAGCCCCTCGCCTGATTATAACGCCCCAGAGCAGGGACCTCCTCTCATGTACGTCCCACATTCCGCCGAGTTGCAGGCTTTTGTGTGCAAGTGCCCTGCTGCTAAATCTCCTCAGACCCTGACTGAGCTCAGATTGAATTCACACCGGAGACAAAACAGCAAACAACAGATGACCGACAAGGACTACTGTATTGCACAGTATTTTGTAATAACCTAGAAGGGAAAAGAGTCTGAAAAAGAAAATTTTATATATATATATGCATGACTGAACCACTCTGCTGTACACCTGAAACTAACATTGTTAACCTCAATTACATATTAATATACATATTAGTATATTATATAATATATAACACATTGTATAATATGTTAATGTTATATTATATATAGTAATATAATACAGTAATATAATAATAACTATACTTCAATCAAAAAATAAATTTAAGAGTTCCCATGGTGGCTCAGTGGTTAACAAACACGACTAGTATCCACGAGTATTCAGGTTGGATCCCTGGCCTTGCTCACTGGGTTGAGGATCTGGCATTGCCGTGAGCTGTGGTGTAGGTCACAGACGTGGCTTGGATCCCGCGTTGCCGTGGCTGTGGTGAAGGCCAGCGGCTACGGCTCCTGTTATACCCCTAGCCTGGGAACCTCCATACGCCGCAGGTGCAGCCCTAAAAAGTCAAGACAAAACAAATAAATGTAAAAATCTTTTAAAACAACAAACATACTGGCATGCAGAGAAGTACTACTCTCTTAAGCTTCCACCCGTTTCCGAATCCAGCTACTCCTCCCTGAATACAAGAGAACGTGAACCCTCACACCTACAGCTATGATTTGGTTACTGCCAACAAAACAGAGAAAAGGAAGAGCCAGGAATTCTGGACACAGGTGCCACGTGCAGGCCACCTCCCTCCCTGGCGGCAGCAAGTCACCCAGCAGGCAGGCCGAGCTCCTGGTTGAGGCACTCGCTGAGCAGAACACCTCAAAGAGACGTTTATTGAAAGCATCTGAGCTTTTTAAAAGCTTAAGTAGTCTTTGTAAGGAAAAAAAAAAAAAACTTTGTTGAACTTGTTACACTTATTTTACAGCACAGTGTGGAAAAGTTCTTTGAGGGGGGAGAACACCTCTTTCCAGGCTTAGCGACGAAAGCCCTGCCTGCAGGGCAGATGGCACTTCCTGGACAGACACGCTCCACCCCCAGCCTCAGGTTACTGAGGAGCTGAGACCCCGCAAAGCTAAGGGAGCCCAAGTTGGCTGTCCGCCCTAGAGCACCACGAAAACATCAGACCTTGGCCGAAAAAGAGGTTTATAAACTCAGGGCCTGCAGACTTGATTTAGCCCAAAGATGCATTTTGTTGGGTTCCATGCAACGCTGTAAAATTTGCAATTTTTCACATCAAAATCCATGTGTTGTTTTTCTTCAACAGTGGGATGTCCGTGCTGAACTCCAAAAGCTGCTTGGCAAACAAAAATTGTCTGCGTGTGAGAGACACATTCTCTCAGCCACAGATGCCATTACTTCCTCTCAGACTCGCACAGCCAGCCTTGCTCATCTGTGAGGACGGCCTGCACCTATGGGAAGATATTTGATTTTGAGATCCTTGAGAACTTGGATCCCTATTAGTCTGCAGAATTTATAGCTAAAGAAACCCTGAAGTCATTGGCAGTCTTGTTTTGGGGTCACTACCAATCAAAGTCCTGACTGCTATCCAGAGCTTGGGAGCCTCAGGTTCTGAGTGGGGTGGATGAGGCAGCTGGTAATCATCACAGGCAGAAAGAAGACTGAACCTGGGGTTGGAGGCAGAATATAAATTCCGAATTTCAGAGTGGGGCGTCCATCCGCAGCGGGCTTGACTCGCTCACCCTCCAGGACCCTGCCTGGCTCCTCTCCCTTCCAGCCTGGCTGCGGTGAGCCATGCGCAGCCTTCTTCGGGACTTCAGTTGGATGGGGCTACAACAATTTTTGGCAATTGGCACAGGACACCCTGCCCGCAATGTTAAGAAAAGCCCAACGTGTTGGACTACGTGGCTGAAGTTATAGAAACGTCTCCACGCTGCCGGGCCACAGCGCATGTCAGGCAGGAGGTTCAGTCCACACTGTGCGCCTCCCCCCAGGCAGAGCACGGCAAAGGCCTGCAGCCACACTGGGCCCCGATGCTGCTCCTGGCCCCTGTGAATCAGGCAAGCATCGCTGGCCATTCTGTCCTTCCCTATGGTTGCATCCTGGGTGGCTCTGAGCTTAACTCAGTCATTCCTTTGCCTTTTGCATTAAAAAGAAAATAAAGCCAAATGACATTAACAGACTTCAACATCTTTGAAATGGTCGATTTGCTCAAATGTTTGAGAACCAGGTGCGGAAAACTCTTAGGTGCACGAAAGTCTCCATAAAGGTCTTTCTAAACCCCAAGTCAGTTTTACTGTCTTCCTCTGCTCCACCTGTTCGTGTTTTCTGATTTCCAAGTATGTTCTCCACTGCCCAAGTTGGGATGTTTGTTGATTTAAACCACACAGAGCATATGATAGAGAGAAAACCTGTTGGAGCACATTACTCAAAACTGTCTCCCAGGTTGCAGAAAAACAAAAGGTACCTCCTTGGGAATCCCCACCACAGGGACAGGTCATCAAGACTCAGCACCTCCCCCAATTTCCAAAGCACCCTGACAAACCAGGACTCTTACCACTAGGTGTCAGACTAAACAATCAGGAATAAAGACCACCAGTTCCCCAAGGCCTGCAGCAACAGAACGCTATCACAGGAGGCGCAAAGAAGCATTCCCGAGATATTTGTGACTTCTGCATGATTATTTGCTCAATGATCATTTTTAAACCTGCAGCTAAACATCCTCTAAGGTATCCTTTGTAAGTGGAAGCACGTAGAGTTTGATATTTCTGTGTATATATATATATATATTTGTTTTAACAGATGGAAGTATCTCCAGATATTTTATTTTACCCAACAACTGGAATAGTTTGCATTACCTTCCAAATCAGAGTGATTCAGTCGCACTTTCACAAAGTGTTTTCAAAAATGCTAATACGATGACCTCTTTGGCTAAATGATTAATATGCTGGGATAGAAATGAGATGAACTACCATGGGATGCCTAGGTAAATTTCTCTGCATTTCAGTTTCTTTTTAGGAAAGTCAGAACTGTTCCTTATGAGTTCTGAGAACAGAATGTGTTGCCGAAAGTAATGGAGTCCTTCTAAAACCTTATCCTGTGATATTTCCAAGATACATGGTCACCCTTAAGCAAAGTTATACAAGCACTCATGGTCAATTAATACTATTTTTTCTTTTTTTAGGGCTGCACCCGCAGCACATGGAGGTTCCCAGGCTAAGGGTCAAATCGGAGTTGTAACCGCTAGCCTATGCCACAGCCACAGCCACAGCAATGCCAGATCAGAGCCACGTCTGTGACCTACACCACAGCTCACAGCAATGCCCATCCTTAAGCCATTGAGCAAGGCCAGGGATTGAACGTGCGTCCTCAAGGAAACTAGTCAGATTCGTTTCCTCTGAGCCACGACGGGAACTGTAAATATTACCATTTTTAATCTGGAAAAAAAATCCCAATACCATTAAATCCAATCTTGTTATTATAAAAGAAGGTACCCCATAGCAAAGGTAGCTAATATCTTCAACTAATACGCAGTTCATTAAGGGTGGAGCTGGGAACTGAGATCTCCTCCATAGAGTCACACTCTTCCTTGCCTAATAATGATGTATTTGTCTATCATATGCCTGCAAAGACATACAGAGTCTCTCCCTGGGCAGTTTTCATCTTATTATATGAGTGTTACTACCCTGAAGGTTTATTTCTTGATTTTATTTTGTCCCTCATATTCTGTTTCTCATCCCTACACCCAGATATTAGAGGTGGGGGTATAGAGGAAGGGGAGAGGAAAAGCGTTGGTTAGTGCATGGCCAGTCAAGTTGAAGATGATTGGAATAATCACGAGAAATCTCTGCAAAACCATAGAGGCTTCCTGGGGTGCTTTCTGAAGAGGTCTGACCCAAGTTGCTTTATTATGCCTGGCCCATTTCTAGTAGATGAATGCATTCCTGTCATTGGCTGGTGGGGAGGTCGGGGTGGGGGCAGAGAGCATACTTCTATTTCTTCAGAGGAGACCTGGACATGGTGAACCTGCAGCAGCTACCCCCATGGCATGGACAGATCCAACTGCTGCCCCCTCCTTTGTCCCCCAAGGAGCCACTAGGGGCAGGATGAACGCCACTTTGGGGCTGCCCCAAGCCTCCTGCAGTGCGCCTGGCAGCTACTTTCTTAGCCATCTTTAAGGCCCAATCTTGGGTAAGGTACTGCTCAACCCATTCTTGAGCCACCTTCTCCAAATGCTTCTAGAAAGCGGCCCACCTGGGCACCCACAAGTAGGTCCGCTGCAGCAGCACAGCGCAAATGGGGGAACGCGACCTCAGTAATTATTCCGTTACTGCAAGGCATCTACAACCTTTGCTCTAAACATTAACACCGTGCTTTCCCTGAAAAACACTAGGGTCGGATTCAGCATTTTCCAGCATCCAGGGCAGAGTGCTTGCCCCTCCCCCAGTCAACAGGATTGTTCATACCGAGGAAATGATTTGAGGGTTCTATTCAAGCTGTTAATGCTAAAGCTTTCAAGACTTCTACCTGAGGGGCGGCTTGGCGGGGGAGGGGGCGGGTGCTACATGTCCCTGCACTGCCGGGAGCCTGGTTTTGGCAGGAACACAGAGGCAGCCAGCGACCTTCCACCCCCAGTGTCCTTCCCGTGGAGAGGTTTAGGGAAGTGAATCCCTACCTGCAGCCAACATTTCCACTCCCGTTTTCAAAAGATTAAAAAAAAAAAAAAAAAGGACCGGCAGGTCAGCAAACCCCAGCAGTTCTCCATCCTTGGGATCTCAGCAGCCGACGACCCCAAATCAAATCGATCGTGGGAAACCCCAGGGAAAAGAAGGTTCCATGCAGAGGGCAGGATTACTGAGTGCAGGCTGCAGGGAAGTACCGGGGGAGGGGGCCGGGTCGGGAGGACTTTCCAGCCACTCAGCGTGCATTAAAAAGTTCCCTGTACATGACCCCAGTGGCTCATCGCAGGGAGTTTCTCTGATGAACCCGGGTGCGGGGTTTAGGCTTCTTTTTCCCCCGGCAGAGGACGAGGCCAGTTCTCTTTTCTGGTCTGACTGGCTTGGAAATTCCCCGAGCCTGACCCCGCCCAGGAGAAATCCCCTGCCAGCGTTTATAGGGCGCCGCGGCGGCGCTGCCGAGCCCACAACAGTCCGAGGCCACCGTCCCGCCCGCCCTAGCGACCGCGAGCAGCCAGCGCGCCGCGCAGCCTGTGGCCCGCGCACTAGGGAGCAGCGCCCAAGCCCTCATCGCGCCATGTTCCAGCCCGCCGAGCCCGGCCAGGAGTGGGCCATGGAGGGGCCCCGGGACGCGCTCAAGAAGGAGCGGCTGCTGGACGACCGCCACGACAGCGGCCTGGACTCCATGAAGGACGAGGAGTACGAGCAGATGGTGAAGGAGCTGCGCGAGATCCGCCTCGAGCCGCAGGAGGCGCCCCGCGGCGCCGAGCCCTGGAAGCAGCAGCTCACCGAGGACGGAGACTCGTAAGTGTCGCGGGCCCGGGTGGCGGGGCCGGGTGGGTGCGCTGGGCCTGCAGCCGGAGGCGCGGGGTCCGCGCTGCGGCCGCGAACCGGGGTTCGTGCACCGACCCCCGAGGCCGTGCAAAGGTGCACGGTTGCGCGTGGGAGCCGGGGATTGGGGCCGTGGTCCGGCGGCTCTGCCTTGCAGCCGTGCACACCCCCCACCCCTCTCCCCCCCCTTACCCCCCGCCCCGGCCGCCGCGGGTCCCCTCGGCTGGGGGCGGGGCGGCCACTGGGACGCGAAGTCCCCGCTTGCATAAGGGGGGGCGGGAGTTTCTGCCCCGCTGGCGCGCGGGAGGGGAAGTACAGGGCGTTCCGGCCCGGCGGGAGGGCGGGGCGGTCTGGCCGGCGCCCGCCGCCTGGGGAAGGGGGGGGTGCTGCGGAAAGTCCCTGGGCGCCTGCCAGGAACACTCAGCTCATAATAACCTCGCGGAAAACACCGCGGCCTCGGCCTCCAGAAACCCCGGCCTTGCGCAATCCCCTGCGGGCTGTGCCTCCCTGGGCCCCACGCAGTGTACTCACCAGCCCTGGGGGTTTTCCCTCTCTTCCCCTCAGGTTCCTGCACTTGGCCATCATCCACGAAGAGAAGGCACTGACCATGGAAGTGGTCCGCCAAGTGAAGGGAGACCTGGCTTTTCTTAACTTCCAGAACAACCTGCAACAGGTGCGCTGCTTGCCCACGCCCGTGCCTCTTGGGTTCTGCCTCTCTGACCCCGTGATGGAGCTGGATCTAGCACAGTTATTTCCAATGATTTCTCAGTTAACTGCCCTTAGTCATTATCCGCCCTGACCTTTTACACCTGAATCAGCCAGCATCCTCGAGAGGAAGGAAAAATCCCATTGATTTGGTGAGGCCTTTATGAAGCCCACCTGGGTCGGTTTCCTAGCCCCTAAATCTGTCTGGGAGGAGTGGCACCCACCACCAGGATATCTCTGGACTTCAAGGGGAACACAGATTGTGGGTTTGATCCATGGCTTAACCTTTTTGTCCCTCTTCTGTTGGTAGACTCCACTCCACTTGGCTGTGATCACCAACCAGCCAGAAATCGCTGAGGCACTTCTGGAAGCTGGCTGTGATCCTGAGCTCCGAGACTTTCGAGGAAATACCCCACTACACCTTGCCTGTGAGCAGGGCTGCCTGGCCAGTGTGGGAGTCCTGACTCAGCCCCGCGGGACCCAGCACCTCCACTCCATCCTGCAGGCCACCAACTACAATGGTATGTCTGGCTGCCCTGCGCATCAGAGGGCATGTGACACAGACAAGGGAGAGGTGGGCCGATTTAAGGAGTCCAGGCAAGGCGCAAACTCTGAACATGTATGCATCAAGGCCTTACTAAAACATGTACGCATTGGATGCCTTACTATAAAGTCCATTCGGAACCCAGAGTCTGCGTTCTTCAAATTCAGAAGACTTGGTCCCTTAAAAGAATAGGTGAAAGTTCTGTTTGAGAAGTTAGGATGGAAACAAGTGCTTATATTTTCTTACTTTTGGTCCTCTAGGCCACACGTGTCTGCACTTGGCATCCATCCATGGCTACCTGGGCATCGTAGAACTGCTGGTGTCTTTGGGTGCTGACGTCAATGCTCAGGTGAGTGCCTCAGCCCGCCTCAGTACGGTCACGTGCTGTTGTTGCTAGCAGGACCCTCAGGCTCAGCTGTAAGCATCTCAAATGCCTTTTGGTTTCAGGAGCCCTGCAATGGCCGAACCGCCCTGCATCTCGCGGTGGACCTGCAGAATCCTGACCTGGTGTCGCTCTTGTTGAAGTGTGGGGCTGACGTCAACAGAGTCACCTATCAGGGCTACTCCCCGTACCAGCTCACCTGGGGCCGCCCGAGCACCCGGATACAGCAGCAGCTGGGCCAGCTGACCCTAGAAAACCTCCAGATGCTTCCAGAGAGTGAGGACGAGGAGAGCTATGACACGGAGTCAGAGTTCACAGAGGATGAGGTGAGTCCGCAATGAACTTGTTCACGCCTCTGCAAAAGGCAAGGCTCTCGGGCCCCTAGGGCTCCTCCTTATCCTGAGAGGCTTATCCTCCTCATCCTGAGCATAAGCGGTATTCCAAGAGTAGGTTTCGGGGGGGGGGCTTTTGATTTGGCGGTTGTCTTTCTGAAGGGAAGGATCCTTAAAGGAAAACTTCAGCCCAGGAAGTTAATTCAGATTCGGATTATAGGGAATGGAGTCCAAGAATACTTGAGTTATTTCCAGTAGCAGCCCTCACCTTTGGCAGAGTGCTCAAGTCTAACGTGCCTTTCTTTCCCCTTTTAGCTGCCCTATGACGACTGTGTGCTCGGAGGCCAGCGCCTGACGTTATGAGCTTTGGAAAGTGTCTGAAAGAACATGGACTTGTATATTTGTACAAAATCAAGAGTTTTATTTTTCTAAAAAAAAAGAAAAAAAGAAAAAGAAGGGTATACTTATAAGCACACTGCACACTGCCTGGCCTGAAACGTTTTGTTCCGGCGGATTAGCCCTCATTTTGTTATTCTGGTGAACTTTGGAAAGGCGCCAGGGAGGACCACTGGAACTCAGAACCTCTTTGAAAGGGCACCTTGGTGGGGCTGGGGGAAAGGTTATCCAAGACTTGATGGGACTCTATATTTTATTTATTGCGCTTCTTGGTTGAACCACCATGGAGTCAGGGGTTGAGCCCAGGTGTATCCGTTGAAATGTTGGACTCAGGTGTGCTGTAAAACCCGTCCATGGGGTGGGGTTAAAAGCCACGACCTGTCAAAGTTTGTGTTACCCACCTGTAAATAGTGTACATGATGTATTTTGTTGGTAATTATTTTGGTACTTCTAAGATGTATATTTATTAAATGGATTTTTACAAACAGAGTTCAGACCATTTTCTCTGGGCCGCTGTGGGACTCCTACGCTGAGAGTCATTTGAACCCCAAGAGGAGGCAGAGGTGGAGAACTGTGTGGGAGCATTTACCACAGCCGACCACGGAACCCTTTCAGAGAACAGCTTCTCACACCGTCTACACCAGCCTCCCCTTCAGGCTTTGCAGGCAGCCCCAAACCCAGTGCGTGGGAGGGGAGGCTGTTTCAAGGTGATAGGAAACACCAGTTTTAGGCTTGGGGGGTGGCAGCAAGCTGGTTGGCTCACAGCTGGCAGGCTCTTCGTTGTCACTTGCTTTCATCTTCTTGGTTTAAACTCTTCCAGGACCTCACTTCTGCTTTAGGAAGCTTTAGCCAAAAGGGGTTAGCTGTATTCACACTTGACAGCGCTGGGAATAGATCTTCCCTTTGATACTAGAAGTTCCTGAGGACGTGGGCTGGGGAACAGCGCCCACACTAATGTGTTAGAAATGCCCACCTCTGCACGTTTGGTTTCCCTGATTATAAACTGGGCCATTTGAAGATTGCACAAGATAATCCACATAAAAAGCCCAGAGTGTGCCAGGCACAGACAGCTAAAGAAAAATGCAAGCTGTTGCACAATATCCTGTATTTCACACGGGAAGGAACAAGACCAGAGAGAATGTCCTGTTCAGGGTCACCTTGTGGGACAGGCAGGTGGTTAAGTTAGCTAATACACACTTATCTTCAGGTGGCTAACATCTTTTAGATACCATCCACCTGCAAAGAGCCCTATTTTGTTCCTAGCTGCAGTGCAAAATTGATAATAAAAGACTGGAAAAGTCTTCATCAGCTCAATCTAATTCCACTGAATGATTCTAGGGAAGCAGATGATTTCACAAGAAATCAGTAACTTGTCAAGTTTGCGTTTAGATGCTTTCAAAGTTTTTCTCTGTAAAATCCATCTCTTGCCTAGATAGAGGGGTAAAGTTCTTGGCATTCTACAAAGTACGGAGTGGTGTATCAACACAGCCCATGTCCCCTGGCTTACGCCTAAGAAAACATTACATCACCCCTTTCCTGACCCACATGAGATGTCCAAGAGAATAAGATGCTCACCTTCCTCTCAGACCAAAAAGGAGCTGACATCTCGTGGGTATATATATAAAGAATATCACTGTCGACCGGACTGTCTGGTCACAGCCAGCTCTGTGTCCCTCCTGCAGCCTCTCATCTGGAGCTGAGCACTGAGGTGACCCCTCTACTGCCTTGTCTTCTCTTGGGTGCTGAAATTCTTTGTCCATCCCAGGGCACGGGAACACAGGTGTTACACGATCTAACACGTGGACGCCGGTTAGGTTCAGCTCCTCTGCCGACACGGAGAGGAGGTAAGAAGGCTCCGGGGAGAGAGAGCCATCTCTGATCCCAAGGGACAAAGGTGGGAAATTGGCTCCCAGTTTGGGAATGACACCCTTAGCACAGGCCAGTCAGATGTGCCTTGTAATGGTGTTGAATGAACAAATCACTGCAGGTCTGTACTGGCGGGTTGGAGAAACAGGACAAAGGGGTGGGGACCGCTCTTGCTCAACCTTCTTGGGGACTGGCTTTTGTGACGAGGTATTGCCTTCCAGGCTCATGGCACAGAGGGGCCTCTTCTGACCCACTTGGGCCCAGCCTCCCAGCTCTGTAGACCCCATTCAGCTTCTCAGAGTGGAGTCTGTTGTCTGCATAAACCTGGAGGTAGCTGGCCCCAGTTTCTCACTCTCTGGATTTTCTTCTGATTCTTCATCTCTCTCCTTTTTTTCTTTTTATTTTACACCTACTCTTCTTCCTTTGTACCATTGGTTTTGGGTGGTTGTAGCCTGGAGTTCCCTGAAGACAAATTTTAGAACCAAAACATTCTAGTCTAGAGAAAGTCTTCCTCAAAGTTCTAGGCAAACAAGAACCAAAATTTTCAAAGACAACAGTTCAGCAGACGGGGAGCCCTGCAGGCACTTTGATTTTCTCCAAGACTCTAAAGGTCCTGTCGGGACAGGCAGAAGTGCGGAAGCCTCGGGAAAGAGGGAAGTGACAGGAGAGGGAAATAAAAGTCACGTCAGCAACTTCCTTGAATTGAGTTCCTTGATTCCTTCTGCCTGCCTCAGCCTCGGGATAAATTTCCCTTATAGGCACATGTACTAAGTCACTTCCAGAAAGAAGGGTTTTTCTTTAAAGAGGGAACAAACTCCAGTCTGAGCAATTTGAAGACCTTCACGTAGGGCTGGGTGCTTGGGGGTATTTGCATTGAAACTTCAATTGCTACTGGAAGTGATTAAGTGGTGACAGAACTGAGTCAGTGAGTTGGGTTCTTCCTTCGCCCCCTTTCCTCCCGATTTTCATCAATTCGCTCTAGGTGTAGCTGAAGTTTCATTCGGCAAGAAAGGTCAGAGTGGAACTCCAGTCAGAAACATACCGCCAAAGCATTCCCCAACCTCTGGGACCTGGGCGGGAATATCTCAGGTCACTTCCCCATCGTAGGGGAGCTTCACAGAAACTGAAACTGGATATCCTGTGTGTGTTTGCCTCCTAGAGAATCGCTTCTGTCTCATTCATTCAGTGGCATCATGAAGCACTACTGCTCTCCAGGCCCTGTGCCAGGTGCCAGAGACGCAAAGAGGAAGAAGTCATGGACTCTGCCCCAGCTCAGATGGAGGAAGACGAGCACACAGAAGGCAGGGTAGGTAAGGTGAAATCCAGATCAGGAGGTGAGCTCAGGTCAGAGCCCCCTGACTCAGAATACAGCAGAGGAGAGGAATCAAGCAATTACACCCTACTTAGCTATTAGCCCCTCAGGCCAGTACTCTCTATTCTCTTACCCCATGTCCAGTGACCAGGAGCCTCTTTTCAACAGGTGGCAGGAGACAAAGCTATGCTCAGAACAAAACTAACTTCCGGGCTGGGATTAAAGTGGCCATCCACAGCAGACTGCGCTGATCATTTCTGCACCCTGTGTGCCAGATTCCACAGCTGAGCCTGAAAGCAACGGGTCGCTAGTCTTTGAATTACAGACACATGATGTGCATGACTTAGTCCAGAGCTTTCCAGACTAGAGGTGCACTTGACTGTGCACTCACGTGGCCTGGAGATCTGGTTGAAACACAGGTTCTGATTTAGTTGGTCCAGGGCTGGCCTGACACCTGCCTCTCTAACAAGTGCCCAAACAAGGCCTATGCTCCTGACCCAGGGACCACACTCTGAAGATTATTACTCTACTATTTTGAATAATTTTGAAGAAAATATCCTGTTGGTTATTTGTTTAAGGCCAGAGCTCCCTGCCACCCGCCTCAGTACCATTGCAAACCTGGACAAGCGCTTCTACAGTCACTCCTGAGGAAGATCCAGCGTCAGGCAGCATGAGTCTTTCCGAAAAGCAGGACTGGATCCTAGGACTGGCATTAAAATTGGGGCTGAGGCCCAAAAACCTGCCATTAAACCAGGTAAGTATAATAAGAAAAGCAGCTGACACAATGCAAAGCCAAAAGCATAAACAGCTGAGGTCCAAGAAAAGGACAAAAATCATAAAGGAAATGCATTTCAAGGATAATTTGCTAGTTAAGAAAAGCTGGTTTTAAAATGAGCTTATTTGGAGTTCCCTTGTGGCACAGCAGGTTAAGGATCCAGCATTGTCACTGCAGAGGCTAGGGTCTCTGGGCTATGGCACATGTTTGATCCCTGGCCTGAGAGCTTCTGCATGCTATGGGCAAGACCAAAAAAAAAAAAAAAATGCCTATCAAGTTACCAATGACATTCTTCACAGAACAAAATATTTTAAAATTTGCACAGAAATATAGAAGACCCCAAATATCCAAAGCAATATTGAAAAAGAAAACTAAAACTGGCAAAATCAGACTCTCTGACTGCAGTCTGTACTACAAAGCTAGAGTAATCAAAACAGTATGGTCCTGGCGTAAAAACAGAAATATGGATCAATGGAACAGGATAGAAACCCCAGAAATAAATCCATGCACCTATGGTCAACTAATATATGATGAAGGAGGCAAGAACAGTGGAGGAAGACTGTCTCTTCAGTAAAGTGGTGCTGGGAAAACTGGACATCTACTGTAATAGAATGAAATTAGAACCTTCTCAAATGCCATACTCAAATGGATTAAGGACTTAAATGTAAGTCCAGAAACTATAAAACTCCTAGAGGAAAACATAGGTAGAATACTCTTTAGCATAAATCGCCGCAATATTCTGTTTGATCCACCTCCTAGAGTAATAAGAACAAAAATAAATCAATGAGACCTAAGTAAAAGCTTCTGCACAGCAAAAGAAACAATAAAAAATGAAAAGACAACCTACAGAATGGGAGAAAATCTTTGCAAACAAAGCAACTGGGAATAAAATCTAAAAAGACATGTCTCCAAAGAAGACACATAGATGGCTAAAAAAAACACATGAAAAGATGCTCACCGTCACTAATTAATAGAGAAATGCAAATCAAAACTACAGTGAGGTACCCCAGTTAGAATGGCCATCCTCAAGAAGTCTACAAACCGTAAATGATGGAGAGGGTGTGGAGAAAAAGGAACCCTCTTACACTGTTGGTGGGAATGTAAATTGGTGCAACCACTATAGAGGACAGTATGAGGTCCCTTGAAAAACTAAAACAGAATTACCTTATGATCCAACAATCCCACTCTTGGGCATACATATGGAGAAAACCATAATTTGAAAAGATACATGCACTCCAATGTTCACTGCAGCACTATTCACAATAGCCAAGACATGAAAACAACCTAAATGTCCATCAACAGAGGGCTGGATTAAGATGTGGTACATATACACAATGGAATATCACTCAGCCATAAAAAAGAATGAAATAATGCCATTTGCAGTAACATGGATGAACCTAGAGATTATTATAACTGAGTGAAGTAAATCAGACAAAGATCATATGATATTACTTATATGTGGACTCAAAAATGATATGAGAACTTATTTATAAAACAGAAACAAACACAGATTTCAAAACCAATCTTACAATTATCATAGGTGAAACCATTCGGGGGGAGGGAGGAACTGGAAGGGTGGGAATAACATATACACACTGCTGTATAAAATAAATGATTAACAAAAACCTACTGTATAGCACAGGAAAATAGTTTGTAATAACCGATATGGAAAAAGGAAGAAAACCTGATATATATAACTGATTCACTTTGCTGTACACCTGAAATTAATACAATATTGTAAGTCAACTATACTCCAGTAAATTTCTTTTTCTTTTGTCTTTCTAGGGCTGTACCCTCAGCATATGGAAGTTCCCAGGCTAGGGGTTGAATCAGAGCTGCAGCTGCCGGCCTACACCACAGCCACAGCAACGCCAGATCCGAGCCGCATCTGCGACCTACACCACAGCTCATGGCAACACCAGATCCTTAACCCACTGAGCAAGGCAGGGGATCGAACCCATGTCCTCATGGATACCAGTCGGGTCCATTGCCACTGAGCCACAACGGGAACTCCAATTTTTTTTTTAATGAGCTTATTTGTCCCTTCATATGGAGTTACTGTGGCTTGTGGGAGGGGCCTTGACAGACCTCTACCTGGAAGGAGGAGAGAGGGTGGCCTTCCCTATGACAAAGTCCCCACTATATCCTTATCAGCATAAGAGAAGCCTTAAAAAGAAAAAAATCAAAATAAGCCAAAAAATAGGGGAAAAAGTGAAAAGAGAATATGAGAAACCTTAACAAGTGCTGACTAAAATGCAGCAGGGAAAACCTTAAATAAAGAATAACTTCCCCTTAAATGTTGCCAGCATTTCATGTTTCCTAATTTTCAAAATTTACAGGGTAAAACCTACATGCAAAACACTCTGCAGTTTAAAGGTAAATTTTTGAAAAGCTTCTAAGTTGCCATATGTTCATTTTGTATGATATTTCATTCAAGATATTTTTTTAACTGATGTATGATGCTATATAACATGGGATAAAATAATAGAATAAATTTACTTTTTACGTATTAAACATATAGGGCTTACTACGTGCCAGACATTATTCTAAATGATGTACAAATATTAACTCCTGGGATCCTCAAACCACCCTGTGAGGCAGGTACTGTTATTATTTTCAAGTGTTTGCACAGAAGCTGGGGCACGGCCGAATTAAGAAACTCAGCCCAGGTCACACAGCCAATAAATGGCAGCTCCAGGGTTGCTTGGGCTCTGGGTCCCGGTTCCCAGCCTGGGCTATAAAGCAGTTTCCAGCGTGCAGGGTGGTTCTCACAAACGTGACTTCAGATCATCAATTCTGAATCTGTTTCTCACACATTTGTCACTGATATCCTTCCAAAGTTGGATACATATTACTAAGGATGGTTTGAATTTCCAGCGTCCTGCGTTAATGGAAGACGATCTCGTAGAAACATGATAATGCAGAGCACGCAAGAT
>PVHT021183629.1:12495528-12523944 GCA_004024745.2 Catagonus wagneri | reverse complement strand
GGGGGGGGGAAGATCTAAAATCTTAGGAAACCTCAGTCAACCAAACAATAGCTCGGGACTCAGGCAGATCTGGACCCAAATCCTAATTCATCTCCTCCGGACGTTTAGTGTCAAGTTTCATTTGGTTCTAAATAAAAGGAAATGAGGCCTGTCTCTCCTTCCAGGAGTTTCCAGTTGTGTGGTCTATGTTTGCCTCTGATTGAGGCGAGGTCTACCCGAAGTCACCACCATGAAACGTTTTGGTTAGACTTTTTAAAACTTTGAGTATTTTAATATTCATCTCCAGGGAAGCCAAAAAAAAGTAAGCAAATGAAACTTTTAAGGATGAATGAATGAGCTTCTTTCAGGTGAAATGTTCTAGTGCTGATTCAGTTTTAAGTTGGTTTTTAAAGTTCTCCTTTGTATGCCTTTCCACCCCCATCCTTGGGAGGCAATTCCCAGGCAGGACCTTGCCTGGTGGTCCGCAGAGCCATGTGGTTCAGCCAAGCAGGCAGCCCCGACTTCAAAAACCTTTCTGTGTATTTGCACTTAATTCAGTTGTTCTCTTCCACAAACACAGAGTAAACCTCTAGTTTGAAGGGACGACTAAGCCATAGATATGTAAATATCATGTATTTTACAAGTCAAATGGAATAGGAAGCTTTCAGCTCTTTGAGGCCCGAACTAGGTATCTGCCACCAGCAGACTCACCGCAGAAGGGTCTGTCTGGGTGTAGGCCAACCTTCCCAAGTCTGAAACAGTCCCTGGGGAATCTTTGCACTGGGCCCTCTGCTCATGGCGCCCACAGCACCCAGAGCGAGGAAGGGCAAGATCAAATCTCAATGAGAACTTCAAGTCTGGTTTACAGCGGGTCTTTGAATGCAGGGGCCTGACTGGGCTTGGGGCGCTCTCACCACACGGCAGCTTGGGGTTGCCAACGGCAAGGGGAGGATTTTCATGTGAGGGGTCTGACATACCTCAAGCATGAAGTGTCTGCTGATGCTTCCAAGTAAAGAGTTAATGGGTCTTTCAGGAAACTCCTGTAATGAACAACCAAGTTATTTGCCTGGGCAAGGATGTCCTGGAATAGGATAGTGAGACTGCAATGAACAGTGACAGAATAAAGTCATGTTAATGTAGACAGTAAACGAGAGGCACGAGGGGATAATACTGCCCTTAATTCGATTAGTCATTAGGCCTAGATGAAGGTCTAGAGGAATATGAGGGCACATGACAAGCACATTTTGATAAGTTTAAAAGATTCCAAGACAGGAATCCATGAGCAATGACAGGTGCGGGCTGGGGGTGGGCTAACAGGGACTTTACAGAGAAAACTGTACAAAGGGAACACAGTGGAAGTGGAGGGGGATCAAAAAACAAGTTTTGGGAGTTCCCCGTCGTGGCACAGCAGTTAACGAATCTGACTAGTAACCATGAGGTTCGATCTCTGGCCTCACTCAGTGGGTTAAAGATCCAGCGTTGCTGTGAGCTGTGGTGTAGGTTGCAGACACGGCTCGGATCCTGCATTGCTGTGGCTGTGGCGTAGGCCAGCAGCTCCAGCTCCAATTCAACCGCTAGCACAGGAACTTCCATATGCCAAGGGTGCGGCCCTAAAAAGCAAAAAAAAAAAAAGTTTTACATGTTCTATAATTTTACACGTAATTCACAAGCCTTAGATATAATCACAAATCCCCACTGCAAAGTACTCATGTAGTCTAGCTACTGGTGAGTAATAATAATAGATATCATTCATTTCTCAAACAGTGGCTAAATGACAGTATTTTAGGTATGTGATCACTATGCGGGGGGGGGGGCGGCACGTACGGAATTATTATTCCTATTTCAGCTGAGGTTCAGAGCAGTTTAGTAACTTGTCTGAGGTGATGCTACCAAGAAAGGTGGCCGTGCTGGACTCAAATTCTACCCTCTTCGCCTCTGATGCTCTTTGGTACCCAGCTTGTTCACGGTGAGCCTCCTCATTTGCCGAAGATGTGTGAAGATCCTCAACCACGGCCACTGTCCTCTGCTGCTGTTTGTTAACTTCGAGCGGCTCTGGCTGTCACATTTTACTCTGAGAAGCCATTTACTACTAGTTCTTCTATTTCAGAAAGTTTCCTTAACCGGGAAAGGTGGAAAGGTACCTCCTAAGAGTGTTTACAAAGTCAACGACAGAGTTGGTGTAAAGGCACAGGAAACTCACCAGGCTTTGGTGCAAAAAGGCTCCTGCCACCAGGAGAGAGGCTCCAGACACCTGACCCAGCTCAAGGCGAGGATTCTTGAGAGGAAGCCACAAGCAAAGGAGACAGAAAACTCCACCTCCTACCAACCCGCTGGGAAACCCTGTTCAAGGCAATTTGTGATTAAGTTTAGAACATATTTCCAGGTGACCCTTGGGGGTGGAGATGGGTACAGGGAGCCAACACCTGTGGGGCCTGCGGGGGAGGGAGGCTTCAAGGGGCACATTTCAAAGGACCAGCAGGCACCATCCCTCGTGGCTATCATGACAAAGGTGGCCTCCAGAGTGATCGGCCAGCCACTTGAGGTTCCGACCAACCTGGATCCCACCCTGGGCCCAAATCCGTAGCATCATGTGACCCTGGGCTAGTTGCTTAACCTCTCTGCTCCTGTTTCCTTCTCTAAAGTGGGGTGGTGAAGCACCTTGCAGAGTTGCTATGATGCTTAACTATCATGAATGGGGTCCCCCAAGCTCTGGCAATGTGCCCCACACCTAGCCAGGGCTCAGTAGGTGACGTCTCCCGCTGTCAGGACTACTCGTACCAGTAACAGGAATAGGCGTCTAACAACCCTCCCTTCGGCAGGGCGCCCCGCGAAGCTGCACCCCTCCTCCCATCGCCTCTCAGGGCTGCCCAGGACCTGAGGAACTAGATCCTCTGAAGGAAAAACTGGGGCATCCAGTTTTACTTGGTGCCCTTCCTGACCCTGTCCCTTGCCCCAGGGCTCCACCCTCACCCAGCCCATCTCAGCCTCAGGACACAGTCTCCGATGTGTGAGGGGAGCCTGTTCAAGTGCAGACACAGATCTGCCGCGGGGCTGGACTAAGAGACCCCATCGACGAGGCGCCTGGCCAAAGGTGGGAAGCTGAAGGTGGTTACGAGCGCAGGACCTGGAGTGAGCTGGAGGCTCCTGACCCCTGACAGCCCCGTGAAGCCCTAGAAAGAGCCCCGTGACCAGGTCTGCTTCCGAGGTCAGCAGTGGGCCAGGCTGCAGGCTGCGCAGAGGACAAGCACAACCTGCCTACAGAGTGTGAGGAACACGCCTCCCCTGGGGCCTTGCCAGGAACCCCCGGTTAGCAAGGCAGCTGATCAGGCACACCCCCAGCCTGTCCAGGACCCCCTAATTACAGGGAAAGTGAACTTTCATCATGGAGACCCTACCTTTTCTTCTACCAGCCCGCTCGTAGGGAAGGCAAGGAAGGAAAGAGCCCTCACTCCTGGAGCAGCATTGACTGTGTTTGAGAAAATGAAGGAGGGAGGAGGTCTGCAGACCCACAAAGACACATCCGCGCACCAGCAAGCATAAGGGGAAAAACCACCTTACAGAGCAGTTTGCATAGTAATCCTATCAAGATCCAAAAAACTGCACTAACATGTTCTGCCCGCCAGAATTCTTAGTTATGAGCCAAAAAAAAAAAAAACCTAATTCTGGATAATTTAGGTAAAAGAGATTTGAGAGAGGGATTTGGTGGGCAGCCCTCTGAGTCTCCGGGGGCAGGGGGCTGGGGAGCCAGAGAAAAAGCCGGTGAGCTCATCACTGCAGCCTGAGCTGCTCCACTGGGGCTGGAGCTGGATTCCGTACAGTCCCTCCCACTATTAGCCTGTGATTCAAGGTCTAGGCAGAAGGGTGTGCACGCTGGAGGCTTGGTCATGTGCCCGTGCCAGGGAGGCTGAGAACGTGAGCGCCTGGCATTTTTTGCTTCAAGCTAGGGCAGCCCCCAAACGTAAGAGGTGGCTTCAGATGACAAATCTGAGGGACAAATGTCCCAAGATATTAGGAGGGGAAGTTATCGCCAGGTGATTGGATTCTAGGGCGGATGGGCTTTTTTGGGTTTTTTTGGTAACTTAATATGGAGAAATTCAAACAGACGCAAATATAGAATATTGAAATGAACCTCCACCTCCAGCTTCAGTTATTAGCTCGTGGGCAATTTTGTTTTCTCTTATACTTCTCCTCTTCCTTCACTCCATCACATTAGAAGTGACATCAGTCATCATGTCATAAGTTCATCCTTAAATAGCTTAGTATTTATCCTTAAAAGATAAAGACTATATTTTAAATCCATAATTTTAATATCATTATCACACTTGAAACAAAACTAATTCACAATAATCCAGAGAAATTTCTTTTGCTTTTTTCTTTGTGCATTTCTCTATTACTTTAATTATCAGGAAGAAGAAATAAAGCTATTCTTATTTTTATTTTTAGTCTTTTTAGGGCCGCACTTGCGGCATAAGGAGGTTCCCAGGCTAGGGGTCAAATCGGAGCTACAGCTGCTGACCTACGCCACAGCCACAGCAACGCTGGATCCTTAACCCACTGAGCGAGGCCAGGGATCGAACCCACGTCCTCATGGATACTAGCTGGGTTCATTACTGCTGAGTCACAACAGGAACTCCCTCATTTTTAATTTGTTCTCAAAAACATCAACCCCCTGTTGAACATGGCTCAAAAATCCATTCCTAAGGAGAAAGGCAGGTCAGGGGCCACATAAATATAACCCAGAGTGACCACCGGCATGGTCTGGGTCACAAATAACAGAACCCCCGGAGCAAGGGTTCTGGACACTCACAGAAGTGATAAAGTCCGGAGGTATTAGAACTCATGGGGTGGGGAGTCCCTTGGTGGCTCAGCAGGTTAAGGATCCAGCATCGTCACCACAGCAGCTTGGGTCACTGCTGTGGTGTGGATTTGAGCCCTGGCCCCAAAACTTCCACATGCCAGGGGTACAGCCAAAAACAAAAAAAAAGGGAGTCACCTGGGCCAACACCTGCACCCCTGTCTAAGGAGGACCTTTGTCTGCTTTCTCTCTGTGCCACACAGCAGGAGAGCCTGCCTGGCTGTGACAGGTAGAGAATGGAGATAAGCTCACCTTTCAATCAGCCTTGCATTCTCTTTCTCTCTCCATCTCTCTCTCTCTCTCTCTCTCTCTCTCACACACACACACACACACAACAAGGGAAGAGACCTGCATTAGTCTAATAATATCCCAAGAAGCGAGGCATGTTTTTGAGCTGTCTGACCTTGACCACCCTGCTCTGAATCATGGATGGGGTCTACGCAGATCAAAGACAATGAGCAGAAAGGAGGGCCACTGTGAGCTGGAGAGCCAGTCAGTACGTCCCTCTCTCACACCAGGTCTGCACCGGCACAGAGCTTGGTTTGGGGAAGACCTGGGTGCCGATGACAGTTAGGAAGCCACGTGGAGGGAGTTCCCTGGTAGCCTAGTGGTTGAGGCTTGCTATGGCTTGAGTTCCATCCATCCCAGGCCTGGGAACTTTGGCATACTACAGGCACAGCCAAGAAAAAAAAAAAACTATATGGAGCACATGACGAAGGGTCAGCATGGGGGCCCAGGCACAGCTCACACGCGAGAAGGACCTCTGGGCCACAATCACCGAATCCCGGGCTCTGCACACGGGACAGCCCTTGGCCCATCGCGTTGGAGCTGTGCCTTTCAGAGTCCCAGGATCAACGGCTGCCTGCTTTGTTCCGAGCTCCAGCAGTGCAAGCCCAGCGTGGCGCATAGGACTGTAATGATGAAGGAAGGAGGTAGAAAAAGAAGGGCCTTTGGGTGGTTGTTCCATGACCTCTGCCAGTGCTGGGGCCTCAAGAAGGCCAGACGTGAACAAAAGGGGCGGGGGTGGGGCTTTGCATAGTATTGGTTCAATTCGGAATTTTGAGGAACCGCCAACAACCGCCTGACCCGTCCCAGGCCTTCTACAGATGACAGAGGCAGTCCCCAGGGAGGACAGGGGCCACCCCAAACCAACGCAAGGTGCTGGGAGCACTGAACCAGATCCAGAGAGCCAGCTCTCAGACCCAAATTCTTGCCAGGGTTTGCACAGATGAGAAGGGACAGGGCTTTCTAGCAGGGGAATGAGCTAAGGGTGGGTGTCTACCTGGAGCCCCTCGGGGAGAACACAGGGCTCCTACGGTCAGGCGGCAGAGGTGGCACCAGATTATAGAAGGCTATGGATGTCTGGACTTGACCTACAGGCAATATGGAGCCACACTAGGTTCCTGAGCAGGGAAATCACAAGATAAAGTGAAACAGAGACACTTAGAAGAGCTCAGGATGCAGAGTGAAATAGAGGGAGCCCAGCTAGTGAGCTGCTGCAAATTGCCCAGAAGCAAGAAAACACAAATCCGGATGGAGGTCATGGGAGATGAATGAGGTCCAAGACGTATTGTGAAAAGTGTGGGATATTCCGGCTGGCTCCCAATTGCCGGTTCATCAGATGAGTGGTTGTGTCCATGAGCCGTCAATAGCGCCAGGTAATTTGAAGCAGAGGGGAATTTAACAGAAGCCCACGGGGAATGGAGCGCTCACAAAATGGACAAGAGACTGGAGAGATCAGGTTTGGGGAAGTCAGGCACTGAGGGCTCCAGACAGCCAGAAGGTCACGGCCAGGATGCCAAAGCTGCAGCCATCCCTGCAGATCCTGCTTCTGTAAATGACTTCTAACCACCCACTGTCCCTCAGCTCACACACTTGCTCAGGATCTAGAAGCCCTAGACAAGAACGTCCAATTGGCCAGGGAGAGGTCACGTTCCTGTCACACCTGGGCTGAGGTGGGGCTGGAAGGATCTGGCCCCCCCAACCCCGCTTCCTTTGAGAGAAATAAGCTTGAGGCAGTCTCCTAAAAGGGGGTCCAAGAGCTCTTAGGATTTCACGCTGGACACCCCCACAATGACGACTAGCTTTCACCTGACCCTTGTTTCCAACGCACTGATACGACAGTCTGCTGAGACCTCTGACCACCACTGTTCCTCTCCCCAAACTGCTTTCCAAAATGACCGCCTGTAAGGGACTCCCAGGTATTTCTGTGCTCTGTGACTTCTGTGCTGAATTTGACACTCCTGCAGATAACAGTAAGAGCCTGTCCGTGGGCAGATGGGTGTGTGCTGGGCTGACCATGAGCTCCTGGGACTCCTCAGGATGGTCCCTGGCTCCTTGGGTCCCTCCCTCCCCCCCTCCCCCAGTTCACCTTCATAGAGCCCCAGAGTGAGCCTGACAACACCCTCAAGATGGAGCTTAAGGTGCTTTGGAGCTGTACAAGGTCTTGTACAAGCAGTCCTGACTGCCTGACCTCCTAGTCTCTCTGCATGCTCTTGCTACTCCTGGTCCCTCTTTCTGAAAGGCCTCTGTCCCACACCCACCAGCCCATACATAGGGCTGGGGTTGGCCAACTCCTCTTCAGTCAGCAAAACCCCTCTTTCACACCCCCCGGGATTCCTAAGCACACCGCTTTTGATTCCATCACATTGGTCCATCTCAACCGAAGCATCTCCCCTCCAGGAATATCATCTTTTGTGATATTTACATGCAATGCTTTTTCCCTTTCAGAAAGAAATGGGACTTTGGGTATGAAGCAGAAATCCCCTTTAACCACCCTCTCTGGCTCCCGATCCATTCTGCATACTTTTATATATGTATATGCATGGTAACCAGTGATTGGTACAAGTCTTTGCCAGAGCTGACTTTATCCTCATTTACATAAGGCTTGACACACTCTAGACTGTTTCCTGCCTTCATTTCTCCTACTCAGTGTCATCATCACAACCCGCAGACTGTGTGGTAAACACGTTTCTCTTACCCCTTTATCTCCCTCCTTGGAGGACAAAGCCTGTGTCCCAATGTGGCACTCCATAAGTATTTTCAAACGAATATTTGGATACGAATATGGCTCAAGTGGTATATTCCATACCTCTATGGAGAACGCAAAGTCACAGCACTGTTCCCTTTGCAAACCTGCCCGTCTCCACCAAGTTCTACTTTCTCTCAGTTCTAAGTTTTAAATCTACATCCTTCTCCTGTACCCCCCAACTCCCCATCCAACATCTTCAGTTCTGCTGATCTTTTGGAGAACATCTGAACCAAATTTTGAGAAATACAGAATCAAATGGCTATAAAGGCCCCTTCTCAGCCAGCAGGAATGGCTCAGAGGACCAAATCCCAGGCAATGGAGGAGGAGGGCCCGTGAGAGCTTCCTGGTGCCATGCTTTTCTATACATTAAATTCCTTTTCTTTATAAAGAAGATGCATGTTTCTTAAAAAAAAAAAAGTAGAAGAAACTAATTCAACTAGACTTCCCTTATCCAAACACAAATTCATCTTAGCCTCAAGGGAGCTCTCAAAGTTTCCATTTTGAGTATTTCTTTCCTGACATGCATCTTTTCTTTTTACAGTTGTATATATGTAATTTTATAATTTATTTCATTTTCTTTTATTGTCTTTTTAGGGCTGCACCCATGGCATATGAAGTTCCCAGGATAGGGGTCCAATCGGAGCTACAGGCGCCAGTCTACACCACAGCCACAGCAATGAATGATCCTTAACCCATGGAGCGAGGCCAGGGATCAAACCCAAGTTCTCATGGATCCTGGTCGGGTTGGTTACCACTGAGCCATGATGGGAACTCTTATAATCTATTTTAAAATGCAGTGTTATAAATATGTAGTGTCCATGTTATAAGTTATCTAAGCCTAAGTCTTACTAGTTGTGGCATAATATCCAACAAGTTAATATTATAAATTTTTTTTTTTTTTGGCTTTTAGGGTTGCATATTGGAGGTTCCGAGGCTGGGAGTCAACTTGGAGCTGTAGCCACCGGCCTACGCCAGAGCCACAGCAACCCCAGATCCAGGCTGTGTCTGTGACCTACATCACAGCTCATGGCAACGCCAGATCCTTAATCCACTGAGCGCGGCCAGGGATCAAACCCACATCCCCATGGATGTTAGTCAGGTTCATTAACCACTAAACCACGACGGGAACTCCAATATTATAACTGACCTAATTACTTCTCTAATATTAGATATTTAGTTTATTCCTTTTTTTGAGTGGTGGAAATAATGTTGCATATGGAGCTTCTTATGCATTTAAGGTTATTACATAGGATGGTGTTTCCTAAGAGCATGTACTAGGCCAAAGGGCACAAGCTTGCAAAATTCTTACCCACATTGCTAAACCCATGCCCTTTCAGAGAACAAAGCTCCCTCATACGGCCAGTGGGTTAGTCACTCTTTCTACAACAGCACTTTTTTTCTTCATCCTGGATGTCATACATTCTTCAAGTCAGTTAACTTGATAGGTGGAAAAATCAGTCTTCTTTTAAATGTGCATTTCTTTGATTAGTAAATCATTTTCAATTGTTTAATAATCAATTGCACGTTTGTGATTTGTCTACTCGTATCCTTCATTTATTTGGAATCACACCGTATCATTAAATGGAAAAGGAAAACTGTAAGAATTTTAATACTTTTATACTTTGTCACCTTGTCTATCAACATATTTCACCAGGTATTCTTTTAATTTTTAAAAACTTTGTAACTGCAGCACCAGACTTAGTTTGGTCATGATGTTCATTTCAGGCAAACTGAGTGTTTTCTCGTGCTTGGTTCCCAAGCAGAGTATATTTTGTCCCACATAGTACACACTATTTCTGTGATATTCCTGGGAAAGGATTTCATTGCCTACATTTCCATGGAATGCAGAGGCCATCAGCCTTTGCATAAAGGCATATTTCCCTCGTTGCCATAGGAAAGTCTTCCCTCAGCTCAGTGTGGCTTTTTTAATGAAATCAAGCTTTTCTTACATGCTTATTTCCCTTTTAAACTTAGAAAGTCCTTTCATCTCCAGTGATTATATTACTTATCTTCTGTTTTCCTTTAGATTTTTTTTGGGGGGGAGGGTTGTTTACTTTTTTAGCATCTAACTCTTATCCCTCTGGAATTTATTTTGGTGGGGTGGCTCTAGGAACAGTTTGGAAATCTGCAACAAGAGCTCTATATAGACACTCCCTGACCCACTTTAGAGGCAAGTGGGTCAGGGAGTGTAAATTTATTACCTTCGAGGAAATAATACAAAATGAAAGACTTGCAAAGATATTTATAGCGGTTCGATTTATAATGCAACAGTGTAGAAAGCCCAGATATCTACTTGCAGAGGAAAAGTTAAGTAAACTGTGACTTGGAATAGGAAAAAGAAAGGTGTGTTTGATGAATTTTTAAAAGAATACAAATGTGTCTATCCTGTGCTTACACTTACAATGAATTGTGCAGGAATATAACCAAGACTGGGGAAAAAAACCACAAGGGGCAAAGTCGTGATTGCATCACTGACTGCTGTTGGACAGGTGAGTGGTCCCTGGCTGTGTGTCCCTTCCTTGAAAGGTATTCAGAAAGGGGATCTGGAGATGGGAGGGGGGCCCCTGGGTGAATTATTTTCCTTTTATAGTTAAATTATATCAGTATCAGCAAAAGGATTTAATTGAAGTATAGTTGGTTTACAGTTTGGTATTACTTTCAAGTAAACAACAAAGCAATTCAGATAATATATATATATAATATATCTTCTTTTTCAGATTCCTTTTTTTTTGCCTTTTTGTCATATTAGGGCTGCACCCATGACATGTGGAGGTTCCGCCGGCCTATGCCACAGCCACAGCAACATGGGATCCGAGCCACATCTGCGACCTACACCAGATTATTAACCTGCCAGATTATTAACCCACTGAGCAAGGCCAGGGATTGAACCCGCAACCTCATGGTTCCTAGTTGGATTCGTTAACCACTGAGCCACGACGGGAACTCCAGATTCTTTTTCATAACAGGTTATTATAAGATACTGAATATAGTTCCCTGTGCTATATAATAGGTCCTTGTTATTTACCTATTTTATATATAGCAGTGTGTATCTGTTCATCTCGAATTCCTTATTTATCCCTCCCTCCCTCAGCAAAAGATGTATTACTTAAGACAGTAGCTACCTGACATTTGCAATGGCTATGTTTCAAGACCTGTGCTAATCTTCAAACATGCATAGTAGGAAACATCCAGCTCCTCAGCCCCAGAATCATGTCATCACAGAGAGTCCCTGTGTATCTTGTGCTTAGTCTAACATCTTTTCAACCATCGCTAGTTTATCTCACATGATGTCCTTTTTCTCTCTACAAAGAAAAACTGGTACTTTCTCCCCCACCATCTTGCAACTTCACAAGAGCTAACCTGTAGCCAAGATGAGCGGGGACCAACCAGCCTTTGATAAGAGTCAGGTGCTCTGTAGACAGCCAGGCTCACTCACCAGTAAGTGATGCTCACTCCAGCACTGGTCTGGAGGCAGATTCTAATTATCAGTCTTGCAAAATCACTATCCTAATATCAGGTTTGCTCTCAAATGGTTGAGTCTGAAAATGTCAAATCCATAACCATTTCTGGTGTTCTGGAATAAGAAAGAAGTGGAGATAGACTGTTCCATTGTGGTAGAATGTGCCATCCCAGGAAGTCTGCCTCCTAGAATCTGTGCCCTTGGGTATTCACCACCCCCCCTCCCCGGTCCCTGGCCTTGGCCATGTGCCTGGCCTTGGTCAAAAGGACTTTAAGGAGGCATGATACAGGAGCAGCCATGATAAGTGTTTGTGCTTTCAATCTGTTCTCATGGAAAGCTCCCTCTTAGGACCCAGCTGCCGTGTTTTAAGGAAGTTCTGGTGAGCCAGGGGGAGTGTGGAACCTCCTGGAAGAATGAGGCAGCTCAAGAAAAGGAACAAAGATCCCCAGCTGAGCTCCCAGCAAAATGCAGCTACCCAAGTAACACCCTACGGAGCAGAAGAACCACCCAGCCACCAACTCACATGATCCTGAAAAATAATACATGGAGGTTGTTTTAAGCCACTAAATATTGGGGAAGTTTGTTATACCGTAACAAATAACTGAAACACATGGAAACATTTGCAGTGCATACTGCAGGAAGTTTAGACAGAAAGTAAAATGCAAAAGAAACACATAGAGATGGGGTCTGTAAGAAAATGCATGATTATATCATAAGCCAAGATCAAGAGACACTTTAAAAGTATAGAAAATGTTTGCTGTTCATTGGGTTACCTTTGAGAGGTGGGGGGTTATGCTTGAGGCATGTGGCAGTTTCCAGGTCAGGGATCAAACCCACACCACAGCTGCGACCTAAGCCACTACAGTGACAACACTGGATCCTTAACCCATTGCGCCACCAGGGAAAGCCATCCATGGGTTACTTTTTAAGTGTATATATTTTTTGAAAGTATTGTAAGGAATTTCAAAAAGTCTATCCTGGCTCTTGTTCTCAAAAATTTCCAGTCCTTGGGACAAGCAGTGCCAGGCAGCTCTTGGAAACAATGCTTGTGACTCCCAGCCCAGAGAGGGACTGGCCAAATGGGAGAAATCCTGGGGCCAGCCAAAGGCCAGAGGCTTCCAGGAGAAGCAACTGACCTCCTCTTTTTATGGAAAGGCAGCTCTCAGTAAGGAAGACGTTTCATTATCAAAACAACTATGTACGTGTGTGCGTGTGTGTATGTGTACGCAAGAAGTAAACCAGCCTTCGAAAATCCCCCACTCCTGAATCCCTGGGTCTAGGGCAGAACTGGGCTCAGTTCCCAGGCTATGGGACCCTTGGGGGACTCACGGACAAGTCTTGAACGCTTTCAATTCTTCCAGTCTGCTCCAGACCAAATTACACCGTGGTTGCCATCGGTAAGCCGGTGACTTGATGTAACACGTACAGCTGGGATGGCCTAAAGCTGACTGAATTCCTGTTGGCTGCGATATACCGTGTGTGAGGCCTGTGTAAAATTAGGAAAATTACAGCACTGTCAAGGAGTGTGACCTCTGGGAAGGTACTTTTTAAAAATAAATAACTTAAGTAACTTTGCAAAACAAGCTACTACACAGAAACATGAAACTCTATTTCTACCCTCCCAATTTCTTGATGAATTAGAGGTAATTCGATAAGAGAAAACGGATATTAAAGAATAAACTACAAAACCATTGATGGTGCGGTCAGTGAAAGCTTTTTTTGAACAACTGCCTTTGTGACTTAATGTCCTATTCATAGGCAAGCGTTTTGTTGGCACTATCGCTTCTAGTTTGTGAAAGGAATTAATAATTCAACATCCTCTGGTTTTCCAGAAGAACATGCTGGCTACCAGGCCCGAACCAGCGTGTGATCCTCTGCAGAAGCACACCCTCTGGTCACTGAGCCATTCCAGACACAACCATTTCTGAAAAGGTGAGCATGCTCTTCCTGCCAACCAAAGAGTCCTGCAACTGAGCTTCCGGGGGCATTCAGCAAAAATTTTAGGTGTCCGGTTCCTGGTTCAGTCCCCTTATTTAGAGAGAACAATTCTGTTTGCGAAACTTCTGGTTCCCTTTGAGAAATGAAGAAGTGCTGACTCACCTTTCTGAGGCACTCCTGCAATGAGCTTCCTAGATTTCCCAAGACTTTTTCTATTTCATTTTTCCTAGATTAAGAAATTAGTACAATGAGTGGTCTAGTAAATGTCACAGAAGATAGGAAAGGCCCTGGTGTTGACACTAGGACTGCTTCAGGTTCAGGAAGTTCTAAATTACACACGCTATGGGCTCCATTCACCGACACAGGAAAGAGTGCCTGGCCCCCAACCCCGGGTGACGTGGCAACTGGCTGCCCAGGGTTGACTTTCCTCCCAAATTCTCTCCTTCAGTGGTTACTCTGAGTTTTAAGGACTTTAAGGACTTTTTGTTCTAGCTGCTCAGTGACCTGAGCCTCTGTGATCTTGATAAGAGAAGGCACTTTTCCTATTTTTTCTGGCTTCCTAGCCCTGGATCTTGGCTTGGTTTCCAGCCTTATTGTTTCAAATTCTGTTTGAATAACCAAGCTCTCTGATGAGGGTGCCACGACCCTCCCTCTAGCGGCAGCGCCAGGATGGGATGGGGGGCAGGGCTGGGTTCATCCCTCATGGTGTCCTTTGACCCTGACTAGGAGCCATGAAGTTGTGGGTTTGATCCCTGACCTCGCTCAGTGGGTTAAGTATTTGTCGTTGCTATGAGCTGTGGTGCAGGTCGCAGACGTGCCTCGGATCTGGCGCAGGCCAGCGGCTACAGCTCTGATTCGACCCCTAGCCTGGGAACCTCCATAAGCCGCGCGTGCAGCCCTAAAAAGACAAAAAAAAAATTTTTTTTAAGAAAAAAGGGCTTCTGGAGGCGGCACTTAACTTTCATCAATATGCCAGTATCATCCCTCCCCAGGTTCTGAACAACAGTTTTTAACAAAGCGTCTTTGACCTGAGCCTCTAGGTCTTTGGCCAGGGGTTTAGAAAAGCCGCTCAGAAAATAGCTCATTGCCAGCAAAGGGCAGGGTTGGATGCAAGGGTGCTGCCAGGGGCGAGATTGCCACCCGGGCCCCTTCCTTGTCTGTGAGATTAGGGTGATCGAGGGATTTGGTCAGACGCTCACCAGCCTCCCACTTGCAAAGTCTAGAATCTTTTGCTTTCCAATCCCTGCCCCCATCCCCCAACGTACATCTGTGCACCTGGGGAAGAAGCCCCAACAGGATTCAGGTGACTCATATTACCGTAACAGGATGCGTTTTACTATGGCTTTCTGGACCTGGAAAAAACCAAGCGTGCCAAGGTTGGACCAGCCTGTGAGCGTTTCCTGTTTCTCCGAAAGCTGACAGGCCGGTGGACAGCATAGGACGATTAAGGCAGGACAAAAAGGACAGCAGCTCCTGGAGGTGACCCACCTCCCGGGGTTTTTAACGCTGGGCTCAGATTCCGGGCGGCTCATTGGTGGTTGATGCAGGGTAGGTGTCACCCCTGTTCTACCATTGGTAGAGCTGGTGGGAGGAGGCGGGGTTAATTCTCAGTCAGGAAGCTCCCGAAGCGCCTGTAGCAGAGGCGCTGACAAAGAGGAGGTCAGACCCGGGATGGCGGGACCGAGACGGTGCCTCTGAGACACGTCGTCGGGAGGCCTGGGCTTGGCATATTCATCTGTCAGTTTCCTGCGGGACACCCCTCGCGGGACGTATTCAGGCTTCCAGACTCCAGGCCCATCACTTCCTTTAAATAAAATGACCTGGGATCTAGTGGGCGCTGGGTCCTTCAGGATGGAGGGAGGCCCAGGTGGAGGTCGTTTTGACTGGATACTGTGGGAATGAGGGCTGGATAAGAGGAGAGGGTCTGAAATATCCGTTGTGCACATCAGTGGTGTAAAGGCAGGAACCAGCTGTCTCCCGCTGGGTGGGTAATTTAGAGAGAGTTTAATAAAGCCACTGTTTAGAAAGGCGAGGGGCAGGGCCCAGGTCCCCCAGCAGCCTCACTGACCTCTGAGGCCTGGCAGGATGGGAGGGTGGCACAGAGGGGACCTGAGCCTGGAGAGCTTTCAGAGAGGCCTCGCGCTCTCCCACCGATCATTTCCACCGTCCCCCTAGGCTGAGCCTAGCTTGGACCTTGGGGTGGAGAAGAGGGGCCTGGATTCAGGTGACTCATATTACCGTAACAGGAGAGGGGAGCAGGAGGGACAAACACGCGGCTAGCTAATGTTTAAGTAGTTTGTTTTGTCTTTGCAGTTTAGAGATAACCGTTAAAAAAAAAAAAAGCAACTGCCTCCAGGAGTTTCCACTGTGGTGCAGTGGATTAAGAACCTGATTGCAGCGGCTTCAGAGGCACTCATTAGATCCCCTCCTGGGTGGAGTGGGTTAAAGGATCCCTCCCTTGGCCTAGGTTGCAGCTACAGCTCAGATTCAATCCCTGGCCTGAGAATTTTCATATGCTGCAGGTGTGGCCATTAAAAAATAATAATCACCTGCAATGAGTTAACGTCCTCACACTGGATCTGCTAGTCCTCAGACTGTTCATGGCGCCTGAGCTTTCCTCGTATGCTCCCCCTGCCCCCTGGTTGCTGCTCATCATCGCTGGCAAGCTGGAGCAGGCCCGGCCCTCTTTCCAGAAAAGCCCTGGATCACAGTCATTGTCCCTTTTCTGGGCCATTCTTATGCAGAGTCCCAGATGAAGGAAAGCACCAGTGGCTGCAAATTACTAAAAAACGAAAACAAGCATACTCTTATCTCAACAACCTAAAATATTAAAAGGAATTTTGCTTTTACAAAACCCAGTAAACCACCTGCAATTGTACCTGCCAAGCAAAAGTGCACCTTTGTAAGCAGAGGAATGAGGAAACAGGTTAGGGACACTTGATCTCATGTTCAGAGCAGAGCTTTAGGGACCAGTCTCATTTTCTGCCCATGGGAGTCAATAGCCTAAAAAGAACTGAAGGAAAGTAACATTTATTAGACACTTCCTAGCTGTGTAACCTTGGACATGTTTCTGAACCTCTCTGTGCCTCTGTCCTTTAACAGTAAAATGGGAATAATCATACTGCCTTTTAAGGGTTTGTGAGGATTAAATGGCTGCATCACTGGAAAGTGTCTGAATGGTGTCTGGAATACTAAAATGGTCAATATTGGCTATGATCGCCAGCCAGCCCAGAGGCAGTACACAATCTTGGTTTCCCACCACAGCAGACTGCAACTTCCAGGTTGCCTCAACCCCCAGAGCGAGCCAGCCTGTAAGGCGGTCATGAATCTCCTGGCTTTCACTCCCTGGGGAGAGATGTCCCAGAACTATTTCTCTGAGCCCTGCCTCCTCTAGCCCACATTGGATTTAGAATAACTACAGTCTTCTCCTAGATGTAACATCCTGAATCTTGTTTTATTCTTTTTTTACAGGCACACCTGCAGCATATGGAGGTTCCTGAGCTAGAGGTCGAATCACAGCTGCAGCTGCAGGCCTGCACCACAGCCAGGGCCACACCAGTTCCGAGCCCTACAACCTAGGCCACAGCTTGTGGTGACGCCAGATCCTGAGCAAGGCCAGGGATCCAGTCCACATCCTCACAGGCACTGTGTTGTGTTCTTAACCCACTGAGCCACAATGGGGACTCCAACATCCTGAATCTCAGGCCTCCGACCCCACACTGCACTTGAGTGCTCTGCTGGAGGTGGAATGGATAAAAATAAAGCAACCAAAATGGGTTTGCCAGGGTCCCAGGGGAGCTCCTTAGCCTTGTGGAGTCCTGGTCTGCCCTCAAAGTCAAGCTGCTGCAGGGAGGGGGCCATTAGCTGAAGAGAACACTTGAACTGCTGAGGATGGAGGATGAAGAGAGGTGTCTCATCCCAGCCAGGCTCTCAGGTTGCAAGAGGAAGCAGGGATCCTGCACCATCCAGCCTTGCAGCAGCCCAGGAGGGTCTTCCCCAAGGTGACACAGACCCTGGAGACCACAAGGCACAGAGGGAGGAGGTCAGGTGACTGGATGTGGAGCAACCAGCTCCTTTTACAAAGCTTCTAATTGTAGCTGAATGTAGAGGAAAGTGCCCCAGACAATAAGGGGCCCTGGGAACTGAACACCCTCAATGGGGGAGATAAAAATAAAACTGAACACCTCAATGGGGGAGATAAAAATAGAAATGGAGCTCTCCAGCCCCACCTCTGCTGAGGAATGTCTGTAGGCCACCCTCGTAGCAATTACACAAACTACTTTGATTAAATGAGATGCCCTGAGAGCAGGGCCTAGTACTGGCCAGGCAGGAAGCAAGTGCACAGTGAATTTGTTCCCTTACCTACGTGCACTCATATACACAACCGCATTTGGCCTCACCAAGAGACTGTCTGCAAATGCCAAGCACCTACTATGTGCTGGACACTGTGCAAGGTTCAGGGGACCAGGTCCAAGAGCCGGCCTTGGCCTGTGGGAGCTTTAAGACTAGTGTTTTAGACATTCTTGAGCCCAGGAACGAATTGGAGCCCCAAAGGGAGCCCTGGGGAAGCGCTCCAGAGCTGGGGGTGCTCCAGGGATGGGACGCCAGGTGGAGGGAAGAGTGGGCAATGCAGGAGGGGCGCAAGCTTCAGGGTGACTGTGGACAGCAGGTTAGGAGGAGGAGTGTCTTTGAGCAGTATTTCCTTGTTACATACTTTCTTCTTTTGCCTGCACCCCGTATATGGATGTTCCCAGGCCAGACATTGAATCTGAGCTGCACCTGCAGCAACAAGGGATCCTCTAAACCGCTGCACTGGGTAGGGGATCAAACCCTCACCTCCAAGCTCCTGCAGTCAGATTCTGAACCCACTGCCTCACAGCAAGAACTCCAGGTACGCACTTCCTTGATCTACTCCTTTGGTAATTCCTGGAGAGGCAAGGCTTCGGCTGCTCAGCCCTGCAGGCCTCCCTGTGACTGGCACGTGGTAATCCCAGCTCGGGGGCCACTGTCACGGAAGGGGATGGCAGCGCAGCCTTTGCCCCAGGTGGCAGCACAGGTGGGCTGGAAGAATCAACAGAAGAGTCCTGCCCTCTGAATTCCAGGGTAACATTCCAACCGGTCAGAGTCCTCTGGGGCCAAAGGTTTTCCCAGGGGTGGCTGCGAGGACTAACTCCAGGGCAGGATCTGGGCTGCCGCCCATCACTTCTTCCCTCCTGCCCTCTAGTCACCCTTCTCCAGCTTTGGGAGCAGGTAGCCAGTCCCCTCCACTCCAGGGCTTTCGGCGGGATGGCCCTGGGCCGTCAGGTAGGGTGAGGCGGAGGAGGGTGGAAAGGAACGCTTCTCAGTGGTCCACCCCTTGGGTGGGCATCCCAAGCTAAGCCATGCGTTCATCTCCTTTGTGATGAGATCCAGCTTCAGCCTCCTCTCCAGCCACACATTTGCATGAAGAGTTGGGAGACTGGCTATGGGGGAGGGAGACAGGGTAGCCCTGAGACTTGAGACCTGGGGATTGGTAGCAATTTAAATTTTGCTTCCGACAGAGCAGGCTTGGAACAAGGAATGTGTATCAGAACACCTGCTACATGCCAGGCACTGTGCCAGGCCCTTTGCATATGTCCTCATCTAATCCTCACCACAACTTTACGACGTAAGCAATCTAGAACCATTTCACAGATGAAAAAACTAAGATTCGGGGAGTTTAACTTCGTTGCCCGGAGTCACACAGCCACCTGAGGGGGGTGGCCCTGGTTTTATTGAGCACATTGTCCTTGCAGACTGAGGGTCCCTCAGCAAGAGCTCTGGGGGCCCGTGAATGCCTCAGGCTGGACCAGGAGCCGCGGCCTGAGGAACAGTGTGTGAAAGGCTGGCTTGGGACTGTCACAGACAGGCTGGGGCTCTGGGTGCCCCAGGAGCCCACGGAGAGCAATGGAAGGGATTTATTTGCACAGGTCACCTCACTCCCCACCTGAAGTCAGCAAGGGTCCCCAAGCCTGAGACTCCAGCGTGGGTGAAGGCTGCTTCCCAGCTGATGCACTTGAAAAAAGCCCCTGCCTCTACTCTGGGCCGCAGAATGCTGTGTAATTTCCTCTGTGGGTCAGTCCTAAACCAAGTGCTATGACGGGGCCATGAGTCAGGCTCAGCCTGTCACTGACAAGCCACCAACTGCCAGCTGCTCCCTGCCTTCTCCCTTCTCTGCTCTGTCCAGCACAGGAGAGGTGGGGGCCCTCCAGGGATGGCCAAGCAGGCACCCACTGAGGGCCACACCAGACCCCGAGCGTCAGGATTCGGGAGGAGTTCTGAGGTACGGCTGGCGTGGCCGTGTCTGAGGCAGACCCTCAGCCAGCTCCCGAGCAGGTCAGCCACAAGCTCCCAAGTCAGGAATCGAGGTGCCCCCGGCAAGCTGTTTGAACTGGGCCTGGCCACCCCAACTCAACTCCCAAGTAAGAAAGTTTTCCACCTTCTCCTTAAGCTCGGGAGTCCTGCAGGAGAATGGGCTCCTCTCAGAAAAAGACACTTCTGAGTTCTCATTGCAGCTCATGGTAACAAACCCAGCTAGGATCCATGAGGACACAGGGTTTGACCCCTGGCCTCATTCAGTGTGTAAGGATCCGGCATTGCTATGAGCTGTACTGTAGGTCCCAGATGCGGCTCGGATCCCGTGTTGCTGTGGCTGCGGTGTAGGCCGGTGGCTGCAGCTCCGATTCAATCCCTAGCCTGGGAACCTCCCTATGCTGTGGGTGAGGCCCTAAAAAGACAAATATATAAATAAAAATAAAATTTTTAAAAAAATCAGTGGTTACTTCAGCTGCCTTTAAGGAATTCACCACACCCAGCCAAGGCTTTGAAACTCAACAGCTTTTGAGTTTTGGAAAATAAGAAGGAAAATCTTTGGATTCCTTGTTCTGAGCTGATAGTGGCTCACCGAGAGCTCTTCGGGTGGGGAGGCACTGGCTGGGGCGCCAGGCTCACTTCTGCGCAATTTAAAGCCACGTGCTCTGTGTCACCAAGACTGTGACTCAGCTCTGCGCTTGCCACGGCTCACTCACAGCGGGACCAAACTGCTCTGTAGGCACTTTTCAAAGCAACAGCTCTCCACCTCCTGGAGGGAAAACCAGGATACACAGAAGGGTCTTTGCAGCTGCCCAGGGGACAGGCCCTCAGAGCTAGGACTGGGATGTGTTTTGTTCTGGGTCTGTTAGGTGATTAAATGAACAACAGAAAAAAAAGAGGCCAAGCAGGTGCAAACCCTAAAGCCCATACTTTCCCACGGAGGTACTCCTGGCTGTCCTGCTTCTTAGCAAAGAGCAGTGAGGCACGTGTGGGCCCCGGGAGGGAGCCGGGACCTCCACAGAGGGAGCTGCCAGCAGGCTGGGGGCAAAGAGGTGCATGCCCCACGGACTCGCCCTCCCTCACCCCAAGAAAGTGGGGTGGCCCGCAGCACTTTGAGGGAATGAGGTGGCTCCATATCTGGGCTATTTCTGGAATTATAAGGTTTGTGTTGGCTGAGACCCTCAGAAGAGGTTTCTTTTCTTTTTTTTTTTAAATTGTATTCCTTACCCAAAAAGAGCCTGGTAGCCAGGATGCCCTGACAGAGTGAGCAGGCAGCTCCCCACACTGCCGGCTCCACCAATGCCAAGGCATCCTCTCCAAGGCTTAAAATCTTCACCTTCAGTTGGGCCAGTGGGTCAGACAGCAGCTGCCAACACAGCGCTTCCCCACTGCAGAGAGAGAAACCCAGGCCTTTTGGCTTGGGTTGGCTTTTTTTTCTTTTTTTCCCTTTTCTTTTCCCTTTCCTTTCTTTGCCTTCTCCTTAGTTAACCTAATTGTCAACCTGGCTGACAGAGATCAGAAGCCAGAGAGGGCGTGGCACTCATCGCAGGCGTCCAGTGGAGGCGAGGGCTCGGCAACAGGAGAGAGTGACAAGTAGCTCCTGAATGCACCCACGAAGCAGGCAGATCCCTTCCCACTTGCTTCCCTGGACACTTCGTTTCCAAGGTTCTGCCTGGGAGATACCTCTAGGGCAGAAGGGAACAGAGGTGGGGAGGGGCAGGGGGGGACACCAAGGGCTGGGTCCCTCAGAGAAAAGGCTAACAAGAACATCAGTTCAGTGTTGTTCGGTGTATTAGGCTGATCACATTAACAGCTAAAACGTCAGAGCTTGGTGGATCAGGAATACAGCCGGTGTTGATGCTCAGCTGGAGAGTTCAAGTTTGCTCTGTGCTTGGGGCCAAGATGTCCCCAGGGTGGGATTTTTTATTTGCTGGGACCTTCCACAGAAGTGTGCTTTTACCATTCCCTGCACCATAAACAAACAAAAACTCTCCTGGCAAAGAGTTTGCAAAGGCAGTTATCTCTAAAAGGAAACTGGGACTTTAGTTTCCCACAAGAAGCTCAAGGAATTGTGATTACTCAGAACTCCCTCTCGAAATTCTTGCATTCTTGCGAATGTTTGAGAAATTCCCAGTGCCTCCTGTTGCCCTGAGTGCGAGAAGCCAGGAATATGCCGACTCACACACAGTAGTGAGCGCTTTCGGGCTCATAGCAACTGCCTAAACTATTGCATAACTGCAATTGTGTGTGTGTGTGTGTGTGTGTGTGTGCACGCGCGCGCACGCGCACACGCTTTACTTTGATAAGAGGAAATGCAAATAAAATAATGACTTCTGGTAAAATTATGCCTAAAAGATGACTTTCTACTCTCTTTGCCTCAAAAGGCCTCCTCTCAAGAGCTCTTCCTCAGGACTTTATTTCCCAGAGCAGTTTTCCAGGATTGCTAAGGAACATGTGACAGCCTAAGTCATGAATTCCATGAGACCCCTAGTTTTGGGCTCAAAGTTTCCCTCAAGCCCAGGGACTCTCCAGGCTAGAAGAGCCTCTGGCCACCAGCCAGCTTCCAATGCAAAGGGCAACTCCAGTCATGAAAAAGACCTGGGAAGTCTTGCCAAATCCTGAAGCCTCTGCCAGAAAAGAATAAAGGGCCTGTGTAAATCTGCCCCCATCTCCCCAGGGAGAGAGCCGGCTCACCTTGGCTACCTGCAACCATGGAAGATGAGTGGGTGGAGGCTGGATGTGTCCAGGGAGGTCTAATGAGGGGGCTGCTAGGAGCCCAAGGAAGGCTTCTGCTCACGTCTGCTGCACCACTCAAGACGGAACAGCCACTGGGCAGCAGAGATTTCCCAAAAATAAGGTTTCCTAGGATTCTCTGCCTAGGTGAATGTAGGCAGGTAGATAGATAGATGTCTCAATTTCTTAAGAATGGCCCGTTTGGAAAGAGATTCAACAGCCAGAAAGCAAACTTATGGCTGCCAAAGGGGAAAGCGGGTGGGATTAACAGCTATACACCATACTGTATATAAAAGAGATAACCAACAAGGACCTATGTATGGCACAGGGAACTATACTCAACATTTTGTAATAACCTATAAGGGAAAAGATCCTGATCTATACATGTAAACTAAATCACTGTGCTGTACACCTAAAACTAACCCCATGTTGTAAATCAATTATACTTCAGTAAAAAATAAAATTAAAAAGTTAAAATGACCTGTTTTCTAAGAAAGAAAGAGAGAGGGGGAGGGAGCAAGGAAGGAAGAAAAGTAGGAAAAGAAAGAACGGAGGGAGGGAAAGGGGGAGGGAGGGGAGAGAGGAGGAAAAGGAGGCAGGAAGTCGGAAAGGATGAGAGGAGAAAAGGAGACATGAAAGTTCTAGATCTGTGCTGTTTAGTATGGTTGCTTTTGCTCACATATGTGTATGGAGCACGTGACATATAGCCGATCCAAAATGAGATATGCTCTAAGTATAAAATACATGCTGGATTTCAAAGACTTGGTAGGAAAGAATGTACACAAACCAAAAAACCAAAAAATAATTTGATCAATTACATGCTGAAATGCTTTAGAGAATTAAAATTAATGCCACTTATTTTTTACTCTTTGTTTTTGGCCACGCGTGCACTGTGAGGAAGTTCCTAGACCCGCCGTGGGCCACGGCAGGACCCAAGTCACGGAAATGACAACCAGATCTTTAACATGCTGTGCCACCAGGGAACTCCTATTTTTAACTTTTTTTTTGGCTCACTCCATGTCTTACGGAGCTCCTATGCTGCTGCAACTGCGGCATGTGGAAGTTGCCAGGTTAGGGGTCGAATTGGAGCGACAGCTGCTGGCCGCAGCCACAGCCACGGGGGATCTGAGCCGCATCTACGACCCACGCACGCCACAGCTCACAGCAGTGCCGGATTCTTAACACACTGAGTGAGGCCAGGTAATCGAATCCGCATCCTCATGGGTCCTAGTCGTGTTCGTTAACCACTGAGCCCGAGGGGAACTCCTCCTTTACTCTTTTTAATGGAGCTCCTGAAACTTCCATCTGGAGCCTGCATGCCAAATCATTGCTGCGGGGCTGGGTGAGGAGAGGAACCACCCAGAGCAGCACTGCAATGGAAATGGAAGCAAGGTGCTGCTACAACCCTGCTCCCATTTCCCATCAGTGTCCAGGTCTTTAGCCCCGCCCCTTTCCCCAGACGGAAAGTAACTAGCCCAGGTGTGTGGTGCCTGAGATCCAAGCATCTCCCAGGAAAACCCTTTCCTATTTTAAGCAGCTATTTTCTACACGGCTTGACCTTTTAAAATCCTCTGCTTCATCTGAAGGCCGGCAGGGGCTTTCTTGCACTCTTATTTGAGAGAGCCAGTAGGTGGCTAAGTGACAGCAATGGAAACTTTGAATAGGATGTGTGAGCCGTGGGAGGTTTTGGTTAGGCCTCAGTGGGGCTGAGGCATTGACAGACACTGCTTAAGTCTGCATCCAGGTTCACCGGTAAATACTTAGGAGAGTGTTTCAAGTGGTACCGGAGAGCATCCTAGCAACATTAACAAACATTTCTTCCCAAAATACGTGCTGAGCACCCTCTCTATACCTGGGAGTTCCCTGGGGGATGAATCCAGCTGGCAGCTGTCAGACCCTGGAGGAGGAAGGAAAAGCTGGCTGTGTGATTCGAGTGCGGGAGGGTCCAGGTGCCAGGGATCCCACCGCCCAGGCCCCAGGCCTCCAGCCTCACATATAAAAGTCTGTGCGCATACTGTTATCAAGTCATAATTACAGCAGCAGAGTTACATGTTTTGCTTTATACTTGTTTCCCGTAAGTGCTCAGCAGCATTTTCCCTGTGAGTCCTCATATCATCATTTGTAGTAATTAAATACCATTCCACCAAGTGACCATGCCATCTTGTAACCTTCTGTGGGACATTTAGATAGTTTCCAGTTTTGCTCATTTCAGTAAGATAAAAGCAAAATGCAATTTGCTTTCCTTGCTGTCTTTTCTCTTGGATTTATTTTCCTTGTATTAATTCTCAGAAGAGAAAGAAACTATGGTGTTCAAAACCAGCTTCAAGGGTATGAATGTTTTTCTAGTTCTTGATGGATATTGCCAAGGTGCTGTTCAAAAGGCATGTGTGAGCTTACACTGCTCACAGTGATGGATGCATGTGCTAAAGTTTCTTGCAGCTTTGCCAGGACTGAGGTGTCACAGCATATATATGTAAATATACATATATTTTTACAACATTTACATTTGTAAATGTATATTTGCAAATGTAAATGCTGTAAAAATGGCACCTCCTTGAGATTTTTGAAGCTTTCCTCAGAAAAAATATTTTATAGATAAGTAACATGAATATAAATCTATGTATATGTTTTTTTACCTGAAAAATGCCGAGACATTGACCTGAGCATTTCTGGACTATGCATGAACTTCTGTTTTTAAATTGTTCTGCATAACATATCTCTTCTCCACTTACAAATTTATTCAATTATTTATTTATATCAATATGGACTTGTTTTAGACTTTGGGACTTAATCCAAATTCTACTTTATTTATTGTACTGCTCAAAATTTTCAGCTTAATATACACTGGAGAAAAGGCAGCCTGTTCAATAAGTGGTGCTGGGAAAACTGGTCAGCCACATGTAAAAAAATGAAATCAGAACAATTCCTAACACCATGCACAAAAATAAAGTCAAAATGGATTAAAGATCTAGATATAAGACCAGATACTATAAATAATCGAGGAGATTACAGCCGAAAACTTCCCTAATATGGGAAAGGAACCACTCACTCAAATCCAGGAAGCGCAACGATTACCATATAAAATAAACCCAAGGAGGAACACCCCCAGACACATATTAATCAAAATGACCAAAATTAAAGACAAAGAGAAAATATTGAAAGCAGCTAGGGAAAAGAAACAAATGACATACAAGGGAACCCCAATAAGGTTATCAGCAGATTTTTCATGTGAAACTCTGCAGGCCAGAAGGGAGTGGCATGGTATACTAAATGTGATGAAAGGGAAAAACTTCCAACCGAGATTACTTTATCCAGCAAGGGTCTCATTCAGATTTGAAGGAGAGATCAAAACCTTTACAGATAAGCAAAAGCTAAGAGATTTCTGCAACACTAAACCAGTTTTACAACAAATCCTAAAGGAACTTCTCTAGGCAGAAAAGAAAAGGCCACAACCAGAAACAAAAACACCACAAATGACAAGGCCCACCAGTAAAGGCATATATACAGTAAAGATACTAAATCATCCATGCACAATTATGCTACCAAAATCAGAAATCATGAGAAGAGAGCACAAATGCAGGTCACTGGAAGAGCGTGTGCAATTAAGAAACCAACAATTTAATACAATCTCATTTATATATAGACTCCTATATCAAAACTTCAGGGTAACCGCAAACCAAAACTCTACAATTGATACACAAACAAATAAGAAAAATCAACTCAAATACAACATTAAAGATAGCCATCTTGAGAGAGGAGACAACAATAGAATAAGGGAAGAAAAAAAGAGTAACAAAACCCCCAGTTAATACAATGGCAATAAGAACATATATATCAATAATTACCTTAAATGTTAATGTACTGAAGGCCCCAACCAAAAGACATAGACCAGCCGAATGGATACAAAAACAAGACCCATATATATGCTGTCTTCAAGAGACCCATTTCAATTCTAGAGACACATACAAATCGGAAGAAAATATTCTATGCAAACGGGCATCAAAAGAAAGCTGGAGTAGCAATACTCATATCAGACAAAATAGACTTTAAAATGAAGACCGTTTTTAGAGACAAGGAAGAGCACTACATAATGATCAAAGGATCAATCCAAGAAGAAGATATAACCATTTTAGGAGTTCCCTTTGTGGCTCAGTGGTTAACGAATCTGACTAAGAACAATGACGTTGCGGGTTCAATCCCTGGCCTTGCTCAGTGAGTTAAGAATCCAGCGTTGCCATGAGCTGTGGTGCAGGTTGCAGACATGGCTCGGATCCCACGTTGCTGTGGCTGTGGCAAAGGCCAGCGGCTACAGCTCCTGTTAGACCCCTAGCCTGGGAAACCTCCATATGCCACAGGTGCGGCCCTAGATAAGGCAAAAAAGACCAAAAAAAAAAAGATATAACCATTTTAAATATCTATGCACCCAACATAGGATCACCACAATATATAAGGCAACTGCTAACAACCTTAAAAGGAGAAATCAACAAGAACACCATCATAGTGGGGGACTTTAACACCCCACTTACAGCAATGGACAGGTCATCCAGACAGAAAATCAATAAGGAAACACAGGCCCTGAATGAAGCATTAGATCAGATGGACCTAATAGATATTTATAGGACATTCCATCCAAAAGCAACAGAATAAACATTCTTCTCAAGTGTGCACGGAACATTCTCTAAGATTGATCACATCCTGGGCCACAAATCAAGCCTCAGTAACTTTAAAAAAATTGAAATCATTTCAAACATCTTCTCTGACCACAATGCTATACAACTGGAAATCAACAACAAGAAAAAAATGGCTAAAAATACAAATACGTGGAGACTAAACAACACGCTACTAAATAACCAATGCATTACTGAAGAAATCAAAGAGGAAATTAAGAAATACCTAGAAGCAAATGACAACAAAGACATGACACCCCAAAACCTCTGGGATGCAGCAAAAGCAGTTCCAAGAGGAAAACTTATAGCAATACAAGCCTACCTCAGGAAACAAGAAAAAGCTCAAATCAACAACCTAACTTTACATCTAAAGCAGCTAGAGAGGGAAGAACTGACAAGACCTACAGTTAGTAGAAGAAGAGAAATCATAAAGATCAGAGCAGAAATCAATGAAATAGAAATGAAGAAAACCATAGGAAAGATCAATGAAACTAAAAGCTGGTTCTTTGAAAAGATCAACAAAATTGATAAACCCTTAGCCAGATTTATCAAGAAAAAAAGAGAGAGGACACAAATCAATAAAATTAGAAATGAAAAAGGAGAAGTAACAACAGACATCACAGAAATACAAAGGATCATAAGAGACTACTATATACAACTATATGGCAATAAAATGGAAAACCTAGAAGAAATGGACACATTCTTAGGAAAGTACAATCTCCCAAGACTAAACCTAGATGAAATAGAAAATATGAATAGACCAATCACAAGTTCTGAAATTGAAACTGTGATTAAAAACTTCCAACAAACAAAAGTCCAGGACCAGATGGTTTCACAGGTGAATTCTATCAAACATTTAGAGAAGAGCTAACACCTATCCTTCTAAAACTATTCCAAAAGACTGCAGAGGAAGGGACACTCCAAAACTCATTCTATGAAGCAACCATCACCCTGATACCAAAACCAGACAAAGATACCACAAAAAAAGAAAATTACAGGCCAATCTCACTGATGAACATAGATGCAAAAATCCTCAACAAAACACTCGCCAACCAAATCCAACAATACATTAAAAGGATGAGCTCTAATAGTTTGATCATCATGATCAAGTGGGATTTATCCCAGGGATGCAAGGATTCTTCAATATCCGAAAATCAATCAGTGTGATACACCACGTCAACAAACTGAAGAATAAAAACCATATGATCCTCTCCATAGATGCAAAAAAAGCCTTTGACAAAATCCAACACCCGTTTCTGATAAAAACCCTTCAGAAAGTGGGCATAGGGGGAACCTACCTCAACATAATCAAGGCCATCTATGACAAACCCAGAGCTCACATCATTCTCAATGGTGAAAAGCTGAAAGAATTCCCACTGAGATCAGGAACAAGACAGGGATGTCCACTCTCGCCACTACTATT
>PVHT021183629.1:12460358-12486179 GCA_004024745.2 Catagonus wagneri | reverse complement strand
GTGTGTGTGTGTGTGTATGTGTGTGTTGGGAGGGGTGCTGGCCTGCCTTACTCTCCTCTATGCCATCCAGCCCCATGGGTCGTGCTGCACATCTGGGCGCTGAGTCAGGTGTGTGGCACTGAAGACCTGCTTGTTGTAACAGGTCAGGCTGTCTTTGTCCTTCATGCTCTCCACAAAATCCAGGAACAGTGGGGCATCAGCGAGGGGGCACTTAGGATGTCCCCCACCCCGACCACCAAATGGCCTCCTTGGCTTCTGCTTTCTCCTAAAGGCTTTTCTCAGCTGAGCTCCAAGGAACCAGGGGAAAAAAAAGGTTTTCTCTAGAGATCTCTGTCTGCAGACAAGGTCTCCCTGCTCAGATTTGTCTCCTCAGCCTCCAGGTCTACTTTCTTGGGGTTTCTTGAGGCCAGAGGACTGGGCAGTGTCAAATGACTGGGGTCCTCAGGAAGGGGAGCTGTAGGGCCAGAGCTGGGGGAGAAACCAGGCACCAGGCTTCATTTCAACAACAAAAAACATTTCATTCCTCAGAGGGCTTACATTCCTTCCCTACTGCACCCCTGGTGCCAGCTTTGCCTCCGGCCGAACCAAAGCTCCACCTCTGAGCTTCTGGTCATGAGGGACAAGGTCCTTTCTATGAGGTCCCCCGCTTCCTGGAAGTGGAGACTGCAATAAAATCCAGCCGCCTGCACACCGAGAGAGTCCTCCCCCCCCAAACCCCTCTCCCTACCTTTCTTCCACTTTTCCTGGTAAAGCCAGCTCTCAGGAAAGTACAAACACATCCTCAGCTGGTCTCCAGTCCTTCAGCCCTCCAGCCATTCCTTGCTGTCCCTTCCAGCATCTTCCATGAGCTCAGCCTGCAACCTGACCTAGTTTTGCTGGCCCCTTTACCTCACATTTGTGCTGGTTCCCCCAGGGCCTTGATGCCTATAGCCTTCTCTCCCTCTCTCTCCCCTCTCCTCTTCCCTCTCTCTCTCTCTCTCTCTCTCTCTCTCTTTTGAGGGCCACACCTGCAGCATATGGAAGTTCCCAGGCTAGCGGTTGAATCAGAGCTGCAGCTGCTGGCCTATGTCACAGCCACAGTAACACGAGATGCCACACCTGCATCTCATGCTGCAGCTTGAGGCAAAGCCAGATCCTTAACCCACTGAGCAAGGCCAGGGATCAAACCCGCATCCTCACAGAGACGTCAGGTCTTTAACCCACTGAGCCACACTGGGAACTTCTACCTGTAGTTCTTTTATGTTAATTAATCCTCTAGACTCAGCAGCATTTCTGAGCAACACCATCTACCAGCAGGCTTGTCTTAGGGTTGAAGGCCAAATTCAGGGCAAAATGCAGGCATTACTGGAGACTTGCAGTCAGGAGGAAGGTCTAGCTCTACTGACTTCCTTGAGCCTCTTTCTTCATCAGTAATTGGTGAAAAAAAACAGCACTTACCTCACAAGATGCTGAGGGCTCTATGGGTGTCATATGTTTATAAATCATGTGTTATTACTAGCAGTATTTTGTGGAGAGCATTTTTCATTGTAATTAATCATGCCCCATCCATCGAGCATAAACCTTATTTATTTACTTATTTTTTGGTTGTACCCACAGTAAATGGAAACTCCGGGGCCAGGGATCAAATCTGCACCACAGCAGCAACCCAAGTCGCTGTAGTGACAGCACTGGATCCTTAATGCACTGGGTCACAAGAGAATTCCCCATCTAGCATAAATCTTGAGTCCTTTTTTTTTTTTGAAGGGGAGAGGTTTTTTTCTCTTCCAAGTTCTTCCCTTTTTTTTTTCCCCTATAATTCTTTCTCTAATTAGAAGATGGGGATGGCATGGCAGTGTTGGAGAGGAAAAACTGTGTGCAGTATGGATGGAGAGATAAATGGGCTTTCGGGCAGCCTTACCTCCCAGAGCAGATGCCGACAAATTCAGCTGGGGCTGAATAAAGTTTGGAAACCTAGTGCCGAGCTCCCGGCCTCCAAAGACACGGACACAAGCCAGGCCCTGCCCCTGCAGGTGCAGTGCGGGCACCCCCCACCCATGGATGCCATGGGAGCATTCATGCCCTTTTGATTACCTTGTGTCACTGGCTCGTCACATCTGGAACACAGGCCACCGGGGAGGATGCCAGGCCCAGGAGACATGTGCTGGGGTCACCGCAGAGCCAGGGCTGAAGGAACAGGTAATCTCCTGAGTTGGGAACCCAGAGGACTAGAAAGCCCAGAAGTCACGTGGTGGTTGGTCTCCTTGTGGGGGAGCAGAGCAGGAGATGCAGGATCATGAACTGGAAGAGGAAATAGAAGGTTAGAAGCAAACCATCGCTAAACTGTACCACAAAAGATTGAAAACACCCTCAGTTCCTTAGTGTGGGAAGGGCCAAACACACAGGGAATATTCACACAAGAAAAGGCCGACAGAAGGATGAGAACTTGCAGAATGGATTGCTGCGTAATGGCGGCCAAGATATATTAAGAAAAAAGAGAAGATGCAGTGTATAAAATAAGCTACCATTCGTGATTTTCATGTATATTATTTGCTTGCATTGGCACCAGATGTCTCCAGAAGGAGTCACAAAAAGCTATTTCAGGGAGTTTGTGTTTAATGGTGATGGAGTTCAGGACAGATCAACCCAAAATACGACACTAGCATATTGATTTTTTTTTTTAGGGCCACACCTGCTGCATATGGAGGGAGGTTCCCAGGCTAGGGGTAGAATCGGAGCTGGAGCTGCCAGCCTATACCACAGCCACAGAGACTCAGGATCTGAGCCGCATCTGAGACCTACACCACAGCTCATGGCAACGCCGGATCCTTAACCCACGGAGTGAGGCCAGGGATGGCACCTGTGTCCTCTTGGATGCTAGTCAGATTCGTTTCCCCTGAGCCATGACGGGAACTCCCACATACTGCTATTTTGAATTAAAGTTACTTAAGGAACAGCTGGTACAAGACAGATATTCAGACTGTCCTTTGTCCCTCTGAAAGCAGGAAATAAATCTCCCATTTTGGAGATTTTATGCCTGCTTTGGTCACTTCCTTGAGTCTCACATCTTTGGAGCCCTCGTACATACGAAATTAAATTAAATTTGGTTTTTCTCTTGTTAATCTTTCACTACAGGGGGTGTCTCAGCCAAGAATCTACAAAGGTAGAGGAAAAATTATTTTCCTTCCTTATAATGAGTCCAGTATGCTTAAAAATGATGAAAATGGTAAATTTTCAGATGGGAAAGATGAAAAAGTTATGAAGATAGATGCTGGTGATAACGTGAATACACTTAATGCCACAGAACTGTACACTTAAAAATGATGAAAGTGGCAAGTTTTATATGATGTACACTTAACCACAATTTTTAAAGACTCAAAATATTTCCTTTGTTGCCTGTGGGGAGAACTGGATATTCATGAAAAAGAAGAAGGAAAACTTCACTGCATATCCTTTTGTTGTCATGGAAATCTTTTCAAAAACTGAATAAGAAGGGACGTCCTATTGTGGCTCAGCAGGTTAAGGACCTGACATAATGTCCGTGATCCCTGGTCTCGCTCAGGAGGTTAAGGATCCTGCATTGCAGTGGCTGTGGTGTAGGCTGGCAGCTGCAGCTCCGATTCGACTCCCAGCCCAGGAACTTCCATAGGCTGCTGGTGCGGCCCTAAAAAGCAAAGAAAAAAAGGTAACAAAAAGTAAGAAAAATTAAATATAAAAGCGGCAGCAAACTGGTAGGGCCCAAGGCCAAGCTAAACCTTGCAGGATGGATGGCTGAGAGGCAGGACGGAGGGGTAGCTGGCCCACTGACAAAGGAACAACTTACAAGGATTTAAAGGGGGAAGGAGAGCCCAGGGGGTCACGGAGCAGCTGCGCTCCGTAGCAATGTAACAACGGCGCTCTGTCTACTTACTGGAATCCAGAAGGAGAGGACTGGTGGAGAAGGCTGCCTGATAGAGGCAAGACCTCCTTCCCAGGGTCACAGCCAGCCTGGATGACCCTGCAGCAAGGGCACAGGGGTGGGGGAATTAACTCAGACTTCCCTCTCCTCCCGCCCTTTGATCTCTCCTAGGCTCCCCATTGGCCAGCACCAAAAGGCAGCCAGAGGTCAAGGGCGTTGGTCCCTGCGGGACTGGTGGCAGGGGTCTTTCTCCTCAGGATACGGCACAGGATGGAAAAGGGCGGGGAGAGCATCTGGAGGGACATAGGGACGACCATTGAGACAGCTTGCGAGCCGAAGAGCCAGCCTGCCTGGGCGTGCAGCCTGGCTCCACCGCTCCCTAACTGCTATCTTACGGCACCGTGACCCGTAACACAAGGTAATAGCTGCATCTCTCCCAGAGGCTGCTAGGAGAATTAAATTCATTAATCTTGACGTCAGGTGCTTAGAACAGTGCTGAGGGCAGAGTAAGCACCGTACACTGAAGATTACAGTCTGCCCAAGACTTCTGTGGCTTCTGCCGAGGCAGGAAGCAAAGGAGCAGGGCTGTTCTGAGAGGCAGGAGGCGGAACCAACAGTGAGTGTCCAGGTGAGGCCGGCGCCAGGAGTAACCGTAATACTAATTAGTTGAGCACCTCTAAGTGTCAGCACTGTGCTGGGCCTGCTGTGTCCACTGTTATGACACCCTCACTACATGTGCCAGCTGGGTGGAATATTCTCGCCTTACAGAATACAGGGGAGGAAGGGGAAGCCCAAGCAGCCAATGAAAGGCTTCCTCCCCGCTGGGCTCTCACCACTACACCCCTCCCAGATGGTAAGTATTCCTGTAGGAAGACAGCCCGTGAAAGATTTACAAATTGTAATGTATAAAATCAGAATGGAGAATAGCCGTTACTTACAGAAGTCCTCTGAGCTTGCCAGGCACTTATTACAGAGGGTAAATTCTCATTTAAAAATATTATGGTCAACGGAGTTCCCATCACGGCTCAGCGGTAATGAGCCTGACTAGTATCCATGAGGACATGGGTTAGATCCCTGGCCTCAGAAGCTGTGGTGTAGACTGCAGACGCAGCTCAGATCCCCTCTTGCTGTGACTGTGGTGTAGGCCGGCAGCTGCAGCTCTGATTCGATCCCTAGCCTGGGAACTTCTATATGCCGCAGGTGCGACCCTAAAAGCAAGCAAGCAAAAAAAAAAAAAAAAAAATTATGGTCAATTAAAAGTGTTGATTAAAAGTGTCCAAAATATCAAATTTATTAACTTTAAAGGGGATTACAGGTAATTTTATGAAAAATTAATAATAATCCTAGATTGGAACTCATGAATTTTTTAGCCATGCCCACAGCATGCAAACATTTCTGGACCACAGATCAAACCCATGTCACAGTAAGACAATGCCAAAAAAAATTTTTTTAAAGTCCAAGGCCACCTCACATGTCAGCGTCTGTCAATGGGTGTGTGGCTCCCTCCATGCCCCCTGTCCCTGCCCCTTCCCTGAAGGAAAGATGATTTTCATCCTTTTCAGTCTCTGTTCCTCGTGAATACAAATGAATGAATGAGTGGATGGACAGATTGTATTTTTGAAAGACAAACAGACCAGTGTAGACAGGTGCTGCTGACAAGGTTGGAAAGAATTTGGGCCACACTGGAAGGGCTTTGACTTGAGGCTGAAGAGAGGATTTTACTCAGAGGCAGTATGATGCCTACTGGGGTTTTGGACAGAAAATTGATGTTACCCCACCAGGCCCTAAGGAAGCTTTATCTCACCGAGGTGTGCGGAGAAGTTAGAGAAGGGGCTGGTGTCAGGGTCTCCATCTCGGGGCTCGAGGTGACAGCGTCTTTGGAAGGGCCTGGAAAGTGAGCGAAGGAAGGCTGAGAGGTGGTAAGAGAACTTGCAGGATCTGTGGGCGCCCGAGTTGGGGGCCTGGGAGAGGGCAGGGCTGGGGGTAAGCCAGCCCCTTGGGCAACACCCGGAAATCAGGATGCACAGAGGAAGCCCGTACTCCGTCCCACCCCCCAACCCCCCGGGTTTCAGTTAAGCCACCGGGGTGGGGGAGGGGTTGAGACAGCCTCGGATCTCAACCCACATCTGAGGCTGACGCCTCCCCCGTGCCCAGCGAGGGGGGCACCACGATCACAGCCGTGCGCCTCCTCTGATCTGGGCCCTGTTTCTGGAGTGACTGACGGGGGCGCCTTTCTTACTACAGTCCTGAGACTTCTCCCAAGCGGGCAGACCGCAGCCAGAACGGCCGTCCAGGCGTGGTTTTGTAGCCCGCTAGCGAGCTTCTCACCCCCGACCCTGTCCTGCTGTGCTGAATCCTGAGGGGCTTGGGACAGCGTCAGGAACAGAAAATTCTAGATCATCTCTCCCTTGTTCTCTCCGGTCCTGCCTCGAGCGTCAAAGTTCAAACAGAACTGGACAAAAGGGAGAAGACTAACCATAGAGGAAGTGGCCGCCCTGCCCCTCTACGCACACAGAAGGCATGCTGGGAAGGAGGTTGGGGGGGCACAGGCCGGAAGTTGTTTTTTTTAATAATACTTAAAAATGATTTAAAAAAAGAAAAAAAGCTGTACTATTTAAAAAAAAAAAAAAAAGGAGAGTTCCCGTCGTGGCTCAGTGGTAACAAATCCGACTAGCATCCATGAGGATGCGGTTGGATTCCTGTCCTCTCTCAGTGGGTTAAGGATCCGGCGTTGCCGTGAGCTGTGGTGCAGGCTGCGGACGCGGCTCGGATCCTGCGTTGCTCTGACTGTGGCGAAGGCCGGCAGCTACAGCTCCTGTTAGACCCCTAGCCTGGGAACCTCCATATGCCGTGAGTGCGGCCCTAAAAAGACAAAAAAAAAAAAAAAAAAAAAACAGAAATGATGGTCAAGGAATTAACATCTCACCTGGAGGAAATGAAGCCCTCAGCCCTGTGAAGAACTAGGGAGCGTCATCCAGGCAGAGGGAACAGAGCGCGCAAAGGCCCCGAGGGGGGGCTGTAGCTTGGCTTGTTCAGGGAATATAACAGAAGCCTTTGTAAACTGTGAGAATTGCCCTGAACTGCACTAAAGTTCCTAAGCAAGAAAGACCAATCGTGTTCAGCGTTTACAGTGCACACAGGATCCAGAGTTGTCTAAAGCTCTGACCCTCTCATGGGTCTTGATTTTCAGGCTGGAGTAGGGAGGCAGATGGGAAGGAAATTGTCGGTGGCCCCTCCTACATCCGGGAGTTTGAAAAGAGCACCTGGGCGGGTTGCGGTGCTCTGGCTGTGTGAGGAGAGAACCCGGCCAGAACAGAGATGGGCCCCCTGACTGTCCCCAGCTGCCCCAGCAGTGGGGAGGATTTGCTTATTCATTTCTGTGTAGGCCCTGAAGTCACAAACCAGGGGCCAAGGGCCAGTTTTCTCTAAGAGGGTAGGGTCCTCAAGGAACAGGTGCGGAGATGGTGTACACTGGGGGCGTCTGGACATTACGGTCATTGCTGGGGGCCCTCTGGAGGTTATGGGTCACTGCTGGGGAGTGACAGCTTGTTGCTGGAGGCTTAGGCTCCAGAGCAACCCCTGGTTCTGTCCGCCTTCCAGAGTTGCGGTGGAGCCTGGAATCACTCCGGGGGCAAGGATGATGCATCTGCCAAAGACTGCCCAGCTCTCCTTGGCCACCAGGAGCCCAGGACCAGCAGCAAGGAGGTGGGAGCCAGGGCCAGTGGAGGCCTTGGGACATGCATGGCGGGGGGGGGGGGCTTGAAGTCCTGGGTGACAGGTTCCTCAAAAGCAAAACCACTTGAAACACATCATCTGGGACAGCTGAGGCCCCTGTGGCCAGCCCCCAGCAACCCAGGAGTCTTCTGTTGTGGAAAACCCCGGCCAGCGAGGGCAGCTGCCGCCTGGCGATGCCCAGAGAGGCGTCTCCCCACCCACGACCCTACCCCTGCACAAGGCCTGGGATGGCCGAGGGACAAGGAGGTGACTCTGCCTCCCCTGGGCTCCTGGACCCAGCCCCGAGCCCAGGCCTTCCCGTCCTGGCTCTGTTCCCTTCTCCTTCTGTTCCCAGCTCTGACTTTTCCCCCAGTGAAGGTAGCCTCGGAGGCTCGCCTGCCCTGAGCTGCTGCCAACAAGCTGCGGAAGGCAGGGCCTTGGCGAGCACTGTGTCGCCTGTGTGGGAGCGGCGGGGCTAATTATACTCAGCTGGCGGCAGTGGCTTGGAGGTGACTGGGAGTTTCCCAGCTCACTGGCCTCCCATGTGGTAAACACTGCAGGGAGGTGTGGGGACAGAGGGCGGGCACGGAGCCAGGCCTTGAAGGGGAGCCAGGTGGGGCAGCCCGACCAATCCCTGGCTCCAACTAGGAACCCCACCCACTTAGCGTCTTTGGGGCCTTGGCCGTGGGGCAGTTCTGGCCCGCTCCAGGGTCCGGGCCCAGGGTCCTGCTGAGGGGTCAGTGACCCAAGATCCGTAAAGCTGGGACATGGATGGAACGCCTGGGGAAGGCCCAGAGAAGGGCCTGTTGAAGATGCCTTTCCTTTTCCTACAAATCCTGGGGACTTTCCTGGGCTCTGGGCTTCTGTGTACAGCTGTGCAGGTGTGGGCTGCGGTGGCAGTGGGGCTAACCCGGCCCGTGTTGGGACGATGGGGTCACCTTTTTCCAAAGCACACTGAGGGCCCCGAGCAGGCCGGTGCCTGGTGCCCAGGGCCAGGGGCAGAGGCGGGTTCCTCATCAGACTTGAGTCCTGGGCACTTGGGCCGCCGCTGGCCTGGGGAACCCTTGCCCCCAGGCTGGGGTGACACTCTCAGGACGGCACATCTGGCTGGGCATCAGTGCTTCAGGCTCCTGAGGTGAGGTCCCAGCTTGGGAGGTGAGCGGCAGGTTGTCAGAGTAGCCTGAGGGAAAAACACAGACCTTCTCGTCCTTGCCAGGCTGTTTGCTTCCACATCCTCCCCTGCCTGTTTGCTAACTTCTGTCACTGTGGCAGGGTCACGTCCAGATCGTTCATATTTCATCCCAAGTCGCTTGAGTCCCATAGGATGGGAGTTAGGCATGAGCCTGTGGAAGTGAGGCCAGGAGCCAGTGTGTTACCTGCACTGACCCGAAACATAAAAACCATGAGCCTCACTTACTTGTCAGATGAGTCCACTGAGGCAGGACCAGTGATTTAATTCCATACCTATCTTTACACAATCCACAAGGCATGTTTAGATTTTCAAACAATAACCTGAGAGCCCAGTTCACTATGTCAGCAAACATTTAGTGAACGCTTCCTGGGTCTCGCTCAGCTCCGTGGGAAGACAGCAAGGAAGCAAATACACCCTGTCCTCGACTCGCATTCTAGTGGGCGAGATCCACCAAAAGACCAGGAAAACAAACACGAGAATTCATCAGTCCTAGGGAGAAACTAGCCGAAGCCAAAACTAATGGGCTTTCTGGGAGTGTTGAAGGTGTGACTGAGCTGGTCTTGCTTATCGCAGCTGTGAGATAATAGAAACCCACCCGAATCCTTGTCAGAGGAACAGCAAACCTTGAACTACCTCCAGACCACAAGCCCAATTAAGAACCAGTTTCCCTGTACACCTGCTCCCAGTTGCGGCTGCTCACTGAGGCGAGGCCTACCGGGCGCTCTGCCTGCTGACCTGAGGACCAGGCATGAGGGACCTGAGGGACTTGCCGCCTCGTAGGGACCGCAGGAAGGGGACATCAGTGCTCTGTCAGCGTGGCGCGAGAATTCATAGAAACGCCGAGGGAGCTGAGGTTGGTGGTTTTATTCTTTTTTTTTAATTGAGGTGTAGTTGATTTATATTGAATGTCATGTTTCAGGGGTACAGCACAGTGATTCAGTTATACACACATATATTTTTTCAGACTCCCTTCCATTACAGATGATTACAAAATATCAACTCTAGTTTCCTGTGCCTGAGGTTGGTTTTGAAAGATGAATTCAAATCTGCAGGCTGGCTGGGGTGGGGGTGGGGGAGGCCGCCCTGGCTCCGAGCACCCAGGAGGGAAGAGAGGAGGAGGTGGGTGCGCTGGAATGGGGCGCAGCGAACACCCCGAGGGCGGAGGGCTGAGGCCTCCGCCCCGGGGGCCGCCGCATTCCCAGCCCTGGTGGCACCTCCCCACCTCCGCCCCTGCGGCTCCCACGGGGCTTTCCCGTGCTGTCAGCCGGCGGAGCCCGCGGGGCAAGGTCCAGGCCGGCTTCTGAGGCGGGAGGTCTCGGGAGAGCGGCTCCTGCCGGGACAGGCCGCTTTCGGGCCTGGCCGCTCGTTGCTCTGCCGGGAGCCCCGGGAGGCTGAGAAATGCTGCTCTTCGTAGCACAGCAGCCTGGCGGGCTGCGGGGGCTGCTCCGCAGGCGGAAACAGGCTCTTCGTCCAGCGCCGCCCCTGGTAGGGGTCCGGCCTGAGCACGATGATGGGTCTTAAATTGAGGAACAAGAGTCACTTGGGGCAGAGAGGCCTGTTAGCGAGGCTCCCTGTCCTCCTTCCTCTGCTCCGAGAGTGCAGGGTCATGCCACGTTAACGAGCACCCCGACCGCTCCGATGCCGGTGGCCGGTGGGCCCAGGGCCCTGGACACTGGGCCTGGGGAGGCGGGGACTAGTGGCTCACGCGGCACGGCAGCTCCGGAGGGCCCAGGCTGTGGTCCATAACAGCTCCACACCCTGCTCTGCCACAGGGTCCCAGAGGGGGGCCCTCTCCTCCCTGGCCGCCCCAGCCGGCTCCATCCGTGTTCCCACAGGCAAATAAAAGCGCCCCTAGAGTCTCGAGAGCCCCTCCCCCACGCCCTCAGTAATGGTTTTTACCATCAGAGAAACGGCCTCAACAAAGCTTGCCTGAGGGTTTGTGGTGGCCTCCGGTCTGGGGATCCAAGGCTGAAAGGCGTTCTGCCTCCACTGAAGTTCTTGGCCTCTCGGCACTCACAGCCTACGGAGGCGTTGTCGGTGGACAAAGGTGGACATTGTAGAAGACTTGAAACCCCCAGGCATCAGAGCGCACAGCTGCTAAGAAGCTGGAAGCACCCGGGCTGGTCTCTGCCCACAGCCGTTAGGCCGCAGATGCGGCAGGCAGGGCTGAGCTGCCTGGGTGGGGAGAAGGGGCAGAAGAGGCTGGAGAGGTCCCCATGGGGGACCTCAGGCAGGTCAAGGCCGTTGCCCTCTGCCAGCCACCCTCTCCAGGGTTGGAGGCGGAGGAGCAGAGGCACCCGGTGCTTGTCTGGTGGCGGCAGACGGGCTTTAGTGCACACACTTTCGGCCCTCCATTAAGATTCACCCTCCCCCACGACCTGTCTCCTGGGTCCTGACCTGCAGCCCGGGGGTAGGGGTGGTTCCCCTTCTGTGGGGCTGCCCCAAGGCCCTGGCTGCAGGGCTGAGCAGACCGGGCCTGCGTTAGAACTTGCCAGACTGCACCAGTGTTGCAGTATTCATTGTGGGAGCTGGAGATTTAGCCCAGATGATTCTCTCTCCTTTCCAGCCCCAATCCTAGTCCTGGCCGGGAGCCTTTCAGGCCCTAAGGGCTGCAGTGGGAGATGGGAGGGGTGGTACTGCCTGCGGGAAGACAGGCCTACAGGTTGGTCCCCAGACCACTAATGCTTTCGTGGTCTCTGGCTCATGAGAGCCACGTATGAATAAGCACAGCTCCATAATACCACCCATCATGAAGTCACCAAGCAAAGTTACTTTGTCTTGCTTGTTATCAGGCCTTATGCCTCCTTTCGGCTGCATCCTGATCTGGAGGCTCAGTGTGAAAGCAGGACAGCTTCGCTGTTCTATTCTTCTTACCCAGTCCAGAAAGCTGAGCTTTCAAATATGTCTTCTAGGAGTTCCTGTCATGGAGCAGCGGTTAACGAATCTGACTAGGAACCATGAGGTTGAGGGTTCGATCCCTGGCATCGCTCAGTGGGTTAATGATCCAGCGTTGCCGTGAGCTGTTGTGTAGGTTGCAGATGCGGCTCAGATCTGGTGTTGCTGTGACTGTGGCGAAGGCCGGCAGCTGTAGCTCCCATTAGACCCCTAGCCTGGGAACCTCCGTATGCTGCGAGTGCGGACCTAAAAAGCAAAACAAAAAACAAATGTCTTCTAGGAGCCTCAAGTGGGTCTTTGGCTCCCTTTATAGGTGCAAAGATGCCATGGGACCTGGAGTTTGGAGTTGGGTGAGAATGTAGAGGAACTGTGCTGTTTCACAGGACAGGGGTTGCATGTTCAGGTTGGCAGCAGCCCTGTATCCAGGAAGAACTCCACGGCCACTGAACTCCAAACAGACCTGGCTTTGAATCACCATCTACCGCCTGTGTGACCTTGGGCAAGTTGCTAAGCTCTCTGAGCCTCAGAAGCCCATCTGTCAGGCACGAAAACTCATAGGATTACTCTTCAGGGTCGACGGGGGTAGTGTTTATTTGAGGCACTGCTCTGAGGGCCTGGTGCACAGTAGGTGGCAGTGAGGGCTGCTGTACCTCTCCTTCATTGGGAGCCCCTAGGACTCCAGTCCCCTCCTGAGCAATTGTGGCCTCATCCCATAGGTGGCAGCAGCAAGAGCTGGGGACAGGTGACCTTCTCTTCAGCCCCTCAGCCCAGGGAGTACCCACCCTTGGTGGTGAGGAGAGGGGTGGGGGGAGTCCCCTTGGTGGTGAGGAGAGCTCTAGGGGTCCGTTGACTGAGAGTTTTGGGGTGTCACTCCATCTGCCTTGGTCGCTGTGCATGGACCCACCCCCATTCTTCTCTGGCATTGGCAGCCCCAGGCCCACCTGCAGGGCCTCACTGCCACCGCGCCCTATGCCACTGGGGGTACAACTGGCCAGGCGCTGCAATTGACCTTTGTGTGGTCACAAGCTCCTTGTCCCAGGCCCTCAGGCTGCTGTGAGCAAGGGGCGGAGGCCAGGCCCCGGCCCTCAGACGCCACACAGCCAGGATTCATTGCCCTCCTTTGGGTCCCCGCATTTGTCATACCCAGGACGGTGCAGCTTGAAGGTGTTTATCCACGTGTCCTCCCTTTCTGCTCCAGACGGGGCAGGGAGTTTGAATTAGATAAATAGAGATGAACAAATGCTAAACTTGGAGTTCCGGCTGTGGCGCAGTGAGTTAATGATCTGGCTCCTCTCTGTGGCATTGCCGGTTCCATTCCTGGCCCAGCACAGTGGGTTAAGCGGCTGGCGTTGCCCCAGCTGTGGTGTAGGTCTCAGATGAGGCTCAGATTAGATCCCTGGCCCAGGAGCTTCCATATGGCCAAGGGAAAAAAAAAGCTAAACACGAACACTAACTTTATACAGATCATTTCTGGATATTAAACAGACGCACAAAGGGCCTGGCAACATCTGAGGGTCTGTGTGGCCTTTCTCTGGGTTGAACTTAGTCCCCTCAGACACAACGCGCCGAGGCTTCGTGTGGTTCCGGAGGCCTGTGGCTGCAGCTTGTTCCTGTTCCCGTTGGGGTGGCGGAGAGAGGCACTGAGTGGCGCAGGCCTGCCTTGTCCTCTGTCTCCACGTCTCTGGCAGACGAAGGCTGCTGTTGTCTGGGCAGCCCCAGGAGCACATTTGCATTATTTTGTGGCAACAGGCAAATTTCCTGGAGGGGGTTTTGTGAAGAGCTGGGAGCCGCCCAGAGGGAAAGCTGAAGGAAATGGAGAGCAGCAGGCTGGGAGGAAACAGGCCTGGGCAGAGGCTGGCCTGGGGGGTATCTGGGACCCTGAACCCCTCCTCTGCCCTTCAGAGCTACAGAGGGAAGCCTGGGCCTGAGCGGGTCCAAGGGGTGGTGCTGCCGCCTGCACTGACCTGCAGGAAAGCTTGCCCAACCCAGGCCTGTGTCAGTGGCAGGATAACGATCTAAGGAGGAGCCAACCAGGCTGCAGAGTAAGATGGAAAATTCCCAACCAGGCTGCAGAGTAAGATGAGGTGCTCCTGCACCCCAGCCGCCCCCAGGGCCACTGGCCAGGCCCTGACCAGAGGCAATAGGCAACGGCAACTGAGCGACTCCAGGCGGAAGGGAATGGAGACCCTGGGCTCTGAACTCTTTATTCTTGCATCTTGGGAACTGGCCTGACTATGGGCTTAGCAGGTATATGGACTGGATGCGGATGGAGAGGCCATTAGAAAATGAAAGAAAAGAGACAGACCTGCTTTCTGCATGTAAAGCAGGTCCAACAACCTTCCACAATAGACTGAGAACCTGAAAAAAATGGGTCATGTTGGCTTATACAAATTAAGCAGTGTTCCACTTATAGCATATCAAGGTTTTGTTTGTCCTGTCTTTTTAGGGCTACACCTGAGGCAAATGGAGTTTTCCAAGCTAGGGGTCCAATTGGAACTGTAGCTGCTGGCCTACACCACAGCAACGCCACATCCGAGCCACATCTGCGGCCTATACCACAGCTCACGGCAACGCTGGATCCTCAATCTATTGTGCAAGGACAGGGATTGAACTTGCGTCCTCATGGATGCTAGTCAGATTCGTTATCCGCTGAGCCATGATGGGAACTCCTAAAAGGAGTTTTTTATTTTTAAGTTGTTTTTGTTTTTTGGGGGGGCATACCTGGCTTGCAGCTGTTTGCTCCCTTAGGCCAGGGATCGAACCTGTACCACAGTGGTGACAATGCCAGGTCCTTAATCACTGAGCCACCAGAGAGCTCCTCGAGATTTTAAACTGAAGGCCCTTTGAAAGCTCAGGTGCAGAGACTCTGATGAAGGTCGTGCTTTGCTGGGCCTGGGGCCTTGAGGAAAAACGTCCATGGGCGCCTGCTGGGTGCTGGCACCTTCACATAGAGCCTTCTGTTCAGTCCGTGGTTGGTAAGAACCTGCCAGCAGGACAAGCCAGACCGAGATGCTCCTGACCAATGTCCTTCCTCAGCTCGTCCCAGGAAGCCAGGCTGCGTTAAAACAGGCTCTTTGGGGGCCTTGGAAATGCAGGTGTTTTCCACTTAGACTCCAGAGCTCGAGCTTCATGTTCCCTGTGCCCCAGGAAGATGAGAAGGACCCAGATGGCAGGAAGGGTGTCCTCTGGACACTTGGCTGGGAGCCCAGCAGCCTGGGTGCCAGGTCCAGGAAGGCCTCCCCACCCCGCGGGGCGCACTCAGAGGGAGGAAGGAAGGAAGCCGCGCAAACTAGGATTTCCCCACCCCAAGGCCTGCAGTCTTCCTGGCCCCAGTCACCTGATAAGCAGGCTGGTTTGTTAGCTGACCTGTGTAGTTTTACCCCGGTGACAAAAGCCACTGGGAAGTTGCAAAAATCCTCCCGCACAGGTAGGCTTCTAGCGGCCACACTTTTTCAACAAGGGTACGATGAGAGGGTGGAAGAGCCCACGACAGTCTGTAGGGGCGACTCTCTTCGGGGCCTGCTGGCTTGGCCCAGAGCTGCAGAGAGGAGCTCGGGCACAGAAGTTCCCATCTCTCCTCGCCCATCTTCTGGCCCTTAGGGCTCTTTGACCTCTGCCCCTCCCTCCCAGCTGGCCTTGACTCACACACTCACTGGGTGCGCCACCTGCCCTCTGGCGGCCTTCCAGCGACTCCGCCCTGGGTCCCCGGGACACCTCGGGTGAGTTTCCTCCGGGAAGGCAGGCTCTGGGTGCAGGCCAGGGGCTCGTGAGGGCTCTGCAGGCTGGGGGCGGGGCAGGGGGCAAGGGGAGCCGACCGACCCAACCGAGTCCCGCTTCCCCTCAGAGCTTGCTTCTTGATGCCACCTGTGTGCTCCTCCAGCAAGACAAAGTGCTCATCAGGGCGGTACTCGCCCCGAGGGCCAGAGACCCCAGGCAGAAGAGGTGCAGCCTGCGTGTGACATGGGAAACCAGCCGTGGAGGGCCTGGGAAGGAACCTCTTCGCCCAGAAAGGAGCTGGAATTTGGCTCCCAGGCTGAACCGCAAGCCTCATGCCCACTACCCAAGGTCACACCTGCTCGGCTCTGGCCGGGGAGGGAGGCTTTTTAACTGAGGCTGGCTTCTGCCCTGCCACTTGGGTGAAAATGTTCTCAGGAAGTCATGTTTTGGAAGGTCAGGATGCTTTCGAAACTCGAAAGAATTGAAGAGCCATTCTGGAGGAGCTAAGCCAGCCCCTGTTGATAAGACAGTCATACTGTTCTTTTTTAGCACTTTAAACGCGTCCTGGCGTTTAATTATCATTGCACCCCTTGCACGTGGATCCTTTGACGTGGATCCTGTTCAAGAGGAGAAAACCCAGGCTGTAAAGTACTCAGCTGTGAATGGAGAATTGAACGAGGCTCTTTGTTGGAGAGTTCAAGTCCCTGGCATGTGAGCCAGGGATGGAAGCCTGGGGCTCCAGGTGGCCCTTTCCCACCTCTCTAGTCAGTGTCTCTGTCACCTGGGTCTCCTGGAGGCCTGGTTTGAAATGGAGCAAGTGCAGAGCTGGGACTTTGAGGCTGGTGTGCAGCTTTAAGGAACTGCTGGTGTGACCGAGCTGAACCCCGTGACGGCGTCCCAGGGGGGGACCCCCGATCGTGTCCTCCGCTTGCCTTATTATCTATAGAAATCTTCAGTCAGAGAACTAATTTAATCAGAGAAGTGAGAAAATACAGAGAAAAATGAAAACAAGAATGATAATTTAACCATTCAACAAAGTCAAGGAATGTCAGTTCTTCAAAGCCTACAGATAATATTCTGAGCCATGCCCCTGGAGCTACTTTGCAGGTGACAAGTCAACTATATGCCGCCCACAAGCATGTAGACCCCAGACCTGTTGAAACCAGAATGATTCCCAGTTACCTCACCACCTGCCAGTCAGGAAAATGTCCACCAGCTGAGCACACCCTGTTCCTCAAACACTATATAAGGCTCCTCCCTAAGCCCTCGGGGGGGTACACAGTCCTTGAGCTGTACTAGCCTGCTGTATTCCCCTCCCCACCTGGCAATTAAAGCTACTTTTTCTCTTCCAGTTCTCTCTCTGCGTTTCTATTTGGCATCGATGCCAGTGTACGGAGGCAGCTGATATTTCAGCAACATTGGCCATGACCTTTTCAGCAGCAATATCCTCCCAGTTTTGCTGCGTTGTCCGATGTTAGATGCCCAGACAGGGGTTCACGTGACATTATCTGCCTCCCAGGACAGCCCCCGCGCCCTGTGCAAGGGAGGCTGGTACTGGGGTTTTGCAGAAACATGAAATCATCAGTGAGCACGTGCAGCCCTTCCTGCTTTAGAAGAAGCTGCATAATACCCTGTTTTACAGTGACATTTTGTTTTGTGAAAGAAAGAAAGGGAAGGAAAGAGAAAAGAAAGGAAGGAGCAAGCCCAGAAAGGATTTCCAGTTTGTGACAGGAGCGGGGAGTCTAAGCCTATTATAATTCGGAGTTGTTAAAGGCATCCTCTCACCAGCCCTGGGCAGGCGGCTAGGGTACCCCTAACAGAGCTTGTCAGGAAGGAGGCCTGGAGGCTGGTTTTGCACAAGAGGCCTCGTGCCCAATCTGCTCCTGCAAAGGGGCAAACCCCCACCCTGCAGGGTGCAGACAGGATGCAAGGCTGCCCCAAATCGCTCAGTGACAGCTCACTTGGAGGAAATACTCTGCAAGAGATCCAAGGGCCCAAATCCTGAGTGCTCAGAGAGACTTAACGTGTGCGCCTGTTCCTCACTGAGTCCTCAGGCCCCAAAGCAGGGTCTGACTTGTGGTTGGGGCTCAAAAATCTTTGGTGATCAAAAAGAACTGCAAGAACTTTCCCTACCCTGACAGGAGATGATGCGATCACGTGGCCCTTGCCCCACAGCACTTCTCCCCGGGTCCCTCTTCAAGCACATTTTCTCAGGTGGCTGCAGGACCCAGAGGCCCAGAGAAGCTGGTGGCCTCCTCCTGGTCACCCTGCAGCAGTGAGTCTCTACAACCATTCCATTAGCAATGCGGGATCCAAGCCGCGTCTGCAACCTACACCACAGCTCACAGCAACGGCTGGACCCTCAACCCACTGAGTGAGGCTAGGAATCGAACCCGCAAACTCATGGTTCCTAGTCAGATTCGTTTCCACTGTGCTACAATGGGAACTCTGAGCATTCCATTAGGATTAATGAGCTACTTTGTGGAAGGGATGATTTCTGTTTGGTGTTGCGTTTGTCCAAAACTTAGAGCTTGACGAGTACCACTTAAGAAACAGCAGGATGTGCAGCACCCTATACAATAGCCAAGACACGGAAGCAACATAAATGTCCATCAACAGAGGAGCAGATAAAGAAGATGTGGTACATATACACAATGGAATATTACTCAGTCATCAAAAGGAAAGAAATAACAGCATTTGCCGCAACATGGATGGACCTAGAAATTATTATGCTAAGTGAAGTCAGTCAGACAATGACACCAACACCAAATGTTATTACTTACATGTGGAATCTTAAAAAAGGACACAGTGAACTTTGCAGAACAGATACTGACTCACAGACTTTGAAAAACATATGGTTTCCAAATGAGACAGGTTGGGGGGGATGGGCTGGAGGTTTGGGATGGAAATGCTATAAAATTTGTGATGATTGCTGTACACCAATAAATGTAATAAAATTCATTAAGTAATTAAAAAAAAAACGGCAGCATGGCCATCTTCACAGAAGCTTTTTTGCCTTCTGTCTTGGTGAGAACTTATGTTGGCTCCCCAAAATATGTGTCAGGCCCCCAGCGGCTGCCTAAAGAGTATGGCCCCAGTTATGTGACCCGGGCAAATCCCACTCTGATGGAAGTTATCAACTTAACAGCTAGATCCAGCTGATAACTGAGGTGCTACTCTCAGCCTCTGTCCCTGGAAAACCCCAGCTCAGGCAGGCACTCTGAGGCTGATAGCGGGGGCTCCCCCCAGTTCATCCCTCCTCTGCCCAGGGAAACCAGGTCTTTCCTGTTCTTCTGCTTCTCCTTTTCATCATCATCCCAGCGCCCAGTGGAGGCTTAATCACTGCAGTTCTTGGTAAAACCCACACGACTGGGTTAACTCTGAGGTTTGCAGGTCAGCTCCTGCAAGTAGATATTGATGTCTCTGAGGCAGACAATCTCCTTGTGGTAACTGCTCTTAAGAGGCGGCAATAGTTTCACCAAAATTTCTGCAGCACCGCTTGCCTTCTGAAGATGTCCCGTTCCCGCCTCCCACATGCACATTTCCCCGCGTTCCCTTCCCTCCGCGTTCCCTTCCTTCTGCATCCCTCTGGATCGGAGGAGACCTCTCCTCAAGGGAGGTCTGCAGAAAGCCCTGGTGGAGCCGCGTGGAGACTAGGGCCCCCAGGATGAGATTGCTACAAGCTGGGCTGCTGAGCGAGGTTGTTAGACATTTGCATTTTTTGTTCCCTGGACTGGCTTAGGAATCAAGGATGCGGTCAGCACAGGCACAGATGACGAGAACCTAGTGCACAGGGGTTGGTTCCTGGAAACCTGCTTGACTCCTCAGCACGCTGGTAAGCTGCCCACTGAACCAAAAGAGGAGTAGAAGTGGGATGAGCCCCAAATACCCTTGACTATGATCACACCGCCTGCAGTTACCTCTTACAGTTGTTTCCTAACCAGCAGCAAACACCAGACCTGGCTGGGGAGCACCCTCAAAATATCTATGCCCAGAGCAGCTTCCTGGGAGCCTCTGATGTGCTAGGTCAAGGCTGGGGGGTGGGGGCAGCCTTGTACACTTGGGAAAAGTTCCCCTGGTGGTTCTGATGTGAAACCCTGGCTAAGAACCGCCCAGCTAGCACATTTCGGTATAAAAGTCTTCACGACTTAACCCTCATGGGAATAGGAACGTGGTATTACAGAGAATTTCAAACCACACCGAGCTCAGTGATTTCCCTCTTGTGTAGAGGGGTCAGCGGGCAAATCGTGTTTTTTGTTACCCAGGAGGCTCTTTTTGAGTCAGAAACAAGCACAGCACGGCCACGAGAGGCAGGTTCTTAGGGCTGGAGGGAAAGGCTGCTCAAACCTGAGGTCAGTCAGATGGGTAACACGTGAGCGGGGAACTTTCGGCCCGCTTGCCCCCAGCGGCTGCACCTGCGCCGTGTGCAGCGCCCGTGGCTTTGCCCGGGAGCGCACCACGCATGTGCAGAGTTTGGGCCGCTGCGGTCGGGGCTGCTTTGCGGGTCCGGAACGGAGGAAAGCCAGCGTCCCCGCAAGGGGCTTGACCAGCACATGACCAGCTGGGCGAGACTCCTCTCCAGGTAATGCTAGGATTAGCTAGCGTTCGAAAACGGGTCAGAATATCTGTACCTTCCTTTTGGTATTTTATTGGGAAAATTTGGGCCTGTTTGCGCATTACGACTAACTTTAGTTTGTTTTTAAAACATTCACGCTTTTCAGTATAGGTTTTTAGAATTGAGGGCTTGATTTTTGTCTGATTCTGTAAGTAATAACTGATCCATTGAAAAACATTTGGAAATACATTAAAACGTAAGAAATGGGAAAAATTATTCATAACCAGTACAAATTTTTTTTTATTATCTCTTGAGATTTTCCCCATTCATTTAAAACATTAGGAGGCTTTACTTTTTAGAACAGTTTTAGATTTATAGGACAATTTATCAGCAATTGCACTGAGTTTGCATATAATATCCTCCTTCCTCCAACACACACATTTCCTTCTTATAAATATATATGAAATCCCTGGTAGCTCAACGGATCGAGGCTCTGGCGTTGTTATTCATGTGTCTTGGGTCGGATCCTTAGCCCCAGGAACTTCCACATGCTCTGGGCATGGCCAAAAAAAATACTCTTGCATTAGTGTGTTACACTGTTACAATTAATGAACTAATCCTGATACATTACTTTAAAGTCAATAGCTTATTAATATAAGATACAAACTATGGGTTCGCCATCTGTGTTGTATATTTCTATAGCTTTCTACAAATGCATAATGTCCTGTATCCACCATTCCAATATCAAATAACAGTTTTATTGCCCTACACCTGTGCGTCACTAGTCATTGCTCCCCACCCTCCCCCACTTTCCCTCAAACCTGTTCCAAACTCTTGGCAACCACTAATCTTTTTACTGTCTCTATACAGTTTTGACTTTTCCAAGATGTCTTATAGTTGGATCACATAGTATGTAGCCTTTCCAGTCTCACTTCTTTCACTTACGGTATACAATTAGGTTTTCTCCAATTTTTTTGTGCCTTGGTAGATCATTTCTTTTTAGCACCAAATAATATTCCATTGCCTGGCTGTACACCACTTTGTTTTCCATTCACTTATTAAAGAATACCTTGGTTGCTTCCAGTTTTTGGCAATTATGGATAAAGGAGCTATAAACATTGGTGTGCAAGATTTTGTGTGGGCAGAGATGGACCTTATGTAAGAGTGTGTTTACCTTTGTAAGAAACTGCCAAACTGTCTTGCAAATTTGTGACAATTTGCTTTCTCACCAGTTCCTGCTGTTCTGAATCCTCACCAGCATTTGGTATCGTTGATTTAAATTTTTTTACCCATTCTAATAGATGTGAAGCATGGGATCTCATGGTTTTAATGTGCAGTTCTTGATGATGTATGATGTTGGACGTCTTTTCATATGCTTATTTGCCATATCTTCTGTTGTGAGGTATCTGTTAAGATCTTTTGCTGGCAAGTTCCCGTCGTGGCGCAGTGGTTAACGAATCCGACTAGGAACCATGAGGTTTCAGGTTCGATCCTTGGCCTTGCTCAGTGGGTTGCCGTGAGCTGTGGTGTAGGTTGTGGATGCGGCTCGGATCCCATATCGCTGTGGCTGTGCTGGAGCTTGGGAACCTCCATATGCTGTGGGTGCGGCCCTAGATAAGGCAAAAAGACAAAAAAAAAAAGATCTTTTTGCCAGTTTTTATATTGGGTGTTTTCTTATTGTTGAGTTTTAAGACTTCTTGATATATTTCAGATACCAGTTCTTGGTATCCTTTGGGTACCAAAAATACATGTATGTTGCAATATTTTCTTCCGGTATGTGGCTTCCTTTTTATTCTCTTAAGTGTCTTCACAAAGCAGAAGTTTTCAATTTTGATAACATCTACTTTGTCAATTTTTTCTTTCATGGATTGTGTTTTTGGTGTTGTATCTTAAAGCTCATTTCCAAACCCAAGGTCATCAAGATTTTCCCTTATGTTATTATCTAGAAGTCATAAAGCTTGGTGTTTTGCATTAAGTATATGATCCATTTTGAGTTACTTTTTGTGGTAGGTGAAGATCTATGTCTAGATTCATGTTTTTGCATGTGGCTGTAGAGTTGTTACAACACCATTTGTCAGAAAGACTAATCTTTCTCCATTGGTTTGTTGTTTCTTTTATGAAAGATCAGTTCTTTTTTTTTCTTTTTTTTAGGGCTGCACCTGCGGCATGTGGAGGTTCCCAGGCTAGGGGTCCATCGGCCTACACCACAGCCACAGCAATGCCAGATCTGAGTTTGGTTCAGAGGGTTAAGGATCTGGCATTGTCACTGCTGTGACTTGGATTTCTGCTGTGGCGTGGGTTTGATCCCTGGGCTGGGAACTTCTGCATACCGTGGGTGCAACCAAAAAAAAAAAAAAATTCCAGTTGTTCAGGAGAGCAACTTATTTGTATATATTAACCTGTATCCTGCAGCCTTCCTATAAACACTTATAAGTTCCAGGAGATTTTTTTCTCTGTGCATTGTTTACACTGTTGAGGTCATAGACTTTGTAAATAATCTTGAATCCTGAGAAGTTCCAACTGTGGCTAAGCTGTAACAAACCCTACTAGTATCCAAGAGGATGTGAATTTCATGCCTGGCCTTGCTCAGTGAGCTAAGGATCTGGCATTGTCGTGAACTGCGGTGTAGGTCCCAGATGTGGCTCGGATCCTTCATTGTTGTGGCTGTGGCTAGGACAGTAGCTGTAGCTCCCATTTGACCCTGAGCCTAGGAACTTCTATATGCCAGACCTGTGGCCTTAAAAAAACAAAACAAAACAAAAAACTTATATCCTGTTTTTTTCTCAATTATGTCAAAAGCCCTTTCAATGTTATTTTAAATTCTTTTAAAACATTTTTAATGGCAGCAAAACATTTTATTGAGCTATTAGTTAACATACTAGTTAAGATTTTTAAATTCATGCATATTTCTTATTGAAAATACAGAAAAGTATAAAGAAAACAATTAAATGTTCTTAAAATTCCACCACAAATAATCAAAATAATTTCAACCAGAAATAAGTGGTGTTCACATTCTGTTGTTTTTCCTTCTACTGCTTCCTTTCTACCAGTAGTTATTTCTTGGGAAATAGACTTCTTTGAATATCTGATGACAGTCATGAGTGTCTCCCAGGAAATTAGGACATGAACTATATTTTGCAGTTTCAGAATTCTAGGAACCTCTATGGCCCATCCCAAAAATGCCCACAAGAGGCTGGGACATTTATCCACCATCTTCAGTTGGTATTATTTACACCACGGTTCCAGGTGCGGTCCGTTAGGCTTGCACAGACTGAGCAGGCTTTAGAGAAGGCCTAGGGCTTCAGAGAAGCCCCTGAAAGAGGGAAGCAGAGAAATGCACAAATGAATTGGATTTTCTAGAATGTTAAATAAATGGACGTTAACAGTCATCCTGGGATCACTCCTGGTTTGAATGGAAGTGCCATGAGAAGTTAGCTATTGACTTGTTTATTTTGGAAATGCAATAGATGGTTGAAACATACTTAACCTTAGCATTTCTGACCTTTAAGGGAGATTCTGAAGATCCTTAATGTGGTAATTTGGTTGTGGCACAAAATGTTGGATTTGGGCCTAGTGAGGGAGCTGAGTACCTGGTTTGTTGCTCACATATTAAATGGTACAAAGCTGTTTCTTCATGTGGGTGCTGAGAGAAGGAAAGCCGTGTACCTATCCAAACAGCTTTGTATTCATGAATGTCTGGACATATCCCTCTGAATATCGGTATTCAACTGTATATTTCTTTTTTGTTTTTTGTCTTTTTGAGGGCCGTGCCCACAGCATATGGAAGTTCCCAGGCTAGGGGTCAAATCGGAGCTATAGCTGCCAGTCTACACCACAGCAATGCAGGATCTGAGCCATGTCTGCAACCTATGCCACAGCTCATGGCAACACCGGATCCCTAACCCACTGAGTGAGGCCAGGGATCGAACCCAAGTCCTCATGGACCCTAGTGGGGTTTGTTACCACTGAGCCACAACGGGCACTCCTCAACTGTATATTCCTACTAGGAGTTTATTAAAATGTCCTTTGGGTAAAGATACTTAAACTTTTAAGATATTTTTCTTAGCATTTGTATAAGATTTCTCTGTTAACATTGTTATCAGTCCCAGACTGTGTTAAAAACAGAATTAGTAGAGTTCTCATAGTGGCTCAGCAGTTAATGAACCTGACTAGTATCCATGAGAACGCAGGTTTAATCCCTGGCCTCGCTCAATAGGTTAAGGATCTGGCATTGTCATAAGCTGTGGTGTAGGTCATAGATGTGGCGGCTCAGATCCCGTTTTGCTGTGGCTGTGGTGTAGGCCAGCAGCTATAGCTTGGATTTGACCCCTAGCCTGAGAACCTCCATATGCTGTGGGTGTGGCCCTAAAAAGACCAAAAAAAACCCCAAAAAACCCAGAGCATTTACTATTCATTAAATTGATCCTTTCAGTTTTTTAAAGCATAAAATAACCAATATTTAAAATAATCCTTAGGAGTTCCCGTTGTGGCTCAGTGGTTAACGAATCCAACTAGGAACCGTGAGGTTGCAGGTTCAATCCCTGGCTTCGCTCAGTGGTTTAAGGATCTGGTGTTGCCGTGAGCTGTGGTATAGGTCGCAGACATGGCTCGGATCCCGCATTGCTGTGGCTGTGGCGTAGGCCGGCGGCTACAGTGCCGATTAGACCCCTAGCCTGGGAACCTCCATAGGCCGCGGTACGGCCCAAGAAAAGGCAAAAAGACAAAATAAAATAAAATAATCCTTAATTCATCTAGAATTTGTATATTTTAATGTAAAAATTTTTCCTAACAAGAAAATTTTCATTTTCTATCACTAGAAGGTATTTTCTAACAGGGAAACCTAGTTACTTGTTAGTTTTTCACCCATGATTCCAGAAGGGTAAAGCCAGTCAAGGGCCTAGAGTTAGAGAAATTCAGTCTGTTCAGGGGAGTAGCCCACTTTCACAGGACCCCACTTTCAAAATTGCAGTAGCACCTTTATAGAGCTTAGTGGGTTTGGATGGGTAATCCCAGGGCAGCAGCTCCTGACCTGGAAGGACCCCGCTTCTCTTTTAGGACACTTTACAACTCATGACTCAGCTCTGGAGAGGATGTGGTTGGTAAAGTTTCCTGCCTCTAGTGGTCACAAGTTCACACGTCTCCTTTTGCCGGCCTGTTGACTGCAGGAACGGGGGCAGCTGACTCCAGGGATTGCTGTTAGACCAGCAGCCACACTCACCTGCATGAGGTAACACCAGTAGCACCAGTCTCAGCCAGTGCAAATGAGGACACGAAATGTGTTGGCCTTAGACATTCCAGGATTTTTGGATCATCTAAAACAATGGCTCAGGTCACCAGAGAACCACTCTAGGAAGTTTAAACATTCTGTATATTAAAAAAACTACTCAGCTCTTCTTTCCCCCTTAATGTTTATACATGGTGTTTTCCCTACTACAGACCAATTCCTTTGTTAAAAAAATTATTTTTATTGAAATATAGTTGATTTACAATGTTGTGTTAGTTTCAGGTATAGAGCAAAGTGATTCAATTGTGTTTGTGTATTGTTTTATATATATTACACACACACACTGAGGACACTTCCCTGTGCTATATAATAGGTCCTTATTGGTTATCTATTTTATATATATTAGTGTTTAGTATATATATATATATATTTTTTGGATTTTTGTGTTTAAATTTATTTTTTTTTATTTTTGCATTATAGCTGGTTTACAGATTTCTGTCAGATTTTCCAACTGCACCATGTGGTGACCCGATTACATGTACATATATGGATTTGTCACATGTAATTAGATATAGTTCCCCGTGCATTACAGTTGGAGCTCCTTGCTATTCCATCATTAAAGCAGTAGTTATCCCCACTCCCTCCCACCC
>PVHT021183629.1:12442219-12459358 GCA_004024745.2 Catagonus wagneri | reverse complement strand
GTGTATATATACCACATCTTCCTAATCCAGTCATCTGTCGATAGACATTTGGGTTGTTTCCATGTCTTGGCTATTGTGAATAGTGCTGCAGTGAACATGCGTGTGCTAGTGTCTTTCTCCAGGAAATTTTTGTCTGGATATATGCCCAAGAGTGGGATTGCTGGGTCATATGGTAATTCTATGTAGAGTTGTCTAAGGTACCTCCACACTGTCTTCCATAGTGGCTGCACCAGCTTACATTCCCACCAACAGTGCAGGAGGGTTCCCTTTTCTCCACATCCCCTCCAGCATTTGTTGTTTGTGGACTTGTTAATGATGGCCATTCTGACTGGTGTGAGGTGGTATCTCATGGCAGTTTTGATTTGCATTTCTCTAATTATCAGAGATGTTGAGCATTTTTTCATGTGCTTGTTGGCCATCTGTATATCTTCTTTGGAGAAATGTCCATTCAGGTCCATTGCCCATTTTTCAATGGGGTTGTTGGCTTTTTTGCAGTTGAGCTGCATCAGTTGTTTATATATTTTAGAGATTAAGCCCTTGTCAGTTGTGTCATTTGGAAAAATTTTCTCCCATTCTGTAAGTTGTCTTTTAGTTTTCTGTGTTTAGTATATTTTGATTCCACACTAATTTACCCCTCCCCACCTTCCCCTTTGGTAACCTTAAGTTTGTTTTCTCTGTCAGTCTGTTTTGTAAATTAAGTTTATTTCTATTATTTTTCTAGACTCCACACATAAGTCTTTCTCTTAGTACAATTATCTCTAGGTCCATCCATATTGCTGCAAATGGCATCATGTCATTTTTATGGCTAATATTCCATTTTAATATATAGATATATCACATCTTCTTTATCCATCTGTCAGTAGACACTGAGAATGCTTTAGACCAATTCCTTCAAGTCTGCTTTAAGTATTTAATCTTAAGGCAGCACAGAAAATATCCTACAACTTTCCTAACCCTATCATTCCCCAAAGGCAACTACAGTTCCTGCTCTTAAAAAATATTGGTTCTGGAGTTCCTGTCGTGGTGCAGCGGTTAACGAATCTGACTAGGAACCATAAGGTTGTGGGTTCAATCCCTGGCCTTGCTCAGTGGCTTAACGATCTGGTGTTGCCGTGAGCTGTGGTACAGGTCACAGACGTGGCTCTGGCTTAGGCTGGCAGCAACAGCTCCGATTAGATCCTTAGCCTGGGAACCTCCACATGCTGCAGGTGCCGCCCTCAAAAGCCAAAAAAAAAAAAAATGGTTCTTATTGAGTATAAATTGAATGTGTATCTCAGCTACTAAAGATCAATAATGCTAGTCATTTTATTATAGTTAAAGTCTCCAGTGTGACTTGGAGTCTAGGTTTAGGAATGAATGAGAAATTGTTGGCAATTTACTCATTATGCCACATAGGCTAGAATTTAAATTTCTATTAAATTCCATAACATAAGCCAAAGAAACCTGGGTCTCTTAAAATGAACAAAGCTGAATGTGAATATGGTGAACATTTAACACTCTGGGTGTTAAAACTGGAGGTAAAAAAGACAGGATGCAATTATTTTCCAAAAGCACTGTGTTTATTTATACAGAGTCCTAACCACTTCAGTGGCAGGAGGAGTGGGAGAGGTTCCTTTTTCAATCCAGGGGCCTCCATAAGGTTGGTCTGTTGTTACCAAACACACAGATAAGTGGCGTCATGGATTTGGTAAACTAACTACAATGTTTAGTCTCTCTCTGCTAGAGCAACAAGGTGAGCGTCGATCTCTGCTTCTGTAAGAATCCTAGAAGACAAAGGGAAAAAATCCACAACTATTTACTTCCCGAACTTTTTATTACACAAAAGCCCCAAAACACATAGAAGTAGGATAGTATTGAACGCCTGTGTATCTGTCACCCAACAATTGCCAATTTATAGCTAATTTAAAAAAGTCTATACACTCATCACTCATCCCTTCAAATTATTATGAAGGATGCCCACACAGCATATCAACTTCGTCTGTACGCACTAGTTTACTTCTTTGATGTCAGATCCAGAATTAGGTCTTTTGAAAGCAAAACTGTTATGGTTGCAACAATGAAAGCAAATATTCAAATCTAAAACTAGACTATACATAAGGTATTCTATTTTAGCTATGTCAAAATACCTCTATACCTAGCATACAAGGTTTGTTATCAGTCGAGAGACAGGAGGGCACGCCATGTTGAACATGGCATTTTCTAAAGGAAGTTTGCCCCAAAGAAATTAACTGCTTGGCAACCTTTGCAACCTGTAGTGTGACCTTTTTTTTTTTTTTTTTTTTTTTGCGTTTTAGGGCCGCACCTGTGGAATACTGAAGTTCCCAGGCTAGGGGGTCTAATCGGAGCTACAGCTGCCGGCCTACACCACAGCCACAGCAACGCAGGATCCGAGCCGCATCTGTGACCTACACCACAGCTCATGGCAACGCGGGATCCTTAACCCACGGAGTGAGGCCAGGGATTGAACCTGCCACCTTTTGGTTCCTAGTTGGATTTGTTTCCGCTGCGCCACAACGGGAACTCCCTAATGTGGACTTTTAAAAGTAAAATTTGTTAAAGTGACTATTTTGGCCCCACCCGTGGCATATGGCAGTTCCTGGGCTAGATAATCAGACCTGCACCACAGCAGCAACCTGAGCTACAGCAGCAACAACAGCAGACCCTTAATCCACGAAGCTACAGAGTGACCTTTTTTTTAGTGCAAACTGAAATGTAAAGCAGTGGATGTGAGTAGTTATATAGTTGTTGACGGTTATGTTATATATCCTAGTTACTTAAGTATACTATCATAGAATTTGTAAATGACACAAGGGCTTTTTGAAGACATAGGATATTTGGTTTCTTATCCATTTAACTAACAGATAGAAATAAAAATTTTAAAGGTTAGAGTTCGCTTGTGGCGCAGCAGGTTAAGAATCCGACCTGGGTTGCTACTGTGGTGCTAGTTGGATTCTTGGCCTGGAAACTTCAACATGCTGCAGGCATGGCCAAATAACAAAAACATTTAAAAGGCTGTAGGAGGGTCTCAGAATAGAAAACAAGAACTAACTGTAGGTCCTTTAGAGATATCTATAAATTCTTCCTGCTGGAAATTTACTGTTTTCTTTTTTTTTTTTTAATAAAGCATTCTTTTCAATGGGGGGGGGGAAGAGGAGATGAGGGGAGATTCAATTCTGTTTTGCTTTTTTAAAAATTCTGTAAATTTTTCTTATCATCTTTCACTTTAATAGCCTGTAAGGCAACAAAAATAACAAATTAGAAAAAAAATGTACTAACTAAACTCTTCAAGGTCTGGTTAAGCTTAGTTTACTACCTTTTCCTCCCACCCCAACTATGACCATGTGTCTTTAGAACTGTGACCCAAGAGTAGATACACATAATAGTTAACAGGACTTCCAACAGCTTCTTTGCATCTGTGGATTTAACTGAAGTATTTTTCACTATTCACAGGATCATCCAGGTTCACGGTAAAACACCTCACAGAACTGCTGGGAGGATGAAGTGAGCTGATATGTTAGGCACCCAGTACAGAGGTGACTCATGGAAGCTGGGAAGTTGATTTGTGGGAGTTAGTCACTACGTGAGTAAGAACAGACAGCATCCAGCATCTGTAATTCAATTAGCAATATGCAAAATTTGGGGGTTTCAAAGATATCTAGATAGGGTCTGATGTACATCAGTATTTCATATTGCTCTTCAAGGTTCCATTTAAATTCACTAAATAATCAGAGCTCCACCTGAAAACTACTACTTTGGGAGGCTGAATTTCTTCTATTGGCCTTAAGCTAAAAAAAAGAGAAAACACTTATGCTTACTTTACTCCTTATATAAAATGAGAAGAAAAGCAGTTATGTCTTAAGAAGTTTTAAAACTGACTTCTCAGGTACTAAAGACAACAACAATAACAACTAACTGTAGGGAGGTCCCAGGCAGTCTTAACTGTAGTTCAAAAATGTGTTTTTAACCTCAAGTTATAGGACAAATGGACCTACAAACCTCCATCTTTCTAGGCTAGAATTTGTCACTTGGCAAACTTCTTTAAGTACCTGGCTGACAATAATAACTCACCTGAATTTAGGATTTTCAACTGTAACCACTCCAACTTCTATTTCTGAAGGCTTGAAATCAATTGATAGGACAGTAGACAGGCATGTAATTGCAGTCTGAAAAAAATATTGACATTAAAATAATACAGTATTTTTCCAAGATTTTCTCATTCCAAGCTTATTCAATCATGAGTTAACCACAGCACAAGCTATTTACTTTTGCTACATGTTTGAGTGATGCAGTTCTACAGCCACGCAGATTAATTTTAATATATCATCTGACAAGAAACTTGTTTTATATATTAAGTCAAACCATAAAGGGGTCTAAAAACAAAATAGGATAATTTACACAAAACAGTCTATTTGCTTGATGATTACTTCATGCCAGGGCATCTGCTTAGAGTGAGACGGGGAGAGGGTAAAGTGAATGATACGGGGTGGGGGGGTTTGGGATGGAAATGTTGTAAAACTAGGTTGTGATGATTGTTGTACAACTATAAATATAATAAAATTCATTGAGTTTTTTTTTTTAAAGATCAATGATACAGCCTTCCTTCAAGGAATTTATAGTAATAACCATGTTTTAAGTGGCTTTGTATCTGATGTGATTAATTGCATGTAATTTTGAATTTTTTAAAACAAGACCTTTAAGAAACATTTAAACAAGACAGTGTCTCAGAGATGAGAACTAGTTTCACATCTCCCTTAGTATGTGATAATACTGCCTACCAAACAACAAAGTATTAGATGGTAATTTTTCTTTTTTCACTTATCAGAATTATGTTGTTGGTCTTTAGAATAACTGTATCCCAGACCCTCATCTCCACAATCTACTAAAATTCTGTTTTTAACTTCCTGGCAGTAAGTAGGAAGCTTTAGTTTAAGGGTACTAAATATTTGTTTAAGAATGTTGGCTTGTCCTGTCAATTTAAAACTTCCCCATCATAATGAATAATCCGCTCAAGAACCCTATCTAAAAAGCTAGCTCTACTTCCACATCCCAGGTATAGTTCCTCTGCCCAGTTATCCTGAGGGCATATTCTACTATGAAGATGTCTGCTTCTGAGAATTTAATGTGTGGCTCTTTTTCCTTCAGGACCATAAGAGCAACATTAATGACTCAACTTTTTCACTTTTGCTTCCGGGGAGCTTAAGCCTAATTTAAATCACAATCATGCAGGTCTTGATTCCTATTCTTAGTTATTATTTTCCCATTTTATATGTGTTTTGTTGAAAGCCGTTTCAAATACATGAAATGAGATAGAGAATTAGGTGAAAAAAAAAAGTCCTCCCTGTTTCCATGTCACACCAATTTTACTATTAACCTGACAAACCTGGATATCATGATGTAACCCAGAAACAGCCTAGATAGACTGTTAATTATGCAATGATCCTATTCTATATACTATTAAAAAAAAAAAAAGCTTCTTTTGGCTTACTTCCACTGTCTGTTCAAATGTCCAATCAAATTTCTTCTTCACTTTTTTTTCAAGGAAGCTGGTTGATTCGGTTTGTTTAACTCCTGCTGCAGTGGCTTTAAACCCACAGTAGTAACCTGCGGGATCACACTTATACACCTGAGGGCCTTGTTCTTCATCTATGCCAATTAAAATCATACCTAAAACAGAAAGAAAGACCCTCATTAAGTAACTTATACCTTTTTGTTTTGTTTTGTTTTTTGTCTTTTTGCCTTATTTGGGGCCGCACCCATAGCATATGGAGGTTCCCAGGCTAGGGGTCTAACAGCAGCTGTAGCTGCCGGCCTTCGCCACAGTCACAGCAACGCGGGATCCGAGCTGCATCTGCAACCTACACCACAGCTCACGGCAATGCCGGATCCTAAACCCACTGAGCAAGACCAGGAATCGAACCCACAACCTCATGGTTCCTAGTTGGATTTGTTAACCACTGAGCCACGACAGGAACTCCAGTAACTTATACCTTTATACAACAAGATTTCTCTTGGTGTTGTCACATAGCTGTTGTTAATCATTACTCTGGTTGGCTATTTTAGGATAGGGGCCTTAGGTGAGAGAGCAATGCAGTAAAAGAGAGGCAACTTGGGAGTAAACAGCGGCCTTGCACATCAATATGGAATTTGCAATTTAAACTATATTTCCAAGGGAACAACTATTAAAATTTGCTTTAAAATAACTCCTACAGCAATATGAAACAGACTAGAAAAGATTAAGAAGGGAGAAGAGAGGTAAATTAGGTGTCAGAGGCTAGTGACAATGAAAAAGTGACAAAGGAATAGATATTCTGAGGTAAAGATTTTTTTTTTTTTTAATTTTATCCTCTTACATTTTAGGGCCACACCTACGGCATGTGAAAGTTCCCAGGCCAGGGGTCTAACAGGAGCTATAGCTGCCGGCCTACGCCACAGCCACAGCATTGCAGGATCGGAGCCGCGTCTGCAACCTACACCACAGCTCACGGCAACGCCGGATCCTTAACCCACTGAGCAAGGCCAGGGATCGAACCCGCAACCTCATGGTTCCTAGTCGGATTCGTTTCTGCTGAGCCAAGACGGGAACTCCCTCTGAGGTAAAGACTGACAACTAAACAGAAAACCAGGAAAGGTGAGACGGGTAGAAAAGAAGTTGGGGATGAACAGAGGAAAATAACAATGATTTCAGGTTTGAAGTATCTGTGGGACAAGAAGGAAGTGGACTGAGCTAAACCTAATGAGAGAATGACTGACACAGAGGTAGTAAATGAAGCTGTGAAAGTGGGTGAGATTATCCAGACAGAACAGAGGCGAGAAGGACCAAGGAGAGAAACCTGATGAATAATAAAATTTAAGGACCTAGGAGAGAGGGAAGAGCTAAGGAAAGTGAGGAGGAGGAGACGAGTACCACTGAAGAAATCAAGAGAGAATTTTTAAGTGACAGGTAAAAAGCAGGGTTAATGCTAAAGGGAAATCATTACACTGTTTTAATTATAAATGAATGACAGTGTCAGAAAGAAATGTGTTGAAAGCTTTTGGCTAATTTATTACATCAAATCTTATTCCTCTCCCAATAAAATTTTACTTTTTTTTTAAGGAAGAAATTTACTCTATATTTATGAATCATAGGCATATGATTCTTCATGTTGAACCTGATTCTTTCGGGAGGGTCAAAAGAAAGCCTAATTTAGGCATTTCCATTGAACTAACAGTCTGATAGTAATCCCTGTTACAAAAGCCTAATATCACAACGACTTAGATCTTTCAAATCACACACCCTAAATAGAAATATTTTGATTAAAAAGTCTAACAGTATCTAACGTTTAAAAATAGTGCCTAAAAGAGTGTTCTGAAACCTATCCTTCCATCACTGATTTATTATAAACAACTTCTCAACTTTTACAACTTCCAAACAAAACCCAAGTGTTACTGAAATAACTTTCTTTATGAGTGTTCTCTAAAAATAAATTATAATTCATTAATTATTTGGGAGACTTCTTTGTATACTTACAACAACCAAGAGGCCTCATTTCAGCATTCTGTGTGTAGACCTGAGAGATATCAGCAATTCTTTTACACAGCATGTCCACAGGAATCTCATAACCATACTTGTATTTCCAATTAGCTGCCTCATAACGTGCCCTCTGTACTTGGGATCTGCTGTCAGCTTAGAGCATAAAAAACAAAAGTTTGCTTCTTTAGAAGGATGAACCTCAAAGTCATAATTTTCTACATAGACACACACACACCTCCATTATGACTTGGGGAAAGCAGAAGTGGTCCACTATGGCTTTTTCTCCCACCAATGAATGGTGAATGACTCAGCAATAAGTACATGACAAAAAAGGAAACAAATTTAAAAGTATTATACACAGTACTGTCCGTGAATACTGAGCCCTTCATCAGCTGTCACAATAGTTTTTAAAAATTTACTTGTGTATTTTTTTTTTTTTTCGCTTTTTATGGCCGCACCTGTGGCATATGGAAGCTCCCAGGTTAGGGGTTGCATCAGAGCTCACACCAACACCCGATCCTTAACCCACTGAGCAAGGTCAGGGATCAAACCTGAGTCCCCATGGATACTGGTCAGGTTGGTTACCACTAAGCCATGATGGAAACTCCCAAAATAGTTTCTTTAAAAAAATAATTTTTTATAATTCTCACCTTTAATTTTAATTTTTTCTTTTTATGGCCAAACCTGTGTCGTATGGAAGTTCCCCGGCTAGGGGTCAAATTGGAGCTGCAGGCCTACACCACAGCCACAGCAACACGGGATTCCAGCTGCATCTGTGACCTATGCCGCAACTTGTGGCAACACCAGATCCTTAACCCAGTGAACGAGGCTAGGGACTGAACATGCATCCTCAGGGACACTACGTTGGGTTCTTAACCTAAGCCACAACAGGAATTCCGTAATTCTCACCTACTTCTAACTAGTGTTAATATTACCAGGTTTGAGAATACACTGATTTACCTCCCCTTAAATTATGAACTATATCTGAAATAAATCATCTATGAGAGGGGCCTCAGCCCAGCTTCCCTGCTAGTAACATAGAGATCTAATTCTATGATGATTTCAGAAAAGCTCACAATACTCTGAAGATAATGATACCTGCCTTAGAAGACTGCAAATCTACTCATATCACATGAAAATCAGATACTAATGGAAGTCTTTATTATTTTTTTCTTTTTTTGGCTGCACCAGAGGGATATGGAAGTTCCTGGGCCAGGGACTGAATCTGAGCCATAGCTGCGGCAATGCTGCAATGCTGGATCCTTAACCCGCTGTGCCAGCGCCACAGCAGGAACTCCAGGAAGTCTTTTATTTTTATTTTTACTTTTTTTTTTTTTGCTTTTTAGGGCTGTACTTGCGGCATATGGAGGTTCCCAGGCTAGGGGTCAAATTGGAGCTACAGCTGCCGGCCTACACCACAGCTACACCAATGCAGGATTCGAGCCGCATCTGTGACCTACAGCACAGCTCATGGCAATGCCAGATCCTTAACCCACTGAGCGAGGCCAGGGATCGAACCTGCAACCTCATGGATCCTAGTCTGATTCATTTCCACTGCGCCATGACCAGAACTCCCAGGAAGTCTTTTAAAATCAACACAAAACTCAAAAATAATCTGAATAACAAATCTAAGTAGTTATCAAGCCAATTACCTGTCATTCCTGTCATCACACAGCCAATGTTTTCAGTTATCTTGAATAAGTGAGTCACTGTGCTGGAATCCAGTAATTTGTCCTGATGAACAAAATAATCAAGAAAATTTACAAAGATCAGAGGCTTCTGTGCGGTGATAAAAAACATACCATGGAATTATTAACGGTGTATAATAAATGTTTTCTGTTCATTTTTATGGTTAAAACCAATAAAAAATGGGAGGGAAGGACCACACACGACTGTTTTTCTGTTTTTTAGATGATGTATTTCCTGTGGATAAGAACTGCAGTTCATCAAAGTGTGTTTCGAGGTCCCTGAACAAAAAGACCTAGAAATCTCATTGTGCTTACAACCACACCACGAAGTTCAACATGTCAATTCTGTCTACTCAGCTAATCTGTCCATAGTTGCTCAATAAATACTTCTTGGATGACAGGAAAGTAGGGGCAAAGCAAAATAATGTTAACATACACAGAGAATAACATACTCTTGAACAAACTCATGAAAAACTCTTGCTTTGTAGTCTACAATTCCAGGCAGCACTACTTACAGGTACTTTCTTCTGTGTGACAATTACTGCACAGTCTTTCCCTCTGACGGCTACTGATGTAAGGCCACCCTGGTTAATGGCCTTAAAAGCATATTCTGGAAAAAAAAGTTTTTTAAAAAGGTGAAATAAATGATCATAGATTCATGCAGTGGAATAATAAACAGTCGTTAAAAAGAGCTTTATGAACTACCACGGAATGCTGTCCAAGATATGCAAAGTCAAGAATAATAATAATAAATAATAATTAAACCAACTCCATTTCTTTTCACTATATTTTCATCAGGTGCAAGTACCACATTTCCAATAAAGATTTAATTTTTACTAATATCAAATCTTTATCAATTATGTTTATTTTTAAAAGTTTGTTTTCCAAGGGGGAGAGGGAGGGAGTGGGATGAACTGGGAATTTGGGGTTAACAGATGCAAGCTACTGCCTTTGGAATGGATAAGCAATGACAGTCTGCTATATAGCACTGGGAACTGTATCTAGTCACTTATGATGGATCATGATGTGAGAAAAAGAATGTATATACATGGGAGTTCCTGTTGTGGCGCAGCAGTTAACAAATCCGACTAGGAACCATGAGGTTGTGGGTTCGATTCCTGGTCTTGCTCAATGGGTTAATGATCTAGTGTTGCCGAAGCTGTTGTGTAGGTCGCAGACAGGGCTCGGATCTGGCGTTGCTGTGGTTGTGGCGTAGGCCGGCAACTGTAACTCTCATTAGACCCCTAGCCTGGGAACCTCCATATGCCACGAGTGCGGCCCTAAAAAGCAAAAAAAGGAAAAGTAAGTAAAAGGACATAATGTTTCAAGGTTTGTATATTTTATGTTCAATAATGAGTATTAATGCTCAGAAGACTGGGAAAAATTAAGCATTATATTATAATCCTTAGGGCAACATTAAACATAAAGAGGTTGTCTAAGCGATTAAAATGAACTTCTAAAAACTGTTCAAAGAATCCAAAAGAAGGCAGGGGAGGAAGAAGGTACTGAGGAACAAACAAACAAAACAGAGACAGAAATAATAAAATTGTAAATTTCAATCTATGTCAACAACTGCATTAAATGTTAATGGATGAAATACTCCAATTAAAAGCAGAAATTGTCAAAGAAAAAAAAGCAGAAATTGTCAAAAAAAACCCCACCAAACTATCAGCATGAATAACAAAGCAAGACTCAAATGTGCTGCCTACCAGAGAGACATTTTGATAAACTGATGTGAAAAGGTATAAGCAGTAAGCATCAAAAAGTTAGTGGGACTGTATTAATATTAGATAAAGTAGACATCGAGATGAAGAGTAATATCAGAAAGAGGGCAAACTTCAAAATGGTAGAAAAATCAAGTCATAAGAGGGTATAACACTCATAAATGTATATGTACCTTATAATAGTACTTCAAAATACATGAAAGGAAGACTGACAAAATTAAAAAGAAAAGGGGCCAGTCCCACCCAGTTAAAAGATAACAATGCCACTCAGCAACTGCTAGAAATGAACATACCAAAAAAAGTAGACATACACGATACGAACCACACCATCAACTACCTTAACCTACTTGTTATCTGCAGAATACTATTGTCAACTGAACAATATATAGGCACGTGATATTAACAGTATAATATAAACGCACATGGTACACTTACCAGGACAAACCTTTAGGCCATAAAACAGGTCTCAAAATTTAAACTACTGAAATCTCTGTATTTAGGGAAAATTTGGGATGGCACTCTTCTGATTACATTATATAAGACTCTGTCCTGCTTGCATACTAGAGACTCTTCTTGCTGGCCTGATAAGTGGCTATGTGGCAAAAACCACTAGTGGCCTCTGTGAACAGCCAGAAAGTATCTGGGGCCCTCAGTCCTATAGTGCAAACCTAAATTTCCACTTTAAGAAGCTAGAAGAGGGCAAAGTATATCCAGATTAGAATAAAATAAATAAAGATCAAAATCAATGAAAAAGACAAAAAAGGATATCAACAAAGTAAAAAATTATTATTTGAACAAAAACAATAAGCCAACAAAGTCATAAACCCTTTGATATGCTGAAAAACGGCCCCCAAATGATGTCCATATCCTAACTGCTGGAACTTGCAAATATTACTATATTATAGCCCCCCAAAAGGATCTTTGCAGATGTGATTAACTTAATCTTGAGATGGGGAAGATTATCCTGGTGGGTCCTAAATGCATTCATATTTATCCTTATTAAAAGAGAGTTCCCTGGTGGTCTAGTGGTTAGGATTCAGTGCTTTCACTGCTGTGGCCAGGGTTCAATCCTTGGTCTGGGAACTGAGATCAAGGTGCTGCATGCTGTGGCAAAAAAAAAAAAAAAAAAAAAAGGAAATTTTAAATACACAAAGGAGAAAGTGCTATGAAGAGGGAGCAGAGAGATTTGAAAATGCTTGTCCTGAAGATTAGAGTGATGCATCCACAAGCCAAGAAATGTTGGCAGCCTCTTGAACAAGAAGAGTCAATGAATACATTCTTGCCTTGAATCTTCAGAGAGAATAATGGCCCTGCCTGACACCTTGATGTCAGGCCAGTGATACTGATTTTGGATTTCCGGCCTCCGAAACAGTGAGAAAGCAAATTTGTTGTTTTAAGCCACCAAATTGTGGTAATTTGTCACAACAGATACGGGAAACTAATACAAACCCTAGCTAAACTAACAAAGAAAATAAGAGAATACAAATGACCAGTTATCAGGAATAGAAGGGAAGTTATCACTACAGAGAGTACAGAGATGAAGAAATAATAGGAATCACTTCTTGACCCTTCCCACACGTGTCTTTGCTTCTTTAAGTCCTGTCTAGACTGCCCTATCACTCTTTTCTCCACCTAGCCAGAGCCTGCTCTTCGTCTCAAGCTGCTTCCATTTCCCATGGAAACTTTCTCTAATTGTCTCAGAAGGGATTCTTCAATCCTTCCTTTGAATTCTCCCAGTATTTCCTATCACACCAATAATTTTAGCATTTTCAAGTGTGTATTTCCCTCTAGCCAGACTGGATAATCAAAGAAAGCAAGAACAAAGGATATTTAAAATTATACTTGCCACCAATAGATACATTTGACCGTCATTCCCACATAGCAACTGTCCCGCAGAGCAAAAATCATCTACGGCTGGCACACATTTTGCGGTTTTCCACAGTTCCCATCACTCCTCCTATCTCATAAAACAAAAAGCTACAGCCCTCACCACATAATATAATTCTGTCCCAAAATATAAAAAAGTTTCTTTTCTTCTTCCTTTTTTTTTTTACTTTTTTAGGGCACACCCACAGCATATGCAGGTTTCTACGCTAGGGGTCAAATTGAAGCCACAACTGCCAGCCTACACCACAGCCACAGCAATGCCAGATCCGAGCCATGTCTGAGACCCGCACCACAGCTCAAGGCAACACTGGATCCTTAACCCACTGAGTGAGGCCAAGGATCAAAAACACAACCTCACGGTTCCTAGTTGGATTTGTTTCGGCTGCGCCACAACGGGAACTCCTAAAAATGTTTCTCAGTGGAGAACATAACCTATGAATCATGAATACTCCAGGATACATTAAAGGAGTCCTAGTCCTCTCTGCCTATTTTAGACTAGTGCCGTCCCGTCCAACAGAACTTTCTATAATGATGGCAGTATATATCTGCACTGTCCAAATTAATAGCCATTACCCATATGTGGCTATTGAGTACTTGAAATGTGGCTAGTGGAACTCAGGGAGTGAATTTTTAAAGTTCTTAGTTAAGAATATCATCCCTATTATTCACCTCCTACTTCTCAGTCTCCTTCACTCCCTCCATCTCCTCAGAGAGTTCCTTAAATACTGATATCCCCCAAGATACTATAATTTCTGCCTATCACCAAGTGATTATTATCCTACGTAATCATTACTAACTCTGTTATCTTTAACTCTGAACCTTTATCTGCAGACGCCTATTTTTCCCAAAGGCATGTCTGAAATTAAACTCCTCTTCTTGGGAGTTCCCGTCGTGGCTCAGTGGATAACGAATCCTACTAGGAACCATGAGGTTGCGGGTTAGATCCCTGGCCTTGCTCAGTGGGTTAAGGATCCAGCATTGCCATGAGCTGTGGTGTAGGTTGCAGACGCGGCTCAGATCTTGCGTTGCTGTGGCATAGGCTGGAGGCTACAGCTCCGATTAGACCCCTAGCCTGGGAACCTCCACATGCCACAAGTGTGGCTCTAGAAAAGGCAAAAAGCCAATAAATAAATAAATAAATAAATAAAATAAATAAATAAACAAACTCCTCTTCTCTATAAGCATGCTTCTTTTCTTTTGGCTGTGCCCGTGGCAGGTGGAATTCCTAGGGCAGGGATCAAACCTGAGCCGTTTCGGTGACAACATGGATCATTAACTCTGCACCACGAGGGAACTCCCAAGCTGCTTTTCTTACAGTCCTTATCTCAAATTACTACCCACTCAAGCTCTCAAGCGACAAACCTGGGTACCATTCTTGACTCTTCACTTCTCTCTCCCCAGAGAAATGTCCACCCTTATAGCTAGGATTTGCTTTAAAACAGTCTAGCAGAGAGAAGGAGAGTATATGGGGAAGAAGACTGACAAAATGTTGCCAACTGCTGGAGTTGGGTTGTGGTCAATCCTTTTATATGGATTACTCAACAAGCCTCTCCTGAGTGGGCTTCCGTCATCTGTTCCCTTCTACTCTAATACTACACTCAACTCTTCTGCTGTCTTACTTAAGAATCTTCTTTTTTTGGCCTGTTTGTTTTATGGCTATACCCTAGGCATATGGAAGTGCCTGGGCCAGGAATTGAATCTGAGCTACAGCTGCAGCAATGCCAGATCCTTTAACCCTCTGCACTGAGCTGTGGATCAAACTTAACACCTTTGCAGTGACCTAAGCTGCTGTAGTTGGATTCTTAACCCCACTGTGCCACAGCAGGAACTCCAATCTTGTTGTTCTTAAAGACTTCTGCCAGCTAAGTACAAAACATATGGGACAAAGTCCAAACTCAAGAATGGCATCCAAGTCTCTTCAAAATTTTGCTGCAATCTATTTTTCCAGTTGTCAGTGTGCTCCAGCCACACTGACTGACCTAGGCACTTGTTCCCCCCAAATTTCCTCATCTAATCTCCATGTAGCTCAACTCATTTTCTCTGAGGAAATTTTCCTGGCTCTTTCTATTAGTGTCACTTTGTAAAGTACCCTTCTTTGCACAGACATTTTAGTATTCACCTTGCTGTACTGCACTGTAATTTTCAAAAAAATTTGTATGAATCCCCATTATAACACTAAAATCAACATAAACTACAAAGATATACCATGCAGCACAGGGAATATAGGCAATATTTTATAATAACTATAATTAAATATAACCATTAAAATTGTGAATTATTATGCTATCTATCTGGTTTATGTAATACTGTATAACAACTACATCTCAAGAAAACTTCAAAATAACAATACCACTATAAAATACGTGCCTTAAAATAATTTCCACAAGAAATGAAAACTGCAAAGTCAGGAATCTAGAGACAATAACTAAAAAATATCTTCTAAAGAAACACTGGTAGGGTAAAAAATCAGTTCACAGCAAAGGTGAACATTAAGGCCAATTAAGAAAAAAAAATGGGGAACTCCTGTTGTGGAGCAGTGGGTTAAAGATCTAGCATTGCTGCAGCTGTGGCTCAGATTCGATCCCTGGCCTGGGAACTTCCATATGCCATGGGTGTGACCAAAAAAGGAAAAAAGAAAGGAAGGAAGGAAGGGAGGGAGAGAGAGGGGGAGGGAGGAAGGAAGGAAAAAAATGGAACAGTTTATGGGACAGCACTTAAAAGGCAAATTTAGTTTTTAAAGCCAGAATTCAAATCTCAGAAATAGTAATTAACTACTTAATTCCATCACTAAAAATTTTGTTTTCTGGTTAAAATTTCAGAGCTCCTGTTGTGGCTCAGTGGTAATGAACCCAAACAGTATCCATGAGAATGCGGATTCAATCCCTGGCCCGCACTCAGTAGGTTAAGGATTCTGCGTTGCTGTGGCTGTGGTGTAGTCCCGAAGCTGTAGCTCCGATTCAACCCCTAGCCTGGGAACCTCCATATGCTGAGGGTGCAAACCTACAAAAAAAAAAAAAAGGAAAAGAAAAAAATTCAGGAGTTCCCGACATGGTGAAGCAGAAACGATCCGACTAGGAACCGGTTGGCAGGTTCGATCCCTGGCCTCGCTCAGTGGGTTAAGGATCCGGCGTTGCCGTGAGCTGTGGTGTAGGTCGCAGACATGGCTCAGATCTGGCGTTGTAGTAGCTGTGGTGTAGGCCGGCAGCTGTAGCTATGATTAGATCCCTAGCCTGGGAACCTTCGTATGCTGCGGGTGCGGCCCTAAAAAAGAAAAAAAAAAAAGACAAAAAAAAAAAAAACCAACCCAGAAACTTATAAAACTAGCAAACTGTTATGTTAATCTCAGTAATCTGTTCTTCAATGTTTAAGATTATGCAGGAAAATGAAACTGATAGCCCACTCCCCATTTTTTTTCTTTTTTAGGGCTGCACCCGAGGCATATGGAGGTTCCCAGGCAAGGGGATGAATTAGAGCTGTAGCTGTTGGCCTACACCACAGCCACAGCAACACCAGATCCCAGCAGCATCTGCAACCTACACCACAGCTCCTGGATCCTTAATTCACTAAGCAAGGCCAGGGATGGAACCTCAGTCCTCACGGATGCTAGTCAGATTTGTTTCTGTTGAGTCATGACAGGAACTCCCCCATTTTTTTTAATGGGAAAAATTATACTGGATTACAGTCCACCCCAAGCTCCCAATTTCTTAATTTGTAATTTAAATGCATAGTAAATTACCTATATATACTAGGTTGAACCATGTGAAAGAGCCATTTTTATAGGTAAAAAACAAACATCAGCAGTTTCATAAGGTTCAACATAAGAAATCTTTAGGTTAGAATGCAAATTGCTACCCTGCTCACAAATAAAATGGTTAATAAACAGCTGTTGTGGGAATTCCCATCATGGCTCAGCGGTAATGAACCCGACTAGTATCCAGGAGGATGTGGTTTCGATCCCTGGCTTCACTCAGTGGGTTAAGGAGTTGGTGTTGCTATGAGCTGTGGTGTAGGTCACAGACGCTTCGAATCTGACGTTGCCGCAGGCTGGCAACTATAGCTCCCACTGGACTCGTAGCCTGGGAACTTCCGTATGCCTTGGGTGTGGCCCTAAAAAAGACCTAAACAAAACAAAAACCACTGCTTGTATATAAAGACCTCTTTTCCACAGTAATCTCTTATACACTTTGCTTCCTCTCCTACAATTTTCCCAACACCTTCCCAGCTTTTCCAGGACTCATCTGTATAACACTAGGAAAAAACAAAGGGCTAAATATAAAAGGTACTGTGACAAAATGTTCAAGACAAGCACAGACAATGGCTCACAGTATAA
>PVHT021183629.1:12417026-12441219 GCA_004024745.2 Catagonus wagneri | reverse complement strand
CCCAGTATAGTTTTAATATGTACATATATTTATGAATATATATATATATACACATACATATATACATTTAATTTCAAATCAGATTCAATGAGGGTATGAGAAGTTTGGGGTTGAGAAATACCACTTTAAAATAAGAATTTTTTTTTTAACTGCAAAGGAGGCAAAGAATAACTATTTCTCAGTCCATTTATCTGTGAAACTCCTGATTTCACCTTTATCAGCCACCTGTATCTTCCTGACAGCACCCCTCACAGAAACATTTACTGAGCACTTACTATGTGACAGACGCTTGTAAGCACTTTACACCTGGTAACTTATTAAATCCTTAGAGCCCTATAATGTAAGTGAAGTGTTAATCTCTATCTTACATAGGCAGAATGTTCTCCTAGTTGGTGTGGAGCAAGGACTCCCCAGGAATCCTGGCTCTAATACACAATACCACTTTTAAATTAGAAAACAGTGTTCTCTCATCTGTTTCTACCAGTCTATTGCTTTTCTGTTCCATATCAGCATGCTCTCTTCTTAGAGGGAACAGTCAGTGCTCTTTCACCTGGGAGGCAAATTCAAGTGAATGCTCCTCCTACCTGCCCTGCCAGACATATTCAGCAAAGGATCTGCAAGCAGAAAAAAGGGGATTCAAAGTAGCCAGGCTTTCTAATCCTTAGTTTCCCCACTGATAACTGGGAGAATTCCTAATATTAGCTTACGTGCTCTGCATATAGAACTACAGCTTTTCTTTACATGCCTGTAGCCGCAAACACACACACGCACTCGCATACCTTGAATACATTCATTAAGAGAAAATTTTCAATAGTTACCAAAGGGTATACATAACAATCAAAAATTCTTCTCCCTACTCCCTGTGAACAAACACTATTAGCAGTTTGTTTATAGTTAGAACCATAACTTTAAATTTATATATATATATATATATATATATTTTTTTTTTTTTTTTGCTTTTTAGGGCCACACCTGCGGCATATGGAGGTTCCCAGGCTATGGGTCAAATTGTAGCTACAGCTGCCAGTCTATACCACAGACACTGGTCTGCACCATAGCCACAACAACATCAGATTCGAGCTGCATCTGCGACCTGTAGGCCCACAGCTCATGGCAATGCCGATCCTTAACCTTCTGAGCAAGGCCAGGGATCGAACCTGCAACCTCATGGTCCACTGCACCACAATGGGAACTCCTTAATTTATATCCTTTTTAAAAATCAACTTTAGGGAGTTCCCGTCGTGGCTCAGTGGTTAACGAATCCAACTAGGAACTACGAGGTTGTGGGTTCGATCCCTAGCCTTGCTCAGTGGGTTAAGGATCCGGTGTTGCCGTGAGCTGTGGTGTAGGTTGCAGACGCGGCTCGGATCCTGCGTTGCTGTGGCTGTGGTGAAGGCAGGCAGCTACAGCTCCTCTTAGACCCCTAGCCTGGGAACCTCCATATGCTGCAGGTGCGGCCCTAGATAAGGCAAAAAGATAAAAAGACAAAAAAAAATAAAAATAAAAACCAACTTTAGATTACATTTATCTTTTGAATCTCAAAGGCATAACATTCCTGCCTTTCCATTAATCCTTCTATTCCCTTGTATCTCCCCATATTTCCCATATTATCTTTCCACTGTTATGATTAACAATTTACACTGTTTAATTCTCAGATGCTTTGTCTTTGGCAGATTCTAAAGTTTATAAACTAATAAACAGTATTAACAACATTATGATAACGTACCTGTATTTCACTAGAGAACCAAGCATGGATGGATCATAAAAGGAGAAATATTTCACGTCTAAAGAGTTATTAATCTAACAGACCAAAAAAAAAAAAAAAATAGAGCCAAAGTAACATTTACTGAGGACTTATTACTGTGCTAGCACTTTACATACACCACCTTAGGTAATCCTCAAAACAACTACTCAAAGAAGGAATTATTAGGTCACTTTACAAACAGAAACTAAGACTAAAGTGACATCACTTGCCCAGGTTGGAGAGCAAGAATTTGAATCCAGGTATGGCTCCAGGGCCTGACCGCTTCACCACTATACTGCTTGCTCATGCTAACTATTCTTTCACTTTCCTTTTCTCAGCATTGTCTGAATAGCAGAGAGAGTATGTTATTCAACAAGACAGAGCTTAAAATTATTCTGTCTAGGTATTTAACTTGTTTTGAACTACATGTTCTACTACAAATTTTTTAAAACTATTAAAACGACACTACATTCAGCCTTTACACACACCAAATCTGGAACGCATTAGAGCCTCTGCTTTATGGCTAGATTTCACAATACAGTATTCAAAAGCGAAGTGTAGATCTAAGTATCTTTTCCTGTTCACATATTAAAAACCATAAAATAAAACATTCAAAGTATAGTGAAATATAAAGTTTTTAAAACTCTGGAATGAAAACTTTAAAAATGAAACTTCCCTGCACATAGTTATCATCTTTCTGATCTATCTTAGATCATATTTTTCAATTGGAGATGATTTAAAGGATTACTGAATTACCAAGTATGATGTTTCTTGTTACATTATATCCAGTATGTAGCCATATAGTAGACTGGGTTCATTCCAAGTTATCTTTACTTCTAAAATTTACTGGTGAAGAGAACCTCATTTATAGGCCAATTCTCTCCTTATGATTTCCAAGCACTGTCCTCACCAAGGCAGTGAGGTGCTAACTAAACCCACTCAAAAATGAAACCATCGGGGGCCAGTTGGAAATCAGGTTCTCCTGATATTGAATTCTCCTTGGTAAGAACTTAAGGGCCTGGGGTTAAAATTATAACCTAAACCCTGAAACCACTTCAATCCAACAAAATACACTGTTATACTGAACAACTTTAACTACTTTATGGATTATTTCTACTGAAGCTGTTCTTCAGAAAACAGTTCACCATACCTCATCTACAATTCAGAACCATCTACAATTCAGAACCAGCTTTTAATCTATACGACCATTCGAATAAATGTGGGTTAAGAGGGGATGTCAGTTTCAAAAACAGCTCTAGACTTGATAGCCACTCATCCTATCTACTAGTTCTCCAAAGATATCCTGAATTCTGCAGATACTTTGGCGTTTTTTATTTCTTCTTATCTGTTTATGTATCTGTCACCCCCTTAAAGCTGCGAGCTTCAGTACAGAAGAGAGTGTGACATCTTCACATCCCCTAAGACCAGCACAGAGTCTGAGACATAGAAAGCTCTGAATGCCTGTGGAAATAACTGCAGGACAAGGAAGTCCATGCTGCAAACAAAGCACAGCGGAGAGGGAACGTTTTAACTGGAAAGTGCAGGAACCAATTACGCTTTAGAGACTTAGAGGCGTTGGACCTACTCAGGTAAAAATCTAACAAGTGAAGGAGCGTCAGGAAGCCGGACTCGGGCATTACAGCCCTACCTTCCGTGACTCTTTATTGTATACAAGTGGTGCGGCCGCTCGCCCTGGAGAGTCCGAGGCCTTCTGCCTTCGGGCTCCCACCCCTGCCTGCAGACAGCGGGGCGAACACTACCGGACTCAACCTGGCCACAGCCCCCCTCCCGTCCTGACTCCGGCCATGCTTCAGCCCAGGACTAAACTCCAGCCGCGTCTGCCTGCTTACAGGCCGTACCATGACAGAGCAATTAGAACAGACCAAAGGCAGATCCGGTTCACTCACCTACTTGGTAAAGCCGACCCTCGGGGGAAAAAATGGTAATATGACGGTCAAAACCTGCGCTGGAACCACGGGACATGGTGGTGCACCGCTACTCTAAGCACAGTCTCGGCGTCCCGTAGCTCCCGCACCAGGGGTCCAAGCCTCTCAGGAAGTCACAGCGACTGCTTCCGGGGCACCGGCCGGCTTCATCCGCTCCTGCGCACTGAACGCACAACTCTGGAGCGTGCTGGCGCCGAGAGAACTCCAAGGCCCCGCCCCCGGTGGGGGATGGGGAGAGCGGACTGAAGGCTTTCTGAGCGCATGCGCCAGCCCCACTCGTTGGCGCCCTGAAAAGGGCACGGGAAGCGCGGGTTGTGACGGCTTAGAGCTTTCATCTGGAGACTGAGTTGACCAAAGCAAGGATGAGGACGCTTTCCGGGGCCTCGAGTGACATGCCTGTCAGTGTAACCTAAATGGGTCGTGTATTTAACATATCACTCGTTAGTCTGGGCACCAGTAATATCCACCCTGCGTCTGGATTGCTGACGTTCTTCCAAACTTCTTCTTTACCCTACCACTTTCCTTCCTGCTGCTGCAGGGAGAAATAAATGGATTACAGCGTAATTAATTTTACCTACAGAAGGGTTCTGGTAGCCACTCCAGAGCAGAATTTTCTTCATGCTAGGTTAAGATCCTCCTTTGGTCAGCAACCCCCCATAGTTTTGTCTTTAAAATGATACTGGCGTTGAACTTTAGGTGTACTAGAGGAATCAGTAGCCTTGACTGACAACAAACAAGAACCGAAGCACAAAACATAGCCGGCTGATATTAGATGGACTAATAAGAATAATTCCAAGCAGGGGAGGTAGCTCCTGGAGAACAGCAGGTGGCTTTTGAAACTGTAAAATGTGCCAATTTTGACCTTACTCCAAGGCACACTCCTATTTAGTGAAAATGAAATGCAACACTGATGTTAAGTTAGTGTTGCTTGCCACCACCACTCAGTAGTTTGTGCACCAGTAAGGCCAGATATATCAAGATTTCTGGCACTTCAGTGCCAGCTATAAGTAATAATGAAGAAAAGTTTTTGTTTTTGTCTTTTTAGTGCCACATCTGCAGCACATGGAAGTTTCTAGGCTAGGGTTGAATTAGAGCTGTAGCTGCCAGCCTACACCACAGCCACAGCAACACCAGATCCAAGCCATATCTGTGACCTACACCACAGCTCAAGGCAATGCTGGATCCTAACCAACTAAGCAAGGCCAGGGATAGAACCCAAGTCCTCAAGTATACTAGTCAGGTTCCTTACCATTGAGCCACAACAGGAACTCCCAGATTCTTAGCTCTTTAATATATTTCCTCTTACATTCGCATTCCGTTTAAATGAAAAAATTTTGCAAGAGCTCCTAAGGAGTTTCTAAGAAAGTTCCAATTTCTCCAGAGTGTTTTTAAAACGCAAACTTATATATCATTACTGAAAAAGAAGAGCCAAAACTGAAACTTAACAAAATGCTAAGTGCAAGCATCGTCATCTGCACACAGGGTACTTTCCATCTCTGGCTGATTCCCAAGTGCACTGGTAAAAGTTGTCCCTTGCTTCTGCTTTAGGTCCCTACCATCAGGACCAACTCCTCCTGACCTTTTGAGTACTTTTTTCCCCTCAGACTTTGAGTGAGTCTCCTAAACTGTTATTCCTAGTATGCCTGAACAGTCCTAGATAAAATGAGTTCTCTGTAAGGCTGCTAGGAGGGTGAACTCATTCAATAGCCCCCTCTATGCTGATAGTTCCTCAAAACTAGGTCTCTACCTGCATTCTTCCCTAGTGTTGAGTCTTCTCTAATTGCCTGTGTTTTTCACATTGACGCACATCGTACCTCAAAACCCAGTATGTATAAAAACAGAACACTTCAACCCATCTCTTCTCTCCCAAACTAATTCCTGCCCCTCTTATCGCACTTTCCAGGTCCTCAGAGCCAAAACTTGCAGCAGTCTTCAGTCCTCCCCAACTTCCTACTCAGTCCCTATGTCATCCTGATTCTTCTTATTCTGCTCTCTTTTCTGTAATATAATTCATAATTTTGTTCACTGTTTATTGTCTCTCCTCCTGAAATGATGTAAGCTCCAAGAGGGCAAGAATCTTGGTTATGTTCACTAGTGTAGCTCAGGTGGCTGAACAATACCCAGCCTTAACAGAGTGCTCAATAAATATTAGTTGAATGAATGATCCCTTACAGCATAAGGGTTAGGAGTGCATGCCTTTCTATTTAAACCTGAATTTAAATCCCATTTGTGATGGTTAACCACATGGGACTGTATGCAACCTCCCTAAGTCTGGATGGATTTCCTTATCTGTTAAATTTGGGTAAGATCTACTTTATGGGGGCTGTTGTGGGGGTTAAATGAGAGAAAGCAAGAAAGTGAAGTACTAAACAAGAATACCTAGCACATAATAAATACTCATTAAACAGTGGCTGTGATTGTTGCCTTCCTATCTGGTCACTCACCAAATCCTGTTGATTCTTCCTATGAAGTGACTCCATCTGCTTTTCACCCTCACTGCCACTGTCCTTTTTCCAGTTTGGCTGGTCTGGCACAGCAGTCTTTTCTTGTTGATTTGCACTCTCGGAATCAATTTCTTGAGCAAAATCTCATTGGGTTGCTTCTCTGCCTAGATTTCTTTAGGCTACTGAATAATTTATTCTTGACCCTAACTGACCTGTACCTATCTCTTCAACCTTGTCATCCACTTCTGTTTCTATTGCAGGGCTACAATCCACAGCACAGCTCTGAGCAGCACTGCCTGATCCCTCCTCAAGCTCCCCCCACTGCCCCATTCCTTCCAGGACACTCATTCCCATCTCCTCATCTAAGAAGCTCAGATCCACCAATCTGCCTCACTTCCCCTATCTGCCCAGGGCATATAATTTGAATTGTTCATTAGCCTGAACCAAATGAAATGATCACTTTTGTAGGTCAGAAGCATCAATACTGGCAACCGTATGATTTAACTTAAAGAGTTGTGTGTCGTGCTTCACTAAAGATTGGCAGGACAGAGCCTGAGTTCTTTTCATCTCTATGCTCTACCACCTCTGGCATGGGACTTGGCTCATGAGTTCAGAAAATGACTGTTAAGTTGAACTGGAAACTATAGAAATCCAGGGAACAATTGAGAAATGTTTTCATAGCTGCCTTTGCTTTCCACAGTAGCTCTCACTTGCTGTAAAGCACCTCTGGGTGTTCCCTGCCATGCAGTGATGGAATATTTAAAATCACACAGACTGGGAGTTCTCGTCGTGGCTCAGCGGAAACAAATCTGACCAGCATCCATGAGGATGCAGGTTTGATCCCTGACCTTGTTCAGTGGGTTAAGGATCTGGCGTTGCCATGAGCTGCAGTGTAAGTCGCAGATGTGGCTTGGATCCCGTGTTGCTGTGGCTGGCAGCTGTAGCTCTGATTTGACCCCTAGCCTGGGAACTTCCATATGCCATGAGTATGGCCCTAAAAAAGACAATCAATCAGTCTATGTCACACACACTACAGCCCTTAAGAGTTATTTCACACATTCAGAAAAATCCTGATCCTCTGTTGAGGGGACATTTAACGTGGGCCCCAAAAGAGGTGTAGGATGGCACACACATATTAATACCTTAAAGGATACTTCCTGGAAGGAATTGACCTCATTTTCAACACCACACAAACTGAAAGCTAGAACTAGAACATTGGGCTCCTGGAGGGGAGTGGCCACATCTGTTTTGCTCCCCAGTATCAGTGCCAAACAGTGCCTAACATGAACTAAGCACTCGGATCATTTGTTGGATATATATTCTCACTATTTGGGTTTTCCATTATGTTGAACTGTTTTTCTTTATTTGAAGAGATCTGTGAATAAATGAGAAAGCCAAATCTTACAAACCTAAAAGGTCAGAGATTTACATTAGAATCTGAGGTGTTTTTGTTTTTTTTTTTCCCACATAAGCAAATGAATTCCTCTGGGAAATCTTTCAGAAAGACAGACCCCTTGCTGATTCCACTGCTGAGGGAAATCCCCTGGAAGCACACTTCACAAATATGTGCCACTGGGTGCCAAGTGACAAACAGCTCAACTACTCACCCAGGTGGACTTCCCCCTGGGTTGGGGAGCTTTCACAAAAGTCTGGGTACCAATAGTCCTGCAGCTTTAACATAAGCCGCCTATGGGGGCAGACTTGCTGTGTCTGTATGGAAAAATTTGATCTTCTTCTCTGTGGGGCCGCCAAGTTAGACTTTTTGAAATGACTTTCTGGTTTTTTGAAAACTTTTAGAAATGACTTGACATCTCGTGAGTCTTGGAAAAATCTCCTGGGGGGCCTCCGTTTGGCAAGGCCCACATTCTCCCCTGGGGGTGGAGGTAGGTGGAAGGTAGGGGTTACCCGCGAGGCAAAGGTAAAAAGTGGCAGCGTAGATCCCCAGTGACTGCAAACATGCTGAATCACATGGCGTTAAAAGGCAAGATAAGAATTTAGCCCTTAGCTTCTAAGGTGGTTTCAGTGAGCCAGGGAATATAAAAATGAAGCTAATCTGTGTTTCCATGTGGTATTTTTAGTAGGTATTAAAGCACTAATAACAGAGGATCTTAGGTGAGTTAGGATCCCTTGATGTCAAGGGGCTCAAAGGTCAACTGCGGCCAAGGCAGAGCCCGGGATGTAGCAGCTCCGGCTGAAGAGTGAAAAGGGAGGTAGAATTCTGCCCAGCTCCCTGGCCAGACGTGGCCCGATCGGGTGCTTCCTTAGGGGACTGAGGGCAAGAACCTGGTTCTATTTGTATCTTTCTCATCCTGAGCTAAAGCCCCAAAGTTCTTCCTGCACCCCACTAGCTAGGGTTGGCTACCTAGGGGTTGTCACTCTGGCTGAGTCTTGGGGAAGGAGAAAAGGGTGACTTCTCAGTACCCAGCCCTGTAATTTATGGGCAAACGAGAGGGAAAAGTGAGGCATCAGATGTGGTGTGGGAGGTGCTGCTATGACTCACATGAGGCACTAGGTTATGCGTCTCCTCAAAAGCCCTTCAAACCCCTTACCTGACTATATTCCAGTAAAGCAACACTCTCCAGCCCTCTCGTCCGTAACACCTTAGTGTGGTCCTCTCACCCTCTAGTACCAATGGTGGGACAACATAGTGTCTGTCAACACCGCAGTCACACCACGATCATTGCCCTGTTACTCCCTCCTTTCCTCACCGGTCAGTATTACTCTGTGACTGGATTCTGCCAGGCATCCCTGATAAGGATAGTACTTTTTTTTTTTCCATTTCAGTTTCCTGGGCCAGGGATCAGATCTGAGCTGCAGTTGCAATCCAACCCACTGCTCCCGTCTGGGGATCAAACCTGCATCCCAGCACTCCCAGGACACTGCCAGTCTGGTTGTGCCACAGCAGGAACTCCAATAATGCTGTCCTTCGATTTGAAATCAGCTCCTCCCAAAGGACACTTAACTAAAATTATCCAGGAACCCCTTCCAGAGAGCCAAAATCTTTATAGTTCACCCTTGATTTTTTAGCAATAACAGCTTTAATATTATCCTCTTGCAATTTTTAAAGTTTCTCTTGTTTTCCCAAATTCCCCCTTAAATGCAGACCCAATGCTTGACTGATGACTGAGCTCTTGTTTCTGAAAGCCAAGGACTTTGAGAAACATGAAGCATTCTCATGGGTCTCGCCAGATTAGTGGAAGCAGCAGTGGAAGACCCCAGCTGGCTTGGGATTAACCGTTGGTGGTTTTTAACATACAACTTCCCCTTAGGCAAGATAACACAGGAAGCCTTTCATAGGTGGACAGAACAGCAAATGTTCCAGTGAAAAATAAGATGGGGAAGGGGTGGGTCTGAGTCCTGAACTTGGTCAGGCTTCGCTCTGAGGGTCAGAAGCCCTGGATTTGAATCTGAGCCTTGCCCCAGAGATCAGCTGGTGACCACAACCTCAGCTTCTTCTCTCAAACAGGTAAGCATGCTGTGCCTACCTTCAAGGCATAGAGGGAAAAAAATATTAACCACCACAATAAGAATAAGTCATCTGCTAACAGATCTGGAACTCACCTTCTCACGCTGTGAAAGAAGGGGGCACTGCTGAATAAAGCCCAAATTGTTGGCTATGTTTTTTAAAGTTTTTATTAAAGTACAGTTGATTTACAGTGTTGTGTTGGCTACTTCGTTTCAATCTATCCCTAGTACAGAAGGAGCCCAAGTTCTGCACTGGCCTGCATCGCATTCTGCTGCTATTGAGAAGTGAAACTCGGTCTGTTTTCTTAACTTGGCAAGCAGCCAATTCTTACCCACCCAGCTCCACACACACACAGCCTCACCCGTGACTCCGGGCCGGGGGGTGGGAACCATATGCATCAATCGGTTCACCAAGATTTTCACACTTACAGTGCATCCCTACATTGGGAGTCTTTACCAATGTTATTTAACTCTTTTCAACCCACACCCTTACCCCGCACCCATTCTAGCTCCCTGATCAGGTGGGGAAAGGGAGGTGCAGAAGTTGGCCAGGCACCGAGAGAATGAGTCAGGAACAGAGAGGAAATAAGACTCAACAGCCTTCCCTTCAGCCTAGAGACACTTCCTCTTCCTTGAGGTTTCCTAATTGGCTTCCTCTAATTCCTATTTTCTTACCACAAAATTAAGTCATCTCTGATGCTCTGAATGAGCCAAGTTCTCTTGATATAATGGGGGGGTGGGGTGGAAGAGCAAATGAACGAGGTATTTGATCATTGTAACCAATATTTCCAGTCACTAATTTTGGAACTAATTACCTGAGAGCCCACGTAATGATGGGAAAGCAAGAGAGAACTTGCTTTGACAGTACTTGATAAACCTCAGCTGGATCCCTGCTCCTCACCCGGTGTGCAAATCCATCCAAAGAAGTAAAACAAGGACAAGTTACAAAATTCAACTACAAACAGCAGATCTCCAACATTTCTAAGATCAAAACCTCTGGAATGATGTCTTACAGTACATGGTAAATTTTATTCCAGTTATCATGGTCCACGTACATAGCAGATGCCTGATCAATATTTAAGTCACTTACAACAGTGGTGGGGGGGTGGATTTAAATGGTATGATTAAAGGTGGTGGCATGGAGATGTAAACTCTTGAGGGCCAAAGCATCGGACACCAAAGAGTCTGTTCCTAAGCTAGTCAGCACACGCACAAAATACCAGGGAGCAAGAGGGGAATTCACTCAAACGAGAAGTGGGAATCGGAGGTTAAAAATCAGGAAGACATTTTCAAACAACTTCTCCAAAATAATTCAACAAACACTTATGGAGTCCCTTCTGTGGGCGAGCAGCTGGGCTTGCTGCTCTGGAGACACAGATGAACCAGATGGGGCCCCCACCAGAGTTCAGTGGGGAAGAAAGATGAAACATGAATGAGAGCAATGCTAACACAAGGCAGTTCACGGTATATAAGGTAGTGTCCGACAAAGTACTGCGATGGGAAATGACCTTGGCCATAGGGGATGCAAGCCACCTGCTGAAAGAAATATATCACAGGTCAGACTGGGAGGACAAGAGCTCTGACAGGTGTGCTGGCTCTTAGGAGTGGTGTGAGTGGCACCATGACGCAACATGGACCAGGAGTGGCATGGACAGAGAAGCAGACGAAGGAAAAAAGAGCCTGTGCTTAGGTCAGGGCAATGGCTTATCTTGACAAAGGACAGGCCTAAGAATAGGCCTAGGAGCCTGTGGTTGGGATGAAGGAAGGAGTGGCACAGGTTAGGAGGCTGTGGTCAAAATAAAGAGTTTGGGAGTTCCTGTTGTGGCTCAGTAGGTAATGAGCCCGACTAGCATATATGAGGACTTGGGTTGGATCCCTGGCCTCGCTCAGTGGGTTAAGGATCCGGCGTTGCCGTGAGCTGTGATGTAGGTCGCAGATGTGGCTCAGATCCAGTGTTGCTGTGACTGTGGTGTTGGCCGGTGGCTATGGCTCTGATTGGACCCCTAGCCTGGGAACCTCCATATGCTGTGGGTGCGGCCCTTAAAAGACAACAACAACAAAAAAAAAGAAGAGCTTGAAAGTCTGAAATCCGGAAACAAGAGCACTTTTAAGTAGTTTAAAAGATCCAGGTTGGCATCTCACAGGAGGCTGAAAATCATCAGCATTTAAGTGGTGAAGAAACGATGAGACCAGAATACGGATGGCACTGAAATCTCTGGGGATAATGGCAGTGGGAATGGGAAGAAAAAAATCAGACAGTTTGAAAGTTTGGAGTTCCCACTGTGGCTTGGCAGGTTAAGGACTCGACTAGTATCCATGAAGATGCGGGTTCAATCCCTGGCCTTGCTCAGTGGGTTAAGGATCCAGTGTTGCTCTGAGCTGCGGTGCAGGTTGCAGACTCGGCTCAGATTCTGCATTGCTGTGGCTGTGGCGTAGGTTCTGATTTGACCCCTAGCCTGGGAATTTCCATGTCACAGATGCAAACCTAGAAAGAAAAAAAATAAAGCACGAACTGTTGAACACTGGTTTCCTCACAGAGACTTCCCTTGGTGTGTCAAAGAACAAAAAGAGCCACGATATTTACCTCAAAAAAAAAAAAGAAAAAAGAAAAGCTCTCTGTGTAAAATGGCAAAACTTCCTCCGACTCTCTCTTCAAAAACTTGGCCTGACGAGAGTTTATTTCTTTAGGAGCTGGAGATCAGAGGGCCTAACTTGGAAAAGACCCATTTCTTCAAGGATTTTGCGGACTCCTGCCAGAACAGGACTGCGTGCCAAAGGACACGAGCCTTAATTTGAGCCAGCAGCTATCATCGGGGTGACAGCTTCCTGGAACACAAATGTCCTTCTGAACACAAGGAAGCCTTGAGGAGCAGTTTGTGAGTACACGACCAGGCGAGTAGTAGTCCCCAGTTTACAGCAACGTGCTGGCTTGACCTGCCTGCCTCGTTTCACGAATTTATGATATTTGGAATACAAGAGGAAGAAGTGGTAGAGGCTATGAGAACAAGGAAGTTTTCATTTTCTGTCAGGTGGGAAAATATATATATATATTATAGAAGAGTTTACAGAACGAATAACCCTTAAAATTATATATATATGTGTGTGTGTGTGCGCGTGTGCGTGTGTAGAACAGGCACATATATATCTGAAAACTTCACAGCATTAGGTTACTCAGCTTTGGAGCAAAGGATAGTAAAAAAATGAAACTCTGGATTCTAGGGCAAGGTCACTGAAAAGAGGAAGAAAATATAAGAATAACTGACCGATTGATTTAATTCACTTATTCTGGACTGTGGCACGTGTAAGCTCCCTGGTCAGGGATGGAAACTGCGTCGCAGCAGTGACCCAAGCTGCTGTGGTGACGACACCGGGTCTTTAACCTGCCGCCGCAAGGGAACTCTGAGAAGGATTTATTTTTAAAGAATTAGTAATAAATTCAATTTAAGCAATGAGTCTGGGTGAGGGGCTTACCTTTCGGACGACCCGCCATAATCACTTCCAAAGAACCTGTCTCGTGGACGTGGAGGCCCCATAATATCCTCCCAAACCAGGACGCCGCTCCGCCCCAGAGGGCCAAGAAAGGGCAGAACTGTCTAAGGATTCCACTGTCAGGGAATTCAGGACCCTGACATTCTCGGTTCTGATGCAGTCATAGAAGGCACAAGAAACCTGTTTCAGTAATGGACGTTCAACATTTACATGTGACCTAAACTTCACACGTAGAAATGTCCTATCAGCCGAGAGTGGCAGGCAATCTGAACTGGTCTCCTTAAAATGAGTCGATGTCTCTACCATATTAGAAATTGTAATTTCTCATGCCAAAAATACTGACAAATAATAAAATTTGCTAATCAACAACAACAAAAATTGTCATTTCTCAAATATTTGCTTCTTGGGCCGGATTTTAACCCAATGACCAAAGAGACTGATCATTTTAAAATGGCTGAAATGAACACTACTGTCAGAAGCTACCAAAAACCCTTTACATGACACGGCTATTTACAATAAAATTATCATGGTTATTTTAATAACTTATCTATTTGATAAGAGGGTACTTCTGAAAGTAGAGTGGTAGCAAAAGAGACTGTTTTTAGTTGCTATCAGTGACTAGGTAATTGTCTTCCTGTTTATTTCACTTCCCAGTTGAAAGCAAGTTGTATACGTACAGTTTCTGGAAGCACCCATTGGATCAGCTATTGCCGATAAAGAACAAACTTGGGGAGAAGAGGCTTCGGGGACTCTTGAAACACTGTAACATAGACATGCTAAGAGAAAATTAAAGATTATTTCTCAAGATTTACTGCATTTACTTATTGATGTTCCTGTCTCCTTATTTTCTTTCATCCCACGGGTTTGTACGGCTTCCTCCAGAAGATCTCTGAAAAGAACTTCCTTCGTTTGTATCATGTACTCAACTTGTCATTGGCTGGGACAAGGCAGGGAAAAGCTGGTCTTGCTCCTTTCTCCTCCCTCCCAGGTGCCTTTTGCTCGTCTTTCTTATCCACGCTCTCCTCCCGACCTCGCTCAGTGGGTTAAGGATCCAGCCTAGCTGTGAGCTGTGGTGTAGGTCGCAGACGCACCTTAGATCCCGCGTTGCTGTGGCTGTGGTATAGGGTGGCAGCTCCAGCTCTGATTTGACCTCTAGCCTGGGAACCTCCATATGCCATGGGTCTGGCCCTAAAAAGACAAATATAGATATATTACAATATAGATATCTCATATACTTGGGACATATTTATACTAAAAAATTGAAATCCACATTTAATCAGGTGTCCTGTACTTTATCTGGCAACCCCACTCTCACCCTGTGGGTTACAGGAGGCTCCAGCAGCTGCCTTGTCCTACCTACTAAGAACCCTGCTGAGGTCGCAGCCCTGAAGAAACCCAAGGCGAAATCCCACTAGATTTTATCACGGTGGTCTATGTTCCTTCACTTCCAGGTATTCCCACAAGGTTCCCTTAGATGTTTTTCACTCCAGAAGTCCTGAGCTGCTGAAGTTATATAAGTGAAATACTATCTAGACTCCATTTAGCTTTGCCCTCAACCAACCTGGTAATTTTGATTTTTAGCAAATGAAGACTCACCATGATGGGCCAGAATGCAGATTCCTACAAAACACATCCTTCCGTTCCTGCATTAGAATGAAGCTGCCAGGGAGAAGGAAATCTAATGGGGACACATATGCATTTTATAGCATCTTCAGACAGCTTTTTAAAAAGTAAGAAATCTGCTAGAGGACCAGGGAAAGCGGTAACTATATTGAAGTACAAATTTGAAGAGAAAACCTCATTTAATGTGAAGAACAAGGCAGCTAAGGTGACACAGTCCCAAGGGAGCCCTGAGGGAATGAACTCAGGCTTCTCCTTTGAGATTTTCTCTTTATTGGGGGGCTGAGAACAGCAGGAGAAAAAGAGTATGAGCAGGGGCCTGCCAGAGGGGAGCATGAAGCACTTAAGAAGCACTTTTCAGTGGCAGTGTAAAAGCCCTTTCAAAGCCTTCATTGTTGACGGCTGGCAGACTTTAAAGATACTCTCTATCCAGGGCAGAGGTTTTTAAATTCATTCTTCCTACTGTGACTGGGACCTTGAATCAGAAAGGTAGCTTTTGTTTCCCTCAGGTGATCTGAATACAAGAGGCAGCCCAAGTATTGGGTACCAGCTGCCTTCACGCAGAGAATCCAGTGTCCCCTGGGTCCCGTGTCACTGCACTGCCTCTGAGCAGCCCTGGAATCTCCCTACTCCTGGACAAATGACAGCTGTACCTCAATGCACCTCAAGTAGAAATTAAGGTTTTGTTTTGCAAATGGTATTAGAGTTCAAGAATCATGTTAATTTCCCTGCCGCAATTTTCTCCCCTGAAAAGCCACTGCGGAAACCTGGGCCCTTACAGAGGTGGTCCTCCGTTGTCCCCTTCCTCTCACTCCCCCTACCCCCTTCTCTTACGTGGCTGACAAAGTTTCTAAACCTGCCCACCAGATGCTCTACCATTCAGTCTGTCTGAGTTTTTATGAGCTATACTCTCTGGCCTAAATCACAGCGTGCAGTGGAAGCAAGACTACTGGGCCGACAAATCAGCAGACTCGGTGATGGCGGCAGGGTTCCCCCCTAACCAGCTGTGGGACCCAGGGGAGCATTTCATCTTCCCGGGTCTGTGGCTCCTCTATAAAATGCTACTGTTGGACTTTATGTTCTTCAAGGTTGCTCTGAAGTCCTAAAGATTCTTTTTTTTTATCCTCCCACATCTCAATGAGGAGCAACTTGTGAGGAATCTCCATTAAGCTTTTAGGTGAGTTCATTTAACAAATGCATTTTTTTCTCATTTTCTTAAAACTAGATAGTTCCTTAAAAAATAATTTACCAGGCTGAAGGCATAGTTTTAAGCATGTCGTTCACGACGTTCAGAAAATAAGCGGCTTGGAGTTACGAGAGCTTTCTGATTCTCGGCATCTTTCGGTGCCCTCAGTTTATCAGCCACTTGTCCGGAGCGCTCCCTCCTCAAGGCGGGCAGCTGTGTTAAATCCAATAACTGGGAAGGTGATGCAACAGCTCCCCTTCCTCCTCACTTTTTCCTGGATTGTCTCTCTGTGCATAGAACACGCCTACTTATATCCACATACATGGTTTCATGCAAACGAGGTCATTATTTTTTTACATAAATACCTATCTTTTTATGCTAACATACTTTTTTGAGTTACATTGTTGTAAATGCATCAATTTTAAGTGTTCCGTGTAATGAACTTTGACTAATATATACAAACACCTATGCTAGCATCACCCAGAACTTTCCATCTCCCCCACAAAGTTCTCTTGTGACCCTTTCCTTAGGCAACTACTATTCTGATTTTTATCAGCCACAGATTGGTTTCCGCCTGTTTTTGAATATTAAATCATATACTATGTACGAATAAGAAAAGAACTGTCATAATGCGTTGCAGACATGAATATCTCAGCTAAAATCAAGATATAATAAGCTGCCTAGTAAGGGAGTGAAACAGAGGGAACTATTAAAACTTAATCACTCTGGTAAACTAAATCAAACTTGATTAAATGAAAAAATCTATATACTTTAGAAAGCCCTCATACCAAGTCATGGAATTAACGGTGTTCACAAAATGTTCAATTTGGAATAGGTGTTATAGAACGAAGAAGAAACAATCATAGAGAAGGAACTGCTCCCTTTCCTCCAACCCAAATCATTGGGCGATAAATAAAAGTTGCTAATAAGCCTTGGACATCTTGGTCAGTTTATCATAAGAGGGCCCTAAGTGACTCAGGGTGGGTGGGAGATAACACATAGAGGGTGAGATGATGCCAGAAATGGAGAAGATTGTTTAGAAACAATCCAGAGTCCAAGGCCAGATGGACTGGTTCCACTATTGGTAGACCTGAAGGTGAGGCCAGGACTAGCAAAACGGATGCCAGAAGCCCCTGCTGCTCAAGTAAGTAGAACAGATGGCCCAATAGGAGAAAAGTAGGCATCGCTCTGCACCGAGTCCTCCAACTCTGGATAAGCTTCAAATGTTGTGGGGGAAAAATGCAACCTGTTATGAAAATATACTATATCTCATTTAATCAAAAATTTACTTGTTGATATACAAACCAACTGGAGTGACCAGGACAAACTGGATCAGACAGGACAGAAGCAATGCTCTAAATAAGCATCAACTTAAGAGCTCTGAGGCCAACCAGGAGATGTAAGTTAAGCATGGTAGTAAGAGTCTATGTCTTCCGGTGAAGACAAAGCCATTTGGTTGGCACCTCGTAGGAATATCTTTCCACCAGGTCTTCATCATGAGGTATGTGCCACGAGTCTCCAGTTGTCTGCACCACGGTGTCATAGCTCAGAATACGCTGTTGAAGTAAAAAGGGAACCACACGTTGAAAACAACACTAAAGGAATTCTGGCCATTTCCCTTTCTTTTCTGGTAACAGTTTGCTTCAGAGATGTATTCTCTGTTTTACTTAACAGTGGGTTTTCAATGAGTAGCTAGCTCTGGGAAGATGAATTCTACTACTGCAGGAGTGCCTTTTGGGGCAGGCTTCATTTTTAAGATTAAGGACTCCACAGGAAAAAAAATACACATACACACGCACGTACACCTGTACACACAAACACATTCCTTTCGTTGTCCTTATTGGTTTTGTATGTGACAGGAAAATTTCAAATACACAAAAACAGAGAAATGAATATTCCTTATTTACATAAAACCACACACATGGATATAAGCTGGTGTGTATTATGTACAATCAACTCCCATGTACCCATCACCCATTATCAACTATCAATTCATGGCTTATCTTATTTCATCCATTCATCCATATGCCTTCTTGTCACCCCCAACAGATTACTTGTAGGAAATCTCAGATGTTATATCATTTCTTCTGTAATTCAGTATGTGTCTCTGAATGATTTGTTTTGTAAATAAAAGAGCAATATCATTGTTATACTTAAGAATTAATAAAATTCCTTATCAAATTTACGTTTCATTTACCCAATTATTATATGTGTGTAATTTATATTTTATTGTTTATTTGTTTGAATAGGAATTGAAATAAGGTTACTGCATTGTGACAGGTTGAATTCTCTCTTAAATCTCCTTTAATCTAGATTGTCCCTTTCCATCTCTACTTTTCTCGCTATTTTTTGTTGTTGAGGAAACCAGGACAGTTGTCATGTACTGTTTCCCACAGTTGATTTTGCTGATTGCGTCTCTGGTATCATTTGACGCCATGTTTCATTTTGTATGTTTTTTGACCACTGGACCCTATTTACCATTGGCTAGTATATTTTTCTGTAGTAACTCGCCTTTCAACTTTCTCCCTCTGCTTTCACACAAGAGGCATCCTTGCACTTACAGGTATTTAAACTAGAATCAAAAAAGAACTCAGTTGAGACCATGCCCCAGAAGTGGACTAAACAGGAAAAAGGAGTTATTTAGCAGAAGCAGAAGCATGATGAACCATAAGGGATAAGGAATTTTGAGCTCCTGCCAATAAATGGGAAAATAAAAAACACGCATGAGGATTTGTAATAGATGACATACTGAAGTCACAACTGATGATGTTCCAGGTGTTTTCACTAGTCAGTTAACGTGGGGCTGGCCTATGAAAACTTCCGCTCTGGCAGACTCTGTGTTTCTAAGACCTGGCTCATTCCAAACACCAAACTAAAGCAGAAAATGCACTGAGAACTAGTCCCAACATTCTGTGATTATGTCACATTCTCACTATATACTTGACGTTGTTGACATTATGTAGAGAACAGATAACATACCTGAAAAGTTATTCTGGATCCTGGATGTCTACTGATAATTGCCAGCTGATGTCCCTGCTGCCACTTAAAGAACAGACGTTGGGTCTTGGCATCAGGCAGACAGGCCTTGTGGTCCCGCATCAGATCTTTTGTAATAAACTTGCAGTGGTTCCCTGAGTGCAGTGTGGCATACAGAAGGAACGGATCGTCCTCTGAGCTGAGCCAGGTGTGAGAAAGGACACAATCAAGCAGACGCCCAAAGAGGCAGAGAACAGCATTCTTCACCATGCTGTTTACTTCTTACTCTACTTTCTTCAGAAGGGCTCTGCATTCTGAACTGACATGATCTCAGTGACACTATGTACCACCTGTTAAGTCCTCAGCTGGGAGACAACACCATCTAGAGCAGAGATGAAAAGCCAAGGGGAAGGGACTGCTAATGTCTGGGGTTCTTAGCACCTTCACTGGGCTCTTCCACCAGAACGGAGAATTTTAATGATAATTCTCTCTTCACACTTGAAAGCTGGTTTTCTGTGTTCTCAGGGCATTCTTCCCATCTGCCTCATCCACCAAAAAGCACATCTTTTCCCTGCCTTTCTTCACTTAATTTCAAGAAACATTCACACAGGTGTTCCCACTGTGGTACAATGGGATTGGCAGCATGTCTGCAGCACCAGGACACGGGTTCGACCCCCGGCAGTGGGTCGAAGGTTACCGAAGCTTCAGCGTAGGTCACAACTGCGGCTGGGATTAGATCCCTGGACTGGGAACTCCATATACCACAGGGTGGCCAGGAAAAAATAAAAAGAAACATTCACACAAATTAATTCAAACAAAGGACCTCTAACAGAAACTGGCATCTCCAAGCAGTCTGGGTAGTCATCGATCAGCACCTGAAGGCATTTCCAGCTTAAGAAGAGCCAGGAGCTCAAAGTCTCCAATGGACCCTCATCAGCAGCAGTTACCACTTGAATACACAAGCCGTTTTGGCTCAGGAGATTCAGATGGCAACATGTGACCTGCCTTATGCCTTTACCCAAACGACCCAAGGTCATTTACCTCATACTGAAGTATTTCAAGTGAAATGATAAAATGATTGGAATCTGTCCTTTCTCCAAGAAAAAAAACAGAGGAAAATAAAAGAAGAATAAACGTGAGGGTTATATGAAAGAAGATTAATAAATGCTGGGGCTGTTGGAGCTGGGTGATTCCCAACCACGTGGGGATTCCCTATACTCTTCCCTCTGCTGTACGGCATACGGAGGGTCCCAGGCTAGGGGTCCAATCGGAGCTGTAGTCACTGACCTATGCCAGAGCCACAGCAACATGGGATCCGAGCCACGTCTGCAACCTACACCATAGCTCACGGCCATGCAGGATCCTTAACCCACAGAGCGAGGGCCAGAGATCGAACCCGTGTCCTTATGGATGCTAGTCGGGTTCACTAACCGCTGAGCACAATTGGAACTCCTAATTTTTTGGTCTTTTTTTTTTTTTTTTTTGTCTTTTTAGGGTCGCACCTGCAGCATATGGTGTATGTTTGAACTGGCTTCTTTGGCACATTAGCGGAAGATAAAGTTAATGTTAAAAATTTAAATATTTAAATCCAATGCCAGAGAAGGTCCCCTGAATCAATCTTTGTAACTGGGTTTGGAACTTCAGTGTATGCAACAAATGCAGGCCTCAGACCAAGTGTGAGACCAATTTCCAACAGGCTTGATTATAATACTACATCTATCCAGTTCTTCCACCTAAGCAAAACAGTTGTGATGGCGACAGCAACTAACATACATGCTTTCCATGTATTAGGTGCTGTACCAAGAGTTTTACACGAGTTACTTACAGGTATTTTCTCATCTAATCTTCCCAACAGCCCCATCAGGTTTTGGTTGTTGCTGTTGTTTTTGTTTTTGTCTTTTTAGAGCTGTACCCATGGCACATGGAGGTCCCCAGACTAGGTGCTGAATCGGAGTTGTAGCTGCCGGCCTACACCACAGCCACAGTAACGCCAGATCTGAGCCACGTCTGCGACCTACACCAGATTCTTCAACCCACTGAGCAGGGCCAGGGATCGAACCCACATCCTCATGGTCACTAGTCGGGTTTGTTAACACTGAGCCACAATGGGAACTCCCCTCATGAGGGTTATATACGAAGAGAAAAAGACAGAGAAGGGAAACACTTTCCCAGAGAGGAAGAGGCGGGGCCCTGATCTGAACCCCGGGAGATTCACTCCCAAGCCCGCGCTTCTCATGTCTGTCCAGTGCTGTCTAAGGTGACTGCATGAAGAGCTTTATTTCTGGCATACTCTTGGAGAGATGAAAGTACCCCCTCCTATGAATAAGTAAAAAGACAGCTGAGCAAAAATGAGATTTGGTTTGGGATCTGAAGGAGGGGTTAGCTTCCAGCTTTAGGCACTGAGCGTCACTTGGCCTTTTTAAGATGAAATGACTGGGGGTATACGGACAAATCCTAAAGTTATCGCATTCAACCTAATGAAACATAAACTTGGGGCTAGAACTCACTCATTATTATGCAAAGTCGGAAATGAACCTTTGCCAGCATAGACAGTAGGAAGAGCAAAGTGCATGCATGCTCACAGTTCACGAAATGTGCTACTGAGGATCTGTGCGCCTCCCGGTCAGCTGCTTTCTCCATACTCCCTGGACACCATGTACATTCTGTTGCTGACCACCTTTTCCATGTGCCTTTGGCTTCCTGGGAAGCTGTAGCTCACGGCGACATTCCCTCTGTACTTAAAGTCCAGGCCCCCGGCTTGCCCGCCAGAGCCCACGCCGTCCTCTGCAACGTGGTCCCTGCCTTCTCTCCAACCTCAGAACCTACTACCTTCCCTCCTGCTGCCCAGGTCCATCTCACTGGCCTGCCTGCTCTCCTCGGTCCTGCCTCAGGACCTTTGGAACCCTTGCTGGTCCTCGGCCTGGTAGCTTCTTCCCACCACCGCTCCCCCTTTCTCAAATGACCCACTCCTTCCGTCAGATATGCCCCTTCCAGAAGCCCTGTCCCGACCTCTCCATCCACTCCCCTCTGACCTGCCCCCTCCCCTGTCCTCTTCCAGCAACACTGGATCCAAGCCACATCTGTAACCTATACTGCAGCTTGCTTGTGGAAAAGCTGGATCCTTAACCCACTGAGCAAGACCTCACAGAAACAACATCAAGTCCTTAACCTGCTGAGCCACAACGGGAATCGCCCCCTTCTGTTTTTGAATGAGGCTGAGTATATACACATACCAATGCACTTCAAATATGGCAAAAATATAACTAATAAGCAGATGACTGGAGCCTAGTATAATTCACTTAATAACTTCAATACCTACATGTTGTCTGCAAAGAAACAGCTGGCCTGCTTTTGCACCTTTTCCATGTCATCCTTTCTCCACCGGGAATTCTGCATCAGCATGTGCTTGCGGCCCAGGACCAGCACTTTAAGATTCTGCTTGGCTAGCTGAGAGACCACATCCACGAGCTGAAAAACACAAAGCCCGTCCCCGGAGAGTCAAGGGAAGAATCTCAAGTAAGGGAATGGATTCTTCCAGATGGTTAGATGGTAATCTCAATGGTGAAACACTCTTTTCTGGTAAGAAGTGAGAAAATACTCCCTAATATATATATATTTTTTTAATTTGCCAGTCTTTTTATTCTATGCATTTTTTTTTTTTTTTGTCTTTTTGCCTTTTCTAGGGCCGCACTCCCGGCATGTGGAGGTTCCTAGGCTAGGGGTCAAATCGGAGCTTTAGCCGCTGGCCAATGCCACAGCCACAGTAACGCAGGATCCGAGCTGCATCTGTGACCTACACCACAGCTCACGGCAACGCTGGATCCTTAACCCACTGAGCAAGGCCGGGGATCGAACCCGCAATCTCACGGTTCCTAGTCAGATTCATTAACCACTGCGCCACGACGGGAACTCCTATTCTATGTATTTTAAAATAATCCTATAAACTATTATTTTAAAAGCTAAGTTAGTAATCTAAAGCAAACAAGTTCACTAAGAAAGTTTCGTTCATGGATTCAAACACTTCAAAAGACACTGAGGGCACATCTCCTTCAGAATGTACTTACAACATTCCTTTCTTAAAGCTATGCAGAGATTATAGATTTTCAGTGAACCTAGATTTAAAATGGCAACTGGATGCATTAAGAGGAATGAAAATTACTTTTAAAAAATTTTCTATATGAATTCCCACAAAGTTAATATAAAGATACAAAAAAAAAAATAATTGGAGTGTCTGTCATGGCTCAACAGTAACGAATCCGACTAGTATCCATGAGGATGCCAGTTTGATCCCTGGCCTTGCTCAGTGGGTTAAGGAACTGGCGTTGCCATGAGCTGTGGTGTAGACCGGCAGCTGCAGCTCCGATTCGACCCCTGGCCTGGGAACCTCCATATGCCGAGGGTGCAGCCCTAAAAAAATAAAAAAAAGATAAAAAAAACCTCAAACCAAAACAGTTTTTGATACTAGTCCACACATCTGGGAAGACATGGCTTAAAGAAAAATACAACTGGGTCTTCACATCTATACCTTAGTTTAGATAAATGGCCTTGAGTTTACTAATACTGAGTTAAAAGATAGGGGCCCAAGGAAGAGCAGAAAAAGCTTAGCTCAGACTACTCTGGGGCACCATCTTGTGGCTGAGAGGTCTTTACTAGTAGCAGCTCTCTGAAAAGGATGCAAACAAAAGAGATTAGAGGAAAGACACAGGAAAGAATAGATGAGTTGGTGGAATAAAGGCACTAGCCTGAAACTCTGTGACAGTCTAGCTATGAGCCCACTTCCTCTGTGGTAAATTCCAAGACTGGATCCAGTGGGCTGGGTCAGAGTCATAGCTATACTCAGAATAGTAAAGAAAAAGGAAATTCACCTTAATTCTCTGTTAGATCAAAAATAAAACTGGGAGGAGTTTCACTGTGGCGCACCAGGATCAGTGGTGTCTCCAGAGTGTGAGGGTGCAGGTTCAATCCCTGGCCCAGTGCAGTGGGTTAAGGATCCAGCGTAGCTGCAGCTGTGGAGTAGTTAGCAACTGTGGCTTGGATCTCATTCCTGGCCCAGGAACTCCATATGCCATGGGGCGGCCAGAAAAGAAAAAAAAAAGGCAAGAGAAGAAAAAGCTAGCATAAGGAGAAAAGGGCAGCAATCACTGTGATAAAGTGAAAGTCAGGAGAGTAGGGTGTTCCAGAAGCCAGGTGAGAATACTGGTACAGTTTTAAAAAATTAGAAAATAAAATAAAATTGGGAGAGGAGTTCCCTTCATGGCTCAGTGGTTGATGAATCCAGCTAGGAACCATGAGGTTGCAGGTTGGATCCCTGGCCTTGCTCAGG
>PVHT021183629.1:12392321-12416026 GCA_004024745.2 Catagonus wagneri | reverse complement strand
AGCTGTAAAATATGTGAAACAAAAGCTCACAAAACTAATGGACAAACCTACATTTAGAGCAGGAGACTTCAACACTCCTCTATTAATAACAGAGAACTAGACATAAATCAGCAAGTACACAGAAGAACTCAACAGCACACCAATGTTCATGGATTGGAAGACTCAAGATAGTAAAGGTGTCAGTTCTCCCCATTTGACACATGGATTTAATGCAATTCCTAGCAAAATCCCAACAAGATTTTTATGTAGTTATAGACAAGATTGTTCTAAGCATACATGGAAAAGCAAAGAAGTAAGAGCAGCTAAAACCATTTTGAAAAAGAAGAATCAAATGGGAAAAATTAGTCTACGTAATTTTAAGTCTTATTACATAGTGTAGCTACAGTTATCTAAATTGTGTGACATTGGTGGGGAAATAGACATACAGATTTAATACAGCAGCATAAATGAGCCAGGAATAGATTCACACAAACATGCCAAGGAAACAAACGTTGCTGGAGCAATTGGACATCCATAAGAGGGGGTGGGGCAGGAAGGAAGTGCGCTTCTAAGTACAGTGTGGCTATAAGGGGACAGCATGAGGCATCCTGTGCCATGGAAACGCTCTCTTGACTGCAGCAATATCAAAATCCTGGTTGTGATTTATTACAGCTCGGCCAGATTAACTATTGGATGAAATTTCTTAAAGATACATGGAATCTCTTTGTACGATTTCTTAACCTGCACAGAAATCTATAACTATCTCAAAATAAAAAGTAAATGAAAAAGACGAGTTCCTATAGTAGTGCAGAGGAAACAAACACGACTAGGAACCATGACGTTATGGGTTCAATCCCTGGCCTCGTTGGTCAAGGATCCAGCGTTGCCATGAGCTGTAGGTCGAAGACACAGCTTGGATCCTGCGTTGCCGTGGTGTAGGCCGGCGGCTACAGCTCCGACTTGACCTGTAGCCTGGGAACCTCCACATGCCGTGGGAGTGGCCCTAAAAAGAGAAAAAAAAAAGAGGGAAACAAACCATCCTAAATCTTAAAACCAAAACCAAATTGAGCCTTCACAGGAAGGATGAAGGAGTGTGTGACAAATATCCATGTGTACAGAATGGTCAATATCCCATCAAAGGCAATCCTCCCTTTAAGACTCCTAACGGGGATTAGGTTTAAATGTGAGAGATGTGGGGCTTCCCCGAGCTCCGGGCAGTCCAGACCAGAGAAGCCAAGATCCACTCTGGGATGTTCTCAAGCTGGAGTACCAGAGGTGGTGAGGACAGTTCTACACCTGCCTGAGGGGTCTGGAATCTGGACTACATGGTAGAGCAAAATAAACAGTACAGCTGATGCTAGAGAATATCTAAAATTCCAAATTGCTTACAGAACTCTGGGTACCCAGGACCTCAAGGTTAAGCTGGGATCAAGATCTCACCTTCCTCCTCTACCCACCATCTCACCTCCTACACAGCTCCTAAGATGTCTAAAGGATGATTCTCCAAAAACCAGGAGAGTAAATTGTAGCTTAATATTTGGTCCAAGTATTTTCTGGTTTGGATCTATTCTAATTTGGTTTCTCTCTGGTAGGAACAGATAAGAGGATTTTTTTTTTTTGTTTTTAACTCATAAGTGACATTACTCATAAGTGACTTATTTTTGGTGTAAAATTGCTGAAAGGTATTTCCTGAGTTTAGGGTAAAAATACAATTGGCAAAGCAACATGTGTTAGAAATAACTGCGTAGGGATGCTCAGGAAGTAGAAAAGCTGCCTAAGAGGTGGGAGAGGCCAACAAGAGCAAGAGCTTTTTTGAGTACTCCTAAATAGCAAGTATAACTTCCCTTCCCTATTCTTAACTTTCTACCTCCTCCTCTGCAATCCCTGGCATTTCCTGGGTTGTATGGACCGTAGATCATTAAAAACTCTAAACTTTGGAATATGATTTCTACAGACATCTGCTATAATCAATCTGCCTCATACATAAGAATACTCATTATTGGGTAAGTTCAGGAAAGAAAGTTTTGGAAACAATACAAACAGACATTGACATGAATAAACAAAACGCTGTATATACACACAGTGGAGTATTATTCAGCCTTAAAAAGGAATACAATTCTGATACAGGCTACCACATGGATGAACCTTGAAGACATTAAGTCTGACACAAAAGAACACATATAGTATGGTTTCCTTTATATGAGTTACCTAGAGTCATCAAGTTCACAGAGACAGAAAATAGAATGGTGGTTGCCAGGGGCCAGAAGAGGGATGAATGAGTTGTTACTGTTCAATGGATACGGACTTTCAGTTTGGAAAAATGAAGAGGTTCTGGAGATGGATGATAGTGATGGTTATTCAACAATGTAAAGCACTTAACGCTACTGAATTATACACTTGAAAATAGTTAATGCAACTATATATTATCATAGTAAGTGAAGTAAGTGAGAAAAAGAAAGACAAATACCATACGATATCACTTAAATGTGGAATCTCATATAGGGCACAAATGAACCTATTACAAAACAGAAACTGGGTAGGGAAATTCACAGACACAGAAAACAGACTTGTGGTTGCCAAACGGGAGGTGCGAGGGAGTGGGATGGATCGGGAGTTTGGGGTTGGTAGATGAAAACTATTCCATTTAGAATGGACAAGCAAGGAGGTCCTACTGTACAGCACAGGGAACTATATCCAGTCTCTTGGGATAGGACATGATGGAGGATAGTATAAGAAAGGGAATGGACACATATGTATGACTGCGTCACTTTGCTGTGCAGCAGAAACTGACACAACATTGTAAATAAACTATAAACTTTAAAAACATTTTAAAAGAAAAAAAGTTTTATTATGGAGAGTTTTAAATAGAAACAAAGTAGGCAGACTAGCCTAATGTGCCCATCTCCCAGCATCAGTAATTATCAGCTCGTGGCCAATCTAATTTCATCTATTTCCCCACCCACTTCTGCCTTAGATTATTCTGAAACAAATCCTAGACGTCATATCATTTCATATATGAATATGTCAGACTGTATCCCAAAGTCTAAGGACATTATCATATTTATAAGATTAATAATAATCTTCTATTACATATACAATCAGTATTTAAATTTTCTAAGTTATAATTTATATATATATATATATACACACATATATATATGTATGTGTATATATATATATATATATATATACACATTTTTTTTGGCCTTATCTAGGGCCGCACCCGCGGCATATGGAGGTTCCCAGGCTAGGGGTCTAACAAGAGCTGTAGCTGCCGGCCTTCGCCACAGCCACAGCAACACGGGATCCGAGCCGCATCTGCAACCTACACCACAGCTCATGGCAACACCAGATCCTGAACCCACAGAGCAAGGCCAGGGATCGGATCGAACCCACAACCTCATGGTTCCTAGTCGGATTCGTTAACCACTGAGCCATGACGGAAACTCCAATAGTTTTTTTTTTTTTTAATCAGGATCTAAAAGAGCTCCGTACATTGCAATTCCCTGACTGCAATTAAAGAAATATATGGCTCCTAGTCTTATGGAAGTGTCCACATTAAGATTTTTACCAAGAGCATCCCTGTGGTATCATATCATATAACATATTCTGTAGTTCTCTCTGTTTCTGATAAATTGGTAATTGGATATAGAGACTTGATCTGATACAAGTATCTTCTGGTATGTACGTGTGTGTGTGCGCGCGTGTGTATTTCAAATAGCGGCCCTGATAAAGTGAAAGGCCAGTGCGTTCATCAAAAATGAATCACAATCTTCTCTGTCTGCACTTCGCAGAGGGAACTGGGGACGCAGATACAGATATAAAAACGCATTTGTCCCTCACCTTCAGAAGTTTGCAGTCAAATGACTGTACGGTAATGTAAAGAGTCCTAAGAAGGAGGACAGAGATGGGTACTTAAATCAGACTGGGCTGGGGACGATGGTCAGGGAAGTCGCCACAACAGAAGCAGCTGAGCTGAGTTTTCAGATGAATAATTATCTGGGCAAGGAATGGGAGTTTCCAAGGACAAGAAGCAGCACGTTGAAAGTGGGGGATTCTTACTACTGCGCTGAACTCAGGGAACTGCAAGCTGACGCGGCTTAAGGTGAGGTGTGGGGGGATCAGGGGGGTGGGGTAGGGCAGAATAAAAGCGTGGAACTGACTGCAAGTTCAGATCACAGGGGTCCTTGTAAATCGTGACAAGGATCTTTTACCACCTGAAAGAAGTGGAGAAAAACAAAAGTTTTAAACAGGAGCATGGCGCGACTACTAATTTAGAGAGATGGAAATGTGGACTGCAAGAAGGCTGGGCTTGAACAGGGAGGTCAGGTAGGGGCCTGTGCAGGAAGAGACACTGAGAACGAAGGCACCGGCAGTCAGGACGAGCCCTCTGAGAGTAAAGCAGAACTGACCAGACCTAAGTCACTGCCTGAACGTGGGAAATAAGGAGAGCGCTAAACCAAGTTGGGTGGGGACAACTGAACAGATGATGGCAGCAAGACTGGGTCTATGCGAGGAGGAGCGGGAGGTGTCCAGTGGGCAACCAGTTAGGTGACTTTACCACTCAGGAGAGGGCTTTGGGATAAAAAAAGATTTGGAGTCACCAGGAAACACGCATGAGGATGAGCCATGGGTGAAAAGAAAAGGTCTAACGGACTCAGAAGAAAAGATGCAGAGGGTGAAAACTGAGAAATACTAGCATTTAAAAAAAGGTTACTGGGTTTGGGACACAAAATCTATCAAACTGACTTGTGATGATTTTTGTACACCTATAATTGAAGTAAAATTCATTCTTATAAAAAAAAAAAGGTTATAAGGGAAGACTTTAATGGAAGCGGAGGAATGGTCAGAGAGACAGAACAGTAACCAGGAGACAGTGGTCTCTCAGAAAGACCATAAGGAGCATTTTAAGAAGGAAGGAGAGACCACCGATCAGTCCCACAGAAACACCGAAATGTGGCTTGTAGCCCGAAGGAGGCATTTTGATGATGTCTCATGGGGGGCCGGGGTGGGGCAGGAGGGAGATCTCACTTAGTTCTCTAAACTCTCTATAAAGTCGCAGTTTGTTTGGCCCAGGCAGATCCGTCTTACAAGTACAGCTCTTTTTTGCTTAGCAAAAAATAACAATCAATTATGCTTTTCATTTCAGATACTGAGTGGTGTGGCCTCTTTGGAACCTCCAACCCCCCTAGAAGCTTCACTGTGTAATAAGGAGGAGGTTTTGGTTTTATTCTTTTAAAGATGGCAGAGACTTGAGAATATTTACATTCTGATCAGAAAAAGCCAGTAGCTAGGTAAAGGCTCAAGACACAGGCCTAGAAGGGATCATTGTGAGAACAGGGTTCTGAGAAAGGGGGAGAATCCAAAGAGCAGGTGGCGAGAACACCTCTCGAACTGAGGTGGGTTTGAGCCCAGAGGCACTGGTTTGACCACGTGGTTGGTGCCTGTGTGTGGATGGATATATCAACATGTGACGTCACGACTCCTCATATCTTCCATTTTCTGTGTACGACGGGTGAGTTGCTGGTCCAGGGATGCTAGAGAAGGTAGCACAGAGAGATGCAGCGAGTGTGAGCCTGGGATTGGGAGGTGAGCTGACTGTAGAGGTGAAAGAGCCAGACAGAGAAGAGCCCAGGTGAGGCTGGAGGCGGCCATGTGGGCAGATTTACAGCACTGAGCGTACTGGCTGCAGCGCAGCATAATGATGGGTAGGTTGCCCCTTGCTCCACATAAACACTGGGTCAAAAGGCACTTCCAGGTGAAACCATAAATGCAAACATCAGTCATCTATTATCACTTTCCCTATCTATATATATTTTTTTAAATTGAAGTATAGTTGATTTATAACATTGTGTTAATTTCTGCTGCATAGCAAAGTGACTCAGTTATCCATACATACACATATATTCTTTTTTAAAATATTCATTTCCATTATGGCTTATCATAGGACATTGAATAAAGTTCTTTGTGCTATACAATAGGACCTTGTTGTTTACCCCTTCCATGTATAATAGCTCACATCTTGGAATTCCCATTGTGGTTCAGTGGTAACAAATCTGACTGGTATCCATGAGGATGCAGGTTCAATTGCTGGCCTCACTCAGTGGGTTAAGTATCTGGCATTGCCGTGAGCTGTGGTGTGAGTCAGAGGCGCTGCTTGGATCCTGAGTTGCTGTGACTGTGGGGTAGACCAGCAGCTGTAGCTCTGATGTGACCCCTGCCTGGGAACTGCCATATGTTGCATGTGTGGCTATAAAAAACAAACAAACAAACATACAAACGAAAAAGAGCTTACATCTGCTAATATCCCTATCTACTATCAAAGATACCATTTCAAATTTATATTTATCAGCATAGGGTCTGTGGTTTGGCATTCTGAGCTGAGTTAGGAATTCCAAAACCCTATTTTATTTTTTTAGATCTCTTTAATTCTAAAATGTGATTAAGATGATCCCACCCCCACCGTCCTTCACAGTGCTGTCATCTATCAAGTCATCAGCAACAAAAAAAAGTAAACTGTCATCACTTACACGCGATTTCTGTATGACAAGATTTTTGGAGAAAGGATCTCAAAATCATGTGGCTTTCAGGACTGGGTCTCTCTGCAATGTCTCCTCCTCCTAATGAGTTAACTAGGGGTCTCTTTGATAAGCTGGCCCCGGGAGCTGCACGTAGTAAAGTACATCTCCTTCCTCAATCTGCCTGTCCACCTTCTGCCCAGCCTCCCCTTCAAGGAATCAATGAGGAAACCGTGAGAAGCCCTACTTCCCTTAGCCGCACGGGCGCAGGCCCCCAATTCCCTGCAGCTAGTTAGAGCCCACTACCCCGTGGAGAGTGCCCTCATGTCATCTCCTGGCAGCTTCTGATGCTGTTACCGGACGTGTGAAATGAATGAGGATCAAGAGCTCTTCAGGAACGAGGGAAAGTTCCTGAACCAAGAAATGAGATTCCTGCACTCAGCCATGGATAGTTTTCTTAAAAGGGTCTGATGTAGAAGGGGAGCTTGATTAGGGTAGAAGTTGTTCTCCACGGAAACAGAAGCTGTTACAGCTGCAAATTGCAACCAGGCAGGTATTCGAGGAGGAAGGCGCCATGCACCTGATGGGTCTAAGCTTTTGGAGGCCTCGTTTTTCTCAGATAAAACCACGCAAGTGCTCACAATCAAGGAGGAGGACATGAAGTGGTTTCATCTCTGACCTTCCTCCTCTTTACACACACACGCACAACTATAGCTCAGCATCTGAGCTGTGCAAGGGAAGCAGATTAATTTTTAAACAGAATGTTGATGTTAAAGAGAATATTTTTAGCTATGTCTAAGTGGAGAAAACTAAAATTCCATAAAAAAAACAGAAGAATTCCTTTTGTTCTTTTTTTGGTCTTTTTTAGGGCTGCACCTGCAGCATATGGAGGTTACCAGACTAGGAGTCGAATTGGAGCTGTAGCTGCTGGCCTACACCACAGCCATAGCAACGCTAGATCTGAGCTGCGTCTGCCATCTACACCACAGCTCACAGCAATGCTAGATCCTTAACCCACTGAGCAAGGCCAGGGTTCGAACCTGCATCCTCATGGATGCTAGTCAGATTCATTTCCGCTGCACCACGACAGGAACTCCAGAAGAGGAATTCTTTTGTGTGTGTGTGTATGTCTTTTTAGGGCAGCACCCTTGGCATATGGAGGTTCCCAGGCTAGGGGTCTAACCGGAGCTGTAGCCATCAGCCTATGCCACAGCCACAGCAACACGGGATCTGAGCCGCCTCTGTGACCCACAACCACAGCCCACGGCAACACTAGATCCTTAACCCACTGAGCGAGGCCAGGGATCGAACCCACAACCTCATGGTTCCACTTCTGCTATGCCATGACGGGAACTCCAAGAAGAGGAATTCTTAAAATAACCACAAATAACCTGCATACCGTTCCAACATGAAAAGACACTGATTTCTCGTATCAGTTACACACAGGTTGTTTGGAACACTAAAGCCAGGAATTGCATGTCCACTTTTTATGCTGTTGCTTCACTAAAGACAACTTCATGGTAACCTGGGGCTTGACTTAGGATGGATGGCGGGGATTTTCCTATTTGAGTCTGGCTGGACTTCAGAACATGACTGGGGAGGGGGTTTTAAATCAAAGGCAGACCAGAGAAAGTAAGGAAAGTAAACAAAGATCTTTGGATCCTTTTCTTTCATGAGTTAATTAATTTTGACAATTTCTTCCTACAAACTAAGACAAAATGAAACCATTTCAAGGGCACAAGGATGGATGAACTCTATGGAGGCAGCATTCTCCGACTTAGAAGAACAAACACAATGCTTATGAGCGATGCACTGTGCTCTCCACAAAGTTTATAGCAGAAGAAACAAGGGAAGTCATCACTTCAACTAGAACAATGGAGCTTTCTAGTGGTTTGCCTGTTCCTACAGCCCACCGGTAAGCTAACAGCAGTTTTCACTCCCTTCTTCATCTTTGTTCCTCTCATGTCTCTCTTGAGCTATGTTTTGAGAAGTGAATCCCTGTCTTAGTCCTCAAATGACTGCTCTATTCAACGCTTCCCTGCATACCTCTGGAAAGGCCACAAAAGAGGAGCAGGAAAGCCACCAAGGCTATGGCTCAAGATTTCTCATCATGATTTGTTTTTTTGCTTTTTTCATTTCTTTTTTCAGAGTTCCTTTTTACGTTTATTATAGCTTCTACATTGAGGATAGCATTATCTTCATATTAGGTGATTTTAATCTGTTATCCATATCCGTCATCTTCTAATAGTTTTATTATTAAAGTATAGTTGATTTACAATGTTGTACCAATTTCTGCTGTACAGCAAAGTGACCCAGCCATACCTATATATACATTCTTTTTCTCATACCATCTTCCATCATGTTCTAGCCCAAAAGACTGGATATGGTTCCCTGGGCTGTACAGTAGGACCTCATTGCTTATCCATTCTAAATGTAATAGTTTGCATCTTCTCATCATGTTTCCAACTGCCTGCCACTCACTGGTACTGCCTCTGCCTCAGTTCTACGTTTGAGAGCTACCTATGCTTGCCAGAGAGGCAGGAGAAGGGGAGGAGCAGCAAAGAAATAGCAGTTTATTTAAAGATGAATGATATTTCGTTGCTGGAACTACTGAAGAGCTATGTACCATGTAAGATGCAGATGAACATTTGATGAGAATGGGAATACCGGACGAAGGTGAGAAAGAGAAGTGTTCCTGAGAAGCAGGAGAAGCTGAGGTGAGGGGGGAGAAGGAAGTTTTCTCTGGGTGGTATCCAAGGAGTGGAAACTTCATAAGCCTGGTGGCACAGTTCCAGAGAGGAGAGGCTGAGACCGGGCTGGAGTTCTACTCCCACCTCTGGGACCATGTGTCTCGAGCAAAGATTCGAAACTCTGATGACTGACCGAGTCTATAAAGCTCTTTGAACCTCTTGGAAGAACGTATATACACAAACACCCTTACTTTATTCTGATGTCATAAATGATCCCACTGGTTTGCAGGAGACTCACTGTCTCCTGTACCCTGCTTTCGTCAGTCTTTGGTATTTTAGGGAGATTTCAATGATCTCATGTTGTCTTTGGTCAATGAAACAATCCTGCTGAGGAAGAGAATTGCCCTTCCTGCCATGGGAACATCCTGCCAAGTGTGGGATGTGTTTCCTGCGTACCATGTCTGCTCCGATGCCATTAGCACCCACACAGTTATCCAGCCGTTTTGAAAATGATTAAACTGTTGGTCTGGGTGGATTTCCCCAGCTATCTGAGAGTCAGCTGTCTAGAGACAGAAGAATTGGCTCCTGACTCATAGTGTGACTTTTCTCCAACATTCACATGCGTTCTCTGGTCTTTTTAGTTTCTCTGTAAGATATCTGCGTTCCCTTCGTCATCGTGAGGCAGGAAAGGACAGAATTTTGAAGACTGAAAATGAATTTCAGGAACATTACATTAACTTATTCTGATGCATTTTACTTTACTATTTTATTTTATTTTAATTTAATTTTATTTTTTGTCTTTTTTAGGGCTGCACCTGTGGTGTATGAAAGTTTTCAGGCCAGGGGTCGAATTAGAGGTGTAGCTGCTGGCCCATGCCATAGTCACAGCAACGCAGGATCTGAGCCACATCTGTGACCTAAACCACAGCTCACGGCAACACCGGATCCTTAACCCGTTGAGCAAGGCCAGGGATCGAACCTGTGTCCTCATGGATCCTAGTCCAATTAACTTTTAAAAGTTAATTAAAAATATCTCCCAGGGTTCTAGACCTAGTCCATATACAGACAATAATTTTCTCACACTGGAAAAGTATGTAAACACTTTCTGGTTTACAAGCCACTATTTAAAAGACTAGAAAAGAAAGAATATGATGAGCAGGGCTCTGCAGGCTTGAAAATCTGTGCAGCCGCTCCAGGGCTGCTCTGCCTCACACAGCTTTTGTCTTGGTACAGAGTCACACACAGTTGTACACCATGGCTTTTGATTTTCTTTTCTGGGACAAAATACATAAAAGACCTGTCAGTTCAAAATATGTAAAAGACCCAGGTAGATGAAAAGATAACGTTGGACATCTCTAATGTTTCAAGCCATTTACATAGCTGTGCAGTGGAAGGGTTTATACAGTAAATGAAACTAACAGAGACATAAAAGAGACTTTTCCACTTTACATCTGCCATTTAATGGCACAGTAATTAAGTAATAGGATAGTAACAGTAATTAAGAACACAAGCCTTGGCATCAGGCTGCCTGGGTTCAACTTCTGGTTCCACTAGGTCAGAGTTGTGTGACCTCTGCAACATTTCCTCTTTGGGCCTCTGTTTCAAAATTGGTAAAATGGAGATACAAATTGCATTATTTTGAGGTTTAATTTAGATGTAGATACAAAGCATGTGGAAAATTACTCAATAAATATTAGCTATCATTTGACAGCCTGGATTAGTAAATTTAGACCTCCCAAGCCACACTGTTTTTCTACCCTTCCCTGCCCCTTTCCTTTTCCCCACCAAAAAAAAAAAAAAAAAAAAAAAGGAGAAAGAAAAAAGAATAAAAATTTTAAAAAAGAAGGAAGAGAGATTCTTTTGGTATCATCACAGACTTGGGTGATTTTTGTGTTAATCTCTCTGTCAATACAGTAAGAGTGGAACATAAAGGTTCAGGTTCAGAGACAAAAGAACATGTGCATCTAATCTTTTTTTTTCTTTCACACGTGCATCTAATCTTTATCCCACTTGAAACTCTCACTAAAACTATGATGTAGAGTCTTTCTAAAATGCCAAACCCACGAAAACTTGGCGAGTAAGAGGGGAGACAACAGCAATAAAATCCAGATGCTGGGAAGCAGATGGACAAGTGGTAACTGACCCTGCAGATCCCACGGAGTCAAATTTGAAGAGGGGTCAGCTAAGAACAAAGCCAGTCCCTCAAAAGACTCCAGACCTGGAAGCAAAGGAGTGAGGCTAAATGTAGGAGTGTGGCTTAACTAAGGAGAAACGGGTGAAAGCTTCCGAAGAAGCCTTCGATTCCTAGATGTGTGTGCCCCTCACCCCCATCCATATGGCCTCTGCTGGGCTGGGGGAGGGAAGTCTGAAGATTCATTACTGGGATGTGGTCAACAGGATGGAATCTAGACTGGAGTATTCAACACCTGCGACAACGTGACTACCGCTAGAAATAGGGATTATGTGAACGCATGCCCTTTTTTTTGCTTTTTAGGGCCACACCTGCAGCATATGGAAGTTCCCAGGCTAGGGGTCCAATCGGAGCTGCAGCAGCCAGCCTACCCCAAGGCCATAGCAAGGCGGGATCCGAGCCAAGTCTGAGACTTACACCACAGCTAACAGCAAGGCCAGATCCTTAACCCACTGAGCGAGGCCAGGGATCGAACCTGCATCCTCATGGATACTAGTTGGATTCGTTTCTGCTGCGCCACAATGGGAACTCCCAATGCATGCTTACTGAAGGTAAAATGCAGAGGAACTCAGTTATTTCCCCCTTTGTCAGAACAGAACACTGGCAGTGAGGACTTCACCCTGTAGCTAAGAGACTGAAAAACTCTCCTTTGGGGAATCTGACCAGCAAAAGAGGAAAAAAACCCTAAAGAGTCTGATTACTGGGAATTCCCCAACAAATGGCCCACCCAGATCATCCGGTCAATGGTCAACAAGCCCCACGGGCATGATCAGAGCTTCCAATCAGCTCTTCAGATCATGTTTAATCATAAGCAGACAGCAGAGAATGATCGGACAGCTGTGGAGAGCCTGTGAAATGGAAGTCTAAAACAAATAAAGAAGACAACCAACTGAAAAAACAAAGACTGTAAAGGGAGAAAGCAAAACCCCCACAAAAACCTCACATAAAAATCCTGTGAGATAACATAGCGCATTCAAGAAAGAGACTTTTTTTAAAAGGAAGAGAATAAAGAAGAGACCTTGGGGATGGGGGAGTTCCCCTTGTGGCTCAGTGGAAACGAATCCGACTGGTATCCATGGGGTTGCAGGATGGATTCCTGGCCTCGCTCAGTGGGTCAGGGATCTGGCGTTGTCGTGAGCTGTGGTGTAGGCTGGCAGCTGCAGCTCCGATTCGACCCCTGTCCTGGGAACTTCCATGTGCTGTGGGTGTTGCCCTAAAAAAAAAAAAAAAAAGCCCTTGGGAATTAAAACATGACTGCAATCATGAATGACTGGGGGAAAAAATACTAGGAAGAGAACACTGAGCAAGTCTCCCAGGAAAGAAGCAAAGAGATAAAAAAAATAAGACATTTAGAGGTCCAGTCCGGGAGGTTTGACATCTCGGTAACAGAGAGGGAGAAAGCACAGGGAAAGCAGAAAAAGGAGTCATCAATGAAATAACCAAACACTCCCTGCAATAGAAAGACAGGAATTTCTAGAATGAAATAGTCCCTTGCATATCTAATTTAATGAATGACAAACAGACAAGACCAAGTTATTCTACTGTACAATTTTATAACACCAGAGACAAAGAGACAATTCTGAAACCTTCCAGAGGGAACACAACAGGTCACATAGAAAAGATTAGGAACCAGACTGTCTTCAGACTTCCAACACTGGGAACATGATTCATTGTCTTCAAAGTTGTGAAAGAATATTACTTCTAATTTAGAGATCTCTTTTCAGCTACTGTATCCTATATGAGATTAATACAAAGACATTTTCAGACATGGAAGTTCTCAAAAAGTTCCCATGCATTCCTCTTTTAGAAGCTCCTTGAGAATGTTTTCCACTAAGGAGACTAACGCAAGAAAAGGAAGACAAGAAACAGGAGAGTCAATTCAGGAGAGAGGCAATGGGAACTGCGAGAGGCTGGCAAAGAGATAGCCCAGGATGATGGCTGTGTATCAGATGCAGAGGACAATCCAGATCAGAAAGTGACTCCAGAGATGGCCACACTGGGGACGGTCATCACTGCGATTCTCACTGCCATCACTTGATCATTTTAACCGGAGCAGAGATCGCCTGTGTGACCTTGTGCTTGGCTTGTCTTAACCACAGGCTGGAGTTGGTACACTGCCCTTGATGCCCTGCTGCCTGGATCAGCGGAGACTTGCATTTTACTCAAAATACAAGAAATGTTTGCTTTGATCTACTCTTTGAAAGCTGGAGAAAAGCCATGCTGAGTTTAGAGGCAGTAAAGCAGCAGCCTATTCTGTTTGACCATATTTCTGTTCAATGTCGTGTACCTCGTCCAAACTACAGCTCTCTGCCAGACGCCCTCACTGTGGTAAACCCTCTGCTTCCTAAGACTTGAACCCTGACTTCCCCAGAAGGGGCTCTTATAAACTTTCAAAGAAGGCAACACCAGATCATTCATCAAAGACTCTGTTGGCCTGTTTCAGGGAGCTGCTGTCCTCTAATTAATAATGACAACTCCTTTCCTCACACAACTGAGAGAAAAAAAAGAAAAAAAAATAGTCTTCTTTATACATTACACATATATATCTATATTTATGTCCGTACCCACGGCATATGGAAGTTCCCAGGCTATAGGGACTGAATCCGGGCCACAGCTGAGATCTATGCTGCAGCTGTGGCAACACCAGATTCTTAACCCACTGCACCGAGCCCGGAAATCCTATATGTGCTATGTTTTACACACACAGACACACAGACACACCCCCACCGCCCACAGGTTTTGTATTACGAACCATGCAAAGTTGCCAATATTCTATCACTTTTCAAGTATCAAAATAGCAACCTCATAGGCTTAAACTTAACAGTTCAGCAATGTACCTTGTGCCCCAGAGGCAAATTAAGAGCCTAAGTTTCCCCACAGACAAAACACAGACTGAAAAAAAGCCCAGAAAATTTCTTAAATGTAATGAACTCTCATAACTGTATAATTCTCGTGTCATGTATTAAAGGACAATAATTCCTGTCCTTTAAAAAGTTAAAATGTAAGATGCAAATAGGGAAATTCCTTTGTGTTTCCCAGAGAAAAGCTCTGGCAAGTACTATATTCACATAGCTATAGTTTAATATAATAACATAACAATGAGGACTTAGGAACAGTTTTTAGAAATCCCCAAACCCTCACATTTCCCTCACTTCTGCTTTCTTAGCAGAAATGAGGACACAGAAACTGGAAATGACAGGAAGCAATAATGAGGATGTATATATGTATAACTCATTCACATTGCTGTACACCTGAAGCGAACACAATATTATAGATCAACTATACTCCAATAAAAATTTAATTTAAAAATGTGGGGTAAGGGATGAAGGCTGTGATAAGGGGTCAACGTAAATGTTTAGGGTGCAGCTTGTTCTTAATAAATGTGAATGTGATTTTGTCTTCCCTTCACTAAAAAAGTAAGAAATAATGAGGTTGTGACATGAGGGCGAGATTCAAGAGGAGGAATTAGACATAAAAAGAGACAAGGGTTCTCGGTATTTTGACTCTCTAATCAAGGCGGAGCCAGGGGTGGACTGAGTAGGTTCTCGGTTGAAGAGCTGTTTTGAGGCTCTTTTTTCAGGTATATAGATCAAAAAATCACATCAACCAAAATGTAGATTCTTCAGCTTTCCTCCCTTCGGCTCTGATTTACTGGCTAATTACGATGCATCAGGAGCACCTTAGGTGTCTTTACGTATATCACCATTTCATCCTCACAGATGCCCTCTGGACTTAGTACCATGTTACCACCCTGCTCCAGATACCCTTTATATAAGAAAAACTGAGGCTCAGGAAATTAAAAGACTAGCTCAAGGCCACAAGCCAGTTAACAGAAGAGCCAAGTCTCAAACCAAGGTAATTCTAACCTCAAACCCATCTTTTCTTCTTTTCTTCCTTCCTTCCTTCTCTCTCTCTCTCTTTCTCTTTCCTTCCTTCCTTCCCTCCCTCCCTTCCCTTTCTCTCTCCTTCCTTCCTTCCCCTTTATGGCCGCATCTGCAGCATATGGAAGTTCCCAGGATAGGGGCAAACTGGAGCCACAAGCAGGCCTATGCCACAGCCACAGCAATGCCAGATCCAGGCCACATCTGTGATCTACACCACAGCTTGTGGCAACGCCGGCTCCTTAACCCACTGAGTGAGGCCAGGGATCAAACCACATCCTCACGGACACTATGTCTGGCTCTTAACCCGCCGAGCCACAACAGGAACTCCACTCTTTTCTTTTCAAAATGTTCCATTCTTAATCCTGCCCCTATTCTACGGCTAAATGTGACTACGATTTTTCCAGTGGCATCTACTGCCCTATTCTTCCTAAGGGAGTTGTGGGAAGTAGCTAGGTACTTTTGATTGACAGCTTAACACTAGATTTCTCACCCTGGGCTACACAGAAGCAGCACTTGGCAATGGGTTGGGGATTCTTGAAGCCATAGGATAAACAAGGCACATCCTCCTCAAGTGCCCAACTATTTCAGGTTTTATTTTGGGGGAGAATCTCCTTGGATTTAATTTGAAAAGAGACACAGAGATGCTACGATACCTTCAAATGCAAGATTTGCACTAACTTTTTAGGATAAATCAAGTAAGACTCCAATGACGCTTTGTACTTGCAGCAGGGTCACACCTTCCAGCCTTTTGGATCAGAGTCCTTTCTCCTCTGCAAGCCATGAGAGTGACCACGGGACTGTCAAATAAGTCAGCCGAGCCAGTCTACTCAGCCCAGGAACCAAGTCACAACACAGAATAAGGCCCTCAGCTGACTCTCCCAACACATTTCCAAAGCTTTGCACTGAGAAATACACACACACACACACACACACACACACACAGAGAGAGAGAGAGAGAGAGAGAGAGAGGGAGAAGGTGGAAAATACAAATTTTAGAGCCTTATGTTTAATGATGGCATTTTTGTGCCAAATAGTTATCTACACACGTGTGAAAAATACTCTTGAAAGAGACCCACTAAGCTGTTATCAGTGTTCTTCCCTGGAGAGTCAGACTAAGAAAGTTTTTAATTTCTATCATTTGATATTATTTGACCTCTTCCCCAATACATATGTGTACTACCTTTGTGAAGGAAGAAAAACATCTAAAGCTTAAAAAACAGTAACAAGAGGATGAGGGCAATGGGCGAGGGTGGTCAAAAGTGCACAAACCCACAGGGGGTGTAAGATACAGCATGGTCACTATAGGTAATAATACTGTCTTGTATATTTAAAAGTTTCTAGGAGAGTAGATCTTAAAAGTTCTCATTACAAAAAAAAAAAAAAAAAAATTTAGGGTGGGAGTTCCCATCATAGCGCAGTGGAAATGAATCCGACTAGGAACCATAAAGTTGCGTGTTCGATCCCTGGCCTCGCTCAGTGGGCTAAGGATCCACTGTTGCCTTGAGCTGTGGTGTAGGTTGCAGAAACAGCTTGGATCCTGTGTTGCTGTGGCTGTGGTATAGGGCAGCAGCTGCAGTTCCGCTTAGACCCCTAGCCTGGGGACCTCCATATGCCGCGGGTGAGGCTCTAAGCAGAAAAAAAAAAAAATTTATAGGGTGATGAGAGGTGAAGGAAGTGTGAGCTAAACTTGCTGTGGTGATCATTTCACAATATACGTATGTGGCAAATCGTCAGGCTGTATACCTCAAACTCACACAATGTCACATATCAATCACATCTCAGTAGAAGTGGGAGTAAAGCAGCAACAGCGATATACATAGGAGCCCCCCAAACCAATGATAACAAAGGATGCCTAGAGATCTTCCAAGTCAGTAACCCATCGAATGATGGAGCCTAAAGGTCAGTTTGAAAGCAAGACCTACACACAGCAGGTTCTGCCTGAATTTATTCAAATCAACAAATATTTTTTTGTGTGTGTCCACTCTGTAACAGGCACCACTTGAGATGCTGGGATATTTACATCTTTATGTCAATAAGATTCACTTCTTCTCTTCAAAGAGTTCATTTCAGAGTAGGGAGACAGACATAAACAAATCACGATAATACATATGATTCTTTACTCTTCTGCTACAGGCAAACGAGTAACCATCCGTTTTAAGCACAGACGGGCCTGGGGGTGAGCACCTGAAGAGCATAGGGCCCAGTGGGAAGAGATACAGGTGTTGGTGGAGCCTCTACAAGGGAGGGAGAAAAGAGGGGCTCATGGAAAGTTTTGAAAGCTAAAATGAGAGTTCCCGTTGTGGCTCAGTGGGTTAAGAACCTGACTAGCATCCATGAGGACATGGGTTTGGTCCCTGGCCTTGCTCAGTGGTTTGAGGATCTGTATCTGATGGAGGAAGAAGGAGGAGATAGAAAGTTTGGTTTTAGAGTGTTAACTTTGGAATGCCTGAGCATAGTTATGTGCCTAAGGTGACCTAGCTAGTACATGATAGAGTCAGAATTTTGATCCAGATCTCGTTGATGCCAAGCCTTTCCTAAAGATTCCTCTGAGTGGAGACATAATAAAAAAGGAGGATGAGGCAAGAAAGGTCCAAATCTTTCTTTTTTCTTTTCTTTTCTTTTCCTTCCTTCCCTCCTTCCTTCCTTCCTTCCTTCCTTCCTTTCTTTCTTTCTTGTCTTTTTGCCTTATCTAGGGCCGCACCCACGGCATATGGAGGTTCCCAGGCTAGGGGTCTAACAGGAGCTGTAACTGCCAGCCTTTGCTGCAGCCACAGCAACGCGGGATCTGAGCCGTGTCTGCAACATACACCACAGCTCACAGCAACGCTAGATCCTTAACCCACTGAGCAAGGCCAGGGATTGAACCCTCAACCTCATGGTTCCTAGTCGGATTCGTTAACCACTGAGCCACGATGGGAACTCCTCAAAGTCTTTCTTTAGTTTCATTACAAATGAAATACCTTCAGTCTCCCAAAGCAACAGAAATCAAAGCAAAGATAAACCAATGGGACCTAATCAAGCTGACAAGCTTTTTGCACAGCAAAGGAAACCAAAAAGAAAACTAAAAGACAGCTTACAGAATGGGAGAAAATTGTTTCAAACGATGCAACTAACAAGGGCTTAATCTCTAAAATATACAAACAACTGATGCGGCTCAACCACAAAAAAGCCAAAAACCCCATTGAAAAATTGGCAAAGGACCTGAATAGACATTTCTCCAAACAAGATATGCAGATGGACAACAAGCACATGAAAAAATGCTCAACATCACTGATGATTAGAGAAATGCAAATCAAAACTACCATGAGATACCACCTCACACCAGTCAGAATGGCCATCATTAACAAGTCCACAAACAACAATTGCTGGAGGGGGTGTGGAGAAAAGGGAACCCTCCTGCACTGTTGGTGGGAATGTAAGCCGGTACAACCACTATGGAAAACAGTATGGAGGTACCTTAGAAAACTATACATAGAACTACCATATGACCCAGCAATCCCACTCTTGGGCATATATCCAGACAAAAATTTCCTTGAAAAAGACACTTGCACACGCACATTCACTGCAGCACTATTCACAATAGCCAAGACATGGAAACAACCCAAATATCCATCAACAGATGATTGGATTAGGAAGATGTGGTATATATACACGATGGAATACTATTCATCCATAAAAAAGGATAAAATAATGTCATTTGCAGCAACATGGATGGAATTAGAGACCCTCATACTGAGTGAAGCAAGTCAGAAGGAGAAAGACAGATGCCATATGATATCTCTTATAACTAGAGTCTAATATACTGCACAAATGAACCTCTCAACAGGAAAGAAAATCATGAACATGGGGAACAGACTTGTTGCCAAGGGAGTGTGGGAGGGGGTGGGAGGGAATGGGTTTAACTAGTGTTTCCGTGATGGAAAAGCAAGGAGATCCAGCTGTAGAGTACAGGGAACTATGTCTAATCACATGTGACAAATCCATATATGTACATGTAACCGGGTCACCACATGGTGCAGTTGGAAAATTTGACAGAAATCTGTAAACCAGCTATGATGCAAAAATAGAAAAAAAAATTAAAAAAAAAAGAAATACCTTCACACTGACATATGTCAAAAATAAATGAATTAATTAAAACCCCAAGTATGTCAGGCCATACATTCCACTTCGAAATTAATTTCTTGCATTAATAGCTCAGCCATAATTTTCAACATTTTTGAAGATGACAGGAGATCTTTTGAAATGTTCCTAATTATTTACTCATTTACTTTTTTATTTTTAGAGCCATACTGGTGGCATATGGAAATTCCCAGGCTAGGGGTCAAATCGGAGCTGCAGCTGCTGGCGTACACCACAGCCACAGCAACATGGGATCTGAGCCACATCTGCGACCTACGCTGCAGCCTGCAGCAATGCTGGATCCTTAACCCACTGAGTGAGGACAGGGATGGAACTCGCATCCTCACAGACATTATGTTGGGTACTTGACCTGATGAGCTACAACAGGAACTCCAAAATGTTTCTAATCTTAAAAATCTATGTAAAAAGTACAGTTTCCAAGGCACTTTACCCAATTTTATAAATACACACCTAGCTTAAAAATGGGACTTTTTAGATTTCATCAAAATTATGTCCATACCATAGGTGAACATATTAATATCTAAGAATAATCTAACAAGACTTTCTGATATGCTAAAGATTAAAAAAGGGGATCTAGACTGATTCTACAGATGAGGATGTTTACTTGAACTTAACTTTGGTTTCTCCTCTAACACTTGTATATGTAATATAGCATAGGAAAAAAGATACTGCTAAAAGGTAGGTGATACCATAGTGGTTCTTTAGATTACCTGCTATCTCAAAACACAATTGGTTGCCTTAGAAATGGCTATGATTACACACATATGCATGCATGCACGTACACACACACGCAGGCACACACCCACACATGAACACAGATACATAACAAAGGTATCTATGAACAAGTGGGGAAAAAACAAGCAAAAAAAAAAAAACTGTTTCAAGGGAATGATTTTCCAAAATAGAAACAGGTAAACTGAGAAAACCCACCTGGGTAAGTTTTAAAATAAAGAAAGGTTTAAAAGTTGACCACTACCTAGGAAGCAGTAGCCACAATATTTTTAAAGGATGCTAAAATTAGTGTGTGTGTGTGTGTGTGTGTGTGTGTATGCGTGCGCGCGTGCAGAATGTAAGGAAATAGTCTGAGTAGTAACTTCAGTGGCAGGGAAATGATTTGTAAGTCCCAATTCTATGCCAGTCTGTATAACATTCCTGTCAAGTACTCTGTTTCATTTTTTATTTTTTTTTTTTATAGAGGTCAGAGCAGAAGATCCTTGGTTTTCCTTAGTTAGACAAGGCAGGACAATTCACACGAGTAAGTAGGGAATTTGTTTCAACCTGACATGCCATGGAGTTGGTATGATACTGGTATGGCTTCATTTACATACTGCTAATAGGCAATGTATGAAATGCACAAGAAACAATGTGTCATGTAGCTGTCATATGTCAAAGGAAACAAGAATCTCGTTTGTAAATGTAGACCAGGCATCTAATTCTTGAATATGCTGCACTTAATTACCACAGGAAAATAATTTTATGAGCTGTCTTTGTCAGCTCGGGCTGCTATAAAAAATATCATAGACTGGGTGGCTTAGACAACAGAGATATATATATATATATGTATTTCTGTGTGTGTGTACGTGTGTCCTTTTATCTTTTTAGGCCACTCCCTCTGCATATGTAGGTTTCCAGGCTAGGGGTCGAATAGGAACTACAGCTGTCAGCCTACACCACAGCCATGGCAACGCCAGAGCCGCATCTGCAACCAACACCACAGCTCAGGGCAACGCAGGATCCTTAATCCGCTGAGCGAGGAAAGGGATCGCACCTGAGTTCTCATGGATACTAGTCAGTTTCATTAACCACTGAGCCACGATGGGAACTCCCACATCTTGTGCTTTTTTCAGAGATGTTCTGATTCCCTGAAAACTTCCCTGGGTTAAGGATCCGGCGGTACCGTGAGCTGTAGTGTAGGTCGAAGATGCGGCTCGGATCCCGCATTGCTGTGGCTGTGGTGTAGGCCAGCAGTTATAGTTCAGATTCAACCCAAAAAGCACGAGCTGTGGATTCAGTGTGGTACTAGAGCTGTTATCTCCCTGTGAGTCACTTACAGCTTCTAAGCCAGTTTCCTCATATGTAAAATGATAAAAATGCAACTTCTTATTCCCTAGAGCTGCGTGAGGATAAAAATCAGACAAGATCCATGAAAGGGAGCAGTAAGCTGTAAAAGACTACACATTGTTATTGTTAGGCCATGGCAGCACAAAAATGTGGTACATTTATATACAGCTTTGATATGCTCTAAAAGATTAAGCTTTTAGGAGAATTAAGTTTTCATGAAAACAAAGTTAACATTATTTTCAAAGATCCTTTACTTTAATTCTTTGATTTAACCATATCCTTTTCTTCTTTCTTAGTTCCACTGTCATTACTTTAGTTCAAGATGCCACTAGGTTTCCTAAGCAGGTTCCTCCTACAGGTACCTTTTTCCAGTAACACTGCTTTCATTGCATCTTTTTTCTTATTCATCCCAATTTCTGGGATTGGGAGGCTGTCTTCGCCTGAGAGTGTGAACATATCCAGAGAACTACCTGGTGAGGGGGGAGGGGGGAGATATGTGGGTTTGGAAATTACGGGCACATTCTACATGGCCTGGGAGTGTGACAGAGCGGGAAGACCACAGACTCCAGAGCTGGACGCGTATTTGAGTTCTGCATCTGGTACTTGTATTTATGACCTCTGGGAAGCGACTTAATTGCACCTTAGTTCTCTCATTTATAAAACAGTAAATAATTTAACTGCTTATTTCGTAGGGTTGCTTTAGCACAGTGTCTAACTTTAATAATGTGTATATGTTTTAGTCTCGGCCCCTTCATACAAAGCAGACAGAAAAATAAGATGTGCTTTAAAAAATGGTTATATGCACTATATGCTTGGAGTTTTGTTTGTTCCACTTAACAGGCAGATGTTATGTCTAATTTTAAAATTCAAGAAGATAAAAAGGGTAAATCGGAAAGGGGAACTATTTAATATTTAACAACAAGCTCATGCCAGTTACCAAAATAAACCTTTCAGCTATCTCCCTGGTCAAAGCATAAAATGTAAATCTACAGTCAACTGTAAATCCATTTAAACTGGAGAGTTAGATGGTCATTTTGGCCTGTGGAATAAGGTTAGCTCTGAAAGAAACGAACTGGAGATGAAAAACCAGTTAGGAAAGTATGATAGGTATTTAGCACAGCTAATAAAAAAAGCTGATGAGAGGGCTATGGAATAGATGGAGAAAAGAGAGTTGATTTGATAAATAATTAGTAGGAAAAATTGGCAAGCTTGATAAATGATTGGATGAAGGAGGAGTCAGAGATCCTCCCAGGTCTCCAGGCTTGATGGCTGGAAGAACGGTGGTACCTACCACCTGTATTGGAGAGGTCTGGAAGAAAGAAGCCAAGTTCGGTCTGGACACAGTTAGTTTTAAGTACTTGTCTAGGGTAGAGAGGAAGATCTGGAATCTGACAGCACATGGAGTAGGTGAGATCCACCAAGGTGAGGCCTGAGACAGAGCTCCAACATTTAAGAGGAGAGAGGAACTAAAATATAAGCCAGAAATGACAAGGGGTGGTCACAGAGTATAATGAGAAGGATATGAGTGTGGACTCACAGAATTCATAGACAGTTTCAAGAGGAAGAGAAAAAGTATTAAATACTGAGAAAGTATGTGGATGTTTACATCTCACCCTAAATTCAGGTGTGGAAACCCAGTGCCTGGTGTGATGACACTTGGAGGTGGGACTTTGGGGGAGGTGTTCAGATCACGAGGGCAGATCCCTCATGGGAGGGCCTAGTGCCCTTAAAAAAGAGGGCCAAGAGCACCTTTCTACCCCTTGTGCCACAGGAGATGGGGGATGGCTATCTATGAACAAGGAACTGGGCCTCACCAGACACCAAATCTGTAGTGACATGATCTTGGACTTCCCCAGCCTCCAGAATTGTGAGAATTAAATGTTTGTGGTCTGTAAGTCACCCAATTTATGGTCTCTTTGTTATAGCAGTTCAAACAAACTAACACAGAGACTAAAACTTGGCCCCTGGGAACTGGCAATTAGGAAATTCTTGATGGCCTCGGTGAAAGCTGTTATAATGGAGTGATGGCAGCTAAGCCATCCCAGAGGGGTGTCTTTTGAGAAGTTTAGATGAGGAAGAGAGAGACTGGAGCAAGTTAGTGTTTATGAGTGAGTGACTGAAGCAGTGGTGATCCAAGAGACCAGAGAATTAGAAAAGCACGTCACGAGTAGCCCAGAGTAGTATTTCAAGAAAGGGGGAGTTCCCACCGTGGCTCAGTGGAAACATAACCATGAAGATGTGG
>PVHT021183629.1:12352307-12391321 GCA_004024745.2 Catagonus wagneri | reverse complement strand
CAGGGAGGGGGGAGGAAGGGGGGAGGGGGGAGAGGAAGGGAGGGAGGGAGAGAGGAAGGAAGGATAAACAGATCCATTACAGAAGAAAGAACATGGATTTTGCAACGAGATATGTCTAACCCTGTGACTTTGCCACTTATTAGCTATGAGACAAGTTACTCAATCCTTTCTGAGCCTTAGTTTTCTACTCCTTAAGAAGGGAACACCACTACCTATGGAATGGTTGTGAGAATTAAATGAAATGCTGCATATCAAAGTGCCTCGCACAGGTACCTTCTGCTGGATCCACAGAAGCTGCTCAACAAATACAAACTCCCATTTCCCCACAGAAGTCACTGGTAACATTGAAAAGTGTCATTTCAACTTAAACAGTGATGATGTCTGTTACGTAGCCCAGAGTTAAGGCATTCAGTTGTGAAGTATTAAAAATGGGAACAAGAATTGAAAGAGGAAAGGATTTCAGAGCATTAACCATGTCCGAAGTCTAAAAAGGATGAAACAAGTCAAGTACCAGGAGGGAAGTGAGGCTAGGGCAACAGAAGCCCTCATGTCTTATATGATTAGCACAAATTATTCGAAATAGAGGTCCTTCATTGATCTATAAAGGATGAGATCTGCAATAGAGATGAAGATTTAGGAGGCTGGATATGGAAAAGATCAAAGGACAAACAAAGCCACCTTAAAAGTTGGTGGAGTTGATGCCTGATGCTGCTCATTTCACTAAAGATCTTGGAAACAAAATAGTTTGGAAATGAGTTTCCAAAGCAGATTTCAATCCAAGCATCTTTGCGCCTAATTGCTAATGAATGTGAAGCACACAGCTAGGGAATTTGTGGAGAGAAAACATTCCCTAATTGCACAATCTCTAAAATCTCTTTCCATCTGATTTTAACTATAATGACGTGCAAGTAAACATACTTATCAATTTTTCCAACCCTACATACCAAAGCAGTACTCTTCAAACACACGTCATTCTAATAATGAGTCTTGACATGACAGCTTTCTTAGATAAATTCAAAGTTATTTTCCAGATTTGGAGGGGTATTATTAGTAGGTATTTTTAGCTCCATGTTTTCATCACAAGGAAAACCTGAGCTTTAAAGAATTTAAAACTGAAAAGTCGTAAGGTGAGATAACGGTATAATGGAATGCAATGCTATTCTTTCCCCAAATCTCTCTTCCTCGACCATATAGAAAATGCAACTCTGTCTTCAAAACAAGGACAGACACCCTATCAACTGCACATTGAGTGGCCACAAATCAAGGTGGAAGAACCACTGCATAGCTCCCCCCACCCCAAAAAAAGGGGATGCTGTAATTATTGTGAGGGAAAAGAAAGTAGAAAAAACACCCCCTATTTTGCTGTACGAAGATTAAAAAAAATTAACCCCTCAAAGGCAAAGAAAGCAACCCTTCAATTACTACTGAAGGTAAAGAAAGAAGTGGTAAGTGAATTTTAGAGGGGCTTCACGCGGGTAGTCTGAGGAAACACAAAGGTTGGTTTCCTCACAACATCCTCTTCCAGCCCACAGATGAGGAACGCATGCTTTCCTTCAGGAAAGGGTTGCACTCTGGAAATTACTGGAACATGGGAACCAACTGAGTTTACCATAGGAAATGAAATTTGACAATCATCCCAACTAAGCCGGTAGACGGGACCACTGTATGGAGCTGAGCTGGCTGTGCCCCGCACAATTCTAGGGGCGATATTTACAAAGATGAATATGAGAGAGGTGCCCATGGAGTTACCCTGATGGTCCGAATGTATTAAAGACAATGGATGCTCCATGAAGGCAGGGACTTTTCTCTATTTTGTTCACTGCTGTATCCCTGGCACAAGGAACAGGGCCCACTGCTTAAGATCATCGATCAATAGCTGCTGAATGGGTGAATGAATGGATGAATGAAAGAAAAGGGGGAAAGTGAAGTTGGAGAGCAAAGAGATGAAATATATGTTCGAGTGTGACTCCGTATGATTGGGACACACTGAGTGGATTCAAAAAATCCACGGCTTTGGAATGGAGTTTCTACCTGTTATGAAGGAGGATGAGGAGGAAGGGATGGCAGAACCAGTTTGAACTGTCTTGCCACATGTTACTATGTGCTGGCATGGACTTATTATGGGCTGAGCTCAAACTGCATAACAAAAAGGGGCGGAAAGACCATGCTAGCATACGTGGAAGATTTTCTGCTTAGTTAACAGGCTAAGTATGTCAAGAAAAATTCACTCAATTGCTTTTTCTCTCAAAAGCATCTACATGGCCATAACCATTCAGGGAGCTGGAAGTCACAAGAAAAGATATGATTTTCATTATAATATGAATCCACCCCAAATAAATTCTTGAATACATGGTCAAGTGAGATCAACACTGCACAAATAATCTGTAATCTGTTATATGCTACCATAATGTTAGCTGTTTTATTATCCAATTAACGGAAGCTGAGTTCATAAATATTAACCAGTCAATTAATGTCCACCAATCATCTAAGCTTTAGCACATATGCATTTATATAAAATAGGTAACTTGTACTATTCCTTGTATATACTTATTTATCAGGTTTCAACTAGAAAGTTCTGTTTCTTTACAACACTCAACATACACAGAATTTCTAAGGACATGGGTTATGGCAGATTCAATGGAATTTCTTTTATATTCCCAGTGTTTTATTTTTGTTTAAAGTTCCAGCTACAAAAAATATATTTCAAGAGAGCTGATGCCTCTCTATGTCCTATTATGACTCCTCCAATGGCAGATCACAAACAGTTCATATTGCCAAGGAAATCTGCTAAGCTGCTCTAAATTCTGAGCAGTGCAAAGGGACTTAACCACATTTTTCTGTTTGTAATCTGTTTTCTGTCAGGGGTTTTTGGCACACACCATCTGTAATTTCTGTTAAAACAACACAACCAAACAAAAACACACAGCCCTTTGCTGCATTAAAAAAAAAAATCTATAGTTGGCTTCTCCGGGAGAAACCACTCCCACTCACACAACCACTTGATGTTTATCAGGATCTACCAGTTGAGAGCTGCGAAAAATAAAGAATGGGAAGTTCCCTGTAAGCAAAACAAAAAACATTACAGTACTTTTCTCCTGTCCAGTATATGTTTTGGAATTTAGAAGGTTATGCAGCCCACCAAACACAAGACAACTGGTTTACGTTCTCTTCAATGTGGTGATGCAGTGGACTAAGGAAGGAAAGCTTTCACTTTATTTTTGTGTGGGTAATAAATTCACATGGTTCAAACTCCCAAAGAAACTGAAGGTTATTTAATGAAAAATTTCTCTCCCACTCTATGCCCCAGCCACCTAGCTCCTCTCCTCAGAGGCAACCAGTATTGGCTATTTCTTGGGTAGCCTTTGAGGAAAGGGATGAGCAAGTATATGTGTGTGTTTTATCTCTCCCTCCTTACACAACCGGTGGCATAATGAATACCACTCCTAAGGAGACCCTTAGCCACTCCCACTATGTCCTGGATAGGAAATAGGCTTCTTTTTGCATGTTCTGTTTTGTTTTGCTTTTGACAGAACGAGAGCAGCTCCCTCAAGTGCTGTGTAGTGAAAGAGTCTGAGGCCAGCAGACTTGGAAAGTATTTTGTGACTGGTAATATCTGCTACAGCCATCTATTCCTGTTCGATGTCTTACTGTATCTTCTACATGCCTCTATGATAGAAACTACTACACTTTATAGTATTTGGGAAGGGTGTTTGGTATCATGTCCTTTCATGTGTATAATGCAAGATGCCTAGCCAGCACAGTGCCTAGCTCATAGTTAGCATTCAATAAATATTTACTGAAAGAACCCACGGCAAAATTCCCACTGTTTAGGGAGGACAGGAGAGTTTTTAATATTCCTGAATGACCTTCTTCCCCTCATGCAAAGACAGACTTGACTGGAATTCCTGCTGTGGCCCAATGGGCTCCTTAGCATCTCTAGAGCACTGGGAGGCACGGTGCAGCCCTGGCCAGTCATGGTGGGTTAAGGATCTGGTGTTGCTACAGCTGCTGGGTGGGTTGCAACTGCAGCTCAAATCTGATCACTAGCCTGGGAAATCTATATGCCTTGGGGCAGCAAAAGAAGAAAAAAAAAGGCATAGCCTTGATTGTCCCTGGAACTGTGGATTTGTAATCAAGGTGTATTTGAAACATATGTGACAGTGTTTTTCCCTTGTCCCTGTTAAAATTTATAGCAATGCCATCTGGCAACCAAACCCGTGTAAGAAAACACTCGTACAGAACTTAACAAGATCCTGTCATTTGCATAATCAACTAGTTTCTAATCACTGCCATCTAAAGAGAAAACGGTTGTATAACATGTGATTTCTGAAACCCAAGTGGGGTGGGGAGGGAGGTCAGGTGACGGTGGAAGAAAACTGAACGGAAACACCATGAGTGAAAAAGAAAGTTTATGATTGTTTTCAAAAAATCCAGTGAATGAGAAAAATTAACAAAGAACATTTCAATTGAAGCTTACTCATTTAAGACTCCATCTGATAATCCATTCTCCAACCTCCTGTATGAACTTAGATTTTCCACTTAAGTACTACCATATGTAGGAATCATGGTCTTTAAAAAAAAATTTTTATTGGAGTATAGTTGACCTACAAAGTTGTGTTAGTTTGAGGTGTGCAGCAAAGTGAATCAGTTATACATATACACATATCCATTCTTTCTCAGATTCTTTTCCCATATAGGTTATTAGAGATTTTTGTTTTCTTTTTATGGCTTTTATGGTACATAAAAGCTGTATCTGCGGCATATGAAAGTTGCCAGGCTGGGGGTCACATTGGACCTGCAGCTGTCGGCCTACACCACAGCCACAACAACACGGGGTCTGAGCAGCACCTGCGACCTATGCCGCAGCTCACAGAGATGCCAGGTCCTTAACCCACTGAGAGAGGCCAGGAATAGAACTCGCATTCTCAGGAGACAATGTCGGGTCCTTAACCAGCTGAGTTATGATGGGAACTCTCAATTAGAGAATACTGAGTATAGTTTCCTGTGCTATAGAGTTAAGTCCTTGTTAGTTACCTATTCTGTATATAGCAGTGTATATATGTTAATCCTAAACTCCTAATTTATCCCTCCCCACAAGGTTCCCTCTTTGGTAAACATAAGTTTGAGGAATCATGGTAGTTTTTAAGGGGAAAAATAAATAAAAGCCTGAAGTACTACACAGGTTAAACATCTTCATACCCTTTTAAATACATGCATTTATCAAGGTTACATGGTATAGCTTCTCTTTACCACATGTAAGGAAAGGCAATAATAGTGGACTGATTATGTATCTTCTAAAAATTTATATTGTAAAGCTAGAGCTTATGTGGTTTTTTTTAGGGCCTCAACCAAGGCATATGGAAGTTCCCAGGCTAGGGGCTGAATCAGAGCTACAGCTGCTGGGCTATACCACAGCCACAGCAGTGCAGGATCTGAGCCCCGTCTGTGACCTACACCGCAGCTCATGGCAATGCCGGATCCTTAACCCACTGAGCAAGGCTAGATCGAACCTACATCTTTATAGATACTAGTGGGATTCGTTTCCACTGAGCAACAGGAACTTCTTAAGCCTTTAAAATACATGTTAGTTAACTATAAACAATGAAGAAGAAAAGAATGTATAATTTTGAACCAGAATTTTAAGAAATGTTTTAAATATGCCCCAATCCCTATTTATTTCCTTTTCCTGTGAGATACAAATTGGGGCTCTCCAAGGAGAAGTAAAAGGAGTCCCTGTAAGAAATTAAAAAGAATCCCTTATTTTGGGTGGGATTCCTCTTTTCTGACCAGTAGGTTAGCCTAGGGATCAACAGGACAGAGGAGGAGGAAGAGTATGGAAAGTGAACACACTGACTCAGATTTATAGGTGAGAGGGGAGAGGCCTACATGAAGATATCCCAGACCACAGGGTCTGGGACTTTCACGCACCCAAGGGGACGTTATACCAGTGTTGTATAATGTAACTCTTTGTCTTTTTTTTTTTTTGCCTTTATGTAGAGCCGCACCCGCGGCATATGGAGGTTCCCAGGCTAGGGGTCTAACAGGAGCTGTAGCCGCCGGCCTTCGCCACAGCCACAGCAACGCGGGATCCGAGCCGCGTCAGCAACCTACACCACAGCTCATGGCAATGCCGGATCCTTAACCCACTGAGCAAGGCCAGGGATCGAACCTGCAATCTCATGGTTCTTAGTCGGATTCGTTAACCACTGAGCCACGAAGGGAACTCCTGTAACTCTTAACTTAAGGTAAATAAGTGGAATCCATTAAAACTATTTTTTTTAGAATTAAAAAAAATTTGATTTTGTATATCACTAAAGGATAACCTATAATATTAAGATGACAATGAGAATTTTTCTGCTTTGTTCAACCAACTATGCTCTACTGGGTATTAAATTTCATCTTTCTTCTCAAACTGCATCACATTGAGGTTGCCACGTGTTGATAATAGAAAAAAAAGTTGGGTGACATTTATTACTTTCCCCCCCACCCTTCATCCCCTACCTCCTAAGTATTGCTTTGTTACATGGTGTTATTTGAATAGTATTGTCTGGATTTGGAATCAGCCTCTCTCTTTTCCTATCCTTTAACTCTGGTTCTCAAAACCCAACCTAACTGTCAAGACCCAAATTAAATGCCGATGTCTTCATAAAGTATTCTTTGATTCCTCCCTAGCTAGAAGAAGTAGTTTTCTTTAGCCTATGCATTTTTTTAAAGCTCTCTCCTACACATTTCTTAGGGCCCTTATAAATACTTTACATATTAACAATTTGAGTATTTACAGGATCATAAACTCCTTGACAAGGAGAGAACTGCATTTTACCATCTCTGCATGTTACAGTACCTAGTACAGTGCCTGGCACAGAATGGTAAGTTGATCTAATTAATACTGTACGTTTACATTTGAAAGTTTGCATGGTTCCATGAGAAAAAGAATGTGTGTGTGTGTGTGTGTGTATGAGAGAGAGATATATGTGTTTGTGACTGGGTCACTTGGCTGTACAGCAGAAACTGAAAGAACACTGTAAATCAGCTATACTTTAAAATTAAAATAAATAAATAAATAAATAAACAAATAAATAAATAAATAAATTTTCCGTGGTTCATAAGAAACCAAATAGTTCTTCTGAGAAGCATTATGGCACAAAGATCAACAACTGAGGGTCTTTGTTAGATATTTTTTGGACAGAGAGCTAAAATCTATGGCAACTACAGTAAAATACACATATGTAATTAAACTCATGGTTTTTATGAGAGTAATAATTAGTGTCATATTAGTCACCGGCAGTCTAGTGATAACTTAATTGTTAGAGCTTTGGTTAGGCTAAGGCATGTGATTTACGAGGAGCTAAACTTCTTAAGCACTTTTCTAATCATTAATTTATAGATTAGACAGGTTGTACTGGTGCCAAGGAGATGTCACAACTACCAAAAAGGAAAGCATAAACAAATTGAAAAACATACCAAATGCTGAAAAGAAAGACAAGTATTAAACAGAATCCTTAGCTTTATGTTTACTGATTTCGTTTCTTGGGGTTTCCTTTGCTAAAGTAGAAAAATGCCCTATGGCAGTATCCAAGTCCTCTGTAGATTAATTCAGAGTCTCTACTGTTTATATATGTGGTATGTTATAGCATATGAAACTAACTACAAAAGTTTCTATTAGGATAATTAAGATTAATACACTTAGAAAAGGACAGGAAATCTATGCAAAGACACAGAAAAGAATTCATTTCTGATACTAGCAAAATCTAGATGGAAGAGAAGACTAGATGTGAACACAGATAGACAGAAATAACTAGCAGGCAAGAATTACAATTAAGCTAAAAGAGAAACAGATGAAAGGACATCATTAGTCTAACCCTGGACACAATAAATTTCTCACAATCCCACAATACATCACAACCAACAAAAAGGAATTTGTAGTAAAAAATGCACAAATAAGAGCTAGATACAAGCCACGTCATTTCAAAGTCGGGAAATGGGTGGGAGAACCAAGTAGACAGTAATAACAGGGAGGGAACATTATTGTAAGTAGGCAGCTTTGGGGGAAGTTATAACTATGAAGGTGCAGATGCTATACAGTTAACAAAGTTTGTTTATTTATTTATTAATTTTTGTCTTTATAGGGCCACACCCGCGCCATATGGAGGTTCCCAAGCTAGGGGTCTAACAGGAGCTGTAGCCGCCAGTCTGCCCTAGAGCCACAGCAATGCAGGATCTGAGCTGCGTTTGCAACCTACACCACAGCTCATGGCAACGCCGGATCCTTAACCCACTGAGCGAGGCTGCGTCATCATGGATGCTAGTTGGGTTTGTCAACCGCTGAGCCACGACGGGACCTCCATAACAAAGTTCTTAATTGGATGTTTGTTTGCTTTTCAATAATGTTTCAGGGAGTTCCCGTTGTGGAGCAACGCAGCGGTAGCTCCGATTTGACCCCCTAGCCTGGGAGCCTCCATGTGCCGAGGGTGCGGCCCGAAAAAGCAAATAAATGAATAAATGAATAAAGAAAGAAAGGAAGGAAGGAAGGAAGGGAGAAAGTTTCATGCTCCTCTGGTATTTTCTGGTATAGGTTGTAACATTTTTCTCCACTAAAATTTTATGAAGAAAATAAATTGGAGAGGCTGTATTATGTAATGTCTAGAGCACAGACTCAAGCCAGATTTCTTGAATTCACATTTTAGCTCTCTTAACTTTCTAGCTGTGTGACCTTAACCTCTCTAAGCCTCAGTTAGTTTCCCCACCTGTAAAATGGGAACTAATACTAGTTTCTTCCTGATAGGAAGATTTGTTTGTTATGAGGATTGAGTAACTAATTAAATGAATTAAGTTATTATTTACGAAGCACCTGGACACATATCCCACAGTAAGTACTAGAAGAATGTTTGAAAATTAAAATCTATCCTAAATAGGTCTCCATATATATACAAACTATGATGACACTAGGGAGAACATAAAAAGTTTTTTATTGTTGAAGAAGCCCTGCTTTGACTTTATTTTCTATCCTTCTTCCTCCCCCGCCGCCATGATTTCTAACCCCGCCTCCAGACTGCTAGTTAAAAGATAGTTATCCAGGAAATAGTACAGACACCTCTTGCTCAAGGCTCATAAGTGTTCATTTCCTCCAAATCTGCCATTCCCTCAGGAAATGAGGCAGGAAAAGAGGATATACATCATTTCTTATTCAATACATGATGGTAAGCATTAAAGCTGATGCCAGGGTGGAGTTTGAAGTAAGATTATGTGAAATCAGGAAGAGGTTCCACATAGAGGTGCTGGTGTGACCCCTTAAAAAATAACATAGTAGAGCTTTTAAACAATTTATCAGCTAAAAAAGTAGAAGGATAGCAGGTCAGTGGCCTCATTCTTAATAACAAGCTCTAGAATGTGAATAATTAAAAAAAAGTAAACTTGGACGGTTCACACATGGAGGCAAGAGTCATCAAGACCCATGACACTGAAAGGTATGTCCTATTCTCATGATGCTACTGTGGTCGACATACAGTGATGCTTTCCTCACACCGATTACAAACCAGATACAGACATAATGTACAGTAGCAACGGGAAGCATCACCTCTCCCAGCATTGGGGAGAGGTTTCATTCTGGTAAAAGTAGAGCACCTGATAAATTGATACCATATTGACAATTTCATTTCTCAGAAAGTGGAGGAAATGACAGAGATAACTGCTATTCAGGACTGACGGGGAGGAAACTGTAGGTGATGGAGGAGTGACAAGAGCTTTAAAAGAAGTGACAGTGTTTGCTAGGTTGGACTTTTAAGAGCAAAGGAAGGAAACTTTTCATATGGGAAGACCCTAGACCCTAAGCAGGTAATTGTCAAAGTGTTCGGAGATAGGATGGGGGTTAATTTCAAGCCAGAAACTCTAACAGGGAATATAACTTAAGACAAACAGAAGTAAGCCTTTAAAAATAAGATTATATGCTATTGATATTAATGAGGAAAAAAGGAGGGAAACAACTTAAAAAACAGAGATCTATTTACTAAAGGATGAATGCAAAAAGTGGCACAGCTTACTATAAAAATATCAGGAGGAGTTCCTGTCATGGCTCAGCAGAAATGAATCTGACTAGCATCCATGAGGACACAGGTTCGATCCCTGGCCTTGCTCAGTGGGTTAAGGATCGGGTGCTGCTGTGAGCTGTGGTTTAGGTTGCAGACGCAGCTCGGATTCCACATTGCTGTGGCTGTGGCGTTAGGCCGATGGCTAGAGTTCTGATTTGACTCCTAGCCTGCGAACCTCCATATCCCATGAGTGTGGCCCTAAAAAGCAAAAAAATTTAAAAAATAATAAAAAAACAAAAATCCAGGAAACTTAATGCCCAGAATGAGGTAAATATTTTTTCTCTTGCAGGTCAGAGCTGCTGGTTATGTGCTACCTATGAGTGAAGAGACCAAGGAATTAGAGCTTCCTCCTTGGAAAAGAACTTCAAAGCTCAAAACGGGGAATAGGCAGTACATGTCAGGGTCTTGACAGCATCCAAAACAGGCTATTTTATACCAACAGAGTAATTTACAGAGACCTTAAATAGGGACATGTTAAGGTGCACTGAATATCAAGTCCAAAGTCAACTTACCAGATGATCTATGTAAACTGGGGAGCCAAGGCTGGCCCCATCAGTGAATCTGGGTGAGACTACCCATATTCTTCTCGACTTCTCCCTTGAGGTGACTGTTACTGTTGAGGGTCTCATTGCTTTTATTGAACATATTTGAATTTTTATTTTTATTTTTTGAATTTTTTTCTGAGGTTCTTAGACCAAATCTCTCCTACCGTCGGATATATGCCAATATGAGGGGTCATTCTTTCCAAAGACTGGAGTCTGGGCATGGGTTTCTTATTGAATAATGTCTCTACATCTTCTAGCTGTTTCTCAGTAAACACTGTCATTTCCTCCATGGACACCTCTGGTACTTGCCTTTAGCGAGATCCCCTGATCTGGCATCCTTTAGTCTCTGCTGTTCACATACTCAGGTCCAGTGACTAGCTATTATTTTTTAAATTTTATTTCAGTTTTGTTTTTTTAGGGCCGGACCCACATTATATGGAGGTTCCCAGGCTAGGGGTCAAATTGGAGCTGTAGCTGCCAGCCTACACCACAGCACAGCAACATGAATGCCAGATCCGAGCCTCGTCTGTGACCTACACCACAGCTCATAACAACGCTGGGTCCTTAACCCACTGAGCGAGGCCAGGGATCGTACCTGCATCCTCATGGATGCTAGTCAGATTTGTTTCCACTGGGCCATGACGGGAACTCCCTATTACTATTATTTTAAAGTTGTGGACAACAAAAATCTTTGTATTTATGTTCGGACAGTGTGATATTAAGAATTATCAACTAAAAATAAACATTCAAAATTATGCTCAAGGTGGAAGTTCTGGTCAAAAGACTGAAAAAGAAGTACAAGACAAGAGAAGTGACTGAAAAAAAGTTATTTCAAATGAGTTTATTTGTCTAAGCCTGGGTGAATTCCATACGAAGATACCAAGAAAACTCACATATTGAATGGTGTAACCATTACTGGTTATCTCTAAAAGAAGGGAGCATGGAAGTGTGGTTGGTGATAAACACGATTATGATTTTCCAAAAGGAAGGAAATACAGATCTTGAATACTACAACACTAGCTCAGAAAAGGAGCAAGACCAAGAGAGGCCAGAGTAGTAACGTGGTAACATAACAAAAGTCATGGCCCAGAAATGGCTAGTGTCAATGGCTAGTGACACTGCCTCTGGGGCCGGTCACTGGACCCTCAGGGGAGTGTATACACACAGATACACACACATACACAGAGATGCGCGCACACACACACACAGTAGGGTAGGATACAGACCTCCACTGTCACTGCTGTGAAATATCTCTGACCACATCTGTGTCTTTATACTGTCTAGAGTCAGAGCCCCAGGAGGGGGAGCCCAGTGAGCTGAGCATGGATCTTGTGTATATTGTTTTAGTTACAGGGCTGGGGTCAGAGTGACGTGACTGAGGTACTTGCCCTGGGCACAATATTTAAAGAAATACCAAAAAACGCACTCATCAAGACAAACAGTAAGTTAGTGCAATTTTTTTTTTTTTGGCCACACCTGCAGCATATGGAAGTTCCACGGCCATGGATCAAATCTGAGCCACAGCTTCAACCTATGCCACAGCTGCAGTAATGCCAGATCCTTAATTTACTGCACCACAGTGGGAACCCCTTAATGCAATATTCTTAAAAATCAAAACTGATGGGAAAAAAAAACCCATGACGAATAAAATATTAAAACTTAAAAGAAAGGCTCACCAACAGTGTCGTGTCAAATTGTATTGGTGCCTGAGGCAAAAGGGAAAATCAATAATACTGGTCCTGCCTTCCTTCAAACTTGATATTCTGGTCATCAAGGATTTTTTGCATTAATTGTGACTCCTAAAAATGCTGCTCTTAAAAAATACTAAAGCAGTTTTGAATCACTGGTGTTTTCTGGTAGTCCCTGAATGGCTACAGCTGAAGTAATTGCCTCATTCTCCTCACCTCAGCCCCATTCCTGCCCTAGCTGCCAAGGAGCAACAAGAGGGACCATCTGGGGCCATCTTTGATTTCCCCCAAGGAAGGCCTGGCTCCAAAACAGGAAGAGAGTGTGGATGCTCCTGTGCCCAAACACTAATCCACTCTGCCTCCTTCTTCTCCTTTTGAGCCTCCAGTCTCAGTTTATTTTATTGTCTTTTTAGGGCTGCACTCTTGGCATATGGAGGTTCCCAGGGTGGGGGTCTAATTGGAGCTATAGCTGCCAGCCTACACCACAGCAACGCGGGATCCAAGCTGAGTCTGCAACCTACACCACAGCTCACGGAAACGGCTGCATCCTTAACCCACAGAGCAAGGCCAGCGATCGAACCTGTGTCTTCATGGATACTAGTCAGGTACATTTCTGCTGAGCCACGTCAGAAACTCCCTCCAGTCTCAGTTTAGATATCACTTCTTCACTACTGGTTTAGGATTTCCTCCTTGTGCTACCATAATATCTTATACTTAAGCTTATCAAAATATTTATCACCGAATAGTTGTCAGTGTTTCACAATTTGTTTATATCCTCTCCCAGACTATAATCTCAGATGACATGGATTCTAGGGTATTCATCCCTGAATCACTCTAATACCTAACAGAGTGTCTAGCACATATTAAGCCCTCAGTAAATATTTGCTGAATGAATGGCATGGAAGTTGTGTCATAGGGGAATAACTGATATTAAAAGTATTGATTTTGGAAAAGAACAGACTCAGGGAAATATAATCGGCTGTCCTCGTCTATATGAACAGCTGTTCTGAGGAAGAAGGCTAAGATCACTATTTCTCAGTCTGCTGTCCACTCCCACTCCTCCTGGAGCGGATTCATTACATCTGCAGTGCAACTGGCTCACAGTGCTATTAACTACTCATTAAGTCTGGGATTTTTTTTTTTTTTGGAGGGTGGTGGTGGTACCTGTGCCAGAGAGGACCCCATCCATGGGAGAAGGTGTGGCAGAATGGTGAAGAAACAGGACATGCTCCTTCAACCTGAGAATCACGGGGCCAGTTTTTCTTGTCCCTTATAGCTTTGCAGGAGAAGCCTAGAACCCACTGTGAAATATTATCCTAGTATAGGTTTTGGTTCAATATGAGAATTTTTAACCTTTAAAGTTGTTCATAAACAGAGTGAGTAGATGTGTGAAATGATGAGTGAGCCATGACAAATCTTACAAATCTTGCAACTCCTTGTCATGGGGCTGCAAGGTAAACCTGGCAGAAAGCAGAGTGAGATGTGTGTGGGGGGTATTGAACAGTGAGACTCAAAAAGACATATCAAGATCCCCACGCCTGGAATCTGTGAATAAGACCTTATTTGAGAAAAGGGTCTTTTCAGATGTAATCAAGCCAAGGATCTCTGAGATGAGGTCATCCTGGGCTACCCAGGTGAATCCTACATCCAGTGACCTTGTAAGAGATAGAAGGAGTGATGCCAGGAGACACAGAGAGGCAGGGGGAACTCAGACAAGCAGACCTTTAAGATCTGCTAAACCTAAGAATCTTAGTTTCTAGTCATTTCCTGCCTAGTGGGAAAAAAGAGAGAACAGAATCCATGTGGAAAGCTACCGCTTAAGACAGTTTTTCTGCGATGTTTCCAGAAACTGCTCCTCTACTCTCCAGGCAATAGACAAGAGGAGATGTATTGTTATGTGAGCAAGCAGGCACAGAAATTCACCAAAAAATGAACTGACATTATAAAGTTCACAGTACCAGCTTATCACTAACAAACACGTGAAACTGTGTCTACCACGTAGGGTGCCATTAGATGTGGACTCCATCCAAATGTCGTGGTCACTCATGGAATGGTAGCTAATCCAAATTATGCAGCTGAGGGCCAATGTATGCTCTTCTGAGAGGCCACAAAATACTTTTCAAGACCCCGTGTCTAACACTGTTGAATGTAGGCCACTAGCTTTCATCAATGTTTTATGTCCCTTTGTAGCAAGATTGTCTCCGTATGCCCATTTCATTCTACCCTTAACTCACTTTTTTTTTGTGTGTGTATTTTTAGGGCCACACCCATGGTATACGGAAGTTCCCAGGCTAGGGGTCCAATCGGAGCTGCCGCTGCTGGCCTACACCACAGCCTTAGCAACGCCAGATTCGAGCCATGTCTGCGAACTACACTGCAGCTTGAGGCAACGCCAGATCCTTTAACACACCGAGCGAGGCCAGGGATCAAACTCTCATCCTCATGGGTACTAATCAGATTCTTAACCCACTGAGCCATGACGGGAACTTCCTAACCCTAACTTGCTATAAATTTACAAAATGGGCTTAGAAAAATCTGTGAGTACCTCAAGAGCTTTTGCTGTTCCAATTGCACACCTTTTGTCAGGTTGTTAATTAAAAAGGGTCATAGTACAACTAAAACAAAAGAATACATCTTGCCTCTATAACACTAAATAGTGTTTTTTACAGCTCTAAAAAAATTTTTTTTTTTTTGGCTGTGCCATAGGCATATAGAAGTTCCTGGGCCAGGAGTTGAACCTGTGCCACAATAGCAACCTGAGCCACTGCAGTGAAAACGCCAGACCCTTAACCTATTGTGCCACGAGGAAACTCCTCTACATTATTTTTATAAGATAAAATACTTTGAATAAAAAGGGATATTTTTCTCCTTTCATTAAAGTTTTATTTGCTGATCACAAAACCATTTTATTAAACAGCCTAGCACATGATGAAGTTGGGTGGCATACAGATAATAAGTGGTAGATCCAAACCCATATACCTTTCCTTTGAGCTCTGTCAAGTCTGTCATCTTGACTCTCAAGTTACTATTCTGTTGGTGTTAATAAGCTACCCTGAGCTTGTCCACCAGCTTCTAAATTTATTTATTTTTTGAGATATCTAATACAAGCGTAAAATGTAAGAATGTGTTGGACTCTTAAAGGCGGAAAATGCACTGAGAACTGTAAGGAGTAGAGTGACAGGTGGAGAAGAAAAGACATGTATAGAAATAACTGTAACACAAGGTAAAGTATGGCAAGTGCTACATGAAAAGCAGAGAGAGGAGTTTCCTTGTGGCACAGTGAGTTAAGGATCTGGGATTGTCACTGCAACAGCTTGGGTTGCTGCTGTGGCACAGGTTTGATGTGCCAGGAACTTCTACCTGAGGCAGGAATGGCAAAAAGGAAAAGAAAAGTAGAGATCAAACATTGTAGGGATTCCAAGGAGGGAAAGATGACTTTCAGCTTGAAAGAGGAGAGTGGTAGAATCAGGGACGATTTTTGAGATACGCTTACACGATATCTCAGAGTCAGCTCAACAGAGGTGAGCTATGGGAATGGTGATGATGATGACAGCCACTATTTTTTTGACACCAACTATTAATTGAGCATTTACAGTGTGGCCAACATTTAAAATCCTTTTATTTACTTTTAATACTCAATGGGTAGGTATTTATCCTCCTTTTATAGATGAAGTAATCAGAGGGCTGTAAGATCACTCAATTAATAAATATTGGCTCATGAGCATATAAGGCCAAAATGTATGCTATAGATAATATGAGAGATGCTTATGATACAGTGTCAAGCTACAGAGCTAGTGAGTGGAAAGGAATGATTTTATCTGGTTCTGGTTTGGGGAATGGAAAAGAAAAGATAGCGAAGAAAAGAGGATTAGGATAGGAATTTATATTTTGGAGCTGGAATATTTGATTTGTCTTTGTCAATTCCAGGATTCCATTTTTTTTTTTTAAATGACTGCACTTGCAGCATATGGAAGTTTCTGGGCCAGGGATTGAAATCGAGCTGCAGCTGAGACCTACACTGCAGCAATGCTGGATCCTTAACCCATTGCACTGGGTTGGGGATCGAACCTATCCATGTCTTTGTACAACCTGAGTCACTGCAGTCACATTCTTTTTTGTGTGTGTTTTTTGTTTTTAGGGCCACACCAGTGGCATATGGAGGTTCCCAGGCTAGGGGTCAAATCGGAGCTACAACTGCTGACCTAAGCCACAGCCACAGCAACAGAGGATCTGAGCAGCGTCTGCGACCTATACCACAGCTTATGGCAACACCAGATCCATAACCCACTGAAGGAGGCCAGGGATTGAACCTGCAACCTCATGGTTCCTAGTCGGATTTGTTTCTGCTGCGCCATGACGGGAACTCCTGCAGTCAGATTCTTAACCCACTGCACCATAGTGCAAACGCCCAATTCCACAATTCTTTTCTTTCTTTTTTTTTGCCTTTTGTCATTTTAGGGCCGCACCCGTGGCATGTGGAGGTTCCCAGGCTAGGGGTCTAATCGGAGCTGTAGCCACTGGCCTACGCCGCAGCCACATCAATGCAGGATCTGAGCCGCGTCTGCAACCTACACCACAGCTCGCGGCAATGCCGGATCGTTAACCCACTGAGCAAGGCCAGGGATTGAACCCGCAACCTCATGGTTCCTAGTTGGATTCGTTAACCACTGTGCCACGATGGGAACTCCACTGTGCCACGACGGGAACTCCCAGAATTCTTAACTAAGAGATGATTTTGCCTTCATGACATTGGCAATGTCTAGAAATGTTTTTGGTTTTCACGGCTGGAGAATTTGGGGAGGTAATGCTGCCAGAATCTAACTGGGCAAAGGCCAGGAATCCAGCTAAACATCCTGCAATGAACAACAGAAGCCCACAACAGAGAATTACTTGGCCTAAAATGTCAGTAATGTCAAGGTTAAAAACGACTGGGCTTTTCTATCTGGTAGAACCAGGAATGTTATACTTCAGAGAGTAAGTCAGAATGAAGATGAAAGAGGTAGCAGAAGAGAAGAATTCAGCAGAGAAAAGAAGAAACTACAGCTCAAAGCTAGCCAATCAAAATGAGAAGCAGAAGGAAAGAAAGAAAAAAGAGAGAATGAGAGAAAAAGAGCAAGAGAGAGAGGAAAAATGTAAAAAAGAAAAAAATTTGGCCACTTATAAACTAAAAACATCTGTATACCAAAGATCTTAAACAACATTGAAAGGCAAGGCAAACTGGGAAAATATTTGCAATAAATGTACTAACAGTCAATATACTTACTTTACAAAGAAGCATACAAATATTAAGCCAAACAGCAAAAAGTATAAACATTCGAACTTATAGAAATGACATGATTTCACAGAAGAAATCCAAACCATTAACAAACATGAAAAATGTCAGCCTCATTACTTTAAAAACGCACATGAAATGAAACGCCCCCACTGTGGCTCAGGGGCTGAAGAACCCAACACAGTATAGAGCCTGTGAGGATGTGGGTTTGATCCCTGGCCTCACTCAAACCGGTTAAGGATTCAGTGTGGCTGTGAGCTGCAGTGTAAGCCACAGCTTGGACTCTGCATTTCTGTGGCTGTGGCAAAGGGGAGCAGCTGCAGCTCTGATTTGACCCCTAGCCTGGGAAATTTCATATACGAGGTGAGGGCCTAAAAAGAAAAAAAAAATACACATGAAAACAAGTTACCCTAGGAGTTCCCGTTGTGGCTCAGTGGTTAATGAATCCAACTAGGAACCATGAGGTTGCGGGTTTGATCCCTGGCCTTGCTCAGTGGATTAAGGATCCGGTGTTGCCAGGAGCTGTGGTGTAGGTTGCAGACGTGGCTCAGATCCTGCGTTGCTGTGGCTGTGGTGAAGGCCGGCAGCTACAGCTCCTGTTAGACCCCTAGCCTGGGAACCGCCATATGCACAGGTATGGCCCTAGAGAAGGCAAAAAAGACAAAAAAAAAAAAGATGGTTAGGACAATTTAGAGTCCCACCCCCCAAAAAAACAAGTTACCCTGGAGTCAATGCAATCCCTGTTGACAAGCTGATTCTAAAATTCACGTGGAAATTCAAGGGACTCAGAACAGGGAAAAGAATCTTAAAAAAGAAAAACAAAAGTTGGAGGACTCACACTTTCCAATTCAAAATATACTACACAAAGCTGCAGTAAGCAAGACTATGTGGTACTGGCATCGAGCTAAACATATAAATCAAGGATATAGAACTGAGGGTCCAGATACAAACCTTCACATTTACAGTCAACTGATTTTTAACAAGCATTCTAAGATAACTCATTTGGGAAAAGAACAGCTTTTCACCAAATTATGCCAGACAACTGGATATCTACATGCTAAAATCAATTCTAATAGATCAAAGATGTAGATGTAAGTGTTAAAACTATATAGCAACATTTAAAATCTTTTGTGCTTCAAAGGACATCATTAAGAAAGTAAATAGAAGAGTTCCCGTCATGGCTCAGCGGAAATGAATCTGACTAGCATCCATGAGGAGGCAGGTTTGATCCCTAGGCTCACTCAGTGGGTTAAGGATCTGGCGTCGCCATGACCTGTGGTTTAGGTCACAGACGTGGCTCGGATCCTGCGTTGCTGTGGCTATGGTGTAGGCCGGCAGCTACAATTAGATTCGCTCCTTAGCGTGGGAACCTCTGTATGCCATGGGTTAAGGATCCGGCGTTGCCGTGAGCTGTGGTGCAGGTCACAGATGTGGCTCAGATCCCGCGTTGGCAGTGGCTGTGGCCGGCAACTATAGCTCCAATTTGACCCTTATAGCCTGGGAACCCCCATATGCCATGGGTGCGGCCTAAAAGTATAAAAGACAAATTTCCCAAACCCATTTAATTCTATAGGAAGTCTCACCAGAAGACAAAAACAAAATAAAACCTCTCTTTTCTTCTCAACTCTCCCTCTGTCTAGATACAGATATGGAAAAAACTGAATGTCACACAAAAGAGAAATACACCAAAATGTTAATACTGAGTGATGGGATTATGTGTATTTCTTTTTCTTGAAACTTTCTCATTTGCCAGATTTTCTAAAAATCAACACACTTAAAAAAAATCTTTTAACAGTAACATCAAGAACTGGTTCCTATCACCTCAACTAAATAAATTTAAGGAATCATACACTATTTCTCAAAGGTTGGAAGTATGAAGACAAAATGAAGCTTAGATTCCACCTCTGTTCACCTCCTTTGAAGAAATTGCTACAGCACTCAGAAATACCACAGTGCCCTCTTTTGGGAAGAAATGCACTGTTCTTCAGGGGAGCTTGCTGGAATCCCTGTTTTTAGAGCTGAGAGTCTTTAAAGATTATTAAACCTGCTCTCCTCATTTTGTAAAACAGGAAATCGGGGTTCAAAAAAGAACAGACCACCCGAGATCATAAGGGCAGGTAGCAGCAGAGTTGGGAAGAGAGCCACCTATCAGATCCTAACCAGAGCTTATTTTTTTCTGATCTTCTGATCCCATTCTTTACTTAATAATTTTCATTTATTTATTTATTTATTTTTAGGGCTGCACCCATGGCATATCAAAGTTCCCAGGCTAGAGGGTAAATCGGAGCTACAGCTGCCCGCCACAGCCACGGCCACAGCCACTTGGGATCCGAGGTGCGTCTGCAACCTATACCACAGTTCATGGCAATGCCAGATCCTTAACCCACTGAGGCAGGCCAGGGATCCCAACCCTCGTCCTCATGGATACTAGTCAGGTTCGTTACCACTGAGCTAAGACGGGAACTCCCTTAGTAAATATTTTAAAGATTACAAAATAATAATATCCTTCAGTAAGTATGAAGGCCTATACTCCACAGGGACTCTTGACACCCAGCCATTTAAAAGTATAATTTTAGAAAGATATGTCCATTCTTACCCGTTGCTTAATACAAATCGGAAGAAAAACTGATAAAACCTCACTTCTGCATTTTTCTAATAATTTTACACCCTTCTCCTAAAAAGAAGCAACAGGAGACGACAGAGTAAATCCACTCTGTTTAATTCTAGAAAACAAAATCTTAATGAGAAAAGACTCAATTATCAGCTTGGAGCTTCTAAGAAAAATCCGATACTATAGAACTGACCTAGGAGTTCCCATCGTGGCTCAGCGGTTAACGAATCCGACTAGGAACCGTGAGGTTGCAGGTTCGATCCCTGGCCTTGCTCAGTGGGTTAACGATCCGGCGTTGCCGTGAGCGGTGGTTTTTGGATCTGGCGTTGCTGTGGTTCTGGCGTAGGCTGGTGGCTACAGCTCTGATTAGACCCCTAGCCTGGGATATGCCTCCATATGCCGACAGTGCGGCCCTAGAAAAGGCAAAAAGACAAAAAAAAAAAAAAAAAAAGAACTGACCTAATGTACTGGGGTATTACTCTGGAGTAAAATCCTATGATTTCATTATTTAGGTTGGCTTAAAAATGGTTACTCATAAAAGGAAAGAAACAGTACATGATTTCCTTCCAAAAAGATAAAATAATATAGGTACTGCCATTTTAGCTTTTATCACTTTCCCACTGTCCAAGGATCTGGGTAGCACTTCCCTGACAGACAGTTTTCTTTGAAAGAACACCCCATGTCCTCCTCTTAATGAAAAATGACTGACAAAAGAAACAAATGAACATTCTGACAACTGATGGGTGAAGAATAATGGGTAGCTTTCATCATAAGCAGCTTGAACAGCCTTTAAAGTATACAGAGCAGATGCACTGGGGAGCTGACACTCTCGCAGCTGACAGTCGAGATGAATGTGTAAAGATAATCATTCTTTTGACAGATATTTACTGAGCAGCCACTATCTGCCAGGCATGGTTTGAAGTGCTGGGAATATAGCCGTGAACGAAAGGGGTAGACCCCTGTTCTCACGGAACTTACATCCTTGGAGGTGAGAAACTGTTAATAAACAAAACCAGATAAATGAACACGGTGACTCTGAAGTGTAAGTGAAACAAGTTATCTAAGAAAAACATCAAAAATAATCTTTCCAGTGTTATACACCCACTAAAATAATGTTCCTCAATTCTACTGTGGCAATCGAGCCAATTCTATATATATTATTGTCCATTAAGATACAGTATGGTGTGGGCACGAGGCCTAGAGTGGTTTACTCTGCTGAAGAACACTGGAGGAGGTGCACTGTTTTGTTTTATCAGAAACTCAGTAGGCAGATCTGTCTTCCAGATAGCAAAATTAATCTATTTACCCAACATCTACATTAGGCAACATTTCAGGTATTTCTAGCTAGTCATATGTGTTGACTTTAAAGATAATTAATACTCCTCAACAAGAGCCTCTTGCAAAATTCTTCCACCGTCAGAATACTAGCTATTCTTGCCACTCTTGCCAAGTCTTCTCTGTGGGCTGGTCAAGACCCATAACTACAAGCTAAAAGTTAAAAATAAAAACCACCCAGATGTATCTAAAACCAGATACATTTTATATAACCCACAGCTTTTCCTCATCCACTTTCTGGATGAACTAAGCCAAGTGAAAGCAGCAGAGAATAAGCTAAAGCATCTTCATGATCCAAAATTAAACAAACATTTTGTTAGTACAGAAAGGAAGAATACAGACGTCTTTTGACAAAAAATTGATGGAGATTCAATTTACTCTTTATAAATAGGAACATCTTTCTGATTATTCAACCAAAGGTTTTTCTTCCATCAATAAAGTAAAAACTTCAATTCACAACACTTATTGACTTCTCTTCTTCTTTGTGTGTGTATGCATATAATTTTATGAGTTTTAATCAATACCACAATCAGGATACAGAACAATTTTGCCATTACCTAATCATTAATTTTTACAACTATGCTCGTAATATTTTAACACTAGCATGTATTTTTTTCATTTTATAACTGAAATTTAGAGATCTTATCTGTTTTACAATGAGCATTCTAATAAAAATGGGAGAAGATAAACAGGTGGAGCCTGAAACTAGAAAGAGGGCAGCAGAAAAGCAGTAAAGTACAAACAGTACTGCTATAGGGAATGTAATGCAACTCTGAGTGAGATGAGAAATGATTAAAAAAAAAAAAAAAACCTAAGAAGTTTCTGACAAGGGAACAAAGAATAAAAATGACCTCAACATGAAAGGGTATAATTAGAGCTTGCAATGATGAATACCACTACTTCTTCTGCATTCATTAGGAAATCTGACTGCTATTTCAGCAAATTCAGATGTTGGAAATTTATGAGGAGGAATACACCCCTCAAGTTTAAAGGTCTAGAACTGTACTGTCCAATATGGTAGCCACATATACTATTGAGCACTTGAAATATGACTAATCAGAAATCGAGACATACTGGATTTCTATCAAAATTACTATTTACATGGAATGTAAAATACTTCATTAATAATTATTAAAATATTAACTACATGCTAAAATGATAATATTTTGGATATGCTGGGTTAAATAAAATTTAAGGTTATTTCACCAAATGTGAACTTTTAGCTTTTTTAATGTGGCTATTAGAAGATTCAAAGTAACATATTTCTATTGGACAGTGCTGATCTAGAATGTCACTGCTCTGCTCTGTGAAAACCACCTCACGTAGGCCAACAGCACTGTACTGAAAGGCTTATGATATGGGTTAAGCCCTGCATGAGTCAGTCACAAGAAGTAGTCATGCCTACCCACTTGAGTTCAGTCAGTTTGAAAAGAATGGAAAATACTGATCAAGAGAGAACAGGTACAAATACAGACATCAGCAATCTACTTTGAAATGCATTAAAAAATCCAGATGAGAGTACCGGTCATGGCTCAGGAAAACAAATCTAACATACATAAGGATGCAGGGTCGATGTCTGGCCTCACTCAGTGGGTTAAGGATCTGGCGTTGCTGTGGCTGAGGTGTAGGCTGGAACCTGCAGCTCCGATTTGACTCCTAGCCTGGGAACCTCTGTATGCTGTGGGTGTGGCCCTAAAAAGACAAAAAGTAAAAATAAAAATCCAGATGAATTTATGAATGGAGAGATAGAAAACTAGATACCCAATGAAGACAGTACATATTTTACTTAGTTTACTTTATTAGCAATAGAATCAAGGAGATAGTGTAGAGAAATTCACTACAAAATTCTTTAAACTGCTGTATTTTTGAAATTTTTTATAATAAAATGCTGAAAATAGTAATACTGAAGGAGATCCTTTTTTTCTGATGACTAGAGTTCTCAACTTCTAAAATCTGATTTCTGCCTTCAGGAAGTAAGACAAGCTTTTAAAAGAGCAGAATTATAAGGTCTTTTATGTTCAAGAACTTACTTTTGAGAGTAAAAGGCCTAGGCAAGAAGCACTTCAGGTTTTATCTTATGTATTAGTTGATATAACATGCACCAAAGGCTCTAGGTGTCCTTGGGTAAATGCCTGACAATACACATTTGCTGAGCATTTTAGGCCTTACCCCTAAAGAAAAAAATAAAAGAATTAATCACCCTGAGAAAAGAAATCAAAAAGAGAAACTGCCATGTGATATTAATTAGGAAACCTTAAAGGTTAAAAATCAACACACTGAATGCAATAAATTCATATGTTAGAATTCCAACACTGCAAAATGACAAAGAGCAAATGCAGACTAAGATGGAGGCTGAAATGCTTTTTCACGACCTAGCCTCAGAAGTTGTCATTTACATCATATTCTATTGGTTACAGTGTCAACCTTGATTCACCTTGGGAAGAGTTTCTACAAGAGTGTGACTATCAGGAGGAAAAGATGATCAGGGGCCATCTTGGAGCCTGGAAACCATGTGGGGGGTTAATTTCTATTTCTTACAACCACACTAACCTAGCTGCGGTACCTGATTAAGCTGAAAAAGCGCAGGCTGTTTTCATGTATCCTTAAGAACAATTCTAAGACATAGAAGAATTTAACTTCCCATCTTTACAGAGGAAAAAAACCTTCCAATCAACCTTCTCAGTGAGCATTTCAACACTGATAAGTAATTCATATGAACTATGCATCTTAAAATGAAAACGGAATGGACTTTGAGAAACAACCTAGTTTAGTTCCATGGTCTCAGGAACAGAGAAACTTAGGACTGCCACTTTTGAAAAGAGAGGACTGAGGCCCAGAGAATCTGTCTTATTTATGGTCATTCAGTCAATAAATACTGGGGGTGGGGAGAGGTGGAGTTTTCCTGCCATCTGATATGTGATAGTGCTGCTGGTCCATTAACTTATGAGGAACAAGAGATGGATTTCAGGTTATGGGTAAACACTTTGGAATGAGCTTCACCTTGAGTTACAAAGGTTTAAACCTGGTGTTGATTGGCAGGACTATAAAACTGTATACAATAGTTAAGGGCCTGGAAACTGTAGACCTGGCCAGTACTCAAGTCAGAGATCCCAACCAGTCAACAGTGAGCTACTGACAGACTCTGAGTTTCGTGTTTGCCCCTATCTTAGCTCCCCCATTCTCACTGAGGAGGAAGAGAAGCCAGGGTCCTCTGCCCTACTCAGGGAATTCACTAGCAGCGTTCCCTGACTTATTTCTCATCTGATGACCTCAAGGCTTCAGGGACAGGAAAAACACTTCTCATTTATCAGAAACACTAGAGAACCAAAAGGTACCCCGTCCATCATTAGCGCCACCCTCAGAGCTATATGGGGTAGCGTCCAGAGCAGTAACAGACTAAAGAGAGTCACCAAACATTCTTCAAGTCTAAAATACACCACGAGTCAAAGATTCTTTCAACAGTTTTTGTATACCTTCCACAGGCCAGATGCTGTGATGGATGTTGAGATTTTAAAATGAAGAATGGCCCCTGCTATTAAGAAACGTAGACAACTGCAGTCACGTGACTAGTGCTACCACAGGAATGACAGCAGGCTGTACACAGAAGGGGGTCAAGTCCCAGATGAGAGAGGACCTGGGCGGGGGTGGAGTGGGGGGAGACCTGGAGGAGGGTGGGGCAGGGCAGGGGCTTAGGGAAGGCTTCCTAAAGAGGATTCCCAAGCTGAGCCATGAAGACCAAGATGAAATGAGCCATACTAAGAAGATATGGGTACAAGGGCACATAACTACAGTGATAAGCTTGAACTCTTTGGCAGACTGAATAGCTTCTATTTCAAGATCATGTCACTATCTAATTAATAAATGAAAAGACATCACTGATGGCTTTCCTTTCACTGCTGAAGCTGTTTTTCTCTCAATACGGCAGATGTATGGGAACTTCGCAAAGTCCATAGAGAAAGAACACAATAAAGAGTCTTTAAGCTTAAACTAAGCTTCTAGACTAGAGAATCTAGGTTTGAATCTCAAATCTGACATTTACTAGCTGTAAATTTATCACAGGCAAGTTTCTCAACTTCTGTAACCCTCAGTTTCTACAACTGTGAAATGAAATAGTACCATATAAGACTACTGTGAGGATCAAATGAGATAATGTATATAAGGTACTCAGAACAGTTGCTGGCATGTGTGAAATTCTTAATAAGCATTAGGTAAAACCAAGAAAAACAAAAGATCCTGGGGATGCTATGAATAAATGAACCGGAAATACCATAAACATTTAATATTGCTGAGCAACTGGATAGAAAGACTAGTCTGAACAATTAGGAAAGTCTAAGAAATGTTACTTTCAATTCCTGTGCAGAGTCACTGGTACAGTTAAAACTCTGACCATATTACGTTTTCCATTGTAGACAGAATTTTTTTTTTCTCACTTCCTTTAAGAGATCATAAAATCCTTGAGGAAAAAAACTATGTCTCTTTCACCTTTGTACTTTCGATACACTCTGCACAGGGCCTTAAAACAAGGAAGCCCTCAAAAAATGTCTGATGAGTAAAAATGATTAGAACATTCCAATTTACGTAGTTGGGGTAAGCAGGGACAAACTAAATGAATTTGGTATCACTGTTTCACAATAATATCTCTCGAAAATATATTGAAACCACAAGTGATTACAATGTGATTTATTCAAGAAAAGAAAAAAACAGTGTTCTTCCGGAGAGGTAACCTGGTGACCAAGGATGCGGGAGTCTTGACATACGCCTTCAATTTGAGCACACAAAATGCAACGTTAGATCTTGTGGTCTCATCAACCCATTTCTTTTTCAGCAGAAAAAAAAATTTTTTCTCATTTCTTTCACAAATCTTCTCCCAACATTACTTTCCGGTAACATGACCATGTGGTAGATAAGTATCACCTTTAACAAAGGTTTAAAGTACAAGGAAAAAAAAAAAAAGGCAAAAGGTAAATAAGTAGAATATAATAACCTGTTTCTATGCAGGAAGTGTTTTGTGGTTGCCAGATTAAAGAAGATAACAGATACTATTTGAGAAATACAAAGCTCAAGTGAACTAATTCAATAAAAAAAACCTTAGCATGTTCTGACTTGATTTCTAAGGTTTTTTTTTTCTTTTTGCCTCAACACAGTGACAAAATGATCAGTTCTACCAAAAAAAATCTTTATACTAAAAGCTGCATGTTATTAATGACAAAATCAAGCAAACAGAATAAGGTTTAAATTTACATTAATATATAATTTCTTTGCTCTTACAGACTCATCTTAAGAAAGCATGAAGAGCATTTCACTATTTAAAATTACTTTTAATTTACTCTAAAAGGAATTAAGGATTAAAACGCACTTAAAAAAAAGGGCGGGAGTTCCCTTATGGTGAAGTGGGTTAAGGATCCAGTGTGCCACTGGAGTGGCTTGGGTCACTGCTATGGCAAGGGTTCAATACCTGGCCTGGGAACTTCCACATGCCTGTTATATAGCTTCTTGTGTAACAAGTGAACAGTAACTGACGCCTTAGAAAGTCCAGAAGATGGTAACCCTTTAAGGCAATATTTTTCCAAGTGTATTTTATAGAACTAATATGTCCTTCAAAATGGTTTGTGAAAAAAGTTCCACAGTCAAATAACATATCCTCTCTTGGAAAATATCTGCATACATTGTACTCTCCTTCCCTCCGAACCTCTTGTTTTGGCTAATTCTTCCATCTCTGCTTTGGACCCTACTGCTTTTCACCTTCTCAGATACTCTACCATTCACTCCTTTCCTCTTACAGAGTCAGCTTAAATCCTTTATCTGGATCTTCCCTCACGTGACCACACACTTCATCTCCCTTCAGATATCGCCCTATTCCTATACTCTTTGCCTACTGTTCTGACTCAATTTCCTTTACTGTTTGTGAAATAAGAGAAATATATATATTTATATACCTGCCCCGGTTTCTGGCACAGAGTTTCAAAAACCCTTGTAATTTCCTAAGTGTTAAGAGCACTAGGAACATCTTTTATTGGAATATTTAGTCTTTGACCCCAATTCCTAAAACAGAGCTCCTAAATCCCTTGAATTTTAAGGGTATTAGGTGCATCTTTAGTTCTAATGAGGGGGCTGGTCACCAGAAAGACCAAGCAATGTTCAGAAGCTTGAAACGTTCAGCCCCAGCCCACTTCCATCCTCCAGGAGCGGAAGAAGAGCTAGAGTTAATGACTGATCATGCCCATGTGCTGAAGCCTCCATAAGAATCCTAAAGGAATGGCATCTGGAAAGCTTCCAGCCTGGTGAGCACACGTAGGTCCAGGGAGGGTGGTACACCCAACTCCATGGGGATGGAAGCTCCTGCACTTGAAACCCTACCAGACCTTGGAAATGTCTCTTCACCTAGCTCTTCATCTGTATTCTTTATCATCCTTTAATAGAATAAACCAGTAATTTTAAGTATTTCCATGCGTTCTGTGAGCCATTCTGGCAAATGACAGAACTTGAAGTGGGGTCATGGGAACCTCCAATTTATAGCTGGTCCGTCAGAAGTACGGGTAACCACCTGGGACTTACAATTGGTGTCTGAGGGCAATGGGGAGTCTTGTGGGACAGAACCCTTAACCTACAGGGTCTGCACTAACTATAGCTGGTGCCAGAATTAAATTCAACTGTAGGACACCCAGCTGCTGCTGTAGAGAATTGCTTGATGTGTGGAAAACCCACATATCTGGTGTCAGGAATGAAGTAAAGTGTGGGATGTTTATGCGAGTAGTAAAGGAGAAAAAAGAGACACATGGGACTGTTTTTGTCCCAGAGACCCCTCAACCTACTTCATTCTGGCTGCTGGTCCCTTCCTTCCACCTCCAGAGCTCACTCTATGGTCACCAGTGATCTCCATATCACAGCAGCCAATCACATTTCCTGATCCTCTTTCCCCCTGACAGTTCTGCAATATTTGACCATATTAACTTCTATCTCTTTTGAAATACTCTCCTCTTGAGACAAAATAATAGACTCTTCTAGTTCACCGTCAGCCTCTGCAGCCACTCCTCCATCTCCTTTGCAAGCATAGCCTCTTCTCTACAGAGTTAAGTACTGGAGTTCCTTAAAGGTTGGCCCTAAAATATCTCCTTCCTCATTTCATAGAGTTTCAATGATCAACTATAGGCATGCAAGTTAAAACCTTCTATCTTCTTTTTGGATATTCCAAAGGCATCAAACTCAACACATCTAAAGCCAGACTCATAATTTTTCCCTCCAACCTGTCTCAGTAAATGGTATCACCATCCATCTAAACAAGCCCACAACTTGGTACTGCCCTTGGCTGCTTTATCTAATTCATACACTCCCATGTTGCTCATTATTCTATCTCAGTTTCATTTCCTAACATTTGAAGATTCATCCACTTACAACTTAGTCTCTCCCTCTATAAATCTGTCTTTCTGTGCTTTATTATAGGTAAATTTCTTGGTACCAACTTCCAATTCACATATTTTTTCATTGTAGCCAGTCTAGAGTTTATCATGTCTATTGAACTCAATATTTCAGTGACTATTTTTCATTCAAGATTTCTGACTCTTTTTCAACATCCATCTGTTCTTCTTTCATTTCTGCCTGTTTTTGTTTCACATTGTCTTCAGGTCTTACATGGAATATATTTCTCTGGATCTGAGCATATTAAACACACATTTTAAAATATCTGAAATTTTCATATAATTAATTTCATCTATAAATTTATGCCTTTTTTAAAATTAAAACAAAATTTTTCTTGGATGAAAGAGTCTTTTTTTTTTTTTTTTTGTCTTTTTGTCATTTTAGGGCCACACCTGCGGCATATTGAGGTTCCCAGGCTAGGGATCTAATCAGAGCTACAGCTGTTGGCAAACACCACAGCCACCCGAGCCAGGTCTGCAAACTACACCACAGCTCACTGCAATGCCAGATCCTTAACCCACTGAGCGAGGTCAGGGATCGAACTCGTGTCCTCATGGATGCTAGCTGGGTTCGTCAATCACTGAGCCATGACAGGAACTCCTCAAGTTTTCATTTTTGAAAGCAGAATTCTGACTGTAGTGTGGACAGTGGATGGGATCCCACGTTGCTGTGGCTGTGGTGTAGGCCTGTGGCTTCAGCTCCGATTGGATCCCTAGCCTGGGAACCTCCATATGCTGCAGGTGTGGCCCTAAAAACAAAACAAAACAAAACCCTTATTGGTTCAACCCCCTGCTTCCTATCACTCTTAGGATAAAGATACAAGTTCTCAAAGTCTACAAGGGCTCTGCTGATTTGAAGAAGATACTAATTTTATGAGAAAGTGACTATGCCATATTTAAACCTCATCAAACAAAATGTTAAGTAAACAAATTCTTTTTGATTTTGAGTTATGTAACTTAAAGTATGGTTGTTTTGTGTGTGTTAAACTGAAATAAAAACGAGAACATGTGGCGAGGACAAAAGGACATATTTTATGGATTCTAAAGTGGCCCATGGAGTTCCCGTCGTGGCGCAGTGGTTAACGAATCCGACTAGGAACCATGAGGTTGCAGGTTCAATCCCTGCCCTTGCTCACTGGGTTAACGATCCGGCGTTGCCGTGAGCTGTGGTGTAGGTTGCAGATGCGGCTCGGATCCTGCGTTGCTGTGGCTGCCGCGCAGGCCAGTGGCCACAGCTCCGATTAGACCCCTAGCCTGGGAACCTCCACATGCCGCGGGTGCGGCCATAAAATGACAAAAGGCCAAAAAAAAAAAAAGTGGCCCATATAATGTAAAAAAAGCTCTATGAGTATTTTACTTATTCTTTCTGCTGTTAAATCTTAGAATATTCTAATTTCTAAATAGGGCAGCAAGAGCTTAAACCTTTTTTTTTTTTTTTTTTTGTCTTTTTGGGGCTGTGCTCAAGGCATACAGAGGTTCCCAGGCTAGGGGTCCAATGCAAGCTGTAGGTGCCATACTACACCACAGCCATAGCAACACAGGATCTGAGGCGCATCTGCGACCTACACCACAGCTCACTGCAATGCCAGATCCTTAACCCGCTGAGCAAGGTCAGGGACTGAACCCATGTCCTCATGGATGCTAGCTGGGTTCATTAACCACTGAGCCACAAAGGGAACTTCAAACTTTTTCTTTTTACAGCTGCACCTGCAGCATATGGAAGTTCCTGGGCCAGGGGCAGAGTTGGAGCTGCAGACGCCGGCCTACACCACAGCCACAGCAACACCAGATCTGAGCTGTATCTGTGACCTATTTAGCAGCTCACGGCAATGCCAGATTCTTAACGCACTGAGCGAGGCCAAGGATCGAAACCACATCCTCATGGAGACTATGTCAGGTCTTCAGCCCGCTAAGCCACAATGGGATGGGCACTCCAAGAGCTTAAACTTTTAGATGGTTGTGTTTTGTTTTGTTTGGTTTGGTTTTCGTGGGAGAGGGGCAGTGGGGTGATAAAGAGAGTGACACTGTTCCTTCTGGAGCTGGGAAGTACAGAGGTTAGTGGCCACAGGGGCACTCTCGTTTTTGAGACCATGCCATATCCCATGAAAATCTAGAGAGGGGTTTCCTCCAGTTGGCAGATTCAGGTCGGTGGGTTAAAGGAAAGAGAAAGGGCACAAAAGATAAGGAATCTCAGAACATAAGGCTCAGAGGCACAGAACAGAAAACTCAAGGGATACAAAGAAAGAAAGAAGTCAACACGAGGTGTGCCAGGGCTGCGGTGGGATATGGAGGGAAGCAGTGTCAGATGCCACGGGAGAGCTGGCACCAAGTACCTGCTCCTGGTGCCCCTGGGGCCAACCTCAAGTGAAGGGGAGAAAGGTCTCTGATTTTGTGGTATGTGTTTCAAATGTTAAGAATCTAATTTTCATTAAAATGGCAAGATCATTGTGTCCAAAAAAAAAAAAAAAAAAGAGAGAAAGAAAGAAATCAAGTCTCAGAACAGCATGGAAAACAGCAGAGGAAAGAAACAGTGAGAAAGGTCTCCTCCCATTCCTTCTACAGCTACAGCAACACACCAAAACAACTGTATGTCTTTTTATGAGACATACGTAAAAAGGGTCTCTACCTATATTTATAACCTTGCTAAAGAGAAGTCTTACACACTTCAAACAATCATCAGAGAATCCCAAGCAACCTTTAAATGCTAAATATAATCTTGCAATTACAAAAAATAACAGGACAGACGTGCCAGTTTTACTAGTACAGCTAAACTAGGAAAAACACAAGTAGAGCTAAACAAAATTGATGCAAAAAAACCAAAAGTGTTAAGAGTATCATGTGCGGAAAAAAGTTTTTAAGTTCCAAAGCATTTCAAACCACAGAAAGGGTAAGTTCTTTTCTTTGCATTTCTACTGACTCTAAAAATAAACCTCTTATATTTTCCAGTCTATAAAAGAAATATAAGCCCTTTATTTTAAAGTATTCCAACACTACATAAGTGCATCATATAGGAAGCCAACATTCTATATAACCATTCCCTATGGAGGTAACCAGTGTTAACAGTTGGGTAACAACCACTTTTTTGACTACTTGAGACAAAGGATTGGAGACCTGCTCTGAACCAGTTTATGTAGTATTTCAGTTTCCCCTTTGAAACCCTTCCTACTCTCCACTGCTAAGGAGGCAGAAAAGGAAAAAGAACATCCAAAACACATGCTGATCCTCCAAAACAGGCAAACCACAAGATTAGCCCTTGGAAAAAAAAAAGGGGGGGGGTGGGACTCGGCAAAACTGTTACAGTAAGTGGCAGAAACAAATATTACTTGATTTTGAAAAACGGAGTAAAAGTAGAAAAAAATACTAACTTTTCCTTTTTGCTGTCCTCAATAATAAAAAAAGATAGCACTTTTTCCTTGAAAGAAAACTGAAGTAGCCTATACAATTATCTATGTTCTTTTAGCTTTTAAAGAATGCTGTAGGAGTTCCCTGGTGGCTCAGTGGGTTAAGGATCTAGCAATGTCACTGCTGTGGCTTGGGTTTGATCCCCTGGCCTGGGAACTTCCATATGCCACAGGCATGGGCAAAAAAAAAAGAATGTTGTACAAATTAGGAATTCTGGAGCGCCAAAAGTAAGGAAGTGCTCAAAAAATATACACTAATGAGCAAATGTCAAAGGAACATAAGAGCCAACAAAAAGCTTGCAGCTGCCAGAGCTAAAATAATGTTAATGACAAAATAATGTCATATTAGATTATAACCTAAAGTATAAAATAAATTATCCACAAGTTCATACCACTATAAATAAGTGATTAAAGAAATAAGTAAATGGGGGAGAAGAGACAAATTTCCCAAGCAGAATTCCAAATAACTTGTGTACTTTGCCCCCAAGGAGGCGAAGCATAACTGCTGCTGCTTTGAGTGTGGGCTGCACGCTGACTTCCTTCCAAAGGTAACAGGAGGAAAAGCGGGGGAGAAAAGAATAACTTCGCAGTGGAGAAACTTGACAAAAACACTCCCTCGGTCAGGTGATCAACATCACCTCAACAGCGATAAGCCACGTTGCTAGTGTGTACTTTTACTAGAAGATGCTATGGGAATGGCATTCTGCCACTGTGGTCTTCCTCTGCTAAACCCGTAAGCACAGCCTAATCGTGCGGAAAAAAAAAAAAAAATCACATAAATCCCAGTTGAGGGAGAGTCTACAGAATACCTAACCAGTGTTCCTCAAAACTGTCAAGCTCATCACAGTCAAGGCAAGTCTAGAAACTGTCACAGCCAAGAGGAGTCTCATGACACACAATAGCCAAATGTAATGTGGTATTCTGGAAGGGAACCTGTAAGAAAAAGGACAGCAAGTTAAAAACTAAGGGTATCTAAACACAGTATGAGCTTTGGAGAAGGATAATGCATTCACGCTGGTTCATTAACTGTGACAAATGTACCATTAACAGATGTTGGAGTTCCTGTTGTGGCTCAACAGTAACGAGTCCGACTAGTATCCATGTGGACTTGGATTCAACCCCTGGCCTTGCTCAGTGGGTTAAGGATCAGGCTGCAGCTTTGGCTTGGACTGGCGTTACTGTGGCTGTGGTGTAGGCCGGCAGCTGCGGCTCCAATTCGACCCCTAGCCTGGGAACATCAATATGCTGCATGTGTGGCCTTAAAAAGCCAAAAAAAAAAAAAAAGGAAGATGTTAATGACAAGAAAGGTAGACAGAGGGTATATAGGAACTCCCTGAACTATCACTGCAATTTTTTTCTTTAAATCTACAACTATTCTAAAAATAAAGTTTATTTTAAAAGAACTGAAAAATTGGGAGTTCCCATTGTGGTGCAGTGGAAATAAATCTGACTAGTATCCATGAGGACACGGGTTCGATCTCTGGCCTCGTTCAGTGGGTCAGGGATCTGGCGTTGCCATGAGCTGTGGTGCTGGTTGCAGATGTGGCTCAGATCCCAAGCTATTGTGGTGGCATAGACTGGCAGCTGTAGCTTCAATTAGACCCCTAGCCTGGGAACTTCCATATGCTATGGGTGCAGCCCCAAAATACAAACAAACAAAAAAGCCTAAAAAATCTAAAACAAGGGTAAAAGTGTATCATTTTTAGGGCCATACCCACGGCATATGGAGGTTCCCAGGCTAGGGGTCTAATCGGCCTATATCACAGCCACAGCCATATGGGATCCGAGCCACATCTGCAACCTACACCACAGCTCACAGCAACGCTGGGTCCTTAACCCACTGAGCGAGACAAGGGATTGAAACCACAACCTCATGGTTCCTAGTCGGATTCGTTTCTGCTGTGCCATGATGGGAACTCCCAAGCATACTATTTTCTTAGATGGAGAGAAAAAATGTCATGTCAGTTCTTCCTGAATTAATACAAATAATATAACAATATCAATAAAAAGAATACTGTTTAAATGAAATATAAGCTAATACTACACTACTGAGTTGAATGAATAAACAGCCAATCCTCATTTTTTTATATTTTTTTAATTTACTCTTACTTTTTATCACCCAAAAAGCTTAAGCTTCATATAGGCTCTATAACTGATTTCATTTTTTTAATATATATTTAAAAAAATTATCTAGCAGCTTGAGATCCAAACTGTACCTCAAGTCACGATGTCTGAAAGAGATGAGTCTGGATAAGGGCAGGCTGTGGAATAGATTGCCTGTTTGAACACTGACCCTACCACCATGAGCAATGTGACAAGCTAACTTAAAGTTAAATTAATAATAACAATAGTAAAGTTAAATTAATAATAACAATAGTGACTGCCTCATGGAGTTGTATGGATTTCATGAAATAATGTACATTAAATTCTTAACACATAGAAAGAATTCAAAATATGTTAGCTGTCCCCACTGTGGTTCTCAGCTCCATGGCTAATGTCAACCATGAATAGGTCAAATGTATGAACAGACCTGTGATTAAAGATAGCACAGTGAAAGAGAGAGAGAGAGTGTATGTGTGCAGGGATGGGGGAGGGCTGGCCAATGCCTACAGCCTGACACCCCTGCACAAAGTGATGCACTAAGCTAGCACTTAATTAGAAACCACAGAGCAAGGAACCAAATATTATGATGTCTCTATGTCCTTTCTTCTCTCTGACAATATGCCAGAGTGATAATCAACCACATAATGGGCACTGAAGTGGAACTGATAAAGCAAAATATTGGAAAGTAATTGAGAATTTGTTACCCATAGAACATTTCTATAACCATGGAACTATACATCTTTGCAATTTTCACTTTCAAATTCTTATTTTGAAAAGAGTGATACTGATAAAACACCTTATGTGTATTTTGTGGGGTTATTTTGGTCCATTTGAAGACGAACTGCTGTTTCCATTTATCTTTCAAGCTTAAACCGAGTAAGATTGCCTATCTATTAATCTCTTTCCTAAACAGGTGAGAAAATTTTCAAGAGGTTTCCCTGCCATTCATATCATAATAAGTGTAGATCTTTTTCTAGAGAGGGAGATCTATTATAACTGGAAAGCTTCAACTAAGATCAATTTGATAACTTTATAAATACAAGCAATTTCTTGGCATTTATAGTTCAGACAAGACTGAGAAAAATGCTCTACTGATTAAATTAAATGACGTCATGTAGAGTTTGCATGTGTCTTTTTTCACATTAAAGAATTGGTATGTGCTATAATTACTGGACAAAAACCAAAGGCAATTCTAATACTCAAACCCAAGTGAATACCTTTCAAATGCTTATTACAAATGAGCTATATTAGGGATATCTGCTTCCTGACTAGATTTTTTAAAACTACCATAAATTATAATTGTAAAATGTTAGAACAAGACCTAGTGCTGCCGTAAATTATTGTGGATCTGAAGTGAAAAGTCAGCTTACCCTTTTCCAAAGAGATCAAGAAGCATGAATCCTGCCACTTGAGAGAGCACCAGTGATGCTAAATTACTGAGGTCTGCTCAGTACTAGCAGAGGCCTCTCTCTAGCTGATTCCTGATTCCTTTACTGCTGATGCTTACACTATCCATTCACCTAGTCCTATCAAGGCTATTGTGAAGAGCACACAGCATGTCCACGTGGCCCTGTACCATGAGGATCCACAAGGGACATCTCTTTGGCTTTCGTATTAGGGGTAACAATACCTTCCCTGAACAATTTCTTTCCCATTTGATCTCATGAATGATGTGAATCCTACAAATCGATGAATCTTATAGCGGGAAGAAATTGGATGTCTTCAAACTTCTCTGCTCTCTGGCCTATCCCAGCTCCTTTGAAAATTGCTTTAAGAAAAGAGAAATGTTTATAATGGGCTTGTGGGGTGCCTATGAACGATGTTCAGACAGATAAAAGGATGAATCCCTACTTGTCAATGATCATGTTTTCATCTTCAAGTCTCTTGGTAGAATTTACTGCCAAATTAATAGAGCATTTCATGGTATAAATTTTGTGTACCAACCCCAAACCTCTTATCTTTTCCTAAACTTATTTTCCCTTTTTGTTCTTTTCTTATTTTAAGTTTATTCCATTTTCTGCACTGTGTACATTATTACAACCACCTCATATCTCTTACAGAACAAAGTGGAGCAGAAATAATCTGTAAATAAATAATCTCCACTTTGGAGGTAGGGTGAATACTTAGAGGAACGACATATCCTTTGTAATATAGGGAAAAAAAACATGTCTAAATGAAATACTGCAATAAAACCTAAGATCTGAATTGATCTTAATTGTATTTGGGAGAAAAATCAGCCTTTACAATAGTGAAAAGTCTGAAATAGAAACTACTTTAAAGGAGAAATAAGTATTTTAACACAAAATCAATGGTGAATAAAGTGGTTCCACTATAATAATAATTAGCTAGGAATAATTTATATGGCTTTAAAACATGTTTAAGTGAATGCGTTACTCATTCTGCACTTGCTGCTTACCAGACTTAACAAATATATTTAAAAAGTTTTGGTTATAGTGAGTATTACATTTTCACTCCACCAACCACATTCCTGAGAAGCATGTTTTAAAATACTGTCATAGAAGTAAAGTACACATAATAATGAGTCACAAAGACAATCTTACCACACCCCAAGTAACTATCACATAAACATTATCAGTGACACATCAAGAGGAGAATCAACTTGCCATTAAGATTTTGCCAGAGAAAAACAGATACGGAGCTTGGCAACGCTATGTTCCTAACAATGCTGTTCTAAGATACGTTATCACTTGACTAATGCAATCAGGGAAACTTTGTTTCAAACACTATACAGAGTATACCTTTTGGGGATATTTGGAAAGAAAAGGATAAGAGCCCAGAGTCATCATAGAACTTCATTTGCCTGGTCTCATTTGTCATTCTACTTATGTCTTTGATTGCTTCACTAAAAACCCACTTTTCGGACAGTTGATCATCCACTTCACTAGCTGCTGGTACATATAAGAATAATTCTGAGTGGTGCAGACTACCGCAGCAGTCACATGACAGAACACAACTCTTATACGTGTCAAGCAGGTGAAGTGGGTGGAATGGCACCTGGATGGAAGGAAGTGCTAGTCAGTTGGGCATTATGTGCTCTAGGGCAATGCGACTTCCCTGACTTACTATGTCATGAAAGATAAATAGTAAGAAAAAGGCCCAAGAACCATTTTCTGTGTTCTTCAGTGAACCCTGGGTTGGTGCCACCCACTAATGACTATGTATTTCTTTAAGTCACTTGTCACCCTTGACTAGCAAAATGTAACTATTATAAAAATAAGGAGTCAACACAGACTTTGGAAAATGTATGATTTCCAAAGGAGACAGGCTAGGGGGTGAGGGGATGGGCTGTGGGTTTGGGAAGGAAATGCTATAAAATTGGGTTGTGATGATCGTTGTACAACTATAAATGTAATAACATTCACTGAGTAATTAAAAAAATAAGGAGTCAAGATTAGGTCAACTTTCCTGCCCCTGCCAGATAATAAGTTTATAAAGAACTCTTATCAGCCCTTCCTAAACCCCAATGAAACAGGACTTAATTGCTGCTACTAGATTAGTTGCCTTAAGACTCACAGTCCAAGTTTATGACTTCCATGCATTTTTTTTTTTTTTTATTTTTCAGGCTTATGATTACCAGTGACCTATTTCAGTGATTATTCCAGATGCCCTAGAGAGAAACATATAATTCCAATGGTTTGATATTCCATATATTTACTTTCAGTCTCAGGTTTTCTCAATTAATATACTCTTCTGGGGCTATTTAACATCGTTTTGAAAAAATTATACTCTAAGTAACTTTAGTCTGCTTGACAGCATACTGCTGGTTATGGAAACCTGACAAACTTCTATTTTGAAAGTGAAAGAAGTATATTATTCTTAGGACCAGGTTTCAGTACCTTAAAATGAGTTTCCTATATTTAGTTTAAAAAAATAGACTCCTAACCTAAGAATCATTTAGACTTCTAATAATTTTGAGTATTTGACTCCTGAAATTGCTTGTTTTTGTAAAACAGTATGAGTGTACTTCTGAGAAACTATTTTTATGTAATAGTGTGCTCAGAATGTGGTCCCCAAACCAGAAGCATCAGCAGGAACTTTTTAGAAATGTAAATTCTCAGCCCCACCCCAGACCTTCTGAATCAGGAACTCTGGGTGTAGGTCCAGAAATCCTGTTTTATCAAGCCTTCCAGGTGACTCTGATGAACACTAAAATTTGAGAAGCAATATTCTAAAATACAGCAGAAATAGAAATGGTTTAAGTTTAATGATTTTACATTTTCTTATCTTTAAAAAGTTAAAGAGTTTTTTGTGTTAAAGAAACTAAGTACTTATACACAGCAAAGGAAACCCTAAACAAAACGAAAAGACAACCCACAGAATGGGAGAAAATATTTGCAAATCAATTAACTGACAAGGGATTAATCTCCAAAATTTACAAACACCTCCTATAGCTCAATACTAAAAAAACAAACAACCCCATCCAAAAATGGGCAGAAGATCTAGGCAGACAATTCTCCAAAGACATACAGATGGCAAGCAAACACATGAAAACATGTTCAACATCACTCATTATTCGAGAAATGCAAATCAAAACCACC
>PVHT021183629.1:12295666-12344653 GCA_004024745.2 Catagonus wagneri | reverse complement strand
GATTAGGAAGATGTGGTATATATACACGATGGAATACTATTCAGCCATAAAAAGGATAAAATAATGTCATTTGCAGCAACATGGATGGAATTAGAAACCCTCATACTGAGTGAAGCAAGTCAGAAGGAGAAAGACAGATGTCATATGAAATCTCTTATAACTGGAGTCTAAAACATTGCACAAATGAACATCTCAACAGAAAAGAAAATCACGAACTTGGGGAACAACAGACTTGTGGTTGCCAAGGGGGCGGGGGGGGTGGGAGGGAATGGGAATAACTAGTGCTTTAATGATGGAATAGCAAGGAGCTCCAACTGTAATGCACGGGGAACTATATCTAATTACATGTGACAAATCCATATATGTACATGTAATCAGGTCACCACATGGTGCAGTTGGAAAATCTGACAGAAATCTGTAAACCAGCTATAATGCAAAAATAAAAAAAGAAAAAGAAAAAAAAGAAAATCCAAAACACTTTTTATCTGGCAGCAGATAATGAGAAAGAGATGTTAGCCTAAGCACTACATGAAGGCTGACTGAAGTGCTACACAAGAGTTCAAATGTAACATCTTTAATCTAATCATTGTTTCTCCCCAAATTACAACATAGTCTGGAGAATTCAATGTTGGGAAACAGTTCCGCAATACTTATTTTTATTTGAAAAAAATTCTAATCCCACATATTCTGGGTAAACATTATTCTCCATTCTGACATTCCAAGTAAATTTTTAAGAAAAGAGTCATACACAAACATAAGAATCACTGTTAACAGACAATAGGATACAAAATATACTATGAACTTCTCGTTTAGATAGCCATCAGCCTAATCAGTTCCAGCATTCGAAGACTGGCCTATAGACATTCTCACATCTTAAAACAGTATCTGGCATGGAACAGTCACTCCATAAACAGTAAATGATTCTACATTGTAATTCCTACGAAGATGCCCTAACTGTCCTTCTCAGAATGGAGGCTTTATAATTAATTTGCCACTCACTCAGAACACTTCCCTCTTCTTAAAAATTAATCCAAATCCAAATCTTTCTTCTTTAAAAATTTGCAACCAAACAGTGGTATGTGTGTGTGTGTGTGTGTGTGTGTGTGTATATATATATATATATATACTCAGAATATATTTAAAAATTAAAGCTCAACAATAAAAAGACAAGTAACCCTATAAAAAATGAGCAAAGGATTTTAACAGACATTTCTCCAAAGAAGGTATACAAATGGCCAATGAGCACATAAAAAGATACTCACATCATGTGCCATTAGGAAATGCAGATCAAAACTGCAATGAGCTACCTTCCATTTCATGCCACTAGGATGGCTATAATTTAAAAAGACCGATAATAAGTGTTAGCAAGAATGTGGAGAAATTGGGGGAGTTCCCTTCGTGGCTCAGTGGTTAACGAATCCGACTAAGAACCATGAGGTTGTGGGTTCAATCCCTGGCCTTGCTCAGTGGGTTAAGGATCCAGCGTTGCCGTGAGCTGTGGTGTAGGTTGCAGACACGGCTCGGATCCCACGTTGCTGTGGCTGTGGCGAAGGCCGGCAGCAACAGCTCCTGTTAGACCCCTAACCTGGGAACCTCCATATGCCACAGGTGAGGCTCTAAAGGCAAAAAGACAAAAAAAAAGGAGAAATTGGAACTCTCCAATTGAACATACTGGAACACATCCCAATTTGATGGGAATATAAAATGGTACAGGTGCTTTGGAAGTCTGGCACTTCCTTAAATAGGTTAAAGAGCGAGTTACCGCAGGACTTGGCAATTGCACTGTTAGGTATATATCCAAGAAAACTGAACACCTGCCCACACAAAAGTTGTAATCAAATGGTCACAGTAGCAATATTATTTTTTTTATTTTTTTGTCTTTTTGCCTTATCTAGGGCTGCACCCATGGCATATGGAGGTTCCCAGGCAAGGGGTCTAACAGGAGTTACAGCTGCCGGCCTACACTGCAGCCACAGCAACGTGGGATCTGAGCCGCGTCTACAACCTACACCACAGCTCATGGCAACGCTGGATCCTTAACCCACTGAGCAAGGCCAGGGATCGAACCCGCAACCTCATGGTTCCTAGTTGGATTTGTTAACCACTGAGCCACAACGGGAACTCTTACACAGTAGCATTATTAATAGCCAAAATATAGAAATAATCCAAATCTTGAATGTTATGAGAAACTTCTGGCACAGAAGTTTGCAGCCTGTGTAACAGTTTTTCAAAATGCAAAAGTCAGTTGTAACAATCTCTCCTTGCTTTAAAATCCTGTACCTTACTCTGAGAAATGTGTCAATCACCGTCACCTTTTACTACATTGTTAGAAAACCCTCAGCAAATAGTTCAAGTTTAGATTAAGGTTAACATTAAAAGTGTGTGGAGATGGAAATATAACTAACTCAACTGATGTCATAAGTGGATGAGCAGACAAATGCTGTGTACAACTAAAGCTGCACATAACCAGGCAATGACGACCACCCATCAAGTCTCAGCTCTATATGTTGGTCAGCAAGTTTCTACCGACATCAACTATAAGACACACTCTGGCTTCAGAAGAAAATTCAAATATAAAAAGATGCACATGAAAATTGAAAAAATAAATTCACAACCAGAACTTAGCTTTATTTTCTACTTTTTTTAATTTAAAATTTTTTTTCTTATTTTTTGTTTTTCAGGGACGCACCTGCGGCATATGGAGGTTCCCAGGCTTGGGGTTGAATCGGAGCTACAGCTGCCGGCCTTCCCCACAGCCACAGCAACGCAGGATCCGACCTGCAGTCGCGTCTGCAACCTACATACAGCACAGCTCACAGGCAAGCCGGATCCTTAACCCACTGAGTGAGGCCAGGGATAGAATCCGCAACCTCATGGTTCCTAGTCAGATTCGTCTGGACTGCGCCACAATGGGAACTCCCAGAATTTATTTTTAGCTCCTTAATTCCCATCACCCCGAAGCTGCAGACTCTGAGATCAAGATTCGTGATCAAGGTGCTACTCCCTAAATAATGACTGTAAAATGGTATTTTCTAATTTATTAACTTACAGAGAACAATGCTGGATGTATTATTAACCATTAACGGAAAAGAACCAAGAAGAATTTGGAACATATTATGTAGAGAGTTCATGGGAAGAACAAAAATGATCTGTACATCATTCCACAGAAAAACCCTGGAAACTTCTTCACACAAAGATGAAAAATTCAAGGTTCAAAGAACTAGGTTTCCTAATCTTTCCTTTATGCACACTTACAGGCAACTCTATTTAGAGAGAGAAAAAGAAAGAGGACAAATAAGATGCTCAAGAATATTTTCTTTTCTGGGCTACTTTATTAAATTTTGTTTACAAATTTTAAAATTATTTGATCTAAAAAAAATTGGGGTAAAAACTGTCCAGCTCTTTTCACTTAGGAGATTCACGGCACAAATGTAACCAGTTGAAGCAATCATGTAATAAGCAACCTGGAAGAAATGTGTTCTACATGGGCACTTTTACACACTGTTGGTGGGAGTATAAATTGCTACAATAATTTCTGAAAGCAATTTGGCAATAAGTAGAGAGACTTTTTAAAATATCTGTACCCTTTGACTCAAGACTTCTATTTCGGGAAATCTGTTCTCAAGACATCATCTGAAACATTCACCGAGATCTTCTTCCAAGCATTATGTACCATGGTGAAAAATGAGAAACATTATGTATCATGGTGAAAAATGAGAAACAATCTGATAAGCCCACCAACAGGGAAATGAATAAAAAATTGTGGTGCATTCAAAAGTTACCATTATTTTAGAATATTTACCAAGAATGTCTTTTTACTTTTTTCTTTTCCTAATGGTGCTTTTTCAATTTTAAAGTAATATATACTCATTGCGACAGAAAATTAAAATTTTATGTATGCTTCAAAGGTCCTCCCATCTCAGCTATATTTAAAAGAATATGATTTTTTTCTACTCTTTTTATAATTTCACTTTTATTGAGAGCTCTCAACTGTAAATTAAAATGGAGATACGTAATTATTTATACCATTATAGCTCAAAACATAGACAAATACTAGAAAATAAAACACTGACAGTGATTATTGATGAATGTTAACATTATATTATTATTTTCTTTTCTGTAATTTTCAAATTTTCTACAATAATCACGCATCACTTTTACAATCACAAGAAAATAACATTTCTTAAAATCATGTTTAAAATTTTACTTTAGTTTTTGATGGCATCGATGGTTTCGATTCTCTTATTTTTTTTTTTTTCTTTAGGGCCGCACCAGCAGCATATAGAAGTTCCCAGGCTAGGGGTCAAATCAGAGCTGCAGATGCTGGCCTATACCACAGCCACAGCCATATGGGTCTGAGCTGCATCCTCAATCTACGCCACAGCTTATGGCAACACCTTATCCTTAACCCACTGAGGGAGGCCAGGGATCAAACCAGCATCTCATGGATACTAGTTAGGTTCTTAACCTAAGCCACAACGGGAACTCCAATTCTCAATCAACTATTATTTGAGTACCTGACCTAGAGTCTAACACTAAGACTTAGTCTAATACTAAGGCAGAAATCTGTATTTTAATTTCCTTGACATGGATAACATGATAGGAAAAAATCTGAAATTGCTAAATAGGGGATGGCTGCTAGCCAGAATTATGGTTCCACTTGGAAAGTTAATTTCTTTATAATGATTTTTATTTTTTCCATTATAGCTGGTTTTCTGTCAATTTTCTACTGTACAGCAGGTGACCCAGTCACACGTACACATTCTTTTTTCTCACATTATCATGCTCCATCATAAGTGACTAGACATAGTTCCCAGTGCTATACAGCAGGATGGAAAGTTAATCTGAATAGCAATCATAGCAATAGCTACACGTACTAGGTACTTGGTATATGCCAAGTGTTCTCCATAACATCTTTAAGAGATAGGTACTATTTTACAGATTGGGAAACTAAGGCATAGAGAGATTAAATAACTTGCTCAAACTATGAGAGCAATTAAAAGTGGCAAACTGAATGTAAAGAGTCTGGCTCCAGAATCCCATTCTCTCTCTTTCTCTTTTTTTTTTCTTTTTTGTCTTTTAAGGGCCGTAATCATGGCATATGGAGGTTCCCAGGCTGGGGTCGAATTGGTGCTATAGCTGCCAGCCTACGCCACAGCCACAGCAACACCAGATCCAAGCCGCATTGGTGACCTACACCATAGCTCATGGCAATGCCTGATCCTTAACCCACTGAACGAGGCCCGGGATTGAACCCGCATCCTCATGGATCCTAGTTGGGTTCGTTAACCACTGAGCCACCACGGGAATCCCCAGAATCCCCATTCTTAACTTTTAAACTAAAGGGCTACTTTAAAGCTATTTAAAACACTATGAAATACTATTCAGGCGGCATCTCTGAGATGAGTCTCCGAGGCGAGGTTTCTCAAATATAATGCCAGGGCACTGCCACAACACAATGATGCTCTGAAGAGCTGGGTAATAACAATTACTTGTCATATCAACGGTTGCTAACATTAATTAAAAAAATTTTTTTTGGCCACACCCACACCATATGGAAATTCCTGGGCCAGGGACAAAACCCATACCAAGGCTGGGAACCTTCACCAGAGCTGTGGCAATGCCAGACCCTCAACCGCTGTGCCACAAGGGAGCTTCCTAAATTATTTTAAAAGTGGCGGATCCCTATGATTTCCCTGGCCCATAATTTGTTCTCTGTTTCTCTGTTTGCCAAAATTTGCTTTTTAAATGTGCACATTTTCCGGAGTTCCCTTGGTGGCTCAGTGGTTAACAAATCCAACTAAGAACCATGAGGTTGCGGGTTCGATCCCTGGCCTTGCTCAGTGGGTTAAGGATCCGGCGTTGCCGTGAGCTGTGGTGTAGGTCGTGGATGTGGCTCGGATCCCGCGTTGCTGTGGCTGTGGCGAAGGCCGGCAGCTACAGCTCCTGTTAGACCCCTAGCCTGGGAACCTCCTTATGCCGTGGTGCGGCTCTACATAAAGGCAAAAAGACAAAAAAAAAAAAAGTGCACATTTTCCCCTCACGATGTTGGGGGATGTGTTCACTATATCATCTTCAATATGTTACTTTCTCTGAAAAAGTTATCCCAATTTGGGCTATATATTTCTGGCAAGCCAATTTTCAGTGCTTTGTGTGAAGCCGAAAGTCAAATGAAAGGTAAACACATAGGAAACTTCTCACAGATGAGATGGGAATGAACTGTTCTGATTCAAAGCTTTACTATGCATTAGTGACAATAATTTCACACTTCTTTTTCTGGCTTTGTCTTTGTTGATGTTACTGCCTCAAAGGCCCCTTCAAGTACCCAAGAGACAGACAGTTTCAATTTACTTTTGCATTTTTTTAAAATAAAGGAATAAAAAGTACATGCTTGACCAGAAAAATGTAGGCACAAACAGAAAGAAAAGACCTATAAAGAAATTTCTGTAAATCAGCCTTGTCTTTTGTTAGTACTTGTAAGCATTTCTCAATATAAATGGTCAAACTAGACGAGTAGCATCTCTGAGAAAAAGCTTTTAAGTTGGCAGCAATTTTTAAGAAGTAACAGTTTAACTACAGATGAATGGCCATAGATTGCCAGTACCAAGAGCCCCAAGCCTCAAACCCAGGAGCTCTCTAAAGTCAAATTTTGATGTTATGACTGCTTTCAGGATTTGCTGTTCAAAATTGACCTTAATTTTCTAGCCTCTAAAATTGGGATTAAATTAACTGCTCATTAGCATTATAAAAAATCACGATATTCCTATTAGAAACTACCAGGACACTTAGAAATTGATAGAACAAACAATTATTTCACAAAAAAAAAAAAGGAACTGATTAGGTTAATTTATGAATGTGATATGTTTGGGAAAACACAAATATGAGTAATGAGTGACTGATCTCTCTTAATAGCACATGTTGATAAATTTCAAATGGAGGGATGAGATCCACAGGGACAAGATAAAGTACCTCTAAAGAGTAGAGACATAGGAGTTCAGCTAAACATTACCCAAAAAGGACTCAACTGGCCCTTTGCTACTAGACTTTTTGATCTCTCATTTACTTGCCAGAGCCACTTACTTGCCAGAGATGAAAACAGTGAATTTTAGATGACTGCTTGGCCACTGTGGCACCTTTGGGAACTTACTTTTAGAGGAACGGAAAATGAGGAGCTAAGAAACCCAAGGAAGATCACAAATGGATACAGTAAATACTTATAGAGATGTAGAAGAACAAAATAAAACTTGTACTTACAACTTGTGATTCACGAGCTTCAGGAAACATTTTGGCAACATTGAGCCCATCAATGACAATATCAAAAGGAGGACAGTATTTTATGAAGTTCTGAAATCTCTTAAGTTCCTAAAAAAAGAAAAGTCAGATAAAATATTAATAAGAACCTAGTAAGGTCTTTATTATAAACACACTGATATGACTTCTATTATTGTTAAGTCAAAATATTCATCCTTTAAAGACACACACACATACACACACACATACAAAGATGCTTTGTGAAATGAAATCTGAAAAGACAAGACTAATAGATACAACTGCATGTATTTATCTGGTGTACCTTATAATCTCATAGTGCTTTATACTTCACAAAGTATTTCACGTGGTATTTCATCTGATCTATAATCAGTTACCTAGTTCACTAAACTGACACACATGGTAGTCACGATGAGAACTAAAATATCAAAATATCTATGTCCTGTTTTGTAAGCCATGGAGGAGTGAGTCTCAAACATGTCAGTCTACAAGTGCATCTGTGGTGAAAAAAACAAAGCTCTATAATCTGTAGCTCCTCCTCTGTCATCAAAACTTTGCTGGAGTTTCCACTGTGGCCCAGTGGGTTAAGGATCCAGTGTGGTCTCTGCAGTGGTTCTGGCTGCTGCTGTGACTTAGGTCATAGCTGCAGTTCAGATTAGATCCTTGGCTCAGGAGCTTCCATATGCCATAGGTGAGGCCAAAAAAAAAAAAAAAGGGAGGTAGAAAAGAAAAAATTTTTTTTCTCATGATGAGAACTCTCAGGGTTTATTCTATTAACAATTTTCATATACAATACACAGCAATGTTAATTACATTTATCATATTATATATTCCATCTCTAGTATTTAATTACCTAAAACACTGGAAGTTTGTGCCTTTGGACTAACTTTATCCAATTTGCCCTTCCCCCACCCCCTGCCTCTGATAACCACAAATGATCTCTTTTTTTCTATGAGTTTACTTTTTTTTTTCTTTTTCTTGAGGGGCGGCAGGGGGCACCTGTGGCATATGGAAGTTCCTAGGATGGGGGTTGAATCATAGCTGCAGCTGCCAGCCTATACCACAGCCACAGCTATGCTGGATCCAAGTCTCGTCTGTGGCCTATACCACAGCTTAGGGCAATGCTAGATCCTTAACCCACTGAGCGAGACCAAGGATTTAACCTGGATACCAGTCAGTTCATAACCCATCGAGTCACAAGGGGAACTCCCTTGTGTGTTTGCTGTTTTTTTTTTGTTGTTGTTGTTGTTTTTTTTTTTTTTTTTTGCTTTTTAGGGCTGCACTTGCGGCATATGGAAGTTCCCAGGCTAGGGATCGAATCAGAGCTGTAACCAAAACCACAGCAACGCGGGATCTGAGCAAACAAACAAGTGCGTTAAATATCTATTCAGGTTTCACTAATAACTACCATCTAAAAGATTTCCCACTTGGTTCCAATTTATCACCTTAGGGCTGCTCTTGGTACTTGTTACATTCACTTCAGGAGTGTAATGATGAACTTAGCTAGTTCGGTATTACTAGAAAAATGGACATCTGTGAAAATCAAGAGTTAAGCTAGATAACTTACAAAATCCCCTTCCAGTTCTGACATTCTATGTTAACAACTCTTGGAAATCCCTTAAAACCACAGAATGAAAGAGGCTATACTTGAGATGGTTTGTTTGAAAGGTGAGTCTCAGGAACTTCTGTGCAATCACGGGATGTGTAACCTCGTCCAAAGATTATTCTTTCAATAGACAGGAAAATCTAAGATGTCAGGTTGTTGGTTTTTTCCCCCCATTCCTAAAGCTCTACTTATGAAATATGTTACCAGTCAGGGAGTAATACCTTTACTACCCTGTAGTATTTCCAGGGGACCCACAAGATGCTCACTTTACAAACTAAAGAAATTATATATCATTGCACTTAAAAGCTATTGAGCAGACCTTGCTGATAAGGCATGACAATGAAAGAGCTGACTTACTGAGAGAGCACACTAACTACGGCATACGGCGTTACAAATACGCAAGCTTAGCTATTTTAATAGATGGCAAATTTAAGGGAAGAACAAGTATTTCTTTCTAGGCCACTGCTGGAATTGTACTTGACTATGGTCTGGGTTATGAAAATCCATCAATCCTTTTTTTTTTTTTTTGGTCTTTTTAGGGCTGCACCTGTGGCATACGGAAATTCCCAGGCTGGGGGTCGAAAAGGAGCTGTAGCTGCCAGCCTACACCACAGCCACCGAGCCACATCTGTGACCTATACCACAGCTCACGGCAATGCCAGATCCTTAACCCACTGAGCAAGGCCACGGATCGAACCTGCGTCCTTATGGGTGCTACTGAGATTCATTCCCACTGAGCCACAATGGGAACTTCCTGAAAATCCACCAATCTTTTGATCATTTGTTTCTTCGTTATTAACAAAAGAAATCCTAATTTAAAAAATAATTTTATTGGAGTTCCCGTCATGGCTCAGTGGAAACAAATGTGACTAGGAACCATGAGGTTGTGGGTTCGATTCCTGGCCTCACTCTGTAGGTCAAGGATCTGGCATTGCTGTGAGCTGTGGTGTAGGTCGCAGACGCAGCTCTCATCCTATGTTATTGTGGCTGTGGGGTTCGCTGGCAGCTGCAGTTCCGACTGGACCCCTAGCCTGGGAACCTCCATATGCTACAGGTGCAGCCCTAAAAACCAAAAAAATAATAATAACAATTTTATTGAGATATAGTTTACATGCACACAATTCACTAGTTCGATATGTACAATTCACAGGTTGTGCCACATCACCACAGTCTAATTTAGAATATTCTGTCCTTTCTAGAAGAAACTCTGTACTCATTAGCAGGCAATACACACTCCCCCAAATCACCAGGCAGTAATCACTAATCAATCTACTTTGTTTCTATAGATGTATTTATTCTGGACATTTCAGATAAACCAAATCATACATGGTATTCTATGATTTACCTCTTTCACTCAGTATAACAGTTTCAAGATTTAACCATGTTGTAGGAAGTATCGGTACTTCGTTCTTTTCTTGTTGCTGAATAATATTTCATTGAATGGATATACATTTTATTTTTTCATTCATTCATTCATGGATGACCATTTGTGTTATTTCCATCTTGGGGCTATCATGAAAAATGCTGCTATGAAGATCTGTGTACAAGTTCTGCATGTATGTATGTTTTCATTTCTCCTGGGTGAATATATCTAGGAATGAAATTGTCAATCAAAATTACCATATGTGGTAATTCTGTTTAACTCATTAAGGAACTGCAAGACTGTTTTCCAACATTTTACATTCCTAACTACAATGTATAAAGCTTCCAATTTCTCCACATCCTAATACTTGTTATTGTATGCCTTTTCTATTATTATGCTTGTGAGTGTGAAGTGGTATCTCACTGTGGTTTTGATGTACATTTCCCTAATGATTAATGATACTGAGCACAGTTTCACGTGGTCATTGGTCTAACGGAAGTTCTTCATTTTTGTAACATACAGGCTTTATAAATTCAACATATGTCTCCTTCAATAACAGGTACAATTTTTACCATCTTTACTCATTTTATACTTGTAAGTTTAAATCTGAGACTTGAGGACTTGTAAAAACTCTGATTTGCAAAAGAAGTTGTTAACTCAGAGGGCTACAGGGACCAGGCAGTTGAATGATATAAACAGGTGAACAGGTAAAGGCCAAGTCTAAGAAAATATAACAGAGAAGGCAAAATGATAATTAGCAAATGACACGTATCTCACTGTTCCAGATTCAACAGAGAGATGAAGATTATGACAAAACTGTTCCCTTATGAAGGAAACAGTCCAGTGCTCAGTCCAGATAACTGTTGCTACAAAAAGTAAAGACTATGGGCTAGCAGACTTGACTTTTTTAGGGAAAATAAAAAATCTGGCATTTTGAAGTATGTAAAGTAACTTTTCAAAAGTAAAACACAAAGACACACCAACAGAAAACATATATAGGCTAGATGCCACCCTTAGGCCACAAGTTTACAATATATTCACTTGGACAGTCAGTCAACAGATTTTCATTAAGCACCTATTATGTGCCAAATAATGGTCTTGTTCTTAGGAACAGAAAAGTAAATAATTCCCTGCCCTCAAAGAATTTATAGTATATTAGTGAAGGAAACAAGCAATACCAAGGTAACAAATACCTAATTTTAATTGCAGGTAGAGAACAGTGTCTTGCAGAGAAACTAAGTAAGGTAGGGTATTCACATCACTCTCGCTGGCCCTTTCTCTGTTTTAGATGTGGTGAAAGGGAAAGGTCTTACTACTAAGGTGACATTTAAACAAAGACCTGAATGAAGCTGAGGGAGGAAACCACATTCCCTCTGGGGGAAGAGCCTTCTAGGCAGAGGAAAGAACCACCAATGCCCTTAGGAAACATCAGAGCCTGGCATGTTTAATGATTAACCACTAGGCAATTTGGAAACTCAAAGAATAAGTATAAAGTCTTCATGTGATTATACATTAAGGTTAAATTAAAAAAAAAAAAAACTCTTGCTTATTACTACAGTATAGAAAAGAATAAATTAATGCAAAAGCAATTCTAAAATAGCAAATCAAAAGTTTTAAACTCTCAGAGTTCCCGGTGGCTCAGCAGGTTAAGGATCCAGCTTTGTTACTCTGTGGCTTGGGACGCTGCGGTGGCACAGGTTCGACCCCTGGCCTGGGAACTTCTGCGTGCCAGGGATGCAGCCAAAACAAAACAAACAGCAACAACAACAAGTTTTAATTTTTTAAATATTATCCAATCTTTCATTAGAAACAATGAAGCAGAACTGCTATTTGTTGCTTTGTGGTTGTTACCTAATGACAAAATGAGTTGCAAAAGGATCCAAAGATGGACAGCAAGAGAGAAAAATAAAAGAATGGCCCTATAAGTGCAGAACGGAGGTGATCCCAGCTCCTGCCATCAAAAAGCTGCCTTCATAATTATAAATGACTCTCACGACATCCATGGCAGTATAACCTGACTTTTCTATTTGACTCTTCTACACTATGGATGAGAAAGCAAACAGGTTAAGCAACTGATTTTTCTCAATAAATAATATGCAAAGAAACACTAACTTCTTTTTTAACCTTCCACTTAGAAGAGGTTAAAATTCTTCAAATTTGGGGGATGATCCATATGTTTAAGATGGTTTACTTCTATTCTGAGACTTTGATACAAATTTCACCAGGAAATTAAAAATAGACCTCTCATTTATTTTATTTAGTTAATTTCCTACTCCAGAATAGCAACTAAGAGGAAACAGAAAGACTACAAAAATATCTATTCAAAACTTCACATTATAAAAGAAGCAGTGATCTCAACATGTTAATTCTATCCAACGCACAGCAAACATCAGATAATATTTTCCAAAGATTAAAAGGGAGAATTAAAACAACTGGCTTTAGTCACAGTGGATATGGAAAAACAGGGGAATACCAGCTATTTTGGTTGGAAGCACTGTCCTTAACATGGGAACAACAATTAAAAAATGCATATCTGCATCAATGGGCAAATTCCTTCATGTGCCTTCTTTAAACCACAGGATCCAAATAAATCTTAAATAAAAAGAACTCTAATATGACTGCCTTAATGTAGCCTGGGAAAAATGGAGTCACACGTCTGCAAAATCTCACTGCAATCTAAAAACTGATAATCTTAGAAAGTTTACACTCATTTAATATCAAGTTATATTTTAATGTTTTTCATTCAGTAATTATAGTTATAATTACCACGGTGTAGAATCCTATTTAAAAATACTTATAATCTTGTGAGAGTTTTCCTATTCCAGTAAGATGAAGAAACAAACAAACAGAAAACCTTCCGGAGAGTTTGCTGGTGGCTCAGGGGGTTAAGGATCCAGCACTGTCATTGCTGTGGCTCAGGTTAGTGCTGTGGTACAGGTTCAGTCCCCGGCCTGGGAACTTCCTCATTCTGCACGCCACAAACACAGCCAAAAACAAAAAGCAAACAAAACAAAACAAAACTTCCTATCACAAATATCTAAAAAGGCTGGATAAAATACAACAAAACTACTTAATACATGGCTGAACTTTTAAGAAAGGAAGAGAATTTTCTAAGTGCCAGAAATGAAACCAGAGGTGAAAATCAGAATGGTAAGGATAAGAGCTGATGCTAACGTTGTCTAGGAGAGAAGGAAAAAACAGAAACGGGATTGGTGTCAGCAAATAGGAGCTTGGCTTTTGACGGTCCCAGGGGAACTGGAGATCTATCAAACCCTGGGCCCAAATGAGGGGAAAAACGGGTAGTGAACTCAACAATAAAAAAAGAATCTTAACAAATGAGCACACTGATGTCAAAACAATACACTAGGAGTTCCCACTATGGTGCAAGAGGATCAGCAGCCTCTCTGCAGTGCCAAGATGCAGGTTCAATCCCCAGCTGGGGTCAAAGGATCTGGTGTTGCCACAGCTGCGGCATAGGTTGCAACTGTGGTTCATATCTAATCCCTGGCCTGGTGGCTCCATATGCTGTGGGTGGTCAAAAATGAAAAAAAAAAAAAAACCACAATACACCAACTTCTCTATTTCTACTAGGGGTCTAGGTAGGAAAAAAAATCCCTTAGGAAATAGAAACTCCAGACTAACGATTTAAATGGGCTTCAAATACAAATTTAGACAAACTGTATGACATAAAACTATTATGCGCTAATGAAAATTTACATAAAAACTGGTTCTGATCCAGTAATACCTCTTGGTATTACTTGGCAGAATCAAACATAAAACTTCTCTGGAGAGACACAATCAACAAAGGACAATGCAGGGATTCTCATAGAAAAAGCAAGCCCCTCTAAATGGACCTAACCAATCCAAAATTGTAAAATACAAAAGTAAACTCCCATTATGTATGAGAGTCCCCTGACATAATAAAAGGATTAGAGCCGGAGTTCCCTTCGTGGCTCAGTGGTTAACGAATCCGACCAAGAACCATAAGGTTCCAGGTTCAATCCCTGGCCTGGCTCAGTGGGTTAAGAATCCGGCGTTGCCGTGAGCTGTGGTGTAGGTTGCAGACGCGGCTCGGATCCCGCGTTGCTGTGGCTGTGGCAAAGGCCGGCAGCTACAGCTCCAGTTAGACCCCTAGCCTGGGAACCTCCATACGCCGCGGGTGCGGCTCTAGATAAAGGCAAAAAGACAAAAATAAATAAATAAATAAAAATTAAAAAAAATAAAAGAATTAGAGCTCAAAGAACTCAGGATACAGGATAACAGAAAAATCTAAGAGAAAATATAAAATAATTACATAAAAATAATGAAAACGTAAAAGAAGAATCTGAGCTTAAGAAAACACAGAGACGGAGTTTCTGCAGTGGCGCAACAGGATCAGAAGTATCTTAGGAGCGATGGGACGCAGGTTCGATCCCCAGCCTGGCACAATGGGTTAAGGATCCAGTATTGCCACAGCTGCAGCTTAGGATGCAACTACGGCTCGGAGGGAAAAAAGAAAAGACAGAGACTGTAAAAAAATTTTTTTTAATTTTCAAAGAGACGTTCTAAAATTAAAATTCTAAAATAAATGGAGGAGTTTCCGTTGTGGCTCAGCGGTTAACGAATCTGACTAGCATCCATGAGGATGAAGGTTCAATACTTGACCTTGCTCAGTGGGTTAAGGATCCGGCGTTAAGTGAGCTGTGGTGTAGGTCGCAGACGTGGCTCGGATCCTGAGCTGCTATGGCTGTGGCGTAGGTTGGCAGTTACAGCTCCAATTAGACCCCTAACCTGGGAATCTCCATATGCCACAGGTGTGGCTCTAAAATGAAATAAAATAAAAGGAATTAAACAGATGGGGAAAATCCAAATGTCCACCACCTGGTGAATAAATAAATTGCAGGAGTTCCCACTGCGGCTCTGTGGGTTCCTCAGTGTACCTGAGGATGCAGGTTTGACCCCTGGCCTCACTCAGTAGGTTAAGGATCCTGCGTTGCCACAAGCTGCAGTGTAGGTTGCAGATGCAGCTCCAATCTGATCCCTACCCTGGCCTGCGAATTTCCATAGGCTGTAGGTGCAGCCCTTAAGAAAAGAACTGCAGTATATTCATTCACTGAAATACTACTCAGTAAGGAAAAGGAACTTCTGATACATGTAATGATATATATGAACTCAAAAATATTATGTTTAAAACTAACTATAACATATTGTAAAAACAAACAACATTAAGTGAAAGACGACAATTACAGATTAAATAATTCCATTCATATGAAATTTTTAGTAAAGGCAAAATTATAGAGACGGGGAGCAGGTTGGTGGGGACTGGAGCTGCGAGGAGGAGTAGAGATTAACCTCAAAAGGACATAATGAAACTGTCTGGGGTGACAGAAGCATTCTGAAACTGAACTGTGGTGATAGTCAGACAAGTGATAGATTTACTCAAAATCACAGAACCATGTACTTAAAATGGGTCAATTTTACGGACTATAAATTAGTGAAACATTAGGGGAAAACTCATCAAATGGTTAGAGGAAAGAACAGACACATCTCAGGTGAGAAATAGTGAACTAATCTGAAGACGTTACCCAGAATTAAATTCAGGGAGATAAAAGAGATGCAATATACGAGAGAATAAGTGACATGGAGAAGAGAGTGAAAGGGTCCAACGAAAGTCTAATATAAATTTCAAGAGAAGCAATATTTGAAGACATAAGGCCTGAGAACTACTCAGAATTGATTCAAGACATGAAACCTCAGATTCAGGAAGCTCAGCGAATCCCAAACAGGAAAAATAAACACATGGATACACACCTATCACAGTGAGACAGCAGAAGTGAAAATTTAAAAATCTTCAGAGCGACATGGGGGGTGCAAATGGAACAAAAACTGGACCAAAAGCAAACTTTTCAACCATGACTAAAATAGAGGACAGCAGACAATGGAATATTATCTTCACAGAGTTGAAGGAAAATACTAAGTTCTCTATAGTTAAACTCTCATTCAAGTAAACATTTTCAGACAAAGAATAAAACAGTTTATCACTCTTATTCTGTCACTGAAAGGATGTTATTCAGGACAATGTCCTGGGGTTCAGTGAAAATGTGAGGGCAGGAGCTACAGTGATCTGTGAGTCACTGGCATATAGGTGGCAAGAGAGGCATAGAGAGGAGTGGGTGAAAATGAATAGAGAGTGGGCTGAGTAGGAAAAGAGGAAGAAGGCCCTGGGAAACACCAAAAAACTCAGGGGATAGGCAAAGGACATACTGCATTATTGTGCTCTTAGTATAAGAGGGCAAACTCGGTTGCATTTATAAAGAAAGAGCAATGAGCTTTAAGAACAGAATGGCAATAGATGCAAGAAGAAACAGCATGCAACAGAATTAAAATCCTCATTGAAAGCAGCAAAGATTGGAAGTAATATACTAGAGCATGGATTTTATTCCATGCAAAACAAATTTGAAAAATTCTAAGAGAATGCAGAGGAAAAGAACAAAAAGATAAGAGAAAGAACATTACAGATACGAAGGACAGAGACTAGAGATCCAACTTCAGCCTCATAAGGGTGTTCCTAAGGAATAAATCAGAAAGGAGACATGAGAACAAATCATTTTTTTAAAAGTTTCCTAAAGAAAAAAAAATCTATCTCTAAAGACTCATGAGGTTCAGGGAAACGTGGAAAAAAAAACCACCTTGTCTTCTTCCCACAAAAGTTTTAATTTTAGTTGAAGAAAAAAAATCATATATATCTAGGCCAAATGATAATAACACAAAGACTTTGACAGTGCTTTCCATGTGCCATGTAGATCACAAAAATATAGAAAAACAAGAATTCTAATTGCATTCCATATATTAACTCTTTCATTCCCCTATCGATGGTATTACCATTTTCCCCACTTAACAGATTAGGAGACTAGAGTACAGAAAAGTTAAGTAAATCACATAACTAGTAAGTAGCAGACCTGGATTAGAAACCTAGAAATCCATGCTATTATCTTAGGTATAGTGGAGCAGAGCAACAAAAATCAAGCTGGGAAACCTGAAAGCCAGAGCACAACAAAACAACTATATTTAAAGAATAGTCTTTGAATGGCTACAGCTCTAATTCGATCCCTAGCCTGGGAGCTTCCATATGCCACACACGCAGCCTTTAAAAAAAAGGGGGGGGGATTCTCAATCATCTAGAATCATGAGTTAAAGACATGCTCTGTAGCAGCTAGGTATATTTCCAAATAGATTTTTTTTTTCTACTAATCACCCCTAGCAGAATGTAATTTACTCAGAATATAAGGTTATTTCTTTTCTTTTTTTTTGGCAGGGGGGCATGCCTGTGGTATGTGGAAATTCCCAGGCCAGGGATCAAACAGGCACCGCAGCAGCAACCTGAGCTGCTGAAGTAAGAACACTGGCTCCTCAACCTGCTGCGAGGCAAGTCCTAAGTTATTCCTTAAATCCTGCCTAGGCTTTGGGCAAAAAGCTCTTATCCGGGTAAAGAGAGAGTTTAGAAATTAAATTAATAGACAGGACAAAAAGGTGTATTCTTTCTAATTCCACTCTCCTTCCCTTTTGAAACATACCCTGACAGACACAGAGAACAGCTAAAATAAAGGCAAAAAGACAACATAACCCACCCCTCCCAACCCCCGTCGTAGAATCTTACTCCCAAATTAGAAAGGAACGAATCAGGCAAGGAAAGGCAATAACATGGCTTGGATCCTGAAATCCCAGAAATGCAGTTAACCACTTATTTTTTTTTTAATTCTGCCTTCAGTTAATGGAGTTCATCCACACTTACACACCCTGGAAATCCCCTCCGCTTCACAACCAACCAGGAACCAGCTCCAAAACATCAACTTGGTGCCTAACTTCCCCACTTCCTTGGAAGCAAGCATCCAAAATATTTAAGTCCTTTCACTAGATGATCCCAAAACAAAACAAGGTAAAAATACTGCATAGTTAAAACTCACTGGAAAATCTCTCCCCCGCCCAAAATCAGAAAGTAAGCACGTATTTTTTCAAATAAGGGAGAGAAAAGTCTCATTGAAAAATGGAGCACTATACATTGGTAAAACTTAACTATGGTGTTTGGAAAGAATTCCCAAAGAAAAGCGATTATGAAGGGTTGCCCCAGGCTCTTTTAGGAATCTTTATAGATGTTTCACTGTTCACGCTGAAAAGGGGGCCAAACTCAACGTCTCCTTTAACAATAACTTTGGATACCATAGTATTATTATACTCCTCAGGTACAGCCACAAGCCCTTCAAAGCTACTGTGAGGACGCTCAAGGAGCCTAGACTACGGATTAGCCAGTTTAGGTCTGCATCTTCTCTGCTGGGCCACCCACTAGCTGATATGACTTTGATCAAGTCCCTTCCCTTTCCTGGGCCTCAGTATAAGGTGGGGCTGCCTACTTCAAAGGGCTATTGCAAGGACTCAATAAAATTAAAAGAGCTGACTACCAAAAGGTCTATGCTACAAAAGCCTCTATGTGTGCTTTGGTAAACAGTAAGAATACAAGTTCTACCAAGAGTTTGTCACCACTTAAAACTTCTAGAGTTTAAAACAGGACACTGGGAAAATCACTTTCCCTGCTTCCTGTTCCTAACCCAGAAATGGGTTTCTGACTTCATAGGGCTACAGAATGGATGAATCTTGATAGTATGGCTCGATATGTATAAGAAAAACGTGTCTACATGTCAGTTGTTCCTCCATATTCTAATTCAGGGCCAAAGAGACCACCCAGCTCATCCCCTTGACCAGCACAAGATCCCCAGCTCCTGCAGTACACATGCATGTAGAGATGGTTCATAAAACAAGAGTTCCCTGCTGGGCCTGCCTTAGTGCATCCTTTCAGATTACCTTACACTGCATACACCTTCTGATTCTATCCTCAGAACAATCCTATGAGAAAACTGAGATGCAGAGGGGAAAAAAGACCAAGTTAATGACTACATAAAAAATATACTTGGAGTTCCCACTGTGGCTCAGCGGTAATGAACCCAACTCTGAGGCTGTGAGTTTGATCCTTGGCCTCACTCAGTGGGTTAACAATCCAGCACTGCCGTGAGCTGGCTGCAGAGTAGCTCGGATCCAGTGTTGCTGTGGCTGCAGTGTTGGCCAGCAGCTGCAGCTGTGATTCAACCCCTAGCCTGGGAACTTCCATATACCCCAGGTGTGGCCATATAAAGCAAAAAAAAAAAAACATCTCGAAGGTCCCTGATACCTCAGTGGGTTAAGGACCCGGTGGTGTCACCGCTGTGGCTCAGGTTCAATCCCAGGAACTTCCACATGCTGAGGGCTTGGCCAAAAAAAAAAAAAAAAGGATAGTCCTCTATTTCTGACTGCCACTTAATTCATTACTTCATTGAGCTGAATGAGCTATTTATTTTGTTTATAAAGCAGAAAACAACTTATCAGTCGTACCTGCAAAAGCCACCAAAGTTCAAAATTTTCTCATAGCAATGAAGCAGAATTTACCATACTCAATTTTATTGCTAATTGGAAAAGAAAATGCAGAGTTCTCTTGCAGCACAGCAGGTTAAGGATCCAGTGTGGTCACCGTAGTGACTTGGGTTACTGCTGTGGCTCAGGTTCAGTCCCTGGCCCTGAAACTTCCACATGCTGAGGGTGTGGCTCGCAAAAGATAAATAAATAAACAAAAATTTTAAAAATGGCTTGAGCTGTATTTCTGTCCTCTTTTTTGGTCATTTTAGGTCCGCACATGCAGCATATCAAAGTTCCCAGGCCAGAGGTAGAATCGGAGCTGCAGCTTTCGGCCTACATACACCACAGCCATAGTAGTGTGGGATCCGAGCTGCATGTGCAACCTATACCACAGCTCATGGCAACACCGGATCTCCAATCCACTGGGTGAGGTCAGGGATCAAACCCACGTCCTCATGGTTACTAGTTGGGTTCATTACTGCTGAGTCACAACGGGAACTCCTCTTTTAACGGAAAAAAATCATGAACAGAGGAAGGGAAAAACTAAAATCCTGGAATTTTTAGTGCTTAACTTAACACTAAATCTGACTCATGTTAAGCAAGCATACAGTAAATCTTTGCGCATCACAGTGGGAAGAAAGTAGCCTATGGAAGCTGATTATGTGGCTGGCAGAAAAAAAGGGAAGTGATTCGACTCTGAAAGAAACCGAGAAGGTGAAAGGGTCAGGCAGGCGATGGAAGGCTCAAGAAGGCTCAGGTAGAAATCTTGGGGATATCCCGGGAACAGTCATCAGCTCAAGTGACGTGTCCTGGACATCTCATCAGCAGTTTTCCCTCCCGTGTCCAACTTAGACAAATACTGAATAACTCAAGAGCAATATACAACTGGAAGATGAGTCATTCCACCCGTAATCATCGAGATTAAGGGAAATTCTACTTTCCTGTGAACTTTGACACAGTGTGCATTTGTTGCATCGCCCTGCTAGCAACTGCTGCTAATTCACAGCTGCAGAACTTTTCTTCTGCTGCCATTAACCAAGCAAGTGATAGCAAGCTAAGTACTAAGCACTCCTCCACCCTCAGAAAACATACACCAGACTAACAAGGAGACAGAATTACTGGTATAGTATAGATAGCATGTGCAAAGGAATCCAAAGATGGTTTGACTCCTGGCTTCATAACTTAAACTGTAGCTTTAGCAAGTTAAGAATTTCTCTGAGCTTCAGCTGCCCCTCTGTAAAGTATTTAAAATACTCCTTCCCTCGAAGTTATTATAATGATTAAATAGTATAATTTTTTCTTCTTTTTTTGGTTACTCCATGGCATATGGAGTTCCCAGGCCAGGGATCAGATCTGAGCTGCAGTTGTGACCTATGCTGCAGCTACGGCAATGCGGGATCCTTTAACTTACTGTGCCAGGCTGGGGACAGAACACACAGATCCCAAGTTGTGCCACCGTGGAAACTTCTAAAAGGTATAATTAAATACATGGTAACTATGACCTAAGAAATATAAACCTTGGATATTTGAACACATAAGCAACACTTATTGCACACCTACTAGATGCCAAGCATTAAGAAGGGTGCCCTATCGCTCGAAGGTCGTTGAAGAGACAACAGATGCTGATGTGAAAAACTAAGCGCTAAAACAGGAACACATGGTATAGGATTCATGGCCAAATGCTGTTCTCTGTTCAAAGGATGAAAAGATAGACTTACAGAGGTCAAAAAGGACTGTGACAGAAAAGGGACCTGAGACAAGTCTTGAAGGAAAAACAGGATTTGGAGACATGGAAAATGTACTCCTGTACATTTTGGATGAAGGAGAAAATAAGAGGAAGAAAACAGCAAAGCAGTCCAGAGCCAGTGAGTAGTCAGCTCCAGCTGAAGCAGGTGTCTGTAGAGGAGACTAATAAGAGATGAGGCTGGAGGGAGTTTCGTGGTGGTTCTGCACTTTTCAGTCAGCTTGCAAAGTATCACACTGCTAATTAAAGCAGTGGTCCATCAAGAAGGATGCCTGCCTTTGAGGAAGTTGGGTTTATCTGCTAACTCAAATCATCTGAGCAAATCTGGTACTGACACAAAGGCCGTGAGTTAATTTTTTAACAACTAGTGTTGAAATCGTCCGTGTGGGCAGCTCAAGCCGTACACATTCCACTCTTCCAATGACAAATCTCCAAAAGAAGAGCCGGCATTTCTCTAAGTGCGGGAAATCACATCTTACTTCTCTACAGCCGAGGAAATGCAAAAACAAAGAGGAAATGTGCCTGGAGAGCTTCTTAACAAAGAATGGAAATCCCCTCCCTCCACATCTCCCAATTAGCACCGCTGAGGATGTATAAGCTCTCCGGCTCAAATTCCCCTTCATGGAAGGCCTAACCACACAGAACCAATCGACAGCTGCCGCCCGCACTGGAGTATTCCAGATTGCCTCTCTGGCTTCAGTTTTCACTACATAATGGGTTAACATGGACAGGTTTTGTTTTTGTTTCTTTCGTTTTTTTTGCTTTTTTTTTTAACTCCAGAACAACTGCTAATAGCCCTTTTGCAAAGCAAAAACAATGTGGTTCAGCAGGGTATCTCTCTCCAAGCCCTGATCTAACTTTTGTCTCATGCATTTCATAAATGGAAAAAGAAATATCTCACCAAATGCAGCTGACATGGCAATTTCCAGCATTTTAAAAATATTGTTTGACTAAAGAGATGGACTTTCACTTTCTATGGGGACATTTCCGAACTATTCTCATCTTTTATAATGAGGATGTTTGGGGGAAAAAAAATAACTACAAGATGTTGCCACTGCAGGAAATTCACTAAGGATACATTGTTTTATAATCTCCCCTTCCTAATTTCTATCCTGGAGGCATATAAGTATTTATTTAATGTGTCAGTTTTTTTAAAAAGATTTTTGCAATGGAAATTTCAAACATATACAAACGTAGACAGAATAATATAATAATAAATCCCAATGAATCCATAAACTAACTTTACCAACTCATGGCCAATGTTGTTTCATATGTAACCCCACCTACCCCATCCCCCATTTCCCAGTCATTTTTGAAGCATATCTCAGACATCGCATCATTTCATCCATAAATATTTCAGTGTGTAGCTCTAAAATACAAAATTTTAAAACACAACTCACCAGCATTATTATACCTAAAAAAAAAAAAATCAACAATAATTTCTTAACATCTCCAGTAATTGGTTTTGAAATTTATCTGATTGCTCAAATCATGAATTAAAGACCCAATATAGTCCATACATTACAAATGACTGATATATTACAAATCACTTTTTTTTCCTTTTTTGGCCACCCGCAGCATATGCAGTTCCCAGGCCAGGGATCAGATCCAGGCTGAGACCTTTGCCGCAGCTGCAGCAATGCCGGATCCTTTAATCCAACTGTGCCGGCCAGGGAATCAAACCTGTGCCCTGGTGCTGCAAAGACCCCAACAATCCCAGTGCATCAGAGCAGCAGGAACTCCTACAAATCAACTTTTGACCTATAGGTCTTTTTTTCTCTCTGTTTCTGTCTCTGTCTCTCTTGGCCTGCAATTAATTTACTTGAAAAAATAAAAATAAAAATAAAAAAAACCTCGGTATGAGTTCCCATTGTGGATCAGTGGGTTAAGAACCTGACTAGAATCCATGAGGATGCAGGTTCAATCCCTGGCCTTGCTCAGTGGGTTAAGGATCCAGTGTTGCTGCAAGGAAGGTCACAGATGTGGCTTGGATCTGGCGTGGCTGTGGCTGTGCCTGCAGCTGCAGCTCCAATTTGACCCCTAGCCTGGGAACTTCATATGCCATAGGTACAGCTCTAAAAACAAACAAAAAACACAAGGTTGTCTGCCTTATAATTTCTTACACACTGGATTTGGTGATTACCCTTGAGGTGTAACATGTCTTTCCTTTTGGCCATATGCACAGCATGAACTTCCCAGGCCAGGGAATGAACCCACACCACAGCAGCCACCTGCACCAATGAAGTGACAACACTGGATCTCTTAACCCACTGCACCACAAGGGAACTCCTGGCTCTAGATATTAGTCAGATCCAAGTCTGATGTTTTCATGTACCAAATTCTTAAGTCTTCTATTTCCTATTTCTTGAAACCCTAAGAAGAAACATTTGCCAAGCTTCAGCCTACAACTGACAAATAGTGCTGAATAGTATGTCGTGCTCTGCTCGAGACTTACCAACTTCAAATTTGCTTTTTTTTTAAATTGAAGCATAGCTGATTTACAATGTTGTGTTAATTTCTGCTGTAGTTACACACATATACACATTTTTTCTATATTCTTTTCCATTACGGTTTATCCCAGGATACTGAATACAGTTCCCCATGCTGCACAGTAGGACTTTGTTGTTTATCCAATCTATATGTAACTTAACTTCGAATTTCTACCTTAAGATATTAAGGAAAGGCAGTGAGATAGTCTAAAAAGCTTCCTACTAGCAAAACCTCGACAGTGATTTGATGTCCCTCTCCTCCTTTCCAGGATGACACTGTGCTAGGTATAGATTTTTTTATTCATCCAAATCACAACATCCTCTTTTACTCTGCTCTGTCTTCAGGGCTCTGTCCTCACCTAGGAAAAGATGACCTTATCTGACTTTTCTTAACACATAACTAGGTTGCTCGGCAACAGTCAGGAAAAGAATCCTGAAGTAACTTTCCCATAATTATTATAAAGATGATGTTAAATGAGCTAACAGTTGTAAGGTACTTACAGTAGTGACTAGCATGTAATAAGACTTATATAAATGTTTGTTTTCAGGGAAAAGCACATTTAAATTAAGAAGGAGAATTAGTATTTGAAAAGATCTCTTGAACTTCTTCAAGAATACAAATATACTCCCTTCTACCTTGTATTTTGGGGGAATAATATGTTCTACATACAAGTAAGCATTCCAGATAACTAAGGCATGTTTCTTGAAACATCTAATTTTATTTTTATTTTTTGTCTTTTTAGGGCCACACTCACGGCATATGGAGGTTTCCAGGCTAGTAGTCTAATCGGAGCCACAGCCGCTGGCCTACACCACAGCCACAGCAACGCGGGATCCAAGCCGCGTCTGCAACCTACACCACAGCTCACGGCAATGCCGGATCCTTAACCCACTGAGCAAGGCCAGGGATCGAACCCGCAATCTCATGGTTCCTAGTCAGATTCATGAACTATTGAGCCACAACAGGAACTGCAATACAGTAGGTTTTTTGACAAAAGTGCTACTGAGAAAAAGCAAGGGCAGAAGACAGGGTGTGCTAGGGTTAGGGTACACATGTAATTTTAAATCGGATGGTCAGAGGAACAATTCCAAGGCAATATTTAAGAAAAGAGCTGAAACAGGTAGCTGATTAACCATGCAGATATCTGGAGGAAGAGGAAATGGCAAGCCCAAAGGTCCTGAGGCAGGAGTATTATCTGGTAGGATCAAGAAGTACCAAGGGGAGTTCCCTTTGTGGCTCGGTGGTTAACGAATCCGACTAAGAACCATGAGGTTGCAGGTTCGATCCTTGGCCTTGCTCAGTGGGTTAAGGATCCAGTGTTGCCATGAGCTGCGGTGAAGGTTTGCAGACGCAGCTCAGATCCCGCATTGCTGTGGCTGTGGCGAAGGCCGGCAGCTACAGCTCCTGTTAGACCCCTAGCCTGGGAACCTCCATATGCCGCGGGTGCGGCTCTAGATAAAAGGCAAAAGATGTACCAAGGAGTCCAGCATAGCTAGAATGCAGTAAGGTCTGAGTGGCTAACAGGGGTGGACTGTGAAGGGCCTTACAGGTCACTGTAAAGACTCTGTTTCAGCCTGAGTGAGATGGAAAGCTACTGGAGAACTTTAAGTAAGGGTATGATGTGATCTGACATGGATTTATTCATTCATTTATTCATTTCTATTTTTTGGCCGCACCCGCAGCAGGCAGAATTTCCGAGGACAGGGATCAAATCCGCACCACGGCAGTCCCCTGAGTCACAGCAGTGACAACACTGGGGGGGTCCTTAACCCGCTAGACCACAAAGGAACTCCTGACATGGATACGAAAAGCTTGCTCTGTTGATGACTGCCCCAGGTGCTAGAAAACACGGAGAAGAGGTAGGAGTCTACCGATGTTGTCTTATCTGGAAACGATGGTGCCTTGGATCAAAAAGTGGGAGTGAAGGTGATGAGAAGTGATCAGAAATACCCTGAGGAAATCAACAGGGTTTTCCGGTAGACTGCAGGTGGGGTATCAGGGAAAGCGGAAAGTCAAGGTGGACTGACACTTCTGATACCTAAGTAACTAGAAGGAGAAAGTTGTGTTTACTGAGTTAAGGGAGGCTGCAAGAGGGGTGTCTGCATAAAGATCAGGACTTTGGTGCTGTGAACAATGGAGAGGCCTTCGCCCTTATTCTCAGCATTTCAGCGGCTGCTCTTTCTCATTAGGACTTTTCTCTTTGCTCACAAGTGTCAGGCTTCAGTATCACTGACGCTGTTCTATTCTCTAAGGAGAACATGTGAAAAGGCAATTAAAAATTGATACCTTTACAGTGAAAGAAAAACTGAATCAGAAACCCAAGGCAGCATTTTCTAAGCAAAAGAAAACTAAGTGTGGCCGCTCTGGGCACAGCCTCACTTCCAACAGCCTGTTTCTAAATCTCACTTACAAGATGGTTACTCAGAACTCACAACACTTTCCTCATAAATACAAATTTATTTTTAAAAATGACTTGTTTTCAGAGTTCCTGCAGTGGCACAGTGGGTTAAAGATCCGACTGCAGCAGCTCAGATCACTACTGAGGTATGGGTTCAATCCCTGGGCTCCATCCCCAGACCAGTGCACTGGAGTTAAAGATCTGGTGCTGCCTTGGCTGTGGCTCAGATTCAGTCCCTGGCCAGGGAACTTCCATATGTTGAAGGTGCAGCCAAAGAGTAAAAAAAAGGGGAAAAAAAAAGACTTGGTTTCCATGGCAAATTACATCATAGGACTGCATTATAACAATAATAGTACTAGCCTGAATCTGAGGAAGAAAAACTAAATCAGAAATCTATCAGATTTCCTTGCCCTTGGCCTAAAAAAATAAATAATAGTAAGTGTCTGCTCACAAACTTCTACCTTGTCCGAACCTCCTAAACTAAAGGTGGCTCAGTCCCTCTGCCTCCAGCGCCGAAATCTACATGAGATCTCCCACTCTAGCATCCTCCTCAGAGCTGCCCCCTCAATGTTCTCCAGGTCTAAAAATCACTCATTCAACTATAAAACAACAGTAATCCCCCACGCCCACACACAATTCTCCTTCCCTTGTAAACTAGGACTTAGCTGCCCATCAAGCTACTTCTCATAAAAATGATTGGATCCCAATTGGAAAAATGTCAGCAAGTGCTGTATAAAAGCAAATGAAGACAAATGAAGACATGGACATGTTTGCTGTTGATAAGGCTGCTGCAAGGAGCCAGCCTGCTTCTCTTTATACATTTTTACCTTTCCTGGACTTCTGAACTCACTGATTTTTCTAGACATTTCACATTTTCAGCTGCAATTCTTACAAGAACCCACATGGGTGATCCAGAGATCACATGCCCATTTTCTAGTTTTTAATTGTGTAGTTGGAGAAGGGGGAATAGGAAATATTACTGATTAAGTATGCATTGGATAAAATATGCTTTGAGGACTATTTATCCATTAATGAGCTTTTTATAAACAGAGACTTCACATATGGTTCTTATATTTTGCAGATGATTAAATTTTTTGTTTTTGCTTGTTTGTTTTTTAACTACCAACCTCCCAAAGCTTGCCATTTACCACTTAACATCTTTTAAAATCTTGAGGGAAATATCACATTCATCTTAGAGATAACCAAATCTTCAAACCCACAGAAGATGAGAGTGGAAGGTTCTGAAGATTATGATGAAGAGCTCAGTCGGTTCGCATCTTTCAGGGTTTGCAGCTGCCACTCTCAAGTTAAAAAAAAAAAAGAACAACCTATATTAGATCAGTTTTTATACTGACATTTCATTTGGGTCTCGTGTACAGTCTTAAATCTGTAGTTAGAGAAACACCAGAAGGCCTGCCTTTTGTCAATTAACTGAAGAGATGCTATCAAGCAGAACAAATGGTTTGATTTAAACTTAACCCTAAAAACTCCACTAAATGTATTAGGGCAATTTGCCTTTCTCCAATTTCTTTTCTAGAAAACAGAATCCCGGATCATTAAAGTTTTATTTAAGGAGTTCTAAATCACAGGATTATGGGGGACTGCTATCATAATTCAAGTTTCATTAAAAGTTTAAAAACAAAAGAGCTTCATTAAAAGTTCAAAATGAGAAGCCCACGACGGGCTACTACTTCTTTCTTTAGGGTTATCTATTTCAGCTAATAAATATTCTTTCTATTTTCCATTTTGGAAAGCGAAAAAGTTGATGAAATAAATCTCAATAAGGACTAAAAGAGAACAGAAGAAACTAAATATGAGATAGGCCAAGCAGTAAGACTGCTATCTTTAACTTCCTTTGTTAATATGTTTATATAACAAAATTGAGGAAAATAAACTTTAAACTTTTCAAATAGAAAGAACAAGGAAACTACACCTAAAGCAGAGTACTTCTAGAGCAGTAGTTCTTTAACTGTGGTGCGAGGACTCCCGGACATCTTTAAGAACCTTTCAGGGAATCTATAAGGTTAAAAAACTATTTTTATAATAGTACCGAGATATCATCTCCCTTTTTCGTGCTCATTTGCTCACAAGTATGCACATCAGAGAAGAATAACAATTCTGAAAATGCCAATAAAATACTCTTAACCTCTCCATCTACCTAACTCTAGGAGCCTCCATTTTCTTCCTGTGTTTCAACCAAAATGACAAAGCACAACAGACAATACAGAAGCTCCTATAAAAACTCAGCTGTCTTCCACTGAGCCAGGTAACTAAGGAAATTTACAAATACGTAAGGCAAAAGTCTTCCTTCTCACATACTGTTTTTGTTTTGAATGACAGAGTTACTGTTGAGAAAAAAAAACTTATATTCACATTGTTTTTATATTGTTATTTTTAAATAAAAACATGTTTTTATTTATTTATTTTTCCTTTTAGGTTCACACCCACGGCATATGGAGGTTCCCAGGTTAGGGGTCGAATCAGAGCTACAACTGCCAACCTACACCACAGCCACAGCAATGCAGGATCCAAGCTGGAGCTACACCACAGCTCCTGGCAACACCAGATCCTTAACCCACTGAGCAAGGCCAGGGACCGAACCCACATCCTCACAGATCCTAGCTGGGTTCATTAACTGCTGAGCCACGAAGGGAACTCCCATAAAAACATGTTTTTAAAGGTTCTCAGTTTTGATCCAGTAATTATCAATAGATATAATCTCACATGAACAAAAGCTCTCAGGAGTACTTAATTTTTAAGACTGTAAGAGGGTACTGAGACCAAAAGGTTTGAGAATTGCTGTTCTAAAATATTTCTTACTCTGTAAGAAAAATATCACTCTACAAAGGATTATTATTATTATTTGTCTTTTGTCATCTTAGGGGCACACCTGCAGGATGTGGAGGTTCCCAGGCTAGGGGTCTAATTGGAGCTACAGCTGCCACCCTACACCACAGCCACAGCAACACGGGATCCGAGCCACATCTGTAACCTACACCACAGCTCACGGCAACGCCAGATCCTTAACCCACTGAGCAAGGCCAGGGACTGAACCCACAACCTCTTGGTTCCTAGTCGGATTCGTTTCCGCTGAGCCATGATGGGAACCCCCAAAGGATTATTTTTTAAGATAAGAGAAACAAAGCTGTTTAAAAGTGAATTTATAACTTACAGGACAAGTGATTAAACTCGGATTTGCTTCACAATTATCTAAGTGGCAAAGGAGGAATGGCGGGAGTATAAATGAAATGTGGCCATGGGTTAACAATCACTGCGCTAGATGGTTCATTATACTAGTCTCTCTACTTTTGCATATATTTGAAATTTTCCCTTAAAGGAAAATCAAAGAATTAAATTCATACCTGAACAGTTGAATATAGAAAAAAAATGTAACTTGTTATTGTTAAAAATAAAGGAAAACGGGGGGGATCTTAATATTAACCTAACACATTTGGAATTCTGCTTCAGTCACTTAAAATTTACATACACCGCTCCCCTCTTCACCTACTATCACCAACTTGACTCAAACAAGAACGACACAGTATCTTCCAGTTTTAAAGTTGAACAAATCCTTAAACCTCACTGACCTGATAGCCTAGGATAATTTTTTACATGTTACACTACTGCCATCTGCTGGTGGTTGTGATGTCTAAGCACAGTAAACAAAGGTTTAAAACCGAAAATTAATAATTTACTTATGACTATGGTTTTCTCCCCAAATTATCTTGTAGAAAAGAAGCTGTCATATACACATTAAGCTTCCTCAAAATCTCACATTAGAAGCAGTGCTTCTTGACCCCGATTGCACTTTAAAATCATCTGGGAGTTTCTCAAAATCTTGATGCCTAGGCTCCAAATCAAAGCAATTAAATCAGAATCTTTATTTGTAAAAACAAAAGACAAGACACAGACTGAGAGCAAATATTTGCAAAAGATGTATCTGATATAGAACTAGTATCTACAATCACTCTCACAACTCAGTAATAAGAAAACAACTCAATTTTTTAAATGGGCTGAAGATGGCACTTCACTGAAAAATTTATATGCATGGCAATTCAACGCATGCAAACATGCTCAACATCATTAGTCACTAGGAAAACATACATTAAGATCATAATGAGATACTACTTCACATCCATTAGAATAGCTAAAGGTAAAGAGGCTGACCATATTAAGTGCTAGCCAGGATGTGGAGCAACAGTAACTCTTACGCGCTGCTGGTAAAAATGTAAATTGAGACTACCACTTTGGAAAACAGTTCCTTTTTTCTTTTTGCTTTTTTTTTTTTCCCCTTTGGTCTTTTTAGGGCTGAACCTGTGGCATATGGAAGGCTAGGGGTCAAATCGGAGCTGTAGCTGCCAGCCACAGCCAATGCAGTTCCAGATCCGAGATATGTTTGCAACCTACACCACAGCCTGCAGCAATGCCAGATCCTTAATGCACTGAGCGAGGCCAGGGTTTGAACCCTAGTCTTCACAGATATCAGTCGGATTCGTTACTGCTGAGATACAACAGGAACTCCTGGAAAACAGTTTCTTAAAAAGCTACACACACACATCTACCCTAAGAACCAGCCATTCCACTCCTAGATATATGTGCCCAAAGAGAAAGTACAGTTGTAGTGGGCTAAAAAGTGTCCCCTCTAAAATTCTACTTGGAATGTGATCTTATCTAAAAAGGGGATCTTCACAGATGTAATTAGTTAGGATGAGGTCATAATGGAATAAAGTGGGCCCCTTTATAAGGAGAGACGTCTTTATAAGGAGAGAGGACACTCAGAAAAGAGGAGGTAAGAGTTGAGAGTGCAGTTAAAAGCCAAGAAACACCAAGGACTGCCAGGAGCTTCTGAAGTTAGGAAAAGGGAAGAATCTCCCCCAGAGACTTCAGAAGGAGCATGGTCCTGCCAATACCCTGATTTCAGACTTGTGGCCTCCAGAACTGTGAGAGAACAATGTCTGTCGTTTTAAGCTATCCAAATGGTAGTACTTCGTTACAGCACTCCTGAGAAACATATATAAAAGCACAAAGTACAAAGACGTCTAAGAATGTTCTTATTAGTTTTGCTTGTAATAGCCCCAAACTGGAAATAACCCAAATGTCCATCAAAAGGCAAAAGACCTTACAAAACTGTGGTATATCCACACAATGGAATACTAATCAGCAATAAAAATGAGTTAATGAGACACAAAACGTGAGATGGGTCAAAATAAACATGCTGAATTGAAGTCAGATTTTTAAAAAAACTATATATTATATGATTCCATGGTGTTTAACTGAGGGGTAAGAGTGAGTGAAAGGTAGACACAGGAGGGATTCATTACAAAATGACAAGAAACTTTTGAGGTTGAAAGATTTACTCATTATCTTGACAGTGGTGACAGTTCCATGGGTGTACATGTGTCAAAACTCATCAAGAGTTGAGTTTAACATAATCTTCAAGAAAAAGGAAACCTGAGTACACTTATAACTAGTAAGGAGAGTAAATCAGTCATTTTAAAATCTCCCAACAACAACAACAAAAAAGGCTTGGACCTGATGGTTGAATGCTACTAAATGCTTAAAGAAGAACTAATACCAATTCTTCTGTAACTTTTCCTAAATCTGAAGAAGAGGGAACACACTTCTCAACTCATTCTATGAGGCCAGCATTAACCTTGACACAAAAGTGCGTTTACGCTATAAGAAAACTACAAATCAAAATTCCTTATGAACACTGATGCAAAAATCCTCAAAAAAATAACAGCAAGCCATATTTGGCAGCATATTAAAAGGATTATACACCATGACCAAGTAGAATTTATTACTAGAATGCAAGGATGGTCTGAAATACGAAAAGTGATCAATATGATCAACCACATAAAAAGAATGAAAGAAAAAAAAACACGATCATCTCAAATAATACAGAAAAACATTTGACAAAATTTAACTCTTTCATTTAAAAAAAATGAAACCAAGAATAGAAGGAAACTAACTCAACATATAAGCCATATATAAAAAACGCACAGCCAACGTCACACTCAATAGTCAAAGACTGAAAGCTTTTCCTCAGGTCCAGATAAAGACCAAAGCAAGGATGGAGCACTCATACCACTTCTATATAACACAGTACTGGAAAGCCTAGCCAAAGCAACTAAGAAAAACAAAAAGAAGTAAAAGGTATCCAAACTGGAAAAAGAAGACATAAAATATCATTGATTGCAGATGATATGATCTTATATAGAGAAAACCCTAAAGGTTACATACACACACAGACACACACACACACACACACACACACACAAAACACTGATTGAAGTAACAAATCAATTCAGCAAAGTAGCAGAATATAAAGTCAATACACAAAAATCAGTTCCATTTCTATAAACAAATACAGAACAATCTGAAAAGAAAACTACAAAAACAATTCTATTTATAATAGCATCAGAAAGACTAAAACACCTAGAAATTAACTTAGCCAAGGAGATGAAAAACTTCTACAATGAAAACCACAAAAAACTGCTGAAAGTAAAGACATAAATGGGGGAAAAAAAACATGTTCATGGGCTGAAAGACTTAATATTGTTACAAGGTCAATACTACTCAAAGCAAACTACAGATTCAATGCAACCTTATCAAAACTCCGATGACTTTTTTTGGCATAAATAGAAAAATTCACCCTAAAATTCATATGGAAATTCAAAAGATCTCGAAAAAGAACAAAACCGAAGGAGTCATACTTCTGATTTCAAAACTTACTACAAGCCAAAGTAATCAAAAGACTGTGGTACTCTCATAAAAACATACATATAGACCAATGGAACAGAAATAAACCCAGACCCTCTCATACACGTTAAAATTATTTTTGACAAGGATGCCAAAACCATTCAATTGGGAAAGGACAGTCTTTTTGACAAATGGTGCTGGGAAACCAGATATCCATATGCAAGAAAGTGAAATTTGACACTTACCAAACACCATATACAAAAATTAACTGAAAATGCATCCAGGACCTAAATGTAAGATCTAAAACAATTAAATTCTTAGAAGAAAACAGTTAACAAAAGCTTCACAACATCGAATTTGACAATGATTTTCTTGCATATGACACCAAAGACACAGGTAAGAAAAGAAAAAATAAACAAACTGGACTTCATGATAATCAAAACATTTCTGCTCATCACAAGATACTAGTAGCAGAGTAACATGGCAACCAACAGAATGGGAGAAAATATTTACATATCATATATAAGGATTAACAGTCAGACTATATGGAGATAACACCTAAAACTCAACAGCAAAAAACCTAAAACCCCATTCAAAAATGGGCAAAGGACTTGAATGGACATTTCTCCAAAGAAGATAGACAAGTAGCCAAAGAGCACATGAAAAGATGCTCAATATCACAAATCTTTAGAGAAATGCAAATCAAAGTTACAATTAGATATACCAACTCGCACCCCCTGGATGGCAATTACCAAAAAGAAAAAGAAAACAACAGGTAGGAGTTCCTGCTGTGGAACGGTGGGTTAAGATCCATTGTTGCTGCATGGTGGCTCAGGTTCAGTCTCTGGCCTAAGACCTTCCATAAACTGTGGGTGCAGCTAAAAAAAATAAGAAAATAAAACAACTAGTGTTGGCAAGGATATGGAGAAATTGGAACCCCTGGGCACTATTAGTGTGAATGTAAAATGATACAGTCACTGTGGAACACAGTATGGAGGTTCCTCAAAATATTAAAAATAGATTTGGCATATAATCTGCAATTCTACTTCTCAGTATATACCCAAAAGAAGCACAAGCAGGGCCTCAAAGAGATGTCTGTACAAATATTCATAATAGCATTATTGTGAATAATAGCTATTATTATATTACCCACTATTATAATGTTATTATTAATGTATTAATAAATCTATTATGTTGGTAATAATTAATGTATTAATATAATAATACCCAGCTATCATTATAATAATAATATAATAATACCCAAGTACCCACTGATGGATGGATAAACAAAATATAGTGCAAACATACTATGGGATATTATTCAGTCTTAAAAAAAGAAGGGAATTCTGTAGCATGCTACAACACGGATGATCCTTGAGGACATTATGCTAAGTGAAATAAGCTAGTCAAAAAGACAAATACTTTACGATTCCACTTACATGATGTACTCAGAGTTGTCAAAATCCTAAAGACAGAAAGTACAATGGTGGTTGCCAGAGGCTGGGAAGCGGGGGAAATGTGGATTTATTGTTTAACAGAGTTTCAGTTTTACAAGATGAAAAGAGTTATAGGGATGGATGGTGGTGACAGCTGCACAGTAATGGGATGGTATTTAAGACCACTGAACTGTACGCTTAAAATCTCTAGGAGGTGGGGTCTGGGCATTAGTGATCTTTAAACATCCCCCAAACTATTCTAACAAGAAGCTTAGGTTGAGAACCGATTCATTAAAGGCTGCCATCTTATTTATTTGGTTTTGAACAAAAGAGTACTACTTGGGGAAAACATGTAACCCTGAAACGATTTTGATAATGGTCTTTTCAGATGCTGATGGAGGTCAGCTGACATCATAAATGTTGAAGGTAGACAAACTCAACATGGATTAGTAGTTACTCCCTGGTTTACACCTCACATTTCCAAATTATAAGCAAGCTTTAAAAAGCAATACTGAAGGAAATTTTAGCTATTTGTTCCCAGTATAAATTAACTTAAAATGCTGAATGCAACATAGCTTTAATACATATATGCAAGTGAATGGCACTACGGACTGAACTATGGCCACCTCAGAATTCACAGGCTGAAGTTCTAACCCTTAGTACCTCAGAATGTAACTGTATTTGGAGATAAGGCCTTTTTTCCCCCATTTTTGTCTGCCCTCATGACATGCAGAAGTTCCCAGGCCAGGGATCAAACCTATACCACAGCAGTAACCCAAGCTGTAATAGTGACAATGCTGGACCTTTAACCTGCTGCACCACCAGGGAACTCAAAGATAAGGCCTTTAAGATGTGATTAAGGTAAAATGAGATCATAAAGATGGGGCCTGGCAGCAGGATCAAGATGCCTGAGGATACCACCTACACCAGTCAAAATGGCCATCATTAATAAGTCCACAAATAACAAATGCTGGAGAGGGTGTGGAGAAAAGGGAACCCTCCTGCACTGTTGGTGGGGAATGCAAACTGGTACAACCACTACAGAAAACAGTATGGAGCTACCTCAGAAAACTAAACATAGAACTACCGTATGATCCAGCAATCCCACTCCTGGGCATATATCTGAACAAAACTGTAATTCAAAAAGATACATGCACCCCTATGTTCACTGCAGCACTACTCACAATAGCCAAAACATGGAAACAACCTAAATGTTCGACAGACAAGCGGATTAAGAAGATGTGGTATATACACACAATGGATACTACTCAGCCACAATAAAGAACAAAATAATGCTATCTGCAGCAACATGGACAGAACTAGAGATTCTCATATTAAGTGAAGTAAGTCAGAAAGAGAAAGACAAACATGGGAGTGTCCATTGTGGCTCAGTGGTCAATGAATCCGACTAGGAACCATGAGGTTGCGGGTTCAATCCCTGGTCTCGCTCAGTGGGTTAAGGATCCAGCGTTGCCGTGAGCTGCGGTGTAGGTTGCAGACACGGCTCGGATCCCACATTGCTGTGACTGTGGCGTAGGCCGGCAGCTACAGCTCTGATTAGACCCCTAGCCTGGGAACCTCCATATGCCATGGGTGCGGCCCTAGAAAAGGTAAAAAGATTTAAAAAGAAAGAAAGAAAGAAAGAGAGAAAGACAAACACCATATGATATCACTTACATCTGGAATCTAAAATATGGCACAAATGAACCTATCTATATAACAGAAACAAACTCACGGACATAGACAACAGACTTGTTGCCAAAGGGGATGAGGAAGGGAGTGGGATGGACTGGGATTTGGGAGTTAATAGATACAAACCGTTACATTTAGAATGAATAAGCAATGAGGTCCTGCTGTATCCTCAGGGAACTATATATCCAATCACTTGTGATAGAACATGATAAAAGATAACATGAGAAAAAGAATGGATAGATAGATAGACAGATATATAACTGGGTCACTTTGCTGTATAGCAGAAATTAACAGAACACTGTAAATCAATTATAATAAAAATTTTTTTTAAGAAAAAAGGATGGGACCTAATCCAATCTGACTGGCGTTGTCATGTGAAAGACATTTGGACACACAATGAAACAAACACCAGGGATGCCCCTGCACAAAGGAGGTCTATATGAGGACAAACCAAGAGGGGGGCCATCTGCAAGCCAAGGAGAGAAAAAAAACCTCAGGAGAAACCAAACGTGCCTATACCTTGACCTTAGAACTGTGCAAAAGTGAATTTCTGCTATTTAAACTACTCTAGGGCTATGGCAGCCCTGGTAATACCTAGGGTACCGGTTACTCTAGATGATTAGTATGTAAGTGTCCATTGTGCTATTTTTCTTTAGGTTGAAGTTTTTATTTAAAAAAGAAAATATTGGCGGATAGGAAGAATATTCAATTAGCCCACAACAGAAACGGTAAGCCTTTGGTAGTAAGCAGCATAATTTACACAACCCTGCATCTGTCTTAACATCTACTTCAGAAGATACACACGGATGTTCAATAGATGTTTGACGACAGAAAGGAAATTTCTGAAATCATTTTAGCTGACAGAAATCCCTAAGGCATTAAGAGCTGTTACAGCCAATCAGCTGTCAGTTCATACGGAAGTATGAATTTTCAATCCAACTTTCACTCAATGAGAAGCAGTAGAATGTACAGGCAAAAGTTTTGGGGTCACTCTGATCTAGAATTTTTTTTTTCTTTTAGGGCCGCACCTGTAACATATGGAAATTCCCAGCGTAGGGGTCAAATCAGAGCTGTAACCACCAGCCTACACCACAGCTACAGCAACTCGGGATCCAAGTCGTGTCTGCGACCTATACCACAGCTCACGGCAACATTGGATCCTTAACCCACTGAGTGAGGCCAGGGATCAAACCCACATTCTCATGGATACACTAGTTGGGTTCGTTACTGCTAAGCCACGACGGAAACCCCCTGACCTAGAATTTATTGGTGAAGCATCCTAGGGCAGATTTAACCTCCAGAAGTCTCAATTACTCTATCTGTAACACAGAAACAAAATAGTATCTAACAGGGTAGTGGTAAGGATTAAATAATATATACGATAATGAATATAAAGTACTTAGCATCACTTCATAAATGTTAACTATAATTTTATCAATAAAGTCAGCTTAAATGGCATTCCATAAAATTAACATAATGTTTTTACGGATCAGATTTTGACTTTACACTGAGGATAAAAAGTCTTCATATTAGGGGCATTTTCTGACAATTTTAAGTCAAGGTGAGAAGGCAGAACAATTTTCACTTCTCATTTTTATTTGGTACCTTGAAGAAAAAGCATTCAGTAAGATGACAGGCAGCCTTTCCCCTAAGATAACCTTTCCTCCTCAGGTAAAAGCATTTTATTACAACCCAATCTTAGTAAACCAGTATAAAGTACTGAAAATTAGCAAAATAAAGCTATTAAAAATGACTTGGAGAAACAAATTCAATATGAATAAGACTTGGAAATAATGTTGTCAAGTTACCTTAAACCCTCTTTGACTAGAAAACATGTGAGAAACTGTGATGTTTTCGTGGGAGTTTACCAAACATGGTTTTCTGAAGCACTCCGACAAACAATAAGCATCTACCTTTTTTGGCTTAAGTGCACTTACGCCCAGATGAAAGAGGATAGATCTCAATAAGTGGATGAATCTAACTAAATTATTTTACGAATGTCTAAAGCAACTGCTCCTAAAGGTTGGCAACTACGGCCAGTGGGCCAAATCCAGCCCCCACTTATTTTCCATGAATACAGTTTTACTGGAACAGAGCCGTGTTCACTCATTTATGTATTGTGTGTGGCTGTTTTCATTCCAACAGCAGAGTAGAAAAGTTGTAACAGATATGTTATGGCCCACAAAGTCTGAAGTATTTACTCTCTGGCCTTTTACAGAAAAAAAACCCTGTCAACCCCTGCTTGAGACAAGCAATCCAAGAACGCAATCAGACCCATTTCAGACTCACCTGAGGGGTCGTCTTTCTGTACAGGTCACCTCCATCTATCACATCCTTCATGATTCTTTCCTTGAGAAATTCATACTCCTCTGAACTCAGGCAAATAGACTCTACAGTTTTTCCACAGCCCAAACATTGACCACTGTAATTAAAATTGAATGTGTTAAATAATGTTCTCGAAATTTTTGTTTCTAAAATGAATCATTCTAGGACATGAAGATACTGGAAGATAATTTTTAAAAAGAACATTACAGTAGTTCCCGTCGTGGCGCAGTGGAAATGAATCTAACGAGGAACCATGAGGTTGCGGGTTCGATCCCTGGCCTTGCTCAGCGGGTTAAGGATCCAGCGTTGCCATGACCTGTGGTGTAGGTTGCAGACGTGGCTCAGATCCCGCGTTGCTGTGCCTGTGGTGTAGGATGGCAGCCACAGCTCCGATTACACCCCTAGCTTGGGAACCTCCATACGCCGCAAGTGCGGCCCTGGGGAAAAAAAAAAAAGCAAAAATGCAAAAAAATAAAATTAAAAAAAAAGAACATTACAGACTTTGTCATCATCATATACATCTCGTTTTTTGTAATCCAGATAATACAACAAATTAGCAATTAGTGCCAGAAAACCCAAAAGAGTAGACTGCTGCCATCCAGATAAAGCGTTTAAAGTCTTTCCTAAAACACAACTGGTCCCCAAATCTCTAGGCAAAAACGTCTCTGAGGGATCACACCAGGCTCACAGCACCTACTGAAAAAACATTTTGAGCACTACAAATTCTCCAAACACAAAACATGACATTTTTCTTGGCTATCCTAACATAATTATCCTATTTCTAAGATATTCTTAAAAAATTTTTTAATCATAAACAAGACTTACTAAACCTGAATTGAACAAATTAAAAATAAAATATTGGCCTTTACCTTTGCTGGATTGTGGTGAAATGTCCTTTCCACTGTTCTCCAGGAATACTACAAAAAAGATTACAAAACCAGATCACCTACTGAACTGAAAGATATTCACTGTATTTAGAAACTGGGTAGGAAAGAGTTCTGGAAAGTTCAGGATACTTCCCTAGAATGGTTCAATTAATAGAGTGGTTATTTATATTGTAAACCGTTCCATGGGGCTAAGGAATGGATGGTACCGTACTCTGGATCTCCTTCCCTTCGCTTCTTCTCTCCTCACGTGACCCTCATTTTTAAGCCTAAATCTACATTCACAGGACCTGCCCAGAAAGCAGCTAGATAGTAGTATACCTTCTAAATCAAAACTCAACTCTAACCTTCTCCACAAAGCTGCCAGGGATTTTTCCTGCCCCAAGAAATTGCTTCTCTTACACTTATTTTATATGCCCTCTCTGAGATAACTGTCAACTATTGTCACCCCCATCAGGTTTTGAATGCCACTGTTAATAGCTCCTACAACACAAAACACCCACAGTGCTTGGACTAAAACTGGAGGCATTAGAAACTACTTATTGATTTATTTGCTCAATCAACTTATCCTTTCCCCTTTCCATCGATTACTATCGACTCTATTGCCTTCTCTCCTTTCCCCATTTTTTTTTTTTTTTTTTTTTGTCTTTTTGCATTATCTAGGGCCGCACTCGCGGCATATGGAGGTTCCCAGGTTAGGGTTCTAACAGGAGCTATAGCTGCCAGCCTACGCCACAGCCACAGCAACGCGGGATCTGAGCCGCGTCTGCAACCTACACCACAGCTCACAGCAACGCCGGATCCTTAACCCACTGAGCAAGGCCAGGGATCGAACATGCAACCTCATGGTTCCTAGTCAGATTCGTTAACCACTGAGCCACGGCGGGAACCCCTCCTTTCCCCATTCTTAATTTAAGATCTCATCATTTCTCATTCAAACCTATAATTGCCTGCCAACACATCTCCCCGTTTCAAATCTTAATCCTTCTTCAATCTTCGTCTCTCACTGTTTTGGCAGTTACCTTTCTACAACTCTATTCCAAACCACCTTTTCCTTTTTTTTCTTTTCTTTTCTTTTTTTTTGGCCGCACCTGCAGCATGTGAATGTTCCTGGGATAAGTAACAAACCAGAGCCATAGCAGCAACCCAAGCCGATGCACTGACAACACCGGACCGTTAACCTTCTGTGCCATAAGAGAACTCCGCAAGACCAGCATTCTTGATAACATAATAAAATCTAAAGTCCTTGGCACGCAAAGATTTTCACAATCTAGCTCCCCAGCTGATATTCAATAAATATGTTAAGAAAAATAATTAAGCATGACTGCCACTTCAAAACTCTGTAAAGATAATACATAGTATAGAAAAGTAAGAGAAAAACTGAGAGGAAAAAGAGCCTGAAGCCAATTAGTGGTAAAGAAATGAGAATAAAAGACTGAATCAATAAATCTTCAGCATGCACATAGCCAGTAACATGAATAACAAGGAGGGAAAGCAAAGGAGGGCGCCTTGAGAGAGCAAACAAATGATGGAAAGATCAAAAATAAATAAGGATGAAGATTTTCTATTTTAACGCACATCAGGTTTGACCAGATCCCTCTCTCTGCTCAAAATTCAAACTGATGAAAAGCAGAGATTAAACAGAACATATATGTGCACATTATACCAGTTACTAGGTTTCAGATGAACTTCTGATAATACCAGTATGACTCAAAGACAGTTCCAGTTTTCTTGCTTTGAACTTCAGCCACAAGTGCTATTAGCAAACACTCACATCATACTAGACACCTCAAAAAACAAAATGATCCTTTTAAAAAGGAAAAAGAAGGAGTCCCCTGGTGGCACAGTGGGTTAAGAACTGGCATTGTGGAGTTCCCATTGTAGCACAGCGGAAACGAATCCAACTAGCTATCCATGAGGATGCAGGTTTGATCCCTGGTGGATCAGGGACTAGGGATCCAGTGTTGCCATGAGCTGTGGTGTAGGTCGCAGACGTGGCTCGGATGCTGTGTTGCTGTGGCTGTGGTGTAGGCTGGCAGCTATAGCTCTGATTAGACCCTTAGCCTGGGAAATTCCGTATGCCACAGATGTGTCCCTAAAAAGCAAAACAATTTTTAAAAAGTTTAAAAAAAGAACTGGCATTGTCTTTGCCATAGCTCAGATCCCAGCTGTCTCGGAAGTTGATTCTTGGCCCAGGAACTTCCACGTGCTATGGGCACAAACAAAACAAAAGAAAAAGAAAAAAATACATAAAAACTACAAATGCTCTATAATTTCTCTTGTATAATGATGACCATAAACAACTGTTAGTGCTGCTACTTTTTTAAAGAGAAAAAAAACTTTGTCTTAAAGGTGAAACAGTCTTACCAAGAGAAAAAAGTATTATCTGAATAGAGTAATTCTCAGCAACTAATTTAAAAAAGAGGAGGTTACTTTTAGGTAAAAGTATTAATATGTATACATATAAACAAAAATCAGAATTACCTTTCAAACCATGTTTTTATACTGTGTGCAAATGACTCCCCAGGATACAGTTGATTATTTCTTAGATATAAAAGAATGTCTTGTAGTTTGTTTAAATACTCATCATCTTTTACCCCTTTTCCAAAATCAAAGAAGGCTTTTAAAGTTTCCAACATAGGAACAATATCATGACCTAACAACTCCTGATATAACTTCCAAGCTACATTTACATCTTGATGCAAGAGGGCTCCCAGGATACAGTCATTATAGTTCATTTTTGAAGGGATTATGACTTTTTTGAGGTCCTCTAACAGCAGCAATGCCTCTCTCCATCTGTCTGTATGCATTAATCCCCGGATGAGAAGCGTGTACCCTCCAGATTCTAAACGCTTGTATCTGGCTTTCATGATTTCATAGACATCAATAATTTCTGCTGTTTCCTTATGAAAAACGCAGAGATACAAATACTTGACCAGCAAATTATAGCCTACAACACCATTGTTGTTTGCAGCTACCCAGGCCAGTACAGATTTTGCCACATCTATAGAGCTATGACATTTGACCATCTGCAAAATGATCCAATTCTCAAAATTAGTCTTTCCTTTGAAATCTTCCTTAAGTTTATTCCACTCCTCTGAATTCAAAGGTTTTGTTGGGAGTTGAATAATGTTCCTCACAGGTGGCAAGGAATGATCTTTACTCTGAGGATTCATCTCTGATCTCTTCTTAGCTGCTCCAGCTGCAAATAGATGAGGAGAATCAGCAGAAACTTTCTTATTACTACCCTCATCTCTTTTCCTGCCATATCTGGCCTTGGCAATCAGCAGATTCATGGCTTTGGTATTTTGTGGAGACATGGGTTTAAGAGAAAACCACCTATGGTTCCTGATACCATAATAATCTTTGAGAAAGAGACTGAGATAGGCGTGTCCTGGGCCTACACCAAGGTATGGGTTGCTCTTCCACAGCTTAAGGAAGCTTCGAATACCAGTAAAATAGAAAGCCATTATGCAGTGAGATCAGCACCAGACTGTAAGAGAAATGGTCAAAAAGCCCCAACTTCTACAGCATAATTAAGAGACTGAGGGTAGGGGGTGGAGAATCAAAGCGCCAACTTTCTAAAAGATGATTTTTCAGCTTCTAAGACAAACGTGGGTTCTGCTTCGGGGGCTAGTTAACAGCAGCGAAGTTTGGTTCCGCTCTCTCCATTATACAACGATCCGGGGACATCCAACATCGGTCACAAGCCCCACGTAGAGAGGACAAAGCAGGAATCCTCTGGTGCCTATTATATCCCAGTCTGGAACCTAAGGAAAAAGCACAAAGAGGACCAGCCAGTTGACTCACGTGGACCACAGACATCCTTGAAAAGGGGCAGGATCCCACGGAAGCCAGGCTGCAGAAGGGGCATAAAGTCGAGAGCCCCCTACCCCAGACCCACCAGCAGCAAGGAGAGAGGCGAAAGCCCAAGTATAGGGGCCCTGGCCGCCGAATTCGTCAAATGAGGGAAAGGGGCTGGGGAAGGGGGATAGAGAGAGCCGAGCCAGCGACACAGATAAGGAAGGGAAGTCCACGAGGGTGCAGTGCACCTACAGTGCACCCATGGATCACAAACGGAGTTCACTTGATTCAACAACTCACCACAGCACTCACGCTCCAAGCATCCAGAAACGAGGCGGAAACTACCGCGCCCACAATGCACCGCGACGGCCCCGTTTGCGAAGGCGTGGCTGCCCCCAGCGCCGGCGTTCCGCCGGGCCTGGAGGCGAGTAAAAGCGATTCTGAAGCTTTTAGTGATAGGAAGGGGACACAGGCGGCTGCTGAAGGCGGCTACTACATTCAGGGGCCTTCAAATACCGCAATGAACAATGAAAAGAAACTGAAATTAGAAAGCTCTTTCCTCTAGCCGGAAGTGCCCAGAAACTCCTGGGTCACGTGGGGGCACAGGAGCCAAAGGGCCAAGATGAAGAAATAGAAGAGCAGGCTGTCTTACCCTTTAAAATTGGGCTTGGTGAAGCTGGGACGCTGCCTTAAAGAGGCTCATTTTTCTTCTTTCTCACGTCTGTTCCCCCTGCTGTTTGCGTGACTGCCGTATCTTCCTTAGTGGTGACAGAGACCGACTTAGCCGGGTTAGCCGACTTCCGCCCCTGTCTAAGATGGCGGCCGAGCGGCCTTCTTGACCTTTACGGGGCTGGGCGGCGTTGACGCCGGAGCCGGCGTGGGTGGAGCGGTTAGTAAGCGGCAAATGCGGGAACTGAGGTGTCGGAGTCAGCGATGGACTGGAAGGATATTTTACGCCGGCGGTTATCGATGCCCAACACCGGTCCAAACAGTGAGTTTCTGAGGGGCCGCCCGCAAAAAGATCCTGGCTCTAAACTCCTGGAGGTGGGGGGAGGATGGGGAGGAGGAGCGCCTGGGAGCCGCGCTTTCCGCTTTCGGTAAAGCCTCTCCTGACAATGGAGGCTGACTGGAATGGGTTTAAGAGCCAGAGATGTTTGACCCACACTGCCCCGGCAAAGGATTTGCGGGAAGGAGAAGTTACCTTAGCCACTCACTTGCGTGGTCCTGACCTAGACTTGTGAGGGATAATTGAAAATCCCGGCGCCAACAACCCTACGATTCTATAGTAGGATCTCTAATCCATTGCTCCTGTCGCCTTTTTATTGTCACACTTTTCGTTTTCCTCTTTATCCATTTTAGACTTCGTAACCCACTTTTGCTTGTCTCTTTCCCTCTACTTCACACTTGCTAGTTTATCAGCCTAGTTAAACGATCGTTCGTATTCCACATCTGCATCCAGGGCAGCTGAAAGTGATTGGAGGAAAACAGCCATGGTGAATTGCCTCGCTTTTAATTCATGTAACTTAAAGTAGGTGTTTTCAGATTCTTGCATTTACAGTTCGTGTTTCCCTAAATTCAGGCTCCTACAGTCTATGGCAGCTCCTTCTTATCTCCCAACCTCCAGTCCTCCAATATATTCTACTTACTCCTTGCCTTTAGTTGAGCTAGTATATATATTTGAGAAAGTAGAAGCAATCGAAGAAACTCACCTGTTTCCATTTACCGTTTCTGCCCCCGCCCCCATAGGTGACCTTATAATAATAAACTGAGGAGTTCCCTGTTGTGGCTCAGTGGTTAACGAATCCGACTAGGAACCATGAGGTTGCGGGTTCGATCTCTGGCCTTGCTTAGTGGGTTAAGGATCCGGCGTTGCGGTGAGCTGTGGTGTAGGTTGCAGACGCAGCTCGGATCTGGCATTGCTGTGGCTGAGCTGTAGCTCCGATTGGACCCCTAGCCTGGGAACCTCCACATTACTGTAGGTGTGGCCGTAAAAAGCAAAAAAAAAAAAACCTTTGGAGATATTTTTGACTGCTCTTTTTCTCTAGTATCCACATCCAGTGTTTCAGCAAATCCTAGGACTAAAAAGAAAATATATCCAGAATAAATTTATTCCTAACCATCTCCACTGCATCTGCCCTGGCCCAGGTCACTGCCATCTGTCACCTGGATTACCGCATTAACCTCTTAATCGCTTCTGGTGATTCTCTCCTCCACCAGCATAAAACCCAGGCTCTTTCAATGACCTGGTGGCCTGCCCCCCACCCCCCCCCAATTTAATGGCCTTCCCTCACCTCCTACTGTTCCCTCTGGCTCATTCTGCTGCAGCCTAACTAGCCACATCTCTCTTCCCTGCACACACTAGACACAAACTTTAGCACTGGCTGTTTACTTCACTTGGAATGCACTTCCCCCTGGATATCTGGATAACTAGCTGCCTCATCTTTTTTTGTTGGCTCAATTTCATCTGAGACTTTCCCTGACACTGTTGAAAGCTGCATGTGGGTATGCACCCATCCACTCACATATACACTTGTATATCCTAGAATAGTTGAGTGGTAAAATGAAAGTGATGCTTGGGATTTGGGCTCAGGCGGCTGGATGATAGTGGTACCATTTACTGAGATGAAAATATGGAATTAAAAGAAAAGTAGTAAGGTGAGGGATAGAGAAAATTATTCTTGGTATGTTAGAGCATGAAGATGAAAATATTTTTCTTTGAATGTATGAGTTGACAGGTCAAGAACAATGTCTGAGTTAGTTACCTAGGTTTGGGACTTATGAAGTTAAACTCTAAGAGTTGAAATGTTAGAAGAAGAGGACTAACAAAAGAAGAAATAGCCAGAGAAGGGAGTTCCGTTGTAGCACAGCAGAAATGAATCTGACTAGTATCCATGAGGATATGGGTTCGGTCCCTGGCCTCACCCAGTGGGTTGCGTATACGGCATTGCCATGAACTGTGGTTTAGGCACAGACATGACTTCAATTCTGTGTGGCTGCAGCCGTGGCTGGTAATTGCAGCTCTAATTCAACCCCTAGCCTGGGAACTTTCATATGCACCAGGTGTGACCCAATAAAGCAAAAAAAGAAAAAAGAAAAAATAGAGAATAGGAGAGTCAGGATAGCCACTTGAAAAAGTGGATGAGAAAGAAGGAATCGTGTGGCAGTAGGTAGAAAGGAAGGCACTTTGGGGGGGAAGGTGGGAGAATGAGGGGTTAGCCTTGGGTGAGAGAAGAGCTACCTCTTCTCCTGAAACTGACAGGAAGAAAGTAAGATGCAGATTTGATACCTTCCTGTCCTCCCACTCCACTTAGAGGTTTGTGGGTATCCGTGCCCAGGAGATTCAGTTGTTATGAATTGGGAAGGATTCTCATCTGTTGAGGGTGAGCACAGGGGGCTTGTTTTGGAGCAGTCACTAACCTAGAGGAATAACCAAGAGGACATCACAGGCAAATTGAAAATGTACTGGTGTTTTTGAGAGGCTGACTTAGTAATATGAAATTTGTGGGACCAGATATTTGCAAAATTTTGCAGTTTTCTCCAACACCATTGAGCTATGGTAAACTGATTATGCAAATGGTCCACGATTAAAAATTAACAAGGCAGAAATGCAGAGGGAAGAGTTTCAGGAAACAACTATAGGCATGTTGAGAAGAAGTGAGACCAGGAAGAAGAAAAACTTTTGAAAAAACAGGTCACAGAATTGAACATCTCAGGGAGGCTGAAGTGCAGTGAGGTTTTGGATAACCAGAAGGAAAGAAAATTTTGGAGAGAAAATGAGAGTTTAAGATTTCAGAAGGGGGGAGTTCCCTGGTGGCTCAGGAGGTTAAGGATCCAGTGCTGTCATTGTTATGGTTCAGGTTCAGTCCCTGGCCCAGGAACTTCCACATGCCAAGATCATGCCAGAAGGAAAAAAAAGATTTCAGAAGAGGAGTAGATAACATCTGTGATCTTGCTGAGGGACAGAGTAGAGTAGAGGTGAAAGTCTTCAGAGTGGAGGGGTCATAGTCGCCCATGTAAATGTTTATTCTTCCGTGGGTAATAGCACCCTGCAGTGTGGGCTTCAGATGGGAAGTGTTTTTGCCTTCGGTAGAGGAACGGTGATTACAAAGGTGAATCTTCATAAGATCGAGGGCTCTGCCTGTTTTCTCACAGCTCTAGCCCCAGTGTCTAGTACAGTGCTCTGTACAGAGTAGATGCGCAGTAGATACTTTTGATTGAATGAATTAGAACACGTGAGAGGCAATGACTTGAGTAAGAGACAAGTATAGTGGTAAAAAGAGGTGGGGGATGTGATTTCACATGCATGGAATATAGACAAACATACAGCATAAATGAACAAAACAAACAAAAACAAACATGGAAGTACAGAAAGCAGTAGTGGCTGCCAGAGGGGGAGGAATGGGGAGAGGATGAAATGGGTAAAGGGGATCAACTGTATGGTGACTATACAAGCTAAATCCTTGGTGGTGAGCATGAGTGTGTACGAAAGTAGAAATAAAATGTTGTCCACATGAAACGTACATAATGTTATAGACCAATATTACCCCAACAAAAAATAAATTAAAAAAAAGTGGAAGTTTCCATTATGGCTCAGTGGGTTAAGAACCCTCTTGGTATCCATGAGGATTTGTGTTCAGTCCCCAGCCCCACTCATTGGGTTAAGGATCTGGCATTGCCGTGAGCTGCCGTGTAGTCAAAACACAGTTGTGACGGCCTTTTCTGTACTGTATTTAGACTATAGTGTATAAATATCTTGAAAAAATATTGTTTGATTTTAAAAGTGCCACCCCCCCTTAATCTGTTTTGTTACCAGAAAAAAAAACTGAACAAGAGTTAAAAGATGAAGAAATGGATTTATTTACCAGATATTACTCGGAATGGAAAGGAGGTAGAAAAAACACAAATGAGTTCTATAAGACCATACCCCGGTTTTATTACAGGGTAAGTGGTATCTAAGTAAATGTCTTGTAGAGTTTATGGACGAAATGTGATTATTTTAATGGAATAAAAATCATATACATACATACATATACGTATACTTTTTAATTTTATTATTATTATTATTTTGTGTGTATGTGTGTCTTTTGTCTTTTTAGGGCTGCACCCACGGCATATGGAGGTTCCCGGGCCAGGAGCTACAGCTGCTCATCTAAGCCACAGCAACACCAAATACGAGCCGCGTCTGCAACCTACACCACGGCTCACGGCAACGCCCAATCCTTAACCCACTGAACAAGGCCAGGGATGGAACCTGCATCCTCATGGTTGCCAGTCAGATTCCTTAACCAGAGCCACAATGGGAACTCCTCTTATATTTTATAAATAAATTGATTGTATTTTAAATTTTTTTGTATTTATTTTATTCTTTCATCCTAACTGACCTTATTTTTTTTTTTGACCTGATTAAATCTTGGTTTTTCATATCAATTGGTATAAGAATACCGTTATTGCTACTTTTTTGGAGCTATAGGCTTTTTTTTTCTTCCTAGTTTTTTTTTTTTCCTTAATGGATTTTATTTCAATTATAGGTGTACATAAATCATCACAAGTCAATTTTACAGATTTTGTATCCCAAACCCACAGTGCATCCCCCCACCCCCCAGATTGTCTTATTTGAAAAACCAAGGTTTTCCAAAGTCTGTGAGTCGTTGTCTGTTCTGCAAAGAGGTTCACTGTGTCTTTTTAGTTTCCACATGTAAGCGGTAGCATTGGGTGTTGCTGTCTAATTGTCTGACTGGTTTCACTTTGCATGATAATTTCTAAGTCCATCCATGTTGCTATAAATTTGGTAATTTGTTCCTTTTAATGGCTGAGAAACATTCCATTGTGTGTATGTACCATATCTTCCCTATCC
>PVHT021183629.1:12230239-12292262 GCA_004024745.2 Catagonus wagneri | reverse complement strand
TTTTCTTCTCTGATTGCTGTAGCTAGGACTTCCAGAACTATGTTGAATAGTAGTGGCGAGAGTGGACATCCCTGTCTTGTTCCTGATCTCAGTGGGAATTCTTTCAGCTTTTCACCATTGAGAATGATGTGAGCTCTGGGTTTGTCATAGATGGCCTTGATTATGTTGAGGTAGGTTCCCCCATGCCCACTTTCTGAAGAGTTTTTATCAGAAATGGGTGTTGGATTTTGTCAGAGGCTTTTTCTGCATCTATGGAGAGGATCATATGGTTTTTATTCTTCAGTTTGTTAACATGGTGTATCACACTGATTTGCAGATATTGAAGAATCCTTGCATTCCTGGTATAAATCCCACTTGATCGAGGTGTACAATCCTTTTAATGTATTGTTGGATTCGGTTGGCTAGTATTTTGTTGAGAATTTTTGCATCTATGTTCATCAGTGAGATTGGCCTGTAATTTTCTTTTTTTGTGGTATTTTTGTCTGGTTTTGGTATCAGGGTGATGGTTGCTTCATAGAATGAGTTTTGGAGTGTCCCTTCCTCTGCAGTCTTTTGGAATAGTTTCAGAAGGATAGGCGTTAGCTCTTCTCTAAATGTTTGATAGAATTCACCTGTGAAACCATCTGGTCCTGGACTTTTGTTTGTTGGAAGTTTTTTAATCACAGTTTCAATTTCAGAACTTGTGACTTTTCTATTTCATCTTGGTTTAGTCTTGGGAGATTGTACTTTTCTAAGAATGTGTCCATTTCTTCTAGGTTTTCCATTTTATTGCCATATAGTTGCATATAGTAGTCTCTCATGATCCTTTGTATTTCTGTGATGTCTGTTGTTACTTCTCCTTTTTCATTTCTAATTTTATTGATTTGTGTCCTCTCTCTTCCTAGTTTTTATTATAGATACTATTAGGTATTCTGTTGGATTATTTTCAGCCTTTCTATTAGACTTAGATTTACATGGCTGATGACAGTTTTTAACTTCTTTTACTCATAAGATGTAAAATGTCTTGCTCAAGGCTAAATTGAAAAATACATTGAGAATGGAAAATTTTAAGAGTCACACTTAATTGTATGTTTCCTTGTACGAAAATAGTTAAGGGTGATTTGAGGAGGGTTATAGATGAAACAGTAAGACTTCAAGACAGCTCAAATTGAAGCCTACTATATCTCTCCCAGCCTTTAAAGAATTTTGTGACTAATCACATTTCTCTTGGAAAAAAAGGAAAAACAGCTAAAGCTGATATTTCCCCATAATAACATTGCCCAGAGATATAAACGTGTTTACATGAATCGTTCTACATATTTCTGTATATGTGCATGTTTGATAAAAAATGGGACCAGATCACACATACTTAAGAATTCTTATTTTTTGTGTTTCATAGTTTCTTAACCAGAGGCAATTAGACAGCTGAGAATTTTTGATAGTGTAAGGGAGCAGAAAGGAAATTGATGTTTTTTGAATAATGTCTGTGTACTTCAGAGCACTTTGTATTCATAATCTCGTTTTACCAGGATTGTGAAATCATATCTTGCTAACCTGGGAACAGCCCTCAGATGTTGATGTTACCACACTCCCAGGATTCAACTTTCTTGTACTTCCAGTTCAACCTTGCCTTTGTGGTTCCTGAGAGAATCCCCTTTCCCCTCATTTCTGTCTCTTTCTTCTCTGACCTCTTCCAGGTCCCAGATATGGATTTGTGGGACATTCTTTCCCTTGTTTCTTCTTCCTCGCCTTCCACTCCACTGCTTCAGAGAAAGCACCTGTCACCGTTGGTCCCCACTTCTCTCATTGGCTGACTAGCTGGTTGACTAACCATGGAGCACAATCCGAGACTCAGCCCCAGCCTCCCTTCCTAACACTTCTTCCTTTTCCATTCCTTTTGATGGGAGAAATGCCATCTTAGTTCTTAGAAAACTGAAAACCATACCCTCCCCCCAATTTGGACTATGGGTTATGTAGCTACATTTAATTGGGCAAAGATACGGAAAAGGAAGAAGGAATCCTCAAAGCAAATTATTCAAAGTTGTTGGAATGGGTCACGTTAAAGCCCTACTTGTGGAAATCACCCCAGTGGGCAGACCCTGTGCCTTGGAGGCCATCTAATAGACATTGGCTCACCCATCTCCAATAAGCAAGGTGATCCAGTCTCAAAAGGCATACTTGGCTAAAATTGTCTATCTTCAGCCAGCCCTAATTTAATTCTGTATCAGGTTACAGTGGGAACAGCGCTCTACAAATATAGAATAAAATTTGGGCTACACTGAGAAAGTGGAAACAGTGATGGTCATAAAGTGAATAAGACTGTGACACATTCTGATACATTTAGTTTGGGGATGGTTATGCTACACTGAACATCTGGGTCATAGCGTTTTACTCCTAGCAGTCACCAAACATAGTATTAAAGTCTACTTAACTGGGAGGGCTACCTAACTACCCAGTAATGCAAATAAGATGGAGAAGAGAAAATACGCTAAATCCCTGATGTCAGAAGACCCAGAGTCAAATTTTATTACTTCAGTTGTATGACTTTGGGCAGATCATTAACATTAGGTGTGAAATTGAGGGGACAGAGGGATGCAGGGAATGAAACCAAACAACCAATAAAAAATTGAAATAGAGTTGGACCCTGAAGTATTTAAATCTTGGGTCTGAGACTCAGTAACTGCATATGTGTTCTTAATAGTCATCCATCTCTTGATTTCCTCATCTCTAAATTGAGCTTGATAAAATCCATCTCCTGGGGTTAGTAGGATTAAATTAGAACGTGTGTGTTGATGCTTGGTGTATTGTGGGCACATACTAAACGTTGTGTTTATTTTTAAGTAAGTGTCTATGTATCTAAAAAAAGAAAAAAGAAAGTTGGTGTAGACAGCTTTTTCCAGGCAGGGATGGGCCTCACTGATTACTGAATTCTCTGTGGATCTCTTTTTAGTAAAGGGACTTTTTAAGTAACTGATGGCTTGAAGTCTTGAAGTTAGGCAAAACCGAGGTACAAAAAGTAATTTTGAGGCAGTAGCATACATTGTTTTTTTACAAGGCCAAATACATTTTACATAATCCAGGAGTCTAGAATTTAAGTGTAGAAATTAATTCTACAGTGTATTTTTAGCTGCCAGCTGAAGATGAAGTCTTACTACAGAAATTAAGAGAGGAATCCAGAGCTGTCTTTCTGCAAAGAAAAAGCAGGGAACTCTTGGATAATGAAGAATTACAGGTAAGAATGGATAAAAGGTTGCTTTGGAAGTCAGCCATTTTTTTATTTGTACTGCATATGTCATAGGGGATCTTGGGGTACCTAAATGGGAGCCATACTGCAGAGTGGGTGCAAGCACAGGCCCTGATGTGATGATTCCAACCAGATTTGGCTGTAAAGCTTGTGTGTCCCCAAGGATAGTTTTGTTTTTTTGGAGTGATTTTAATGTGAGGGCAGAGTTGAGAACCACTGCCGCAAGGTCAGACTGCAAGGGTTTCAGTCCCACCTCTGCCCTGTGATCTTGGACAGTGGACTTAATATTTCTGTATTTCAGTTCTCATCTGTAAAGTAGTGATCATAGTGTCTTTGACTTTTCATTGTTTGAATGTATGCTGTCGGCTGCAAAATCATGTAGGAGTTAATCAAAAATTTCCTCCTCTGGTACAGTGTGTTAAGAATCCATCTGCAGCGGCTCTGGTTGCTACGAAGGCTCAGGTTCGATCCCCAGCCCGTGCAGTGAGTTTGAGGATTGAGCGTTGCCACAGCTGTGACATGGTTTTCAGCTGTGGCTCTGATTCAGCCTCTGGCCCAGGAACTTCCATATGCCCCAGATGTGTCCATTTAAAAAAAAAAAGTTATCAAAAGTTATCCTATAGTTTTATGGGTTGAAGAGAAACTATATGTGAAAATTTTAGTACTTAGCAGGCACTCAGTAAATGCTAGCTTCTTTATTGTTGCTAGTAATCAAAAGGATAATAGAAGATAAGATTCTTAATATTAACTCTCTTCTATCAGACTGTCATTTTAATGGAAATAACACGTTTAACTATGTTTTTAAATTTTGTTCTGTTGATTATAACATCTTCATTTCTTCATTTCTCCTAAGAACTTATGGTTTTTGCTGGACAAGCACCAGACACCACCCATGATTGGAGAGGAAGCAATGATTAATTACGAAAATTTTTTGAAGGTTGGTGAAAAAGCTGGACCAAAGTGCAAGTAAGAAAAATATAATTACAAAGGGAGTATGTTAACAGTTTTAAATGCCTGAAATAAATGTTAATGAAAATTTAAGTCAATATGATAATTTGGGTCAGCTTTTCATTAAATTGATAAAGTTTAATAAAATTATTTACACTTGAGAAAATTACATTAGTATGAAATTATTTAAAAAATAATGTAGTGGGAGTTCCCGTCATGGTGCAGTGGTTAACAAATCCAAGTAGGAACCATGAGTTTGTGGGTTTGATCCCTGGCCTCGCCCAGTGGGTTTTGGATCCGGCGTTGCCGTGAGCTGTGGTGAAGGTGCAGATGCGGCTTGGATCCCGCGTTGCTGTGGCTGTGGCGAAGGCCGGCGGCTACAGCTCCACTTAGACCCTTAGCTGGGGAATGTCCATATGCTGCAGGTGCAGCCCTAAAAAAAATGACAAAAAGCCAAAAAAAAAATAATAATGTAGTGGATTTGCAACATTATAGGCCCTCATTAAGAGAATAGACTTCAATGATGTATGACTTAATATTTTAAGTTTTGAATTATAGTTCTCACTTTGACTTTTTTCCCATTACTTTGACTTTTGATTGCTTGAATTTATGCTGTTGTCTGCTAAATCATTTAGAAATCATTTTGTATTATATTGGCAGATGATTTAGTCTTTATTTCCTTTTCTTAGGCAGTTTTTCACAGCAAAAGTTTTTGCTAAACTCCTTCATACAGATTCTTATGGAAGAATTTCCATCATGCAGTTCTTTAATTACGTCATGAGAAAAGGTGATTTCATTTTCATTGTGCTTGAACTCCTCCTGTCTGGGAATTAAGTACACTTTTGGTCTGTGCTTTTGAAGTATCCCTTCCATGGTAAACAACTCTTTTAGTAAATTTGAATAATAGAATTTCTTGTCTTTTGACCAATATTTGCTTTTTTTTAATATTATGATTCTCTTCTGCAACTTACTAGAGCTGACATTTTCTACCATACATTGGGTTCATTATTATAAAAAAACAAACAAAAGCCTCATCTATTCTAAAGATACTAGCTAACTAGATATATCAAAAGCTGAACCAAGACTATAAATGTATGGTTATTTGAATCAATTTTAATTCAAATAACCATACATTTATGGTTATTTTAATCAATGTATGGTTATTTTAATCAATTTTAATTCAATTTTATTTCACCAGTATATTATAGGTTGAGTTGCCTAAGAGGATAGTTTGAAACTCAAAGCCATAGATAGCATCATACTCAAGGGGTGTTTATTAAATAACTTGGAGTTGTTATGTTTCCTGTAAGTTCCATAATGATCTGTCCAATCCTGTGTGTACCATCTGTAACTAATATTTGGTTGCAGTAATTAACCTCACTAGAATAAAAGTCACCACATAGAAGGCATTATGTTACACCAGTTTGGTAGAACACGAGTATTCTCAGGAACATCAACCTTATTATCACTTAAGGCATGGTAGAATTCTTGATATCTGCAGTTAATTCTATGGTATGTTTTGTTTTGAACAAGTTGTAGGTTAATGAACAAGTATATATGTGAGAAAAAGTATGTTAGAGGTATTAAGGAGTTCCCGTCCTGGCGTAGTGGAAACAAATCCAACTAGGAACCATAAGGTTGCGGGTTCAATCCCTGGCCTCGCTCAGTGGGTTAAGGATCCAGCGTTGCTGTGAGCTGTGGTGTAGGTCACAGACACAGCTCAAATCCTGCGTTGCTGTGGCTGTGGCGTAGGCTGGCGGCTACAGCTCCAATTAGACCCCTAGCCTGGGAACCTCCATATGCCATGGGTGCGGCCCAAAAAAAGCAAAAAAATAAAATAAAAATAGAGTTATTAAATTAGCTTGTCTCTCTCCTTATATGTATAACATACATATATGTTAAAGGATAGATCATAATAATTTTATTTCATTTTCTTGTTTATGGTCAGTTTGGCTTCATCAAACAAGAATAGGACTCAGTTTATATGATGTTGCCGGTCAAGGGTATCTTCGGGAATCTGTAAGTATTAACCTACTTTAATAACTATTCTAGACACCAAAGTGTTAAATAGTAGTTATCATTATTAAATATGGCCTGGGAACTTCTTTATATTCAGGTTCTGCCCCAGGAACTTCCATATGCCATGGGCATGGCCAAAAAACAAACAGAAAGATTAAAACAAGCCTTTCTTGCCTCCTTTTTTCATGAGTGGAAACAAAAATTGAAAGAGGGATGGGGGGAAGTGAGAGAAAGGCAATAGTATATCACTGTAGTTGTGTTTAAAAGGGAGTAATTTTCCCTTCTCTCAATGAAAGAAAAAATTTCTATCAAAGAAAAGAAATACTTCTCTTAACCTTGGCACTTTGCCTTTTGAAATCAGACCTTTTGCCTCTCTTTAGTTAAATGACAGTGATTTCCAGAGTCAGCATCTATCAGCTGGGTAGTATAGGCAAACCTTCATTCACTTACTAAATCGGCACTTACTGAACACTTAATTTGTACCAGGTACTCTTCTGTACCAGCCTTACTCTTACAGAGCTTTTTTTCTAGCAAAGTAGTGAGGTAGACACTAAATTATAGTCTTTCTATTTTTTTTTTCTTTTTGTCTTTTTATGGCCGTACCCTCAGCATATGGAGGTTCCCAGGCCAGGGGTCTAACAGGAACTGTAGCCACTGGCCTACGCCACAGCCACAGCAATGTGGGATCCGAGCCGTGTCTGCAACCTACACCACAGCTCACAGCAATGCCGGATCCTTAACCCACTGAGCAAGGCCAGGGATCGAACCCACAACCTCATGGTTCCTAGTCGGATTCATTAACTGCTGCTCCAGGACAGGAACTCCGACACTAAATTATAAACAACATGATTTCAAATAGTTACAAGTTCTAAGGAGAAAATAAAACAGGATAATAGAAAAGAGAATGTCTGGGGCTGGAGGAGAGAAGATGAAAGGGGTGCTGCTTTGAGATAGGGATTGAGTTTTAGTGTGAAGGATGAGAAAGAAGCCAACCCTATGAAGATACAGTATAGAGGAAAGTGCAAGTTCAGGGTCCCTAAGGCACAGTTAAACCTAACCTGTTCCAGGAGCAAAAGGAAGCCAGTGTGGCTCAAGCACATGAGCAAGGATTAGAATGACAGGAGATAAAGTTGAGGAAGTAGGCAGAAGCTACATGTAGGGTCGTTAGGCCATGGTAAGGAGCTTGGATTTTATTTTGAGACCAATAGGAAGCCAGAGGTTTAAGGACGAATCTTTCAGGATACGGTTTACTTTTTGGTCTTTTTAGGTCCATACCAGAGGCATATGGAAGTTCCCAGGCTATGGGTGGAATTAGAGCTGTAGCCGCCGGCCTGTGCCACAGCCACAGCAACACCAGGTCCAAGCCGTGTCTGCAATCTGTGCCGCAACTCACGGCAACACCACATTCCAGATCCTTAATCCATTGAGCAAGGCCAAGGATCAAACCCGCATCCTCATGGATACTAGTCAGATTAGTTTCCACTGAGCGACAGTGGGAACTCCCAAAAAGAGTCCAGTTTCAGACACGCTGTGTTTGAGATGCCATCTGTTCTACAACTTAAATTATAAAGCATCTCAGATGAAATAGAAATGTTATACTTTACAACGAAAAGCAAAAGTAACAAAATTGTTAAAATAAGATAGCTTGAGAGCCTTGGAATAGGGAAAACCTTTCTTAGTATGACAGAGCTCAGAAGTCTAAAAAACATAAGTTCAGCTAAATTTTTTAAAATATGGGCACCTGCCCAACTAGTATCCATGAGGTTGCGGGTTTGATCCCTGGCCTTGCTAAGTGGGTCAGGGGTCCGCCATTGCCATGAGCTGTGGTGCAAGCCTGCAGCTGCAGCTCCAGTTCAGCCCCTAACCTGGGAACTTCCATGTGTCACAGATGTGGCCCTATAAAGGGGAAAAAAAAAAAAACTATAGAGCAAAGACCATCATAAACAAGTTAAAAGAAAACAAACCAAGAAAAGTGTCTGAAAGTCTCACAGACAAGTGGCCAATTATCTTTAATGTATAAAAAGCTCCTAGAGGGAGTTCCCATCCTGGAGCAGTGGAAACAAATCCAGCTAGGAACCATGAGGTTGTGAGTTAGATCCCTGGCCTCCCTCAATGGGTTAAGCATCCGGCATTGCCGTGAGCTGTGGTGTAGGTCGCAGATGCAGCTCGGGTCCTGCATTGCTGTGGCTCCGATTCAGCCCCTAGCCTGGAAACTTACTAATGCCACCGGTACAACCCTAAAAAGCAAAAAAAAAAAAAGCTCCTAGAAATCAAGAAATTGGCTTTTAACCCAATAAAAGGATACAGTTTGCAAAAAGCAAAAATACAAATGCTTCTTAATCACAGAAAAAAAAACATTAAGGTCACTTTATTTAGAGAAATGCCAAATAGATGTACATTAAAATATTTTTCACTTGTCAGATCAGCAAGGATCAAAAAGTTTGATAATGCTTTTACTGAAGGAGTGTAAAATAGACCATGGTTTCCCAGACTTTTCCGGTTCACTGAGGTGCCCTTATTGTCTCAGTAATTTCTTCACAGAAAAATGGCCAAAAGAAATCTCTAACAATTGCATTTATTTAACCAGTTAGTTCTAAACAATTCAATGAAAATATTCACTAAACTTAGCCTGTTAGCCATTTGAAACAATAATAGATGTAAATCAAAAGAAAATCATATTTTTACTTTCTCCTTAAGTAACAATTACTAATGGAGTGTGTGTGCCCATTGGGCACTGTCCAGCTACTCAACCCCAGGTATTACATTGAACAAAGTCATCCTCAATTCCTCTTCCACTCTAATCTTCATGTGGTACCTGCCTTATCACAGCAACCACCAGAAATGTAGCTTTGTCAAGATTGATGTCATCAAAAGGAATAGATTTTTATCTGATGTTGACAATGAAATACCTTGAGTTCATACTTCCAGCTCATGGTGGCATGTTGTGTCATACCCAACAGATGTCGCTGTGTTTCCCTTAAAAGTTCATAATATCCACCTGCATCCCTGTGAGTTTAGTGTAGCACTCCTGGGGTGCAATTTGGGAACCGCTGATACAGCCTTCACATTGCTGGTGGGAGTATAAAATGAATGTGGCCTCTGGGGGAAGGTGGCAAGTTTACTGATGTCTGTCAAAATTATAAACATGTATGCTTTGACCCAGCAATTTGACTTACAGAAATTATATCCTGTATTCTCTCTTAATAGCATAAATGAAAAATTAGCTTTGACCCATGGTCTTTTTTTAGTGTTGCAAAAGATTAGAAGCAGCCTAAATGTCCATCAGTAGAAGACTGTTTGAATAGATTATAGTAACATCCATACAATGAAATAAAAAAGTAGAAACTGTTTGAGAGTCTAAATGGAATGATTGCAAAGTATATTGTTAAGTGATAAACGCAAGATACAAAAGAATTTGCATGGTGTGCTGCTACAGCCTTTGTAAAAAGGAAGAGAAATATATATGTATTGCCTTCTATGTGCATCAGTTATTTTTGGAAAGATACATCAGAAGCTGATAATACAGGTTCCCTCTGGGCAGAGGAAACAGGTGAGAGGGAAACTTCAATGAATGCTTTTTCCTTTTGAATTTGGAACTACATAGAATGGGTTACCTATTCAAAAATATGTCGAGTAAATAAAAATAAATACAGTTTCACCACTAATAAGATAGGAATTTATTTCATCAGTATACTATTAATGTTCAATTATTTTTAGGACTGAAATTATATTCTAGTATCTAATGAAGAAACAAGGTCAGACATTTAATACTGTGAAATTTCATTTTGTTTTGTTCTTTCAGGATTTAGAAAACTACATATTGGAACTTATCCCTACTTTACCACAATTAGATGGACTAGAAAAATCTTTTTATTCCTTTTATGTTTGTACGGCAGTTAGGAAGTTCTTCTTCTTTTTAGACCCTCTAAGAACAGGTAACAGAAAATCTTATCTAATTTAAATATTATGAGGATATCATTACTTCTAAATCTAATAACTAAAGTCTTAGAATTTCATTTACTTTCCTAACCTATCATTGCCATTAATATATAAATCTTTTGATGTATAGATCTTTTGATTTACTTGCACCAGCCATAAGCAGCCATGTGACAGTGGGCCTGTCACTTAACCTTTTATAATTTTTCATCTCTAAAATGAAGTATGTATGAACTGGATGATCTATAGTTCTTTCCAGTTCTAAGGAACCAGCTATTCTGATATAATTTCCTATCCCTTACAGGTAGTATATTGGAGAATTATTTTTGATGAAAAATAGGAATTGGGAGATAGGACCATTTAGCCATGGTGTATTTCTGTCTTTCACAAGTTAACTATGCTATATGAGGATCAGATTTGTAAATTTGGCTTCATTAATAGTATGCTTTTATCTATTATTTTAACCTGCTTGACCTAAAAACATGTAACTGGGGAGTTCCCATCATAGCTCAGTGGTTAACAAACCTGACTAGCATCCATGAGGATGAGGGTTCAATCCCTGGCCTCGCTCAGTGGGTTAAGGATCCGATGTTGCCGTGAGCTGTGGTGTAGGTTGCAGGCGCTGCTCAGATCCAGCGTTACTGTGGCTGTGGGGTAGGCCAGTGGCTGCAGCTCTGATTGGACCCCTAGCCTGGGAACCTCCATTAGCCATGGGTGCGGCCCTAAAAAGACAAAAAAAAAAAAAAGAAAAAAAAAGAAAAATCAATTGTGTGATTGTTCTTCTAAAATAACACTTTTATGAAATTGAGTTGCCATGTTTTTAAAATTAAATAATTGTGTTTATCTTCTTTAAAGGGAAGATAAAAATTCAAGATATTTTAGCATGCAGCTTCCTAGATGACTTATTGGAGGTAAATATGTTTCTTAAACTCCTTAATTATATCACTTTACAGTTGCTATCTTCTAATTATGTTGCTATATTCATTCAGTTAAGGGATGAGGAACTGTCCAAGGAGAGTCAAGAAACAAATTGGTTTTCCGCTCCTTCTGCCCTAAGAGTATATGGTATGTTCCTTTCATAATGCTGAAATTTTTTTATTATCCATTCCTGTTAATGTTTGATTAACTGGTGTTCAAAGGACAGCAGTTTTATACATAGGTCAGTTTACCTTAAGATCAAAGTATTCTAATTACCTTAAGAGCCTCTTTCTAGATTACTGAGTTTTACTTGTTTAAATACGAACATTATATATTTTTGTGACTCTTATTTAAGTTCATTTTATCTTTATAATAGAACATACAAAAGGTAGTTTGATTCTTGCTGACACGGGAACATCATGAGCATTACCTGTGATCTTGCATTGTGATAAAATGCCACTCACATTTTTTGCCTCCCACAGAGAGAGGTGTTTTAGGGCCTGGTTCGCTCTTTTCTGTTACATTGTTCTGTTAGATGGTCTTCTGATTTGTTTTGGCAACTTTGACCTCTGCTTTTAGGTGCCAGCATCTCAGTGCTTTATGTGGACTGACCCCTACCTCCATCTAATTTAGAATCCTAGGCAAGTTCTAAAAGGTTGCAGACTGAAAACAAGTAATGATGAAACAGTTCAAAGGCATGACCTTTGTGAGAGTTTATTTGACTGGTTCTGGCTTAATGGTTGTTCTGATAAAGATGGCAGGGATAGCAGATGCCTGCCTTAACTGTAACATAACTAGTTTAAACAGCAAAGTATTAACCAGTAACAATAACTTTTTGTTAGTGTTTATTCTTCTGTCTTTTAATTAGAATTTTATTTTGGTCCTAAGTGTCTTTTTATCATCTTTCTTCCCAAGGCCAGTATTTGAATCTGGATAAGGATCACAACGGCATGCTCAGTAAAGAAGAACTTTCCCGCTATGGAACAGCCACCATGACCAGTGTCTTCTTAGACCGTGTTTTCCAGGAGTGTCTCACTTATGATGGAGAAATGGTAGTAGTTTAAGTTTCATAAGTTTTAAAAACTTAGGCTCCCAGTTTCCAGAAACGTTTTTCACTTTTTTCACTGAAATATAGTTGACTTACAGTGTTACATTAGTTTCATGTACACGACATAATGATTCGGTGTTTTTATGGATTGCATACTGAAGTTATAAAATATTGATTGTATCCCCTGTGCAAAGATTTCATTCTTCTTTATGACTGAGTAGTAGCATTCGTGTGCGTGTGTGTATCATCTATCCATTCATCTGTCAGTGGACACTTCGGTTGCTTCCATATCTTGGCTAATGTAAATAATGCTGCTATGAACATTGAGGTGCATGTATCTTTTAAATTAGTGTTTTCATTTTCTTTGGATAAATGTCCTGAAATGAAATTGCTGGATCATTTGGTAGTTCTATTTTTAATCTTTGAGGAACCTCCATACTGTTCTCCATAGCGCTGTACCAGTTTGCATTCCCACCAATGTGCCTGGGAGGGTCCTCTTTTCCCCACATCCTTGCCAGCATTTGTTCTTTGTTGTCTTTTTGATGATAGCCATTCAGACAGGTGTGAGGTAATATCTCATTGTGGTTTTGATTTCCATTTGCCTGATGATTAGTGACGTGTCTTTGGAAAAATTCCTGTTCAGGTCCTCTGCCCATTTTTTACTCAAAAAAGCCTTCCTTTTTTGCTTTTTAGGGCCATACCCATGGCATATGGAGGTTCCCAGACTAGGTGTCAAATCAGAGCTACAGCTGCCAGCCTACACTATAGCCATGGCAACGCCAGATCTGAGCCGCATCTGCGACCTACACACGTCACAGCAACGCCGGATCCTTAATCCACTGAGCGAGGCCAGGGATCAAACCCAGAACCTCATGGTTCCTAGTCGGATTTGTTTCCGCTGCACCACAACAGGAACTCCATAAAAGACTTTTTCCTGATGTGACAGAGCATTGTTTTCATATCAGTGTTTAACAGTATCTTAAAAAGTACGAATTGATCAAATTATTTAAGATTTGGAGCCTTTGATCTTGAGGTAAGTTTGCGTAAAAACATTACTTCCTGTATGAACTCAGGGCAAATCGAACATTTTAATATTTTGTTCATTTCATTGTCAGTGCACCCATTGTAGAGGAATATGGACAAATGAAAAAAAATTCTGAAAAATAGGCAAATCTTGTTGACTACTTTCATATAGATAGTTCATTCTTTTTTCTTTTCTTTTCTTTTGACATATGGAAGTTCCCGGGTTGGGGTTCCATTGGAGCTGCAGCTGCCGGCCTACACCACAGACACAGCAACTCGGGATCCGAGCCACATCTGCAACCTACACCACAGCTCACTGCAACGCCAGATCCTTAACCCACTGAGTGAGGTCAGGGATCGAACCCACATCCTCTTGGATCCTAGTCAGGTTTGTTAACTGCAGAGCCACAAAGGGAACTGCTAGGTGGTTCATTCTTTAAATTACTAGGTCAGACATAGTAACATATATGCCATGACTTAAATCTAAGAATCAGGTTGTATTACTCCAAGTAGCTATCTTAATGGCTAGATATACTAACATGCACCTGTCCTTTTATCACAACAGTGCAAAATGCTTGAGAAAAAAATTATAAATAGCATTTCTCTTTTCTTTTCTTTTTTTTTTTTTGTCTTTTTGCCTTTTCTAGGGCTGCACTCGCGGCATGTGGAGGTTCCCAGGCTAGAGTCTAATTGGAGCTGTAGCCGCCGGCCTACGCCACAACCACAGCAACGCAGGATCCGAGCTATGTCTGCAACCTTCACTACAGCTCACAGCAACGCCAGATCCTTAACCCACTGAGCAAGGCCAGGGAATCAAACCTGCAACCTCATGGTTCCTAGTCGGATTCATTAACCACTGAGCCACGACGGGAACTCCAAAATAGCATTTTTCAATCACCATTCTTGCTGTTAAAAATGAGTGTTAAAGATCTGATAACTTTTCCAAACCAATGATGGTTAAAATGATCATATTGTCAGAAGAGATTCAGATTTTAGGATTTTTATCATTTAGCTTTAATGGTAGTTTCCTAAATAAGATCATAGTTAGCCAGCTGCAAAGGAAAAGGGGGGGAAAGGTTCAGAAACTCTGCTCTGTCCCCACCGCTGTCTACAGATTACAGTGAGGAGCTATTAGTATGCTAGTGACCTGGTGAGTGAAGAAAATCAGAAGCTATAGCCGTGTATGGAATTTAGACCATGATGGGGCTGCATCTCTAGCTTTTTTACTGCCATTTATGCAGAAAAGAATTCTTAATCTTAGCCTTAAAAAAAAATCCTTTTCAACATTATAAACATTTTTTTCCAAGGGAGAATCTCCCAAGTACTTTCCTTTTTTAACCATGCAGAAAAAGGAATCTGTGACTGTCCCTTTTTTGTAGAGAAAGCTTTCTATTCTCTTCATGTTTTTTAGCCTTTATTTGTACTCTTTTGCCTTCTTTTTGGATGGAAACATTATCAGTTCTCTGTAGAACATCTGGCACTCTTAAGATGAGTTTTTAGAAATCATCTGAATTAAAATTTTAAAACAATATTTCAAGAGTTCCCATAGTGGCTCAGCAGAAACGAATCTGACTAGGAACCATAAGGTTGCCAGTTCGATCCCTGGCGCCTCGCTCAGTGGGTTAAGGATTCGGTGTTGCCGTGACCTGTGGTGTAAGTCACAGACATGGTTCAGATCTGCCATTGCCGTGGCTGTGGCGTAGCTCCGATTCAACCCCTAGCCTGGGAACCTCCATATTCCGCAGGTATGGCCCTAAAAAGCAAAAAAAAAAAAAAAAAATTTTTTTTCAGGATAACCACAGTGAAATGAAAGTATAAATTTAGTGGCAACATACAATAGCTTAGTCACTGTCCTGTCCGTTCCAAAAGCATGATGAAGAAAATGTGTTCACACAGCAAATCTCTCATAAGAAAATGAGCTGTGCCAGCAGAACTGCCCTGTTCAAATTAACTGCTATGTAGAAGTCATAGAAACCAACATTAAATGTAAAGATGAATTTCTCATTTCACATTTAAAAAAAAGTGCCACCTTTGATTACAAAATAGCTTCAGATCATCAGAGATTCACTTAAAAAGTTAATTACAAATAAGGCCTCTGATGAATGTTATTTTCCATAGGATTATAAGACCTACCTGGATTTTGTTCTTGCATTGGAAAACCGAAAAGAACCAGCAGCTCTGCAGTATATTTTCAAATTGCTTGACATTGAGAACAAAGGATATTTGAATGTCTTTTCCCTTAATTATTTCTTTAGGGTAAGTCTCATTTGTGTAAATGTGTCTTTGTTATATAATTTAGTGTAAATTACCTGCTTCAGTGACAATTTTATCTAACTTGTGATGTTTAAATTTAACGAAAGGGAGTTCCTGCTGTGGTGCAGTGGGTTAAGAACCTTCCTGCAGTGGCTCAGGTGGCTGTGGAGGCATGGGTCTGACCCCCAGCCTGGCACAGTGGTTTAAAGAATCTGGCATTGCCACAGCTGCAGCTCAGATTCAGTCCCTGGCCCAGGAATTTCCATATGCTGTAGGTTTGGCCATAAAAAAAAAATAAATTTAACAAAAGGGTTTATATGGCAGATATCATAGAAATCAAGTCTGGTTTTAGTTTTTTCTATTTTTCAAACTATAAATGGGCTAAGTCAATGCTGATTTGACTAATTGCAGATCCTAAAAGTGTATATAAATACATGTTCAGTGGCTTTCAGCCAGTGACGATACAAACATGCCTTGAGAAATTCTGTGCTCTTGGTGGTCAAATACTATGTAAAATGCTATAGAAGCTTTAATTATATAGTTCAGAGAAGTTAACTCCTTTTCACAGAAGTTTTGCAGACCCAGTGGCTGTAGATTCTTTGAATTGCTCTGCTATAAAAAATATAAATTTAAAAATTGACTAGAATTTGGGCTGCATTGCAGTGTGAAGTAGATTTACTGAAATACTTATTCTGTGCCTTAAGAGGTCTCAGAATAGCGTTGAGGACCTCTGAAGAGGAATTTGGTTGTATTTTATCTGATAAGCATTCAGATGCAGCAAGTGTAAATGTAGGAATGTTTGCCCTTTTAAGATAAATTATTCCTGGAGTTCCCGTTGTGGTGCAGCGGAAATGAATCCGGCTAAGAGCCCTGAGGTTGCGGGTTCGATCCCTGGCATTGCTCAGTGGGTTAATGATCCGGTGTTGCCGTGAGCTGTGGTGTAGGTGACAGATGCGGCTTGGATCTGGCATTGCTGTGGCTGTGGCCAGCAGCCACAACTCTGATTCAACCCCAAGTGTGGGAACCTCCATATGCCACGGGTGTGGCCCTAAAAAGACAAAAAAAAAAAAAAAAGAATAGTGAAGGTATGAACAGTGTTCCCGGAAAATGGAGGTTCCTGGAGGAACAGGTCGTAACTGCTAGGCTGTGTTGAAGGCCCATCTGAGGTTGGAGGCCATTCCTATTAATAGTAACTGTCCTCTTTCTTCTGGAAGTTTTCCATAGCTAAGGTATAGGTCTAGAAAGCTTCATGGTTACACTGATCTAGTGTTTAGGTTTTGCTCAATAGATGTGAAGGCAAGGTCAAGGTATTTGAGGATCTTGGGAGTTGCTTGGTGGTCTAGTGGTTAGGACTCAGCGCTTTCACTGCTGCAGCCCAGGTTCAGTACCTGGTCTGGAAAGAGATCCCCTACAAAGTCGTTGCACACCACAGCCAAAAAAAAGGGGGATTTGAAAATCTTAGCAAGAGTGGTTAAAGCCACAAAGTCTATGGTCTTATAGGACAGAAAATGGGAAATGGAACTAGAAAGGGTCATGGAACAGGATGGGGAATGTTGTGTGTTTTATTTTTTATTTACAGATGTGTTTCTACTAAATGCAGGCCATACAGGAACTAATGAAAATCCACGGACAGGATCCTGTTTCATTTCAAGACGTCAAGGTTACTTTTTTAATTTACATAACACCAGATAATCATTGGTATTAAATGAAGTTTTTACCTGAAAGCAACTTGTGAAATACTGAACCAAATCAAGTATTTGCTGTTACTTGTTCTGATTTAATATTTAACTCATTAGATACTGAGACCATAATTGGATTTATGTAGTTTAAGATTTTAGTATTGTCTGCCTTGTGTTCATTGGAAGTATTCATTCATTTTGATTGAAAATTAAGAGAATCTGAACAGTCTGCATCCTGTGCCAGTCTATTCCGCTGTAAACTGAATTTATGGGAGCTGTGTTCAGGCACTTTTTTAGTCTGATACTTTGCTTGCTTCAGTATTATTTAGGAAGACATCAGTCTTACAGTATGAAAAGTACCACTGTTTGAAACACATGCTGCTACTTAGCATTTTAGGGATCAGACTCTCATCAGCTATGAAACACATCGAATCTCTAGCATTACTGTTTCAGGTGGAGTAATTTTATAAAATAACTCATCTAATTTTAACCAAGTAAAGGAAGATAAAGGCCTGTTTCAGTTTAATATAAGGGAGGCAAATTTTCAATTACGCAACTGGCAATTTAAGAACTAGGCATTTTAAGCTGCCATCAACCTGGAAAGGGAAGCTTCACATACACACAAGATTAAAAGTTCATACATTTCGTTTACCTGAATTGTTGTAATCTTTTAAATGTAACTTGCCTCCCTAAATGCTATTAAATACTGAGTGGTTTTACTACCAAAAAAATTAGAAAACATGTACTAATTCCTTGTAAATAATTTTATAGTATACTGAGGTTCTTCCACCTGCTCTGGTCATCTTTAGCAAAATGTGGTGTCACTGTGGATGACTGATTTTTTTTTTTTTTCGGTCTTTTTAGAGCCACACCCATGGCATATAGAGGTTCCCAGGCCAGGGGTCGAATGGGAGCTGTAGCTGCCGGCCTACGCCACAGCCACAGCCACAGCAGACCCGAGCCGCGTTTGCAACCTACACCTGCTTCCTCGTGGATACTAGTCACATTTGTTTCCACTGAGCCATGACAGGAACTCCTGACTGATTCTTTAATGCCAAACTCCCACCATTTATTCCAGGTCCAGAGTAAAAGGTTGACCTCATTATTGGAAACGAAACTTTGTCACTGTATTGGTTCTGAAGTATTTGTTTTTACTTTGAGCTGGGTTTGCACTTAAATCAAGGCCTTGCTTTACCACCAGTTAGAAGACAACAGAAAAATAAGTAGTTAACAGGTGTTCAGAGGACAGCACATTTGATAGTTTTGCTGTTAGCCATGTAGCTTCAGTTAAACGCTGAACTTCAATCTCTTTATAACACACACTCAGACATAACTTGTCTTATTGTATTTTTTATAAATTGAAGGTTTATGGCAACCCTAGTCAGGCAGGTCTGTTGGTGCCATTTTTCCAACAGCATTTGCTCACTTTGTTTTTCTGTCACATGATGGTAATTCTCACAATATTTCAAACTTTGTTATTGTTATATTTGTTATATGTATATGGTGATACGTGATCAGTTATCTTTGATGTTACTATTGCAAAAAGATTATGACTCAAAGGCTCAGATGATAGTTAGCATTTTTAGCAATAAAGTATTTAAGGTATGTGCATTTTTTTATTAGACGTAATGTTTTTGCACTCTTAATAGCATATAGTGTAAACATAACTTTTTATATTCAGCGAGAAAGCAAAAAATTCACATGACTCACTTTATTTGACATTGCCTTATTGCAGTGGTCTGGAATGAACCCACGATATTTCCAAGGGTATGCCTGTATCTAAGGAATCTTCCAATAAAATTCTATGTACATGGAGAAGAGATGATTGCCTATTAAATGGGGAAAAAAAAAACTGCAACAAAAAAATTTACATAGTTTAAGTGCCAGCCCTGAATTTTAGATCACTGTGTTACAGAAATTAAGTGAATCGGATATCAGATTTTATTTATTTATTTCTCTTGTAGGATGAAATCTTTGACATGGTAAAACCAAAGGATCCTTTGAAGATTTCTCTTCAGGATTTAATCAACAGTAATCAAGGTGACACAGTCACAACCATTCTAATTGATCTGAATGGCTTTTGGACTTATGAGAATAGAGAAGCCCTTGTTGCAAATGATAATGAAAATTCTACAGACCTTGATGATACATGATCTCTCAAAGCCAGACTTATCCATAAAGATAAGTCTGAATGCTTCATGTAAAGCCTTTGAAGCAGAATCCTTAGAAATGGTCTAAATAAAACACTTCATATGCTTATAGAACACAGCAAACGTTCTGGTTATTGGAATTTTGGTGGCTGTCATCTGGAAGCAATGGGACCAAATTATGAGGTCATAAATTCTGGTTCAGATGTGGCAGGCGTGATTTGGTGAAGGTAGGAGTCCACATGAAATCTGTATAATCTTCAGAAGTAAAAGGAAATTTTCATGTAATATTTCTGATATGAGTCATTAAGAATTTGAATATTTGAAGGATAGTTTAAATTCTATCATTTAACCTTGAATATTCTTCTAAAGTATTAGGTATATCAAAGATGATGAACTTCCCATTCATCAGAATAGAGCCATTTCATTGCTGGGAAGTGGTTCGACACGATGTTTAACAGGATGTTTCAATAAAAAGTATTCAAATTATTAGTATTTTAATTAAAATCATTGGCATAAAAAACTTACCTAGTCTTATTAACCAAGCATCAGGGTTACACTTTAGAAAACTTGACTCCATTTTGTTCAGGATTTTTGTTAGAGAATTTGTTATTGAGTGTAAAGATTCTCAATTATACTGTCTAGTTTAAATGAGATGAAAGAATAAGCTAGAATAGCATAACTATTATTCAGAAGGAACAGTAATTATTAAAAGGGATGAAAAGAAAGTGAAAGAGGCTTAAAAATAAGACAAAACCATTTAATGCATTTATGGGAAATTTTATAGTTTGCATAAATAAAAAGTATAAAAATTTAAGGCACAGTGAATAACTATATAAACATTATAAACTGGCCACTGTTGGACAAGTAGAAAAAGTAAAATTCAAGAATGTAAAACCTTCATACATCATTATCTTCCTTCTATAATCAGGTAAGTTTCTGAGTTAAACTCTTAGAGGACTTAGTGCCTCTAGGGAGAGCTGATTCAGATGGCCTTTAGATATGCTTGCCTTCACTGGATAACCAAATGAGTAGCTGACTCTGAATATCTTCTCAAATGAAGATAAAAACAAATTACAAGGAACACATCAGCTTAGCACTGTAGAGCTACTGGTAAACTATAATTTATGGTGACATTACATCATCTGAAGATTAAACCTCTAAGCACTACATTATATAGTTTACACCCATAACTAAAAGGATTATCATCACATGCCATGAACCACCATACCATGAATCCATGCAACCGAGGATTCCTAATAAAGAATTACGTTTTCTAAATCCTTCACATTTTAGTTAAAGAACTTAGTGGCCAGATGTTCCTGTTCATTGATAACAGACTTCCATAATAAGCCCACTGTGCCTATGTTGTTTCTTTGAAGCTATATTTTATACAGATATATTTAGGATTGAAAGGTTAATGCTATCTAGAAGGCTATTAACAACCATTACTCTCTTAAAGCTCTTTAAGGTTGTGAATAGGTTAAGAGCAGCATAGCTGAAATACTGCACTCAGTTTTCCTTATTCACATTTAGTTATAACGCCACACATTTTTTCCTTACCCACATTTAGTTACAAGTCAAAGTCATACAGATATAAGATTCTGAACATATACAGGAATATTTTCAAAATGAGTTTCTTTCACATTATACACCTGTAAAACCTGCTAATAGCACAGTGGGTACAGAGATGGCCAGACTGGGTCAAGTAAACCGTCTGCTGTTGTTATGTCAGAGTGGTGAATGACAGGTAACTTCATAATGCTACCACTGCATCTTGTACACTATTTAACAGTGAGCCCCTGGAGGGTTAGGTTTTCATCTGTTCCTCACTCTCACCCTGCAACTACTTGACCCACAGGAGGCACTCACAGCTGATTGAATGACATAACCAGCATGCCATGTGGATAATCACTAGATATCACCATTTGAATACAAATACATTAATAAATTCATCCCATAACTAGTGTTTTTAACGTTATGCTTCAACTTAGTTAAGTCTAACTACTGAAAGAGAACATAAGATTAAGTAACCTTCATTTAAAAATGGAAAACCATCTTATATTTGGTAGTGTATAAACTCAGGCACCTTCCCTTGAAATAAAATTCTCAAAGAGAGAAAATTCCAAAAACTTGTATCTTGCTCCTTTTATTACACACTCAGTGAACCATCCTTAGTATGAAATGAGTAGTTAGATATGTAAATGTAAGACATGAGAAAATCTAGGGGGGAAAATCCTTATTTTTAATCTAAGACTACAAATACCAACTCAATTGGCCTTAATCAGCAACTTACCTATATTTTTTTTCCTTACAAACAGACAAGCTTGATAATTTAAACCTTCATCATGGGTGGTTAGGGCTCTAGAATGGCCTTAATTTTTTTTTAAAGATCATTTTAAAACCAAAGTACTAATCTGACACAGTAAAAGCAGAGTATAAATATCCAAATTTCAAATCTGGCTTTTGATAGAGCCTAAGAATAAAGAAACACTTTTCCCTTTGCAGATAACTTAATAATTTAAAGTATAAATAACTGTATTAAGTCCCACTGAATACAGAATGTGAAAGTTCCTGGTTTAAAAAAAAAAAACCTTAGAAGTTTGATAGTCATTTCTTTCTATGGAGGGACAGGAACTGAATTTTGTTTGCTTTCCATAATTATTTCACAATCTCCCTCCATTTCAAAATTGAGATTCACAAATGAACTGGATACCAATGTTTCCGGCTGATCTGACTGGACAGTGGAATCAGCCTGCACCTTATTTTGTTGGTACTGTCTTTCTGCTTCTTCAGACATTCTGTTTTCTTCTTCTTCTTCTTCTTCCTAAAAAGAGGAAATATCAAGAATAATTATAAGTGTTCAAAAGGAACAGTACTTTCCTCCCACTTTTAGCTGCTTATGCTTTTTTTTTTTAATCAAAACAGTAGTAGTGTCATGTCGAATTCACTTTGGTCCAGTTAAGACAAGACATAGTTCCCTTTTCCCAAAGTGAAATGAAAAATGTGTACAAAAGGTACATAGCGAAGTTACTTTTATTTTTTATTAAAGTATAGTTGATTTACAATTTTGTGCCAATTGTGAGGTTATTTTTAAAACACAGTATAGCACTGCTTAGCTTAGATGAGGCCTGATTAACTTTGACATGGGCTATATCTCTTCATATTAATCTAAATAAAAAAACTAATATCACTATAATTACAGCCTATTCTGTAGAACTGGGTGTTCTATTCACTTAAATGGTATATATAGCATGGTTATTATTCCCATAAGCACCTCATATATAAGGCAGTCCCGACTGCCCTCAACAAGTTTTCAATCTAGGAAGGAAGATAAGATATGTAAGAACAGTATTAAGACAGAAAGGAATAAGCACCATAAAGATTTAGAGTAAATAACTTATAGTTCCAGAACTACTAAATTCATGTAGAAAATGGCAGCATTTGCTTTGGTCCCTGCAGTGTGGGTGTAGTCAGTAGAGTCAGTAACCTGTCAGGAAGATTAATCCAGAGCTTGCTTGAGAGACAAGGAGAAAGACGATTTAGGAGACTGTTACAATAGTCCAGATGAGGTAATGAGGCTGTAAAGAAGGCTGGTAGTGTTAAAAACATTTGCTCATAAAACATTTTTGAAACCACATAACAAATATAGTCAGCTGACCTTTCAAGATTTCCCCAAACAGACATATCTTCATGCCACTACGATCTAGCTTTACCTGAACTGCCCTCGTTTGCTTAAAGGAGGCTAATGAAAACTGTAATATTTATTTCAAGTTCACCCATATACACTAGGAGCTGGCCTAAGCATTTCCATATTAACTCATTTAATCTTTAGAGTGACCCTGAGCATGGATGCTGCAGTTTTCCCCATTACAAACTGTAGCTTCTACAGGTTAAGTACTGCCCAAGACTACAAAGTCAAAAGTGGCAGAGCACAATTTGAACTTAGACCCCTGCTTCTTGAACGATAGAGCTCTCTTGTTCTTTAAAGCTGGACTGATTTCACCTCACAAAGCACCTAGCACAATGCAATCTAACTACTGTGCACATAGATCCTAGGAATATTTCAGTATTAAAAAATTCCAAAATATATGCTAATCTGATGAAGAAATGAAATGACTCTAGAATGAAATGCCTAGCATAAAGGGGCTACCTTTGGGGCAGCTAGAGGATACACGTGTTCATTATGCAACCCATAAAGTCCACAGCAAACCACAATGAATCAAGGAAATGTATAAAAAGGAAACACACCTCCTTCTTCATCCGGTAATACTCATCGATGGCATACTGGTATTTTGGGGTGCTGATGCCCAAAACAGATGCAATCTTTTCTCCAAGAAAGTCACACACTAAAAATACAAAAGTTAAATGGCTTATATAATTCCATAAACAATTCTTAAGCCCCTTCTATGTGCAAAGCACTGTACGAATACAAAAGTTATAGTCCTACCCTCAGGGAGATTATGAATGTTCAGTACATCTCTTTTGTGTATCTTTCTTGATTGTCCCAAGAAGCACAAGTGGATCCTTCTGGTTCCCAATAACACTGCTCATACCTCTTATTATAATACTCATCACCAGGAATTATAATGATCTGTTAGATGTCTATTTCTTCAAGAAAAATACACTCTTCGAGAGCTGGTCTATCACTGGGCTGGCAGAAAGGAATGGATTATACTGTAACAGTCACTGAGTGCCTGCCACGTGCCAGGCATTATGAAAGGTCAGACTCTAAGAGGCTGAAGAACTCGCTCAAGCTGATAAAGCAGATCCAATATTCAGTCCAGGTCTGAACATAAAGTTCATATTCTTTTCATCACACCGGACCATTGAGCATATATTGAGGGCTCAGTAAATGTTGAATGAATTACTGTTCAAACTTAGATCTAATAAAAGGCATTAAGTGATAGAAGCTACAAGGGAGTCAAAATGGGAGGCAGAGGAAAGCTTTATGACTTAAAATACATGTTTAAGGAGTTCCTGCTATGGCACAGCAGGTTAAGGAGCTAGTGTTGCCTCTGCAGTGGCTCAGGTGGCTGCTGAGACATGGATTTGATCCTCAACCCAGCACAGTGGGTTAAGGATGCAGTGTTGCTGCAGCTGCAGCACAGGTCACAGTGGCAGCATGGATTCAATCCCTGGCCCAGGAACTTCCATATGGAGTGGGTGCAGAAATAAAATTTAAATTTAAATTAAATACATATTTAAGGAAATCCCTGGTGATGCATCAAGTTTAAGATCTGGTGTTGTCACTGCTGAGGCTCAGGTTTGATCCCTGGCCTGGGAACTTCTGCAGGCCACGGGCATCACCAAAAAGAAAAAGAAAGAGAGAGAGAGAGAAATAAATAAATAAAATATATATTTAAAGTTTACACGATTAAGTGGTAATTGATAATTTCTTCCAAATATGACTTAGTTATATGTCAACTTAAGAAATGAAATATTAATAAAATAAAACATGAATTATAACAACAGGCTTTAGAATAAACAAAGAGAATGAGAACAGTTATCAGGGAGGCAAATGACAAAATAGCAAAGTAACTGCTAACAGAAAAGGTTCAAGAATATGAAAACTGGATCTAAATTATTACAATATTTTTCAGTCTTTTCTTCTTTCTTTCTTTTTTTCTTAGGGCTGCACCTGAGGCATATGGAGGTTCCCAGGCTAGGGGTCAAACCAGAGCTGCAGCTGCCGGCCTACACCACAGCCACAGCAATGTGGGATCCTAGTCACATCTGTTACCTATGCTACAGCTTCCAGCAACGTTGGATCCTTAACGCATTGAATGAGCCCAGGGATTGAACCAGCATCCTTATGGATAATAGATGGATCCTTAACCCACTGAACCGCAACGAGAACTCCGGCCATTTTTTTTTAAAGCACATCTAGAAAATGAAGAATGTTTTAGGTGACGTATAAGCTAGATTAGTGTCTTCCAATGCTAGTTGGTTACCTGCTGAGAAGGAAGTAACTAACTACTCCCAAATGTTTCTTCTTCATTTCTGAAAACACCCTATTTGGCAAAGCTCCTGTTCTTGGAACATAATGGTTAAACAATATTCAAACAGAAAAGTAATACCTGAGAGGGTTGATGTGGCAGCACGAAGCATGTAAAACCATAAGTAGGGGCCCCAGGTCAGTTTTGTCTGCAACAAGAAATTAGGTTAGCAACATTCATACCTAAATTCATTGTATATTTCTAGGCCAGAATGAAGCAAATACTTGATGAGCACACAGAATATTCTATAGACAGTACTATAAAAAGACTACAAAATCCAATAAAAAAATTAAAAGATTTGTAGGTAGAATGTCACAAAGACATTTTACATTCACCCATACAATCACCACCACCTTAAGCTCATGGAATAACCAAAAATAAAAATAAAAATAAAAAAGCAGCCGCCACTGAAATAAAATGGTAAATCACAATCTTGATTATGTGAGATAACCACAATCAACTCGATTATGAGTGGAAAATCTAGAGCCTTCCTTTCTCCTGTCTTGCTGCTTTTTGGTATTCACTGTTCAAAAGCACAGCAGAGTGTGTGTACTGTCAGTGGAAAGGGCTCAAAGAAATGACACAGTACAACACATGGTTTAGTGGGGAAACTAAGGTTCAGAGAAATTAAACAGGATAAGTAAGGACATATCAAATGAATTTTTTTTTTGTCTTTTGTCTTTTTAGGGCCATACCTGTGGCATATGGAGGTTCCCAGGCTAGGGGTCGAATAGGAGCTATAGCCACTGGCCTACGCCACAGTCACAGCAATATAAGCCGAACTCCAAGTCTCATCTTCAACCTACACCACAGCTCATGGCAACGACAGATTCTTAACACACTGAGCAAGGCCAGGGCTTAAACCTGTGTCCTCGTGGATGCTAGCAGGATTCATTTCCACTGAGCCACAATGGAATTCGGAATTCCATCCTAGGTTATTGCTAGAGAGAATAATTGCTAATACCCAGGCTGTGACTACCAAAAAGTCAAACCTGCTCTAAAATGGAGAAACTGGGTAAGGATTTCTGAATACCATCTATCATTATCACACAATTATACCAAATGAATGGATAAGGCTCTTTGTTTACACTCTGCCCCAGAGTCTATACTGGAATGCTGCCACCGCCACCAGCATCACTGCCACCACTACCATCCCAATAACAGAACCGGGACGAGATCTTGAGTCAAGACTTCAAGTTTATGGTTGCAAACTCAAGTAGATTCACTTCTTTCTTCTAAAATTTAAGTATCTATTTCTTTCTGAGTAATTATCTTCCTTCCTTAATATGGAACTATTAAGACTTGCTACCTTTTGTTTTTAAAACAACTTATTTTTTAATTATAAAAAGTAATGCTTACTTATTGAAAAACACTTAGAAAATGAAAAAACTATAAAGAAAAATTAAGCCCCCCAACTTTTCCACCGTCCATAGGTAATTATTAACATTAGTATATTTTTCCCAACTTTTACTAAGCATATATGTGTTTTACAATATTGTTATACTTTTTCTATCCTGCTCTTTTCCCATTTATTATACTGAAATATTAAGCTTATTTCTCAAACCCTTAAATTCCTAAGGGTGGAATAACTATGCCAAAAATATAACCATTTAACATAAGTTTCCTACACAAGTTCTATATACATAAAACAAGGATGTATGCTGTCACCACTTCTACTCAACACTGCAATGGAGGGTGTAGCTAGGGAAATTAGGCAAGAAAAGGAAATAAAAGGCATCCAGATTAGAATAATAAAACCATCGCTATTTGTATATTACTTGACCTTATATATAGACAATCCTAAGGAATCCATTTAAAAACGTATAGAATAAAAAGTCCAGCAAGATTGCAGGATATAAGTTCAATATACAAAAGGCTACACTGGCAATGAACAGTCTGCAAATAAAACTAAGAAAACGATTCCATTTATAATAGCATTGAAAAGAATAAAACACTCTGGAGCTCCCTGGTGGCTCAGCTGGTTAAGGACCTGGCACTGTCACTATAGCAGCTCAGGTCACTGCTGTGACACAGGTTCGATCTCTGGCCCAAGAACTTCTGCATGCTACATGTGTGGCCCAAAAAAAGGGTAAAACAGTCAGAAATGAATTTTTTTTAATCAAGTACAAAACTTATACTCTGAAAATTACAAAACATAGAAGAAATTAAGATTCATGACTCAAAAGACTCAATAAATTAAGATGGAAATGCTCCCTGGGAGTTCACATCATGGCTCAGCGGAAACAAATCTGACTAGGAACCATGAGGTTGTGGGTTCGATCCCTGGCCTCGCTCAGTGGGTTAAAGATCTGGCGTTGCCGTGAGCTGTGGTGTAGGTTGCAGACATGGCTCGGATTCCGCGGAGCAGCTGTAGCTCCAATTAGACCCCCTAGCCTGGGAACCTCCACATGCCGTGGGTGCGGCCCTAAAACGACAAAAAAAAAAGGGATGGAAATGCTCCCAAATTTATCTACAGATTCAGTACAATCCCCAGATGGCTTCTTCACAGAAACTGCCAAGCTGATTTTAAAATTCATATGGAATTGCAAGAAGCCCAGAATAGCCACAATAATCCTGAAAAAGAACAAACTGGAAGGATTCACACTTTTCAATTTCAAAATGTACTAGAAAACAACAGTAATCAAGATGGTGTCCGCGGTCCTGACACAAGGATAGACATACATATATCAATGGAGCATAAATAAGAGTCTAGAAACAAAACCACGTTCAATGGTCAAATTGTATTTGACAAAGTTGCCAAGACCACCCAGTGGGAAAAAATGGGACAAATGGAAAACCACATGCAAAGAATGAAGTTAGATTCTTACCCCACTCCACATACAAAAATTAACTTCAGGGAGTTCCCTTTGTGGCTCAGCAATTAACAAACCTGACTAGGATCCGTGAGGATGCAGGTTCGATCCCTGGCCTCTCTCAGAGGATTAAGGAGCCGGCACTGCCGTGAACTGTGGTGTATATCACAGACTTGGCTCGGATCCCGGACTGCTGTGGCATAGACTGGCTGCTGTAATCCAACTTGACCCCTACCCTGGGAACTTCCATATGCCACAAGTGTGGCCCTTAAATTAAAAAAAAAAAAAGGCAAAAAAAACCCCAAAACCAAAAATTTACCTCAAATGGGTCAAAGACCTAGACGTAAGAACTTAATACTAGGAGTTCCCGTCGTGGCGCAATGGTTAATGAATCCAATTAGGAACCATGAGGTTGCGGCTTTGATGCCTGGCCTTGCTCAGTGGGTTAGGATCCGGCGTTGCTGTGAGCTGCGGTGTAGGTCGCAGATGCAGCTCGGATCCTGCGTTGCTGTGGCTCTGGTGTAGGCCAGCAGCTGTAAAACTCTTTTGTTTTAGGCCTTACCTGCAGCATATGGAAGTTCCCAGGCTAGGTGTTGAATCAGAACTGCAGCTGCTGGCCTACACCACAGCCACACCATATCCAAACCTACACCACAGCTCATGGTAACACTGGATCCTTAACCAACTGCACGGGGCCAGGGGACAAACCCACATCTTCACAGCTCCTGCTGAACCACAACGAAAACTTCAACACTATAAAACTTTCAAAACACAGGAATAAATCTTCATTACCTCAAATTCGGCAAAGGATTTTTAAATATGATATTAAAAACACAAGTGACAAAGGAAAAAAACAGATAATTCAGATTTCATCAAAATTAGAAACTTTGTATTTCAAAGGGCAACCTCAGGAAGGCAAAAGGCAATCCACAGAGTGGGAGAAAATGCTTGTAAACCATTTATCTGATAAAAGACTTTATCCAGAATATACAAAAAACTTTACAACTCTTTAATAAAAATAACCCAATCTTAATAAAAATACAACATGGATGGACGTGGAGGATATTAGCTAAGTGAAATAAGTCAGAGAAAGACAAATACTATATGATATTATTTATATGTGGAATCTAAAGAATAAAACTACTGAATAGAACAAAAAAGATAACACACTCACAGATACAGAGAATAAACCAGTGGTTACCAGTGGAAAGGGGGACAGGGAAGAGGCAGGATAGGGGTAGGGAATTCAGAGTTACAAACTACTGTAAAGAAAATAAATAGGAGTTCCCGTCGTGGCTCAGTGGTTTACGAATCCAACTAGGAACCATGAGGTTGTGGGTACGATCCCTGGCCTTACTCAGTGGGTTAAGGATCCGGCGTTGCCGTGAGCTGTGGTGTAGGTTGCAAACGCGGCTCGGATCCCGCGTTGCTGTGGCTGTGGCGAAGGCCAGCGGCTACAGCTTCTGTTAGACCCCTAGCCTGGGAACCTCCATATGCCGCAGGTGCAGCCATAGAAGGACAAAAGAAAAAAGAAAATAAATAAGTTACAAGGATATATATTACAACACAGGGAATATAGCCAATATTTTATAATCAACTATAAATGGAACATAATCTTTAAAAACTGAGTCACTATGTTGTACACCTGAAACTTACATAACATTGGACATCAACTGTACCTCAATTAAAAAAAAAAAGGCAAGCTATCTGAATAGACATTTCTCTATGGATGATATACAAATGGCAATAAACACATGAAAAGATGCTCAATATCACTGGCCATCAGGGAAATGCAAACAAAACCAAAATGAGATGCCACTTCACATCGATCAGGATGGCCAGATAAAAAAGATAATAACCAGTGTTGGTAAGGATACAGAGAAATCAGAACTTTCATACAATACTGGCAGGAATTTTAAAGAGTACAGCTACTTTGGCAAACAGTTTTTTGAAGTTCTTCAAATGATTAAATTCAGGATTTCCCTGCCATCTGAAAGTAGAGCATTCCTATGAACTCCTTCATACGTGAACTGAAATTGTATAAAACAAAGAAGCAATTACCTTGGGACACATATTGCTAACAGCTGAACAAAATAAATTGAGATAAAGCACAGATGCTCACAGACTTCAAAGCTAAGGCGGCCTGATGCTGAGTGTAATTCCCGGGGAAGGAGCTTCGAGTCACTTCTCTCACTGTTCAAGGTGTGCACCGCCTCTACAAGGGCTCACTGCACAACAAACTCTGGACGCTATTTTTGCTTTTCATCTTTTTTCATAAAAGCATGATGGGAACTCCACAATAAAGATTTTTATTTTTTTTTTTGGTTTTTTAGGGCTGCACCTGGGCATATGGAGGTTCCCAGGCTAGGGGTCTAATCGGAGCTGTAGCCACCGCCCTATGCCACAGTCACAGCAACACCAGATCCGAGCCGCACCTGTGATCCACACCATAGCTCACGGCAACGCCGGATCATTAACCCACTGAACAAGGCCAGGGGTCGAACCCGCAACCTCATGGTTCCCAGTGGAATTAGTTTCCACTGCGCCACGACGGGAACTCCTCACAATAAAACTTTTTAAAAAAGAATTGCTGGGAGTTCCCTTCACGGCTCAGTAGTTAGTGAACCCAACTAGGATCCACGAAGATGTGGGTTCAACCCCTGGCCTCGCTCAGTGGGTTAAGGATCCAGTGTTGCCCTGAGCTGTGTTATAGGTCACACACTTGGCTCAGATCTGGCGTTGCTGTGGCTGTGGTGTAGGCCGGCAGCTGTAGCTCCGATTCGACCCCTAGCCTGGGAATTTCCATATGCCATGGGTGCAGCCCTAAAAAGCAAAGAGAAAAAAAAATTTTTTTTAATTGCTGGAAAAAAAGAAAGGTTCTTCTGTGGCACAGAGGATTAAGGATCCAGCACTGTCACTGCAGTGGCCTGGGTCATTGCTGTGGTTCAGGTTCGATCCATGGCCTAGGAACTTCCACATACCCCAGGCAGAGGCAAAAAATAAAATAAAAAGAGTAAACCTTTAGGAAAATAGTAACGACACAATTTTCTCTATGCGATGCCTTTATTATGTTTCCATGTAAACAGAGGACAACTTTTGAGACAAAGACTTTTTAAAACAGATATACACAAATTTATACAAATAAGAACCCCTTCAAAGTAATTTAAAAGAAAGATGTTTATTTCAGCAATTCTTCCATTAGATGAAACACTTCTACAATATTTTGCATGCATACGGAACTGCCTTCAGAATATATTGCACAGTCCTTTGAATAGAAGAGAATCTGGATCTCATATTTTTAGTATTTTTTAAGAACAAAATCTGATGAAAAAATTACTAATAACGTTTTAAAACCAAATCTAAATTAATAATTCTCTGTTTTGCGACACCGCTTTACCTTCTTCACAGCACCTTCCACAGTCTGATAATTATAGTATATATCTGTTTATTGCCTTTCTGCAATAAAGGCAATTGAAGAGCAGAAATATATACTGCCCATTGTTATACCACCAGCACCCAAACAGTACTTGTTACAAAGTCAGTAAATATTTGATAAATGAACTGCCAAAATGACTATTTAAAACAGCAACACACTCCTTTTTTAAAAAAGTACAGCCAGTCTTGTAATTTTACGTCACATCTTTTATAATTTAGAAATTCTTAAACTTAGCTGGCGAAGAATATAGAGTTAAGAACCATACACTCATAGCTTCTAAGCAAACCTTGAGGCAATATAAAAAAGAACTGAGAATTTCTAAGTTTGGGGTGGAAACCACCATAGTGGTACAGTCTGTAATAAACGGACTGGATTTCAAACAATCTGTTTAGAGAAATCTTAAAGAAATTATACACATTGATAAAGAACTCTGACACTCAAAAATAAACCATTCAGACTACTGAAATACAGGAGATATTTCCATCCATACCGTGTAAAAATGCTGGTTTCTACCAAAATCATAACAGATAATTTTAAAATCAGAATCTAGTTTAAACCTCAAAAGCTCCCTTCCATTCAATGTTTAAGGGAAACAACTCAGTCAAAATAAAACCCAGTGACAAAAAGATCATCAGTATCAAACCTACCGGATCAACAGTGGGCAAAACATCCTTCTTCTCCAGGCCATCGACTTCATCCTCATCTGTGCTGTATTCTTCCATTGTTTCACCACTAACAAAGTGGATGACTCTCCTTGGGACTTTCTTCTTTTTTCCTATGACTCCCAGTTCTACATTTTCAAAGCCTCTTTCATTACTCATCTAATGTCAATAATAAATTAAGAAAAGGAGAGTTTCAGGTGAGATTAACTTTCTTTGATACATATAACGAAAAAAAGTTTTGGTTGCTCTATTTTAGGTAATAATGAAATATAAGCCAACCTTTAAATAGTTTTTTTTAAATAAAATAGGTTATACACACAAAAGCATATCAACAGCATAAATGAAGAGTTTAATAATAAAGCCAATCCCTGCATACTGACTACCAAGGTTAAAAAATAGAACTTAATCAACTAAATTGTTTAAGTCAACAGCTAAGAAGTCAAGCACCACACTTCAAGTCATAGGAACTCCAGTGCTATATAATGTGTGAAGACATGCTAGATGGACATCAATAATTTTAAAGAATAATGCTAAAGAGGGATTCATGTGTAATATCAAAGGAAAATCATACAGCTGCATACACATATGTTAGATGTATAAAATAAAACAACAGTTTTGTATTAGGTAACCCGCTAAGTCTTTGAACTTGAGGTTAGCTATGGATGAGCAAAACATAACCAGTTCAGCTTAATGCTGAACCTCTCCTTTTCTCAAAACGAGAGTCCCAAATTCAAATGCCTTTTAGATACAAGCAGTTACCAAAAATGAGTGAAGCTACAGGTGAAGAGCAGATCTTTGGAGAAAACATGCCGCAAACGAAGACATCAAAATTGAAAACAAGTTAAAGCACAAGCACTGTGCAGGCCAGTGCACTCGTTTGTAAATCACATCTGGAAAGCAGGACATCAGTGTTCTATATCCAAACTTCCAGATTTCTTAGTCACACTATGAGTTTTCTTTTTTTTCTTTTTTTTGCCTTATCTAGGGTCGCACCTGCAGCATATGGAGGTTCCCAGGCTAGGGGTCTAACAGGAGCTGTAGCTGCTGGTCTCCGCCACAGCCACAGCAACACAGGATCCGAGCCGTGTCTGCAACCTTCACCACAGCTCACAGCAACACCGGATCCTTAACCCACTGAGCAAGGCCAGGGATCGAACCCGCAACTTCATGGTTCCTAGTCAGATTCATTAACCACTGAGCCATGACAGGAACTCCCTATGAGTTTTCTTGATAGTACAAAAGATTCTACAAATTTTAAAACTATAAAAGTCCATGGAATTCTAATTACATCCAAATGTCATTCCTAGGAAAATACTAATTTTACCTCACACACACTGCCAACATTCCAAACTCAGGGTAAACACATATTGTAGGGGAAGGATGAAGATCTTTTCCCATTAATCTTGCCTCAAATTTCAACTCCTAAGAAAACCTTTGCAACAGTGGTTACCCCTGGAGTTAGGTACAAAGACGGGAGAGGGGGTACATGGACAGAGTAGCCAAAGGGGTTTTTTATTCTTTCTGTATTTTGTTGTTATTTGCTTTATTTTCCTGATGAGAATATGTTCATGTATTACTGGTACAACTTTAAAACTAAACCTAAGCAAATGATACAGGACTATAGGATGTTGTGATCAGAGTCCATGTAAGTAGGATTCTCCAGGATAGTCCAGAGTTCAAAAATTGTGTCCTCTGTAAGGATTCTTAACACTTGCAGAAATGACCACACATAATTTAAACCCATGACTGCTGTTCAACCACTAAAAAGTTCCTTGAACTGCATTTGGAGAGATAAAATTGTACCAATAAAAACTGTGGACAAGAATTGTCCAATTATGCAAGTAACTTTTTTTTTTTTTGTCTTTTGTTATTTTAGGGCCGCACCTGCGGCATATGGAGGTTCCCAGGCTAAGGGTCAAATCAGAGCTGTGGCCACAGTCATAGCAACGCTAGATCTAAACCACATCTGTGACCTACACCACAGCTCACAGCAATGCCGGAACCTTAACCCATTGAGCAAGGCCAGGGATCGAACCTGAGTCTGTCATGGATACTAGTCAGGTTCGTTAACAAGTAACTTTATTTCTATGCATCGTTTCCTCTTAATCCTCTAAGGTCCTTCTTAGTAAAGAGATTTGGTTCTTCTCTGTTCTTCACTTCCCTAAGTTAAGTGTAGTCATCAGCCAGGATTTGAATCCAGGTATACCCAACCCAGAGAACACACATATTGTTCTCAGGACACACATGGACACCCCTGACAGAAACCTTAACCACAGTATAATAAACTGAGACCATGAAAACTTTTGTCAGCACGAACTATTTACAGGTTACCCTGAAAAAAACAAAAACCACAGTTCTCCCTAGCCTGTCCTGAGGTTTCAAACATATCCCAGCCTTTAATAATGGAAGGCTAGCCCATTTGTTCTGTTCATTAATAAGATGGACAACAAACAGTCTACCCAGGCCACCTTTCTTCTCTCCCTGGTCCCTAGGCACGGTAAGTCATTCCCACCCAACCTCATTTTTTCCCCCTTGATATGAGATTCGGTTTATGGTTGTCCTGACACCAATATCTTCTCCTGGACCATGACTTTTTGGATCTCTCTATAGGCAAGGGAAAGTCAGAGGGGCTGGATCTCAAGTCATCGTACTAATTGGATGTATCTGATGCCAAAGCAACAGTCCCAGTCAATGAACAGGGTTGAAACCACCCACAGCACATCACCATGCCTTATTCCAACCCCACTCACTTCATCCCTAGCAGAGCCGAAGCAGCTTCTCATTCTTCTTCTAGTAATCTCCCATTGGCTTAATTTTCCTTTTCTAAGACACAAGCATAGAAGAAGAGGTATCTTTCATTGGATTAACTACTCTGTCTTCCTTGGACAATTTTGATAAACAAAAACATTCTGGCTGGGTCATAATAATTGACATAAATCTATCTAACTCCATTAACTTACTCCTGGCTCTGTTTTGTCCAAAAGGGACAAAAAGGAAGGCTGAAACATGATTCATATTTTTCATTCTAATACCAAAGTTAGTTAAGTATATACAGAACACTGAGTAATATTCTCTATACGTAATATGTAATTCAAAATGGCATTTTGTTCTAGTCATTACATTTCATGTAAAGATTTTCATTAAAGAGACTTTAAAGGCTTTCTTTTAAAAGTTTAATATTAATTTTTGATACAGTAAAACCCTAGTTTTAGGTGTACAGCCTTAAGCAGAATTGAATAAACTTTTCCCATAAAGAACAGATAATAAATATTTTAGGCTTCGAGAACCACGTAATCTCTGTCACAACTACTGAACTCTGCAAAAGCAGCCATGGACAATATACAACGAATAGTCTATGTTCCAATAAAAGTTTATATAAATCAGTGGCAGGTGGGATCTGGCCCATAAACTATAGTTTGTCAATCCCTCATTTTAAGGAACCAGATTGGCAAATTAAAAAAAAAAAATCTGTGAAAGAATCTATGCCATGTAATTCCGACCTCTACTTGGCAAGGAGGCGAGTGGAGGATTAGTTAGTTAAGGGAGGTACTGATGGGTAAAACAACCAGAAAATAATTTGATCAAACTTACCAAAAATTATAAATTAAAGTTACTTCCCTGAATTTGCAAATGTTTCATTTTTACAGACAAACCAGCAAATCTTCAGGTAAGAAAATTTTCACTGGAGTTCCCGTCGTGGCTCAGTGGTTAACAAATCCGACTAGAAACCATGAGGTTGCGGGTTCGATCCCTGGCCTTGCTCAGTGGGTTAAGGATCCGGCGTTGCCGTGAGTTGGGTTGTAGGTTGCAGACGCAGCTTGGATCCTGCGTTGCTGTGGCTGTGGTTAAGGCCAGCAGCTACAGCTCCTGTTAGACCCCCTAGCCTGGGAACCTCCATATGCCACGGGTGCGGCCCAAATAAGGCAAAAAGACAAAAAAAGAAAAAGAAAATTTTCACTATCAATTATACAAAGTTCGCTTTAAAAAACTCCAAAGGTCTGAAAAGACAATTTCCTAACACCAGGAAATTATGAGATATAATGTCAATTAACATTTTATTACATTTTATGGTTAACTGTACTGTAAATCTGCTTATCTTGTTCCTTGAGGCCCGATTTTAGTTGCAATTTTCCTTTTTTTTTTTTTTTTTGGTGACGTCTCAGGCATATGGACATTCCTAAACCAGGGATCAAATCTGAGCCACAGCTGCAACCTATGCCACAGCTGCCAGACTCTTAACCCACTACACCTGGCCAAAAGTCAAACCCATGCTACTAGAGAGAACGCCAGATCCTTAACCTGCTATACCATAGTGGGAACTCCCACCATCTTTTTTTATACTTCCACAGCACCCAGAACGTTTCAGAAAATTGTATTGCACTTGGAATTTATTCTGAGTAACCTTCTCCTCAAAGGGGGTTAGCAACATGAGAATAGTGTGTGTGTGTATCCTTCACTGCTACACCTTTTAGCCTACGGATCCTGGCACATCCTAAGTGCTCGGTAGCAGAAGTGCTAAAAAAAAAATAAACAAATAATGCCGAAAATTTAATTCCTTTAATAATATTGACGATTCTGGTTAAAGGCCAAGTCAGAGAAGTTGCTGAATGGCCTCGTTTGAGACCTAACTCTAAACACAGACCCAGGCTCCTATCTCTACTCCCTTCCCTTCACGGCATTTGGGATTTCTCAGTTCTAACAACCCAATGAAGGAGTACAGGATGGCAGCCTCTCCTTCCACCCAAGTCTCCACTTCACTGGCCTCTTCCCCTCTTACTGTGGTCAAACCCCTAGACAGAGACCTGGGGGTCCCAGAAATGTTTCTGTTTCAGGAATGTGAGTGAGAGAGCAAAAAGGGAAAGTTAGAAAACTGTACAGTACGGACCCATCCGTGTAACAAGAAAGATTGTGTATGCATAGGAAATCCCAGAAATGTACACCTGAAACTTAGCACTTGTGGGGAATGTGAATGTGAAGAACAGGTGATGGGGGTATTCCTGTGACTTTTTACTTTTGTTCTACAGCCTTCTTTAGGTTTGGGTATTTAATTTGTTTTTGTTTTGGCCAAGAATGTGAAAATAACATCACAGCACTAAGCCACAACAAAAAGACTCTCTTCGAACAATATTTCTCTGATAAATTGGTACAGGTATGTATACTTCGCTATCAGAGAGATTTCAGAGCTGAAGTAGTGATGAAAACAATTATAGTAGCAGAAGGCAAAATCAAATGGAAAACACATCAAGCACTTTGGAATTAAAGGTTCTGTTCAAATTATACCTGTCAACAATAAGTCTCAACATGACAGCTGCCTTCCTAATCAATTAACATTGCCCCTGAATTCCTTCTTGAAGGTTACCTTCCCCCCTTTTTTCTTCTTTTTAGGGCCTCACCTGAGGCATATGGAAGTCCCCAGGCTAGGGGTCGAATTGTAGCTACAGCTACCGGCCTGCACCACAGCCACTGGCCTGCACCACAGCTACAGCAACTTGGGATCTGAGATGCGTCTGTGACCTACACCACAGTTCACAGCAACACCGGATCCCCGACCCATTGAGCAAGGCCAGGGATTGAACCCGCATCCTCAAGGATACTAGTCGAGTTCGTTTCTGCTGAATCACAGTAGGAACTCCCCTTCCCCCTTCTTTAGTAGAAGAAAAAACAATTCCATATAAAGACTAGCATGTGAAAAAGTTTTTGTTAATGCAAACTAAATCTTAGAACTTTACTTACATTCAGACACCATTCTCTAGGAATCTGTAGTTTGAGGGAGATGTCTTACTAACATTCTGGTAGTTAGTCTCAAAAATGAAGCTACTGAAAAGCACTGTTCTCACTGAAGGTCAGAAGATTTCTACACAAAGGCAACTGGAGGTTTTTAACATCAAAACTGTATACTTCCGAGCTAGTTTCAGATAAAGCCATTTCTTCATTAGTTTTACTTGGCCGAAGATCCTACGCTACTACTTCTGACTACCAAATCCAAAACAAAACAAAGCTCCAAACTTAGCCTAACTCCCTAAAAACCTAACTCCCTAAACTTACGCTGTCCAATATAGTAACCAGCGGCCACATGTGGCTAATGCTCACTTGAAACACGGCCAGTATAAACCGAGATGTGCTGAAATACACAAAGGATTTCAAAGACTAGAAAGCAGAGAGAATGTGAAATTTTTCATCGCTAACTTCCATATTAATTACATGTTGAAATGTTTTCTGACAAATTGGATTAAAATATAATACAATTAATTTCAGTTCATATTAACCGCATGTTGAAATGTTCTAATAAATTGGGTTACATAAAATTGAATATTAAAATTAAGTTCACCGGTTTCTTTTTACTTGTTTAATGTGGCTACTAGAAAATGTACAATTTACCATGCTGCTGGCATTGTACGTCTATTGGAGAGCGCGGCTCTGATCCACAGTTGCCTCTCTGGTGAAATGGGGGTGACGCCCGCCTCAAGCACAAGTTATAAGGATTGGGGAGGAGGGGAGCCTGTAAACGCACAGCATGTAGTCACTATTAGCTAACCAAAGGGCAGATGCCAAGTCAGGCGCTCCCACAACGAGAAACTGAGAAATGATTTTAGCCAGCGTCACCTGGCTTCCAGCTAAAGGACAGCCTTTCCGGGACACGACTTCCTTCGCTCGCTCGCATTCCTGAAGCTGCAACACAACCCCTCGAAACACTAGGCCACCCCAGAGTCCGCGGGGCTGTCAATGGAGGGGTTCCCGAGAAGCGCCCCGACTGCAGGAACGTCTGTCCCTTCCCTCAAGCAGATGCTCGGAGCAGAGGCGGAGATACCGTGAAGAGGAGTCTCGAAACGCAGCACCCCCCCACCCCCCCGTCCCGGCGGACGGCCTGCTCCGAGGAAGGCCGGGCAGGCCAAAAGCTGCCGGTGGACGAGGCAGACAGGAGGCTGCGCTCTCCTGGCCTCAGCCTCGGCGCCGCCGCAACCCTCAGCGGCCCCACCTACCTGCCGAGCCGATTCCCTGAACGCCGCGGCGGCCGCAGCTCCGGCGACAGCCACTGCTTCTCCTCCCTCCTCACGGTTCACTGGCTCCCGGTCCATCATTGTGGCCGCCGCAGGACTGCTGGCGCTGGAGAGATACAAGGTCACGGCCGATAAGCCCACTTTCATCCTCCGCCTCCCCTCCCAGATGCCGTCCTAGCCCGCTGTCAGGAAGTAGGTAACTCACCCCTAGCGCCAGCCTCGCGCCGCGCCCGAGCACGCCACAGGAGGGGCGGGGCGGTTCAGGGGTGGGGCCGGACTGGGGGCGTGGCCCTCCGGCGCCCCGCCCCGCAGGCGCCACACGGGCTCCGGCTGACGGCGGTCTGAACGGCGCAAAGAACGGCTCCTGCGGGGCGGGGCCTTCTGCACTACCATATCCGGCCCGGCCCCTGTCCGGAGCCTGCTGCCTGGCACCACCAGTGACGTCACAGCTCGTACCTGAAGCTAGAGGCGGGGCTTTGGGTTTTCCGCGCAGCCACACATCAGATGCATCCTGGACAGTCACCTCACACGCCTTGGCTTCTGTACTTTCGAGAATAGCTGCGTAGTGTGCTTCAAAGGCTTGTGATGAGATGTGGTTGCTGAAAAAAATTTTTTGTTTTTTGCACTTGAAAATCTTTATTATAGTGTAGTTGATTTACAATGTTTTGCCAATTTCTGCTGTACAGCATATATATATATATATATATATATATGAATGAACATATTCTTTGAAAAAAATTTTAATGAATGGCTTATGCTAGGTTTTCCATTGCAGACAGTCTAACCAAAACACCTTGAAATAAGAACCTCAAAGGTGAATTTCACTTACCTTTGTCTGAAGTACTTAAGTATAGGTAACTCTAGAAAAAGGGAAGTGAGACCTGAAGGAGAACAAAGGGTAGCAGCAAGCTACAAATGTGAGGAATGATTTATTATCTATTTAGGGGTTTTTGTGTGTGTCTAAGAAGGAGCATTTCAGACTTTTCCGATTTTTTCCCAATGTTCAAATTAAAAAGCCATGATTGCAATGATTATTGCATTACTTTAAAAAACTAGTTGGAGCATCTAGGTAAATGATCTTTTATTGTAGTTTCAGTATGAGAGTTTTCACACAATTTTCACTAGTAGCAGAAGTCGAAAGTAAAATACATCATTCTGGCCATGGAGAAGGAGATTTGTTTGATACTTTAAATTCCATTTTCATGCCAAAGTTGACAAATTCTCCCCAAAGTTATGGCCTAGAATATCTTCTATTCAGCATGGCACCAGCAGGACCAACACCCCTAAAACCTTAACTATTCCTTTCTCTACTGTGCAAAAGTTCTTTTCCCTTACTCTCTGCTTAATATTCTTGTATACTTTCTATCCTGCATCTAACTATGATAACATGAAAAGCAAACCAAAAACCTTAAAAATGAAAAGTTGATTATTTGAAAGCCATCTATATTTTTTAAATTGGGTGGAAATTCTTACTCTATATTCTGGTAATAAAATCAAATTAGCTTGTTGCTAAGGTACACAGGTTTTAGTAACATGATCTGGTGCTGTTTGCTGGCATTAGCAAGGGATTGAAACAATCCAAAACAGCAAAAACAAACTCTGTAATAAGTTGAAAAGAAAAATAAAGAACCAATTGTTAAAGGCTTCATGAATTGGCTTTCATAAACAAAACGGTTCTACATTACATGTACTCAAAATCCCTTTCCTCTCACTGGCAAGAGGAGTAATCATTGAAAATTAGTGGAATGTTTATAATGCATGATTTTATTTTGCAAATTGGCAATTAAACATCAAATTTCAATTTTCACTGCTGAAGCAGAACTTATTTTCACGGTTTATGAGTACATTTTTCAGTTTACTGAAAATTCAAAATGCAAGTCACCTTCTAACATGAACCAGAAGTATTTCCTAGGAAGAGTTATTTTCTTAACACAAATATGCAATTAAAGAGACAGTCTATTGGGAGTTCCCGTCATGACTCAGGGGAAAAGAATATGACTAGTAACCATGAGGACACAGGTTCGATCCCTGGCCTTGCTCAGTGGGTTAAGGATCCAGCATTGCCACGAGCTGTGCTGCAGTTCACAAACGCGGCTCAGATCTGATGCTGTTGTGGCTGTGGTGTAAGCTGTGGCTACAGCTCCAATTTGACCCCTAGCCTGGAACCTCCGTATGTCATGGATGCGGCCCTCAAAAGACCAAAAAAAAAAAAAAAGCAGTCTATTGCAAATGAACAACTACAGCAACAGAAAAACAGAAATTCTAGTGATTTTATTTTGCGAATTGACATTTTTGTAATTATTTCCAGACTGTCATAGATCAACTAAAAGTGGACAAAAAAGCATCAATGCCAAATCTTTCCCTTGGGTAGTATAAGTTGTATTATATCACTATGACAAAAAATAAATTCAGGTATTAATTTATTTGAAAACATAACTCACCTAAATTTAGCATTTAATGATGCCTATAGAGCTAAAAAGGTAAATTTATTTATTTTTTGTCTTTTCTAGGGTCGCACCTTCAGCATATGGAGGTTCCCAGGCTAGGGGTCTAATCAGAGCTGTAGCCACCAGCCACACCACAGCCACAGCAGCGCGGGATCCGAGCCGCATCTGCAACCTACCCCACAGCTCAAGGCAACACCAGATCCTTAAACCATTGAGTGAGGCCAGGGATTGAATCTGCAACCTCGTGGATCCTAGAAAGATTCGTTAACCACTGAGCCACGATGGGAACTCCTAACAAGGTAAATTTAGATCTACCTACTCCTGTGAAAGGCTGGGAAAACAAAGCTGTCCACTGTCAGCTGCCAACTATAGTATACCCTAAAAAAAAATTCAAGGTGAAGAACAGGATCAGGCATTCTGTGCTTTGGAAAAATATGCAAAACAGGCCCTTAAGTGGTTTTATATATTTCAGGAATAATTTTTTTTATGGACTTGGATTCTTGAATCTTTCCATACTTAGAAAATCATTAAAATCGGAGAATTCCCACTGTGGCACAGTGGGTTAATGATCTGGCATTGCTGCAGCCGTGGCATAAGTCACAGCTATGGCTTGGAGTCAGTCCCTGGCCTGGGGATTTCTATATGCCATGGGTATGGAAAAAAAAAATCACTAAAATTATTAACGGAGATATCTGTTCCTCATGACTATCAGTGATCTCCTGAAATGTAAGCTTTTTTTTTTTTTTTTGCCTTTTAGGGCCACACCTGCAGCTTATGGAAGTTCCTAGACTAGGGATCAAATTGGAGCTGTAGCCAATGCCTGCACAACGCTGGATCCGAGCCGTGTCTGCAACCTACACCACAGCTCATGGCCACGCTGGATCCTTAACCTACTGAGTGAGGCCAGGGATAGAACCTGGGTCCTCATGAATACCAGTCAGATTCATTTCTGCTGAGCACGATGGGAACTCCATCCCCAAATATTTTGAGGTTCCTGTACCAGCCAGGAAGTTACCTTCCTTGTTCACCTTGTAAGGAACTCTGTAAGCAAGGCACCAGGCAATTTGATTTTTTGTTTTTACAGTGATCTATGGCTCCATAAAGTCAATCATAATTCCTTAAAGCTATCTGGTCGTATCTGATTCTATACATATTCTCATGTATGACATTACAAAGTCATGGTAATATAATCAATGTTTCCAATTGTGTCCTGCGATAAGAATAGATTTTTATTGAACTTATGCCCAAATCATATTGTCATGAAAACAAGAATACTAAGAGTTTCTAAATTCTGTAGGGATAAGGTAGAGAGAAAAAATAAGTGTTTCAATTTTCCTTACAAAGTATAATTTATCAAAGTGCTATAAGTTATAGTGATCATAAGGGCAAAGGTTTCCTTATTGATGAAAAACAAAGATTAAAAGCCAGTAATATTTCAGACAAAAAAAAATCCTTGTTGATCTTGATCTTCTGTTAACAGTTTATGAACCCATTAGTTTTTCCTTTAGGATTCTTTAATTTCTTATCTAGGTCAGTAGTATGATCTGAGAGTTATCAGAAACTTATCCTTTCTATGAATCCTCTTAAAGAAGCATTTTTGCAAAAACAATAAAATAATAACCGTCTATTAATGACAAAAGACTTTAAAAAGCATAGCTGAAGACCTGATTACAATGCAACTGTCAAAGAAATTTGGTTATTTTTGTGACATTTAATATATCAGAATAATAACTAGAATTATGACTGATAACATTATACTAGGACACATTCAAGTTTTAGAAATTTCATATAATTTCTAGAACATTTGTATGAATGACATTTACCTGTATAAGATAAACTAAGAAAGTTTACCACCGCTCATTTGACAATGCTTCCCATGTAATTAACATACCACATAAGCCTATTTTATTATGCAGTGGCTAATGACTTAATCCTTGTAGAACTGGATGGTAGGTAAAAGTCTGTTTTACATGCATATGCTTTCTGAAATCTATTCTCAGAGATAGCCATTTGTAAACTTTAAGGCACTGCACTTAAGAAACAAATGAAAATACCAAGTAAACTTATTTTATTTGATGCTTTGTGAACACATTTGTTTTAATTGAAATTTGTTCAGTTTCTCTAGTCATAAGAATATACTATTGGTATTCAACTACCAGAATTTTTTCATATGATAGTAATCATAAAATATCCTTTGTACACTATGCCTAAATGCAGTAGTCTCAATGTTGAAGACCTGTGCATCTTAATCTGAGGTCTTTGGAACCATAGGAGTCGTCGTCTTTTTTTTAAATTCGATAAAGCAAGAGATTTATTAAGGCTTCCGAAGCAGACGCGCTGAGCTCAAGATGGTGCCAGCATGGAGTCTTCTGACAATAATGTAAAACACAAGTGTAAAGACAGAATAAGGACTGATACAAGTAGAAATTATTTTTCTCTCAGGGCAAGATCCTCCATTGTTTTGTTTAACATGTGAGAGGAACAATGGCAGGAATGACCGAGATGAGCTCTTTAGACCTCCATTCTCACAGCCTGTGTTGAACTTTTGGTGAACTTTCTAAATCTGCAGATTATATGCTGATTTGCCAAAAGGAAAGAACAATGCTAAGAAGTGGACTCATTCTGGACTAAGGAATGCTTAGCTTTCCCTAGTAATGGATGAGATGTGCTCAATAACCCAAATGTAGGTATAGAACAAATACACCCTCTGATCCAAATTCTTGGTAAACAGCTTGTCGATGCCTGCCATGAACTTCCTTTTTCACAATAAAATCCTTACACTTCTTCCAGTGGGTCACTATTCTGAGTTCCTCTGGAATCTGTGATCCCTCGGTTACAATAAACTGACCCCAAATAAACTGCCTTTTAACCGCTCATGCTTCTTACAGTTGACATTTTTGTTGTCAAAGATGTGGGATCCGAAGCCATCTTCTGCTCACTTTCCAAGCTGCCAAGGTACCTGCATGAGCATCTTTCGCTCGCCTCCCCAGCAGCCCCAGGTCCAGGCAGTAAGTCCTCTTGGTCCCAACCTCCCTCCTTCGTTGAGATTCAGGCCTTTATTCTGGGTGTCTTTTGTTTCATTGATCACTTAAGGGCTTGCTCCCTTGTGGTGCATGCTCTATAATGGGACATGCACAGTCTAAGACTCTTACGGGGGATTCTCCCCAGTCTGGCTTTCCTGCTGGGTACGTGTACAAAAAGCATGGCACTACCTTTTGGGCTTACCTAGGTACACGCCAGTGGTGTGCCAGAGGTAACATAAAATTGCCCTGGACACAATGAGAAAATTTGAAATTCCGAAACTGGTGGTTTTGCACACACAATTAGAAAATGAAGGGTCTAAAATGAAGCTAATAGAGTGGGAAGTGGAAAGACTCTTTCAGTTGGTATATTGAGGCCTCCCAACGAACTCATGAAACTCAAAAGTTTTGTGAGTCTAAAACTGCTTCACTTCAGGATAGTGTTTCCAAGCTTACTGTAGCAAATAAGGATCTGTGTTCTCATCTTAATACTTAGGAAAAAGCTCACAAGGCCTCTTCCTTCTCTTCTCCTTCAGCTCAGACCTTGCTGAGTTGCCGTCTTATCCTTCTGATTCTTCAGTTCCTCCTCCAAAATCTTTACCCCACCTATTATCCCTAAAACTAAACCTTTCCTTTTGTCACTACGTTGAACCCTGATAGCACTGGCTGTCTAGTAGACTATAGGCCTCGGTCGCCTACAGAACCAAGCTATAGCTAAGGAATTTCCTAAGGTTACTGAGGACCCCCTCCACTTTGCAGAGGAACTTAAGCTTGTGATATAAATTTATGACCATGGTTCTCAGACTCATATCAACTAACTGCATCCTGGTTGGAAAAAGCCAAACTAGACACTGGCAAACCACTACTGCCTGGATTCACCCTTAGGATGACATCTATACAAAATAAATCAGTGTGGAGGCACATGCTTCTCAGGTTAACTCAACCTTCATGAAACAGTTCCTCAAGTCTTTCCTCATCTCACTGACTGGGGGGAAATTCAATCTACTACACAAAGACTTGACAAAACTGTTCATGATTATGACTCAGTGTTCCAGGAAAACTTCAGACTCCCTGCTGGGGCAAAGAATCTCAAACCCACTTAAATTCAGTCTTTGTTGGGGGACTGGAATGAGGAACTGGGACTGCTGATGCAATAGGCACAATAGAATTGGGAAACAATGGATACTCAGTTGATTTGGCTAACGAGCTGTCTAAAACAAACACACAGAGAAACAGAAGACCACTAAAGTCATGAATTTGCAGCTGCAGAATCTGACCACTGCCACTCAAGGGCCACTTCAACAGAAAGACCAAAATTTGCATCGGGGCGCCTTCCAAGTCCCTGCCACTATCATAAGCAGCCTGGCCACTGGAAGAACTGCCCAAAGTTAAAAAGAAAGCCCTATTTGCAGCTCAAAGCCCCACTCTGACCCTTTTCATGAACTTTCTAAGAAGTTTGAGAAGCACCTCCCTTTTGTAGACACTCGTGAACAGGGATGCTCTGAGGAAAGTGTTGGGGTCTTCTCAGCACCCCACTAACACCATTGGGAAAACTGGACCTTTTTATAGGAGCTGAGGCTATTACCACTCTTATGAACACAGAAACAACTTTGTCTGTCTTGAACGCCACCAGCCTTAAGGCCCCCTTCCTTAGAAACATGGTTACGAAAAATGAACAAGTTGGCCACTTTCCCTTTTGAAATAGGTTCTTTTTGGGGAACTCATCAGTTTCTTCTTGCTCCTTCTGTCCCTTTTGGGCCAGAAGCTCCTGGAAAAACTACAAGCTAATATTTCCTTTTCCCTAAAAGAGGAAATATAATTTCTTCACTCTTCAAAGTCTACTTCCAACCCAGTCCTAATACTGAGATTCCCCTCCTTGCTTCTGTCTTATCAATGTCTAATCACAAGGATTTGTTAGCTTCTGTTCCTTTTACCTTATGATCTACCTCTTCAGACAACACAGAATGCCTTCATTAGGTGCCATCAATTAAGATCCGGAGTTCCCTTCGTGGCTCAGTGGTTAACGAATCTGACTAAGAACCATGAGGTTGCGGGTTCGATCCCTGGCCTTGCTCAGTGGGTTAACGATCCGGCGTTGCCGTGAGCTGTGGTGTACGTTGCAGACGCGGCTCGGATCCCGCGTTGCTGTGGCTGTGGCGAAGGCCGGCGGCTACAGCTCCTGTTAGACCCCTAGCCTGGGAACCTCCATATGCCGTGGGTGCGGCCCTAGATAAGGCAAAAAGACAAAAAAAAAAAAAAAAAAGATCCAGATAGATCCTAATAAAATTTTGCCTCACCTCAGACAACACCCTCACAAGGCCTGAGGCCCAAAAAGGAATTTATCCCACCGTCAAGGCACACCTCCAGAAGGAGGTCACAAGTGCATGCACCAGTGCCTGTAGCACACCAATCCTTCCCTTAAGCAAGCCTCATGGTCAAGGTTGGTATTTTGTTCAAGATCTCTAAACTATAACAATACAGTCATACTAGGTCACCCTGTGGTCCCCAGCCTTCAGATCACCCTCAATTTCAATACCTCTGAGTACGTGGTTCTTTATAGCCACAGATTTACGTAGTGCTTTCTTCAACATTACTGTCCATCCAGATAGTCAGTACCTGTTTCCATTACTTGGGAAGGGCATCAGTGTACCTCAGGGGTACACATAAAGCCCTGCTTATTTTTCACAGATATTGAGACAAGACTTGACCAATGTGAATTTTGCCCATGGCTCTACTTTACTTCAGTATATTGACCTTTTTTGTTTTGCTCCCCTACTGAGGACAGCCTATACTTCCTCACTCAGCTAGCACACAAAGGACATAAAGTCTCAAATGACATGCTTCAATTTGTTCCAACCCAAGTAAGATACTTGGGTCATTTGCTTACCCCTCAAGGGGTATCACAGGGTCCTACCTGCATCCAGGGCATACCTCAGTTTCCCCCTTCCTGCCACCAAGTGCCATTTGAGATGCTTTCTTGGGTTAACAGGCTATTGCAGACTTGGGTTCCTAATATATTCTTCTATGCACAACCCCTTTTTCCCTTCTCAAGGACAAGAGGCCTGATCCCCTTATTTGGAACAATAAGGCTGAATCAGCCTTTAAAACATTAAACATTCAGTTGGCCATAGCCTCTGCTTTAGGGCACCATAATTATTCTCTTCCCTATGATTTGTTCATGAAGTTAGCAGAAAACACCCTTGGCTCATTCAGCCCCATGGGGGCAAACACATATCTACTGGCTTTATAGCAACACTTGAACCTTATAGCTTGAGATCTTCTTCCTTGCTTCCAAGCAACAACAGCTACCACTGCCCTTCTGCAGGCTACAGAAGAGACAGTTATGGGGTCTCCCTTTTTCTCCCTCATTCTGTTGAGACACAATTGAACTCACATCATGTACAACACTTACCTGCTTGCTGACTGACATCCTATGAAATCTCGCCTTCCTCCCCAAATGTCGCTTTGTCTCATTGTAACTCCCTAAATCCTGCTACCCCCTTACCATCACCAACAGATAAGTCTTCACATAATTGCATAACTGCAACTGATCTTTTGATTAGTCTGCATCTAGACTATAAGAAAAGCCTTTAGCCACCACTGACATTTCTTGGTTTACCTATGAAATGATGTTGGACAACTGAAAGCTGGAAACACTATCACTACACCCTTCACTGTAATAGGAACGAATGCTCTGCCTTTCAGTTTCTTTAGCCTAACAGGCTGAACTATACACACTCATTTGAACTTCAATTTTGGCCACTGGCATATATGTATACACACACACACACTAATAGCATGTATACTTTTGAGGTAGCTCATGTCTTTGGAATGCTTTGGAAATAGATTTCTTGAGCTCAGGAGGAAATGAAATTGCAAATGGCCTCTTTGATAAGGCTTTGCTGCATGCAATCCTGCAGCTTAACAGTGGCAATAATAAGTCACAGAGCATTCCAAAAACAACACTGAGGAAGGAAAGAGAAACTGACTGGCCAACAGAGCTGCTAAGGCTGCAGCATTACAAGATTCAAGCTCCATAAAGAAACTTCCTTCTATTGGTCCCTCTATTCACACCTAGTTAACTATGTACTACTTGGAAGGATACCCAAGATTTAAAGGATATTATCAGAGATGGGCAATTGACTGCTACAGCAAAGGAACAGCAGAGGGGAGTTTCTGAAGGAGGCATATTTGACCAACATCCTGGGCTTTGGTATGGGCCAAACAGCTGCACTGCTCTTTCTGCAGTCACTCAAGAAACCACATTAAAATTAATACATCAGGAGTGCTTGTTGTGGCTCAGCAGAAACAAATCTGACTAGCATCCATGAGGACTCAGGTTCTATCCCTGGCCTTGCCCAGTGGGTTAAGGTTCCGGCATTACCGTGAGCTGTGGTTTAGGTTGCAGATGTGGCTCAGATCCTGTGTTTCTGTGGCTGTGGCGTAGGCTGGCAGCTACAGCTCTGATTTGACCCTAGCGTGGGAATCTCCATATGCCAGGAGTGCGGCCCTAAAAAAGACAAAAATATGAAATAAAATAAAAAATAAAAAATGAACACATGAAATGACTTATAAAGGAACTGAAAAAAATGATAGCCTGGGGAAAATAATACTTTTGGAAATGTCCCACAGTAGTAGTGGCTAAAATATATCAAAGACAGATCTGTCCAAAGTATAATCCAGGAAATTCTATTAATATTCTCAAGGCCACTTTCCTTTATCTCCTGGTCCCTTTACTATCTGACAACTGGATTTTATCTAGCTGCCTCCCCTCTCAAAAATACAAATATGTTCTGGTGATGGTTTGTACGCATTCCCATTTGATAGAAGCCTTTCCTTGCAGTGGCCAAAATCCCTTTGGGATTATGTAAGTGAAAAAAATTACACGTTTCATTGGACAAATTCTAAACACTGTAAATCTGGCCTATTCTACAGCATTTCCGCTGTGCCCAGCATTCGCAATTCTCTAATCTAGTGGAAGAACCAATAGTATCATCAAAACCCAACTGGCAAACTGAGGCCTCTGGTCTTCCTTGTCCTAAATTACTTCTCATAGTTCTACTAAACTCAGATCTATACCCTTTGGAAAACACAGGTTGTCACCACTTGAAACTATTAGTGGAAGACCCATGATTCTCGACCCAGGACTATACAGGAACCTTCAAATCAAGTAAGACCTTTTACATTATTGCCAAAAATCTCATCTCATTAAGGCTCTGAAGAAAAACAGACACCTGGTTGAAAAACCTCTCCACGGTGCACTCCCAGAAGAGGAAGATCTGGAACATCACAACTTACAATCAAGGGACTATGTTTATTGGAAAAGGCATCTCTTAAAGGACTCCTTGCAGCCCAGGTAGAAGGAACCCCATAAGGTACTCTTATCCAACCCCTGTGCCAATAAACCTAAAGGCACTGATTCTTGGATTTGTTTCCCATTTTTAAAAGACCTCCCTGGAGTACCACTGGAGTTGCGCAGTAGGTTAAGAATCTCGTGTTGTCACTGCTGTGGCTCTGGTTACAACTGTAGCCCGGGAAATTCTGCGTGCCATGGGTGCAGCCAAAAAATAAATAAATAAAATTAAAAGTAAATAAAAAAAGTCTTCCCCACCTGAATGGGCCCATGAAACAGCTGGAGAGCAAAAGCTGAAACTGACCCAGAAGTGAAGTGACCTCTGGTATACAGACAACTCCCCCAAGGCTCTGGGCTAGGCCAGAGCACTCCATGTTCCCCATTACTAGAATCTCTCTTATTGCCTTTGTTCTGATTGCCATCATCATAGAGTTCCTATATGTAATAACTGATGATTATCAATTTGCCATTCTCCTTATACTCCATATACACACATTCTCAAGGAGAATGAAAGTTTAAAGAAGGGCCCCAGGACCTTTCGTCCCTTAATTTTGACTATGAAGGACTAGGGAATTGAACTTTTGAGACTCCTGGTGGCTACAGGTTTTTTAATGCTCTTCGCCCTACTACATACAGTGGGGATACTCCATTGGTGGTAATTCTATGAAAACCATGTATCTTGCCAGAACTCTCCTGGGAAGAAGGCTCTGGCTCCAATTCTTAGCCATTCAACTAATCTATTCAGCTTGGGATTCCTTCATTAACCAAGGCCACGGGCCACCCTTTCTCCTATCAAAATTTTACTTGGGATAATTTTTCCTAGACTTACGTTGTTATTCTTTCAAAATCCATTCAGAACCCTTATGCTTGGAAGAATGCCATAGCCTGAAGTTCCCAAAGTCTACCCAGTAGAGGAAATATAATAGATTGTTGGATATGCCATTGGCACTCCCTTAACCAAATATGCCATTGGATCCCCTTGCCTTGGAATCTTTTTTTTTCTTTTTTTTTTTTTTGGTCTTTTTAGGGTCACACACTCGGCATATGGATGTTCCCAGGCTAGGGGTCGAATCAGAGCCTATGCCACAGCCACAGCCACAGCAACATGGGATACGAACTGCATCTACAAGCTACACCACAGCTCATGGCAACACCAGATGCCTAACCCACTGGGCGAGGTCAGGAATTGAACCTGCGACCTCATGGATACCAGTCAGGTTTGTTACTGCTAAGCCACAACGGGAACTCCGGGAACTCCAGTCTTCCTGATATCCCTCCACTATGCCTTGCTCAGAATTCATCTATTCTCCCAGTATACCATGTTTGCCTACTCGAATCCACAGCTCCATTTCCTTATTTGGTCAAACAGAACTAGACAAAACCCCCAACATTCTTAGGAACATTTGTTCCAACAGGTCACTGCAGCTACCCAGAAATCGTTGGGTCTCACCTTTACCCTGCTGTGCAGCAAAACACATCCTCAAGATGATGGGGATGTATTCCAATAAGAAAGGCTTCTAGGCTTCGATCCATAGTTTAATTTCACCTTGAGAACTCCTTCTCTGTGCCCCACCTGACTATGTTTCTATTTGTGGTTGGAAGAGCTCTGTTTGGGGGATGTCCTAACTCAGCCCCCTAACTCCAGGTTCTCAATATGCCCCAAGACTTTTTTTTTTTCCATTTTTGCTGCCCCTGGCATATGGAACTCCCAGGCCAGGGATCAGCTCTGAGCCACAGTTGTGACCTAAGCCACAGTTGTGGCAATACCAGATCCTTAACCCACTGTGCAAGGCTGGGGATCAAACTGTACCCCAGCGATTCCAAGATGCCATCACTCTCATCGTACCACAGGGGCAACTCCTACCCCAAGATATTTTTTTTTTGCTTTTTTAGGGCCGCACCCGCAGCATATGGAAGTTCCCAGAATTGGAGCTACAGCTGCCGGCCTACACCACAGCCACAGAAACGCAGGATCCGAGCTGCATCTGCTACCCACACCACAGCTCATGGCAACAATGGACCCCAGACCCACTGAGCAAGGCCAGGGATCAAACTCGCATCAGTGAATACTAGTCGGGCTTGTTTCTGCTGCACCACAAAGGGAACTCCTTGCCCCAGGACTTTCAATAGTATCTTTAACTGCATTAAATTCCAATAGTACACATGCTCTTCTTTCGACTGCTGCTGAGAGACCTCTTCTGAGGGACTGCAGAAATATCTAAAAATTCTATTCCCCATGTGTGGGACTGGAACTCCTACAAAATGGCTTGAAATCTCTCTGCCACCATAGCAGACAAAGCTAATGCCACAGTCAACATATGCCATAGTCATAGTCACACCAAGAAAACTCCCTAAACTCACTTGCTCATGTTATATTACATAGATAACTGATTTCCCTTCTGGCAGAACATGGAGTTATGGAGTTATCTGCACCATCCTAAATACTACCTGTTGCACTTGGTGGTATAAATACTTCTGGTATAGTAGAAACTCAAGTTGAGGTCCTACACAAGAAAGCCACTTGCCTGCACTCTGATACTCTTAACACTCCCCTAATGTTCGATTTGTTCAGCTGGTTACCTCAAACAGTGGGTCTTGGTTCAGAACTGTTGTGCAAACTGGGTTATTGCTCTTAATAACAGCTGTTGGTTCTTTATACTGATAAAGTGCTTGCTTAAATTGATTAATTCCATACAGAACAATTCTACTGCTTGGTTAAGGTTGGAGCAGAGCACTATGCTTGAGGCAGCACAATATTACACTGCTATCAATGATTTTCCTGATCCATCTATTGATTTTTACACCCAATCTCCACTCTGAAGGACATGGTGAATCCATAACAGGCAGCCAAGCCACTCCAGCTATGTGGGACTAAGAGTTGCTCCAGTGATGTTTTCTTCAGGAAAAATCATGAGCAAAAGGGGGAAATGTGAAAGGACCAATGTCGTAAATAACCAAGCCATGCCCAAAGGACCTCCAGGTTTGCCGCCCATGCTGAACTTTTGCTGAAGTCTCTAAAATTGTTGATATTGGTGGAGTTGCCAAAAGGAAAGAAAAATTCCGAGAGTTGTACTTATTGTGTACTAAGGAAACAATACTTTTCCTTAGTAATGGATGAGATGCCCTTGATAATCCAATTATGGATACAGAACAAATTTACCTTCCAATCCAAATTCTTGGTAAACAACCTGTGTAAGAAAGTTCTGCATGAAATCCCTTTTTCTCATAAAAACCGCTACACATTTTCCTTCAGTAGAACACTATCCTGGGTACCTCTGGAATCAGTGATCTCTGAATTATGATTTTAAGACCTAAAACAAAAGGCCTTTTGGCCTCTTTACAGTTAGTGCTTCTTACAGTTGACAAACACAATAAGGAAACTGTAGAAAATCAAAGGACACACGTCAACACTCCCTATATTTCCTATCAAACAGAATGTCAAGAAACAAGTGGATATTTCCTATACCACATCCGCCAGAAATAAAATTCTAAAAGTTTTAATTGATTCCCAAAGTCAGAAATTATGGGCCCATAATATATCCAGTAAAACTCTTACTTCTTTTAGGTCACTGTAGAGCAAATTTCCTTCATTCTATATTATAAAGTCATGAAAAGCAAACAATCATTTCTAATTTATGCACATATTGCACGTTCTCCTCACGATGCAGATATGAAGCTTTTCTCTCGAAGGTAGCAAAACCTTGGCATATGGTGCTTAAGAAAAACAGACCACAGTTATAGGATTTCACTTCTGCTTCCCATGAGCAGAAAAAGTCTTTGTCTCAGGGGGAGTCTCAGGCCCCACATAGGGGATTTTCTTAGTTTCAGACTTACCTAAACTATCTCTTTTATAAACAGGTACTGCTGTGCAACTTGTACTTCTGTGCAATTTCTTGACTGTTTTTCCATCTATGATCCAACTGGAACCAAGACATGCATTGTTTTAGGATAATGAGCGAATCCTTTAGCCAAATGAAGCTAGAAGATATAAATGCACTTCAAATGATGACTTTAAATGAAGAGAAGGAAAAGCAGTGGGTTGCAAAGAGCAGCATACATGCCAAACTCAAAAGATCTTGTGTGCATCACATTAATGTTACCAAAGGAAACATGCCACAATGACCAGCTTACAAATTATATTTTCACTTTAAAAGTATCCAAAAATTACTTGTACTCAGTATGCCCATATTACAGACAAGAGGTCAGTAGGGAATAGGGCAAGTCTTGGGTTAGCAATTACTCAACAATGAGCACAAATAAATTATTACCTACCCCTAGTGGCAAAGTGTGGGAAGAAAAATAGCAAAATTTCACACCCCATCAGTAACTACTTAAGAAGAATAACAAGCCACAGACTATACAGATGATCTAGAAGCAAAATTTAAATTAATCCCCCAACATTTGATATACAAATTCATCATTCCCATAACTCATGGCTCAGAAGCAAAGAAGGTATTAGGTTCAACAGTAATGCAATAGCTTAATATTCAGAACATGGAAACTGGAGTTCAGAGCAGAATTTTGAAGATGACTCCATTTCCAATCTAGTGAACGCCAGCAAAGAACAGAACAGATTTGAGCTGAAATGATGGCTTTCTAATTTTGAACATAACTTACTTGGCGTTATTAATAATTATTGTTAGGTTTTAAGGAAGACCAAAACTTACTTACATTTAGTTATTATTTAGCCATGGTTCTCACTGACATGGTTTTTATTAGAGCTTATTCAAATTCCATGGTTGCTATCATTTTTAATTACAATAAATACCTGCTTTTACTGCATATATAATTATCAAGCTGAAAGTCCTCACAATTTAAAACACTTTTTTCCATTTACTTATATGTACTAGAGCTATGTGTAAAAGAAATTCATTTTTTATTTTACATTATGGCTTACTTTTTAAAACTCCTACATTCACTGACATAAGGTATTAATATAGTAACTTTACCAACATTAATATGCATGATGAGAATTTAGTTCTAGTAATTTTCCTGATTTTCTTATCTTATGTATATCAGTATTTACTGATACCAACATATTTTTTAGCAATGTGCATTATATTTCTATTCAAGTTTAGTAAATAATACTAGGACTACTATTACTAAAACTTAGGACTTCTCACATTATAAAATACCATATTTATTTGAACAATATAATGGTTTGTGCAACACATTTTAAAATCACTTTTACTATATGATGAAAATTATTTTTTTCTAAAAATTCCTCCACATGGAGTTCCCATCATGGTGCAGCAGGAAATAAATCCGACTAGGAACCATAAGGTTGCGGGTTCGATCCCTGGCATCGCTCAGTGGGTTAAGGATCTGGTGTTGCCAAGAGCTGTGGTGTAGGTCACAGACGCGGCTGATCTGGCGTTGCTGTGGCTGTGGCATACGTCAGCAGCAACAGCTCCATTAGACCCCTAGCCTGGGAACCTCCATATGCCGCTGGTGTGGCCTTAAAATGACAAAAAGACAAAAAAAATAAAAATAAAAATAAAAATTCCTCCATAAAGTTGTAATGCATTGTATATACACCTTATATTTTATATGCTAGCAAATGTGACACTTTCAGAACATGATATCCATCAGATTAAATGGTTAATTTGCCTTTTCTTGGTATTGCAGTTAGTAACTGTTTATTTCTGTTTTAAAATCACGTAAGCATTGTTAAGTACAAGAAATTATACTTAATTCAGATATCAAAAAGCTAAGGAACCAATTTTTACAATAGTGAAATAAAAAGGAAATTTGTTCCAATTATTAAAGAATTTGACTTTGGTTTACAGCATTTGTGCTGTAAAAAAAAAATCAGTGCTTAAATAAAAACTGTGAGAACTGAAGGATAGCTTTTGTAACTAAAAGGATGCCAGGCTGGAGTTCGCATAGTGGTGCAGCAGAAAGGAATCCGACTAGGAGCCATGAGGTTGCGGGTTCCACCCCTGGCCTCACTCAGTGGATTAAGGATCTGGCGTTGCCCTGAGCTGTGGTGTAGGTTGCAGATGCTGCTCGGATACTGCGCTGCTGTGGCTCTGGCGTAGGCCAGCAGCAACAGCTCCAATTAGACCACTGGCCTGGGAACCTCCATATGCTGCGGGTGCAGTCCTAAAAAGACAAAAAAAAAAAAAAAAAAGGTTTGCCAGGCTGAAGAACAAAAGGAATCAGAATTTAAGGAGCATCTCCAATTGCCTTATTTTATGGAAGAAGGAAGAAAAATGGAAGCTGAACCAGGTGTTCTGGATCTTTCATTGTTCTTTGCCACTGTTATTTTTGGTTCTGAAAAATATAATTTGTATCAGACACAAAAATACTAAAATAATTCCTGACGCCATAAAGTTTGGCCAAATGTCTCATTTCCTTTTTTGGTCCAAGTGTGAAAATAGTACTCCAAGGACAGAAATCACAAAAATGCACGCCCATTAGGACCACAAGTATAGGGTATGGAAATCCAACCCCTTTTTTTTTTTGTCTTTTGAGGCCCGCACCCATGGCATACGGAGGATCCCAGACTAGGGGTCGAACTGAAGTTACGGCTGCTGGCCTGCGCCACAGTCACAGCAACGCCAGATCCGAGCCACATCTGTGACCTACACCACAGTTCACAGCAACGCTGGCTCCTTAACCCACTGAGTGAAGCCAGGGATGGAACCTGCATCCTCATGGATGCTAGTGAGATTTGTTTTCTGCTGAACCATGATGGGAACTCCCAAGAAAGAACCTTTTGAATGTAGAGAACTGTTGGAAGATGAGTGAATGTTACATGGCAGATTATCGTATTATTCTTTCTCTGAAAAAGAAAGTAACGTTCTAAGACTTGCTGATACAAAATGAAGAAGTACATTAGAAAAAACTATATGGAAGGCAGAATGTGAAAAGTCAACTTTCTTAGTCCTACCTCTTTAATCCCTGGAGGATAACACACGGGAGTTTGGTGTGTTATCTTTCATTATATATGTATTTACATATACGTACATACACACATATTTACATATCTATTGTACACATGTCCAAGTGTTCCTTTAGCATGCCATTAACTACTAAATTCAATAGTATATGCATTCAAAATTTTGAAAGCTCTGCCCTTAACAAGGCTTCATGAATTTCCACTCACCAGTCTTGTGCTGTATGACTTTGGAATATGCCACGAATCCTTTTTGGAAACAGATGGGATATAAATAATAAATTAATGCTTTAAAAAAAATGCATGCCCAGAAAAGGTGGTATGCATCAGTTTAATAAGAAACTAATTTGGAGAACATTATTTTCTCTCTTGTCAAATTTCTGTAGCTGGACTTTGCAATGGCAGCTCTGCAGAACACAAGATACATAATTTTTACACTGTATATAAATATTCTATAGGGATATTAAAGTTTTTAGCTGGTGAAAATGACTTAGTGGCATATAAAAATCCCAAATAAACAAGGAAATAGGGTGCATTCTTTGTAATTATTTTTTTAAAGATACCTTGGCTTTTAAGACCTTCTTAAAAAAACACATGCCTCATAAAAAATTAATCCTATAAAAATTAGCTATTTCTTTCATTCTTTCCTACTACAACAAATCAATTTGCTGAAGATCAGTTCATCCTAGTTCAAAACACACTGTTATTATACCTTATCTATTATCTTCATGATGCCACTAACGAATAGGTATAATAATTATTTTACCGTTTTAAATTGATTCCATAACTTACTTAAAAGCCATTGTTCCAAATGAACTGTGCAACAATCCAAAGTAACCAACAACCAAGTCAATCTTGTCAGTCTCCTTATTTTTAGTATATAATAATGACAGCCTAATATATGTAATTATATTCCCATTAGGAAGTCTATACAGGTCTACACATTAGCTATTATCATCAAAGTATATCAATTTCTTCAAGCAGATTTTTGGTATGTCAGAAACATAACAAAATTGGCTTTTCAAGAAAATCAAATATTGCCATTAAGGCTTTAAAAATATGAGGTAAAAAAATGCAAGTTATATACAAAACATTAAATTGTGAACTATAACCAAATTCACAATTCAATCTAAATGGCAGAGCTAAGATTCTTCTGTGGCAAAATTACCTTAACTATTTCAAGTTAAACAAAAATTCTTAATACTAACGGTTAGGTTATTCTACTGTATTTCCTAATAGAGGTATGCTTCTGGCAACAGGTTTAAAAATTAGCTTTTCTGTCTGCCTTTTATCATGATACACTGATAAATTTTAAACCATAAAGAAAGTTAACAACCCCTTAACTTATAACGACTTTGAAGTTTATTTTACAGCACTTTTATTGAGACATAATGTAACCACTGACCAGGACTGTTTACAAGTGTAATGCTTGGCCTTTGAGACAATTAAAAACTTTTAAGTACTAAAATTTTACATCATGATTTGTTTAACTTAGGAAGTGTTATGATGGTTGAAAACTGAGAAGAAAATCTAAAGCAAAAATATAATGATTTCCACAAAAACCATATATTTCTTCTCCCTTATATCAAAGGGAGAGAAGGAAAGAGGAAGGAAAGAAAAGAAGAGGAAAAAAGATGAGAAGAGAGAGAAAAAGGGTAAGACAGGCAAGAAAAATACTTTTTTTCCCGTTTGTAAAAAGGAGGGAAACTCTGAGGTCTCAGCAAATAATGTAATCAACTGAATCAGTTTATATTAAGGCATCTTCTTTACATGTTATTGAATCCCATCATGCCTTTCATATTGCCAGCTGCACCCTGTTGAAACTGCCTCATCATTGACTGAAGTCCTGCCATACCACCTAGAGTGAAAGTAGAATAAAATCAGATAATTACTAAACAGAACTTTAAACATTTTTAACTTTTACCTAAAAGTACCTGAACTTCTAAAAAATAGACTGGATTCTGACAGCAATTTGGCCATCAGCCTTAAAGAACATAAAAATTTATATTACCACCAGTATCCTCATTTATGTAAAAGAATGAATAACTTATCACATCAAGTTATGAGGAATACATACTACATGAAGAGAACAAACAAAAGGAGTTCCTGTTGTGGCTCAGTGGTAACAACCCTGACTAGTATTCATGCGGCTACAGGTTTGATCCTGGCCTTGCTTGGTGGGTTGAGGATCTGGCGTTGCCATGAGCTGTGGTGTAGGTCTTAGACGCAGCTCGGATCCTGTGTTGCTGTGGCTGTGGCTTAGCTGGCAGCTGCGGCTCTGATTTGATCCCTAGCCTGGGAACTTCCATATGCTACACCTAAAAAGACAAAAACAAGGAAATAAACAAAAAAACTGAAACAGAACCTGTCACAAAGTAGGAAGTCAGTAAATTTTTCCTGGGATGTCTGAGCCTTGTTGTAAACAATAATAGATTTGGGGAGGGGTAGGTAGGAGATAATTATTACACAGGACTTAAAGGAAGAAGAAAATTCACTGTTACTGAACATCTACTATATGCCCAGAACTGTTCTAGAACTGTGCTAAATGCTTGCCTATCTATTAGCTCATTTAATCATCACAATTTCCCAGTAAGATATTACACCTATGGTTTTACAGAGGTTCAGAAAGTTCAAGGAACTTTTCATAGGTCAGTTAAATGGTAAAAGTGGAACCAGGTTTTCAAAATCTTTATATAATTCCAAACTTGCATCATTGAAAATATCCAAATTCTAAACTAGAGCAAAAGGTCACCAGGACAAGCATTAACAAAAGATGGTTAAGTAGCTTGCTCAAAAATCACACAGCAACAGAGGACTGACTAAAACTTCAGCTTATACAGCACTATTACAACCATTCAGCTTAGAAGTTAGATGGCCCTTTTCCTCAAATCATATACTGTTTGAACAGATTTTCATGACAGGAGGTTTATCAAAAACTCCACCCTGGAGTTACTACTGTGGCATAGTGGGATAACGATCTGGCATTGTTGCCACAGCAGCTCAGGCTGCTGCTGTGGCATGGGTTTGATTGCTGGCCTGGTGACTTCTGCATGTCTCAGGAGTGGCAAAAAAAAACAAAAAACAAAACCTCAACCCTTATATGCTAAACCATGCATTAGCAACTGGCAACAACTCTGTATTTACCCATGTGATGAAGAACTCTTGGATCCATCATTTTGGCCATTTGTTGATTCAATTTTGCCATCTGTGACTGGCTCACATTCTTAGACATGTCACCACCTGAAAAAAAAGATTTTGAATTAATACAGATCATGATATAATCAGGGTATCAAAGAAAGTTTAATGAATTGACTAAATATTAAGAAAAAGCCTGATAGTATTATCACTATAGCCCAATTATTTCTATTTGTACATATTTCCTTCTAATCTTTATTGCAATTACATACATATTTTTGAGAAAGAACAAGTGAAATGTGATATTAAGGGACATTTAAGGGACTTTCCTAGGGTCTAAAATTTTTGTTAACACTTTTACCTGTGAATGAGCCACTGTAAGCAAAACTATATCCAGTGGTTACTAACAGGAAGCTAGAACAACATGCTAGAATGCTGAACAAAAAATGATGAACATTTAGAGATATGGGTTAATCGGGGAGGAAACTGGATTGCTGATAAATAGATATGAAAGAATAAGCCTGAGAGAACCTAAAGTAACAAGAAGCTTCAAAGAATAGAAAGAAAAATAATGCAACTCCATTTACCAATGAATTTCTACGCATTAGTAGAAACTCCACAGTAAAAAGGCAGCTAATAAAAGAGACTGGGGCAGAAGAGATGAGAGCATCCCTTAGAGAATAAATGCTGTGCTCTTACGGATAGAAAGTCAAAGAGATCCCTGATGCCACAGCAATGAATAAGCAGAGCTGCTTCAGCAAAACTATTTATTTCAAAGGAACATTAACTCTGGTACTTCTCAGGAACATTTGTGAAAATGTGAATCAAAGCTGACCCTGATTCTCTAATCAAAACTGGCTGGCCTGAATAAATTAAATGAATTAAGAAGCATGAATGAAAGAAGATACGTTTTCATAAAACATGATAAAATCTGTGAAAATTTTTTCATAATTAATAAATTTGTATAAAATGTGAATTCTATGACCATGTGCTTTGTTGTAAGAGTTTCTGTCTTAAAGACTTAAAACTTCAGAAAGTTATTAAGAGTTTGGTGGGCCAAAGACGTGTGCCATATCCACTGCCCACTTCATCTTGAATGTGCCTTTACTGAAGACGCAATGCATGGACAAAATCTGACTGACAGATCTGCAGTGGTTCTATCAAGAACAGCCAGAATTGTGGGGAGATATGTTAAACTGACAATGCTTTCATAAATCACTATCTGAAATAGCAGGTGATGGGAATTATAATTCATTTTAAACATGTTTTTCTAACTTTTCTACCTTGTCACAAAAGAGAAAAAGGATGTAGCAAGCAAATAAAAAAGGAAACTGTCAAAGACAAAAGATGGTTAAAAACTTATATAGAAGTTCCTGTCATGGCTCAGCGGTTAGTGAACCCGGCTAGCATCCATGAGGATGTGGGTTCGATCCCTGGCCCTGCTCAGTGGGTTAAGAATCCAGCATTGCCGTGAGCTATGGTGTAGGTCACAGACATGGCTTGGATCCTGAGTTGTTGTGGCTGAGGTGTAGGCTGGCGGCTACAGCTCCAATTGGACTCTTAGCCTGGGAATATCCATATGCCGCAGGTGCGGCCCTAAAAAAAAAAGACCAAAAAAAAAAACCCAAAAAACTTATGTAAATACTGATCTTTTTTAGAAAGCTATTCAGCAGTATTAATCATCTTTGGGGCATGCATAATCAATATTTATAAAACAATAAATTAATAGTGCTTATAATATAGAAAAAAATTTTAGGAGAAGGCTAGAACAGTTATTAACTCTTTGGAAAAACAAATCTTTCCTTTTTTTTTTTGCTTTTTAGGGCTGCACTTGCAGCATAATGGAGGTTCCCAGACTAGGGTCCAATTGGAGCAACAGCTGCTGGCCTGCACTACAGCCGCAGCAACATCAGATCTGAGCTGCGTCTGCGACCTACACCACAGCCAGATCCTTAACCCACTGAGCGAGGCCACGGATTGAATTGGCAACCTCATGGTTCCTAGTCAGATTCGTTTCCGCCGCGCCATGATAGGAACTCCCAAAATTTTCTTTTTATCTTAGACA
>PVHT021183629.1:12178996-12230139 GCA_004024745.2 Catagonus wagneri | reverse complement strand
CTAGGGGTACAATCGGCACTGTAGCCACCGGTTTATGCCACAGCCACAGCAACACGGGATCCGAGCCGCATCTGCAACCTACACCACAGCTCACGGCAACACTGGATCCTTAACCCACTGAGCAAGGCCAGGGATCAAACCCACAACCTCATGGTCCCTAGTTGGACCCGTTAACCACTGAGCCACGATGGGAACTCCATTACCAGTTTTTCTGTGTGTGAAAAATTCTGTTAATTAAAAATGCAAATAAAAAGTAAGGAGTTTCTATGTGGCTCAGTGGGTTAAAGATCTGCAGTTGTCATTGCTGTGGCTCTGGTTACAGCTGTGGCACAGGTTTGATCCCTGGCTTAGGAACTTCTGTATGCTGCAGATCCAGCCCAAAAAATTATATATATATATATATATACACACACACACACACACACACACACACACAAAATCCAAGAATTTTAAAGAATTATTACAAAGCAATAAGAGAAGAAATAAAACACATGGACAAGGAAGCTAATAAGTAAGAGGGGATTCACAAAGGAAATTCCAAGTAGTAAATGTATGAAGAAATGTTAAATTGCCATGAGCTGTGGTGCAGGTTGCAGACATGGCTCGGATCCCGCATTCCTATGGCTATGGTGTAGGCTGGCAGCTATAGCTCTGATTCAACCCCTAGCCTGGGAACTTTCTATTAGACCATTAAATTGGAAATACTGAATTATTACAAAACTTATTCATCATCTACTCTGTTTCTGATCAAAGCAGAAAAAAATCCCTGGCCTCATGGAAAACGGCACAGAAACTGATGTAAGAACTGATACCGATACAGAAGTGGTGAATCAACCTACATAACCAACAAAGAAGCATTGTACTAAACTAAGATATATACGTAAATGGAACAGTACTTAGTGGTTAAAGTTGTATTTTGAAGAATATTTGACAGTATGGGAAAAAAAAGTCATGATGGATCAGAAGAAAACACTACTTACATCACGTATTATTTCTAATAGGACCCATGGGATTCTCTGGGAAGTAAAGGTAACCAGTGTTTTAAATTTTTTCTTATCTTACATTTCCTTACATTCTCTAAATTTTCTTTAACACATATTATAACTTCACAAAAATAAAGTCATTTTTTAAAAAAAATATTACTATTTATTATCTTGAATCAGAAAACAGATAAATCACAGATCTCAATATAAAACCTAGAAGGTGAATGTAACATGAAAGTCCACAGTGTATTTTCTAATATTGGCAGTACTCCCTGGCTTTCATTTTTAGTTTTCAACCTCTTTCTTTTCATTCAGTGTGTCAACTAATGATGAGGTTGCTATTTTTCTTACCTTTGAAAAGTCCTTTGATACCGCCCATCTTTTTTACCATCTGTGCAAATTTGGTATACTGTGTCAGAAGTTCTTGAACATCTCTCGTTGATACACCTGATCCTCGTGCTACTCTTTGGATTCTTCCTGGTTGCTTACTAAAAACCTTGGCACCATCAGTACTGTCAAGTTCTGTAGGCAAGGGTCAATTACTGTCACTTACATATAATTAACATTCATTATCAAAGTTATGTCCAAATAGTTTACATACAGAAAAATAAACATAGTAGTCAGGCCACCACCAGTTTTGGCAAATGTTACCATTTGCTGTTTGAATCTGATTTTTAAAAATAAAGCATGGGAGTTGCCGTCGTGGCTCAGTGGTTAACGAATCCGACTAGGAACCATGAGGTTGCAGGTTCGATCCCTGGCCTTGCTCAGTGGGTTAAGCATCTGGCGTTGCCGTGAGCTGTGGTGTAGGTCGCAGACGCAGCTTGGATCCCGCGTTGCTGTGGCTGTGGCAAAGGCAGGCAGCGACAGCTCCTGTTAGACCCCTAGCCTGGGAACCTCCATATGCCGTGGGTGCGGCCCTAGATAAGGCAAAAAGACAAAAAAAATGAATAAAGCATGGAATACACTCAAAAGCATATTCATAATATTCATGAACTATAAAAACAATAAAACAAATGCACATAAACATACCTAAAATTTAAATAGAACCTAAATAGAACATTCTTTGAAAAATTTTTCTTTGTCCACTCTTTCCATATCTTATATTCAACTGCTCCTCAGAGTACATACCACAGGTATAAAGTATATTTCAAAAAGGAAAAGTGCTCACCTTGGCTCTAAACAGACAGTTATTACTCTTTAAATCGTAAATTTAGGCACATAAGCAAGTAAAAATAGGTAGGTTCTATTTATAACAGAAAAACTGCTATATTTCTGATATAATCAAGTAATTACTGCTAGTATTTTAATTCCATCTATAATGTAAAGAATTAGTTAATTCCCATCAGTGTTTTGATAACTCTTAGAATATGAAGTATATTTCTTATGTCATTAGTTGCATGCAATCTCAGGAACAAAATTTCTATTATGTCTGCATTTTTTCCAGAATATCCCCCAATAAGTGGTCACCTAGCCCTGATCTTAACAACCTCAGGAGAGATGACCCACTATCTAAAATAAGGCAATCTAGGAGTCCTAGTCATGACTCAGACGTTAACAAACCTGACTCATAGCCATGAGGATGAGGGTTCAACCCCTGGCATCGCTCAGCGGGTTAATGACCTGGCATTGCCATGAGCTGTGGTGTAGGTCACAGACCCAGAGTGGATCCTGAGTTGCTGTGGCTGTGGTGTAGGCCAGCAGCTGCAGCTCCAATTCAACCTCTAGCCTGGGAACTTCCATATGCCGCAAATGTGGCCCTAAAAAGACCAAAAAAAAAAAAAAAAATTAATTACTTAATTAAGGCAATCTATGCCATTCTACTGTACTTGTAATCGTGGAAAATCTTTTTACATATTAAAATGATATGTTCGCCTATACTTCTTATTTTGCATAGATGTCTCCTTGCCAGGCACAAAGAATAAGGCTTTCAAATATTCGAGAGTCACCATGTCTCCTTTGAGTTTACTCTGGTGACAAATATCCAGCTCAATTTATTTTTGTGGCTGCACCCACGACATATGGAAGTTCCCAGGCCAGGGAATGAATCCAACCCACAACTGCCACTTACACCACAGCTGCAGCAACACCAGATCCTTTTAACCCACTGCGCCTGGCAGGGGATCAAACCTACTAGGCCTCAGAGACAAGGCAAGATCCTTACTCACTGAACCACAGTGGGAACTCCGAATATCCAATTCTTTTGACTCTTCCTCTTATATCATGGTTTAACACCCCACTTATCATGCTGATTTCCCAAATACATCTTCTAATTTGTCAATGCCCTCTAAGCATATTGTTCAGAAGTGAACTGAAATCTAGGGGAAGGCTGATTACTGACACAATACAAATAAAGATCAAATTATCTCATAATAAACTTAAAGTGTGTTAAAACCTCTAAATCCACTTCATAAATGCAGATTTAAGCCTCGTCTTTACAATAAAATATTTAAGAAATGTGGAAGCTCCCATGTGGCACAGCAGGTTAAGGATTCAGCATTGCTGCAGCTGTGGTGCCGGTTGCAACTATGATGCAGGTTCAACCGCTGGCCTGGGAATTTTCACTTGCTATGGTGGCAGCCAAGACAAAAAATTTAGGAAATGTGTTTCATATCCCTCCCAAGAGTGCAAATGGAGTGAGAGAAAGAAGACAAACTAGGGAGTTCCTGTTGTGATTCAGTGGTAATGAACCCAACTAGTATCCATGACGATTCGGGTTTGATCCCTGGCCTTGCTCAGTGGGTTAAGGATCTGGCATTGCAGTGAACGTTAGTGTAGGTTGCAGACGTGGGTTGGATCTGGTGTTGCTGTGGCTGTGGTATAGGCTGCAGCTGCGGCTCTGATTTGACCCCTAGCCCAGGAACTTCCATATGCCACGGGTGGGCCCTAAAAAGACAAAATAATAATAATAATAATAATAATACGGAAGACAAACTAATAACACCACATCTTGATGAGCAGTAAGACAGAGTTAAGCAAAAAGCAGAAGGGAACTTCATATAAAGAAGAAAGTAAGTCAGGAAAGGCTCCATGCTGGTGGTTTTCTTTAACTGTGTGGTCCTAAAGGAGAAGTATGAGTTAAGTAAAGAAGAAAAAGGAGCAAGGAACATTCTAGAAAGCAGAACATGGATTCCTAGAATAAATAAAAATAGTTTTGTGTAGACAGAACCAAGCATGAATAAGAGTTGAGAGATTTAAGAGGTTACATAAGTAAGTAATGACAAGATTATAACAGAATATACTAGGCTTAGGAGTTGGGAATTCATCACGAAGACAATAAAGAGCCAATGAACGATTTTGATCTCAGAATTGCTATGTTTAGAAGGACTATACTTGTGACAATAAGAAAGAGAGGTTAAAGAGAGGAGTGAAAAAAGAGAAAGGGAAATATTAGGAGGCTATCCAGGTAAGAAATGATATGAATTAATGCAAGGGATACTTAAACAAAGAAGAAAGAAGATATAAGAAATATCTAGGAAGTATAACTCACTCAGTCTAAAGTGATGTTAAGGTTTCTACATTTCACCTGAAGTGATAAAATACTGATATGAATAGACTGTGTTGTTAAGTATGTATGTATATTGTAATACCCACAGCAACCACTAAGAAAACTGCTTAAAGAAATATACTAAAAAACAGAGATACAATAAACTAGCATCCTAGGAGTTCCAGTCATGGCTCAGTGGTTAACAAACCCGACTAGCAACCATAAGGACACAGGTTCGATTCCTGGCCTTGCTCAGTGGGTTAAGGATCTGGCATTGCTATGAGCTGTGGTGTAGGTCACAGACGCGGCTGGAATCTGGCATTGCTGTGGCTGTGGCGTAGGCCAGTGGCCGCAGCTCTGATTCGACCCCTAGCCTGGGAACCTCCATACGCCTAAGGTGCAGGCCTAAAAAGACAAAAGACAAAAAAAAAAAAAGGAAGAATCCTAAATAATGTTCAAACAATCCATAGGAAAGTAGAAAAGAGAAAACAGAACAAAAATCTGAGTGAACAACAGAACAAAAGATAAACAGTTGGAGTTCCCCCTGTGGTGAAATGGGATCAAGGGTGTTTCTGCAGCAGCAGGGATGCAGCTTCAATTTCCAGCCTGGCCCAGTGGGTTAAGGATCTGTCATTGCTGCAGCTGTGGTGCAGGTCGCAATTCTGGCTGGGATTTGATCCCTGGCCCAGGAACTCCACGTGCCGCAGGGCGGCCAGAAAAAGAAGACATAACATTCCTACATGTGTAAGCACCTGACCAAAAAGCTTCAAAATACATGAAAGAGAAAAGTTAGGCACCTCAGTACCTCTATATCCATAATCTATGGAACCACTTGCTAGAAAATCAGCAAAACGTAAATCTAAGTGGACTCTAGTTTCTAGCTTGAGTGACTGAGTACTCTTAGATGCAAGTGTCACTCACCAAAGGAGAAGCATTACATTTTAGACTTGATATACCTCAGAAAACTTTCAAACATGCAACACAGATGTCTGTTCACCATTCGGTGAGCACCTAGTGAGGAAGTCAGACTCTTATGCCAGAAGCCCAGCCTCTCCATTCCCCAGCTAGTGACCTCTGACAGATTACTCAATTTCCCCGTGTCCTAATCTGTAAAAGTTAGATTGGATTTTGACCCCAGAATTGTCCCTTAAGAGTCGTTGGCTAATAAATGTAAAGTGCTCAGGACAGTGCCTTAGGGCAGAGTAAACACTCTAGATATGGATGTGGTTATTAGTTCTACATGCAAAACTTTTTAGAGTTGAAGACAGAGATGAAAAAGACACCACCTTATCTGGGTTTCTATGAAGGCCCAGACATCAGGAAAGAGGTAGAAACTATAGAAAATACACATATTGTAGTAGACAAAACACATATGTGGATGAATTATTCAACAAACATGAGCAGAATGATAAGAAACATTGCCTGAGGACAGACGTTTCTCAGCATATATTCACTTAAGAGGTTGGCTGAGGAAGAAAGAGACTGAGCTAACAAGACAGATAAGGGTACAAGTGGGGAGATGCTGTAAAAGAAATCAAGAAAAAGAGGTGATTAACATCCAATGTTGTAAAGGTCAAGAAAAAGACTGAAAAGTATCCAGCAGAGACCAGCAGGTTTTTGAAAATCTTCGTATGATTTCAGAGTGACGGTAGGGACAGAAGTTAAGAGTTCAGTAGGCTGAGAACACAGGCCATTCCTTGTTCTTTTTTTTTTTGGTTTTTTTTTTCCATACCTGTGGCATATGGTAGTTTCTGGGCCAAGGATCTAACTGAGCCACAGCTGCACCCTAAGCTACAGCTGCAGCAATGCTGGATCCTTAAACCACCGCGCCACAGCAGGAACTCCCACAAGCCATTCTTTTAAGAAGTTTGTCTGAAGAGAGACAATAAAAGCATGAGGGAGAATAAATCCCCAGAAAATGTGAATTTTTGAACTTAAGAATGTTCATATGCTAACGGGGGAAAAGGTCAGTAGATAAGGAGAGACTGGAGCCATAGGAGAGGATTTTATTGATAGAAAGAGGTCCTTGAAAAAGCCTGAAGAATGGTTTGTGGCTGTCACAATCTCATAGGTTAATTAACCAAAGGCTGAAAGTATTTATTTAATGCCAAAAGCCTGTATTTCTTTATAAATAAGAGGTCAGAGGTCAAGCGGTAGAGCAGAAGGCCGGCAAAAGGGTAAAAAAATGTTTGGCATGCCTGCTAGGCTGAATCAGAAAGGGTGCTAAAAAACTGAGGAAAAGATAAAGGGGATATGGGTCTAGAAATGTTTCTGGGCTGAGGACCTGGAAGTACAGGAGAGAGGCAACATCTAGGACTACAGACAATGAGCAGCGTACTTGAGGAAACCAAAACCTTGAGAGTCTCAGAGCAAAATAAGTTTGTAAACACCGCACAAACTAATCCCTCTGTTACACATCCCTGATTCAGATTAGCATGTTAGAGCTCTGAGGAGACGTACACTAAATAAACTGATTAGTTTTTTTTTAACTCCGCATTCCCCCAAATTCATCTGAGTACAGAACTCACATTTTAAGTTATTTCTATCAACACCCTGTAGATCTAGTGTTCTCTCCACAGAACTCATTTGAACACTGTGCTAGACATTTCTCTCAATGATGAAGTCAACCTAGTAATCACAACCCTGTGAACAAGAGCTTTCAAGCAGCTACAAATCTCCCTACAATAATCTTTCCGTCTACATTTTTTTCCATCTTGGGAGTTCCGGTTGTGGCTCAACGGGTTAAGAACTTGACACTGTCTCTATGAGGATGAGGGTTTGATTCCTGGCCTCACCCAGTGAGTTAAGGATCTGGTGATTCCACAAGCTGAGGCATAGGTCACAGATGTGGCTTGGATTTGGTGTTGCTGTGGCTGTGGCGTGGCCAGTAGCGGCAATGCTGATTCAACAACCCCTTGCCCAGGAACTTCCATATGCTGCAGGTACAGCCATAAAAAAGAGAATAAATAAATAAACAAACAGATAAATTTTTCTCCATCCTGTCCACAAGAACACAGTGAAACTCTCAATTTGCTGATATTCAGAACACTGTCCTCCAAGTCAAGTAATCTTCTGCCTTACCTTGGTCATTCATACTATCCATTATCGTCATTAATTTCTTTAGTCTTGCCATTGATTCTTGTTCATTTCCTTTGCTCATGAAATCTGTTCCAAAACCAGGGATCATCCCCTAAAACAGATACATTTAAACAGAAAATCAATAATGGCTTGAGATTAATTGTTCATAATTAATTCACATTTAACTAATGGCTTTAATATTACACTCAGTTTTAAAAGGGTTTAACTTTTTTTTTTTTTTGCCATACCAGCAGCACGTGCAGCTATGCCATAGCTGCATCAATGCTGGATCATTAACCCACCGTGCCACAGTGGGAACCCCTCTATAAGGTATTTTTTAAATTATTACTCAAATATTAAAATAATTAAAGCAAGTGTACCTGTTCTTAGAAATTTTAACAAAAACAAAAGAGGTTAGAAAAATCTTTTTAGGATAACTAACCAAGATCTGACTGAAGGGGCCCATTTTCATGATATTTTGAAATTGTTCATACATGTCTCGCAACGTAAACTGACCTGAAAGACAATACAAATGATTCAGATATATTAGAGAATGAACATTTCCAGTCAATAAAACTAATATTTTCCTTTATCATGGGTTCATCTTGAAGCACACTTATAAAATATCCAATTAATAAATATTCACTGCATAGTTACTATGTGCAAGATCACAGGATAAACGCAGTGGAGACAGATCCTAGAGAAGCTCATGTTCTATCAGAGAAAACTGGACATAAACAAATACACAGGAAATGTGAGAACAAAGGAGACAAACTACACCTACTAGGGTAACTAAAATTTAAAAGTTTGGCAATACCAAAAGTTAAAAAGGATGGAGAACAAGCAGAACTATCATATACTGCTGATGAGAATGTAAAATGGTAAAAACACTTTAAAAGGTTAATTACAGTTTCTTAAACAGCTTAGCTGTCTATGAACTGGAAAACGGAAAGACTCCGGATGAAATACTACTCTGTAATAAAATAGGCTACAAGTAAGTAAAATCACATGCATGAACACCAAAAATATGCTGAGTCAAAGAAACCAGGTAGGGGAAAAAAATATATACTCTGGGATTCTTACAATAATTGATGGAAATGATATCCTTAGACTCTGAGCATTTCATTACTACATAAATTAACTTGAATTTTTTTAAAAAAGAAAAAGAACAAGACAAAGGAAGAAAATTATTTTCTATTTTTGTTCTAAGATATAAATAAAAAGGTATTTGATTTTAGGCATTCTGAATTTGAAATGGCAGTACAATATCTTAAAAGAAATGTAATAGCAGGCAGCTAGAAATGTAGAATTAAGTGGCAGAGAAGGTTAAGGCTGGAATACATATTTGGCCATTATACAGAAATAACAATTGAAGTAAGATAATACAGAAAATCCACTGTCATGGAACCCAATTGAAGAGGCTGAAAATATAAAAGACAGGAAACACTGGAGTTCCCGCTGTGGTGCAATGGGATCAGTGGCATCTTGGGAGCACTGGTACTCAAGTCTGATCCCTGGCCCAGCACAATGCCTTAAGGATCTGGTGATGTTGCAGCTGTGGCTTAGGGTGCAACTGTAGCTCGGATCTGATGCCTGGCCTGGTAACTCCATATGCCATAGGGTGGCCAAGAGAGAAAAAGTGGGGGACGGGGCATGTAACACTGTTAAATATTGGGAACCAAGAGAAAAGAGAAAGGTCACTACATTTGGAAATTAGGAGGCCCTTGGTGATATCAGAAATGAGCAGAATGTTAGAAGCAGAAGCAAAATGCAGAGACACAGAGAAAGACCTAGGAGTCAGAAAGTAGACTGACTTGGAATATATAACCCTGTTATAGTGTGGCAGCAGAAACAATGGTTGGGCCATTTATGACAGAGGAAAGCAGGAGCAAAGGATCAGGTAATAAAGGATAGATTCATTCATTCAACAAACATTACTGAAGACATACAAAGTACCAGAAGTTGCACTAGGCACTATGAACACAAAAGAGGATGAACACAACTATGAAACCTACCTTCACTTTCAAGCAGGGAAGAGAGAGATCAAATAATTGTGATGAATAATACAATTACAAGGTCCAATGGAAACATATAGCAGGGGGTTCTAACTTAGTCTGGGGATAAAGCAGAACATCCCTGAAACACATTTAAATAGAGACTTGAAGTATGAGTAGGAGTTAGCCAGTCTAGCTGGGGTAAAGGAGGACAGAAGTAGGAAGAGAGAGGATAACTATCTAAAGGGAAGAGGGACCAGCAAGAGCAGAGGCCCAGAGGTGACAGAGCAGTGTACACTTGAGAAAAAGAGATATTCAGCATGAAGGGCACACGAAATGCTAAGAACAGTGTCAAAATATGACTCAGAGTATGTGGGTTAGATGATGAAGTCATTTAAAAACATTCTTCAAAAAAAATTTTTTTTGGTCTTTTTACAGCTGCACCTACAGCATATGGAAGGGGTGGAATTAGAGCTGGAGCTGTTGGCCTACACTATGGCCTAACCAACACTGGATCTTTTTTTTTTTTGTCTTTTGAGGACTGCACCTGTGGTACATGGAGATTCCCAGGCTAGCAGTCAAATCTGAGCTGTAGCTGCCACCCTACACCACACCCACAGCAATACCAGATCCAAGCCACATCTGCTATCCACACCACAGCTCACAGCAACGCAGGATCCTTGACCCACTAAGTGAAGCCAGGAATCAAACCTCACAGATGCTAGTCTGACTCCTTTCCACTGAGCCAGAACGGGAACTCCCAACATCGGATCTTTAACCCACTAAGCAAGGCCAGCGATCAAACCTGCAACCTCAAGGACACTATGTCAGGTTCTTAACGTGTCGAGCCACGACAGGAACTCCCCATTTTAAAGCATTCTAAGGGCAATGGGAGCCACTGAAAGATTTTAAGAAAGGTAGTATTAGGATCAAATTGGCACTTCTGAAAGATCTTTTTGGCCAGAGCATAAAAAATAGATCCAACGGGCAGCATCTAAGAAACTGGAACATCTGTTAAAAGGCTTAGAATAAACAATCTAGACAAAAGATGAACTGGCATAGTTGCTGGAAAGAAGGGGATGGAATGGAGATAATTAAGAGGTAGAATTACTAGGACTAACTGATGGGAAAAGGACTGGGCAGAGTGAGAAAAAGATAAGAGTTAATGACAACACCCAAGTTTCTCACTCTGGCAACAAGACAAATGATGTTAACCTTCACTGATGATAACAACGGGGTGGGAGGTTGAGATAGGAAGATAAGAATAAGTTTAACTATCTGGGGAACATGCAGCATGGTCTAATAAACAAAGAGATATGAGTCTGAAGTTCCATAGAAAGAAGATGGCCTAGAATGATTCTTGAAAGGCATCGACATTTGAGAAGTAAAGGCGTAAGTACCTGAAAAGATGAGTGAAAAGGAGCAGAGAGGCTGGATAACGTGTGAACATGGATTTAAGAGTAGTATCATTTTGAGAAAAACAGAAATGGTCAATAATAATATATGTTAAATGCTTCAGGCATGCTGGATATTTTACATGTATCAGCTACTTTAATCTCCACAACTCTATGGAGATACTTAGTATTATCTACTTTTTACACATAAAATTGAAGTTGATTAATTTGAAAAAGTTATGTGTTAGATTTAAAAACCTAGCTTTTTTTATTTTAAGGCTGCACCTGCGGCATGTGGAAGATCCCGGACTAGGTGTCGAAACGAAGCTGCAGCTGCCAGCCACAGCCACAGCCACAGTAACGTGGGATCTGAGCAGCATCTGCAACCTACACCACAGTCTGTAGCAACGCCAAATCCCTAATCCACTGAGCAAGGCCAGGAATCGAACCCAAATCCTCACGGACACCATGTCGGGTTCTTAACCTGCTGAGCCACAATGCAAATTCCTAAAAACCTGAGCTCTTAATCATACTTTAGGAGTCATTTTCAATGTGGAGTGAAGAGAACATGTATGTGTATTTAATCTCATTCTATTAAATTTCTTTTTATAAACTTTTTGTATATTTTATTATATGTAAATATAAAATTTGTAAGTAAACAAATGAGAAGAGAGTATTCTTTCCTTTTTATTTTTTGCTTTGCTTTTTAGGGCCACCCTTGCGGCACGTGGAAGTTCACAGGCTAGGGGTCAAATCAGAGCTGCAGCTGCCAACCAACACCATAGCCACAGCAACACAGGATCCTTAATCCATTGAGCAAGGCCAGGGATCAAACCCGCATCCTCATGGATACTAGTTGGGTTCACTGCTGCTGAACCACAACAGGAACTCTAGAAGAGAGTATTCTAACTTACTTTTAACCTATCTTACTCCAAGGAACCTAATGAAAGCTTCAATCTTAATCTTAAGGCAATTTGTTTACAAGAAAGAAAGTAATAACACTCAATTCTACAATTGCTTAGATGTCTGAGATTTAAAATAATTTGTATAAAAATCATCTAAAAAATAAACATTTGAAGAATTGACTTTAATGGACTTATCATTTCAAACAAATTATAGTAGCTTTATCAAAAGAAATCAAGAAGATATCTGAGATTAACTGCTTTTTTCTACTCATATACCATGTTTCAGCTTCTCTATAAGTGCTTCATTGTCATCCAACTTCAACTCGTTGACTTTATCTATCAGTCCTTCAATGTCACCCATACCTATAAGACCCAAAAAAGTAAAATTAACAACAGCATATACGGCCTGTTTTACATTATATAAAATGCATGCACATACAAAATAAGCCTGTGAGACAGGCAGCTCAGGTATTTTTACTACACTTTACAGGTAAGAAAACTGAAGCTAGAGGTCAAGTGACAAAGCACAAACTGCAGGGTTTAATTCCAAATTCCACACTCTCGAACACCTGCAGACATTATGAAAGCTATGCTGTCATTACCGCTACTATTACTACAACCGCATATTTCCGTACTGCGCTCTTAAACTTTACCAAGGAACTTTCCATCTAATATCTCATTTTACCACTCTAACCACAGGAATCATCCCTCTTTTGCAGATGAGAAAGATAAATCACAGAAGAAAAAGATTTTCCTGAACTAATTAATTAGAGAGAAGGCAGAATTAAAATCCTAATTTGTCCTAAGTATTCATGCTATTTCTTGGAGATTTTTCTATATCTCCACCACCGTACATACCAAGAAGTTTGCTGATGAAAGGTTGTGTTTTGAAGGGTTCAAAGTCATCTATATGTTCCCCTGTACCAATGAAAATAATTGGACTTTTTGTGGCAGCAACTCTGCAAAGAAAGAGAAAACAAAATAACCTCAAAAAGGAAACCAAATTTCTAGGAGATTTTAAAGCTAATTACAAAGGTACATAGCTCAAGTTTCTTTTCACTAGCTGAAACAAAACTACATCAGAGGGACTGCAAAATTCTGTTTCTGTTTAAACTTTTATATACCATACTACGTCAACTGTTGGAATATATTTTAAATGATCAAAAGAGAGCCATAAACACACACACACACACACATGCATGCACACTCACACTATATAAGCCCAAGACATAGGACAATAGCATCAATGATACTTACGCACTGAGTGCACCTCCTCCTTTTGCATGGCCATCAAGTTTTGTCACTATTACTGAGGCTACATCTACTTTATCTTTAAAAGCCTTAGCCTGGGCTTCACAAGCCTGCCCAATGGAGGCATCCATCACATAAACTATGTTATCAGGTTGCTGGAAAATTCCAATGGAAGAGAAACATATTTTTACTGACTTTAAGGAAATTTCATCATTAGAAGCCATAAAAATATTATAAGCAATTATTCAATCAATAAATATTTCCTGAGGGAGTACTATGTACTAGGGACTATTTAGGTGCTCAGACAAAGACCTGAATAAGAAAACCTCTGCCCTCATGGGACCTACATTTTGGTCACTGGAGACAGATAAAAAATAAGCAAATAAACATTTCAGATGTATAACAGATGAAACGCACTAGAGAAAATCAGTTTTGAGGTATGGGAGGCTTCTTTTGGTAGGGTGGTCAGGGAAGGTCCGTCTAGAGGTAATATCTGATCTGAGGCCTGAATAAAGAAGAAAGTTAATTTATTTTTTATTTTTTATTTTTTTTGTCTTTTTTCCTTATCTAGGGCCGCACCCGCAGCATGTGGAGGTTCCCAGTCTAGGGGTCTAACAGGAGCTGTAGCTGCCGGCCTTCACCACAGCCACAGCAACGCGGGATCCGAGCCGCGTCTGCAACCTACACCACAGCTCACGGCAACGCCGGATCCTTAACCCGCTGAGCAAGGCCAGGGATCGAACCCGCAACCTCATGGTTCCTAGTCGGATTCGTTAACCACTGAGCCACGACGGGAACTCCAAGAAGAAAGTTAAGAAATGATTTAGAAGACTCTCACTCTAGGCAAATGGAGTAGCAAAAGTAAATCAGAGAAAAATAAAAAGTTGAAGAGTGTGCACTGAAACCAAAATGAATAAAAGAGAGGTGAGACTCTTTCCCTTAGTTCTGCTAAACTAGGTCAAAATAATGGCACAGCTAAACACAAAACAAACTTATTAGCATTAACCATTAACCAAAGATCTACTGCCAACACCTCTATGGTAAAACATGTACTCATACTAGGTGCTACACACTACCTATAAACTGCTTCTTCCTCCCAAGTTATTTCCATCACAATTTTATTTTATTTTTAGAGAAGAATTTTTTTGGTTGTGCCCACAACATGCAGAATTTCCAGGAATTAAACCCGAGCCACAGCAGTGATAACACTGAGTTCTTAACTGGTAGGCCACCAGGGAACTCCTCCATTACAATTTTAAGAGACACTAAATGATAATTAATATTTTTAAATGCTTCACTTTGAATATTTTTCAAAATCTATCTAGAGAAAATATTCCTAATATAATTTAAATAATTTATAGAAATGAAATTCAACAGATATTAAAGGCTTTTTAAAAAATTTTTTCAACAGACATTAAAGGTTAATTCTCAATTTTTTGTTACTTTTTCTTATATAGCCTAATAAAATGATTAAGAAATTACTTTTGATACTCATGAAAATTTCACATTATGTAGAGAAGATTAATTCTTTATCATACAGATAAAGGTGCCCAAAATAGAAATAAATTACTTTTCACGGGCCAAAGAATCTGTTTTACAGACAAAAAATAATTATGTAGTTCATAGACTCAATCAGGATTTATAATTAAATTAACCAAAGTCCTTACAATGATGTTAAACTGAAGCTACTTACTATAGCGTTAGCAACTTGAAGCATTTCTTCAAACAAAGAATCTTCTTGTTTATGGCGGCCACTTGTATCAACAATAATAATTTCAAAATTTTCATTTTTGAATTTCTCCACTCCTTCAGAGGCAATGATAACAGGATCCATTTCTGTATAGCTATTTAACATGGACAAATGTTTTAACAACAACTACAACAAAAAAACTTCCAAGTACTAATAATTTAAAACTGTCAGTGTACTTTTAATCTATCCTTGGAAAAGTCATAATGATCACACTTTCAATTTAGAAGTAAAAAAAAATCTAGTAAATATTAAATATAACACACACCTAAAGCAGCATGAAGCAGTGTATAGTTTTCAAACTATGAAATCCGATATGATTTTGCTGCGTATCTTTTCTGAATGAGTTCTGTATTCCACACATTTTTTTTCACATTTTCTTCAATAACTGAACTTGCATTACAGTGTTTCACGTTTTTCCATTTTACCCCCTTTTGTAAGCTTTTGAAATATAGCTGATGTACAATCTTATATAAGTTATAGCTGTATGATACAGTGAATCACAATTTTTAAAAGTTATACTCAATTTATAGTTACCATAAAATACTGGCTATAATTCATGTGTTGTGCAATATATCCTTGTAGCTTATTTTATATGTACAGTTTATACCTCTTAATCCTCTATCCCCTCACTGCCCCCCCCCCAAAACTGGTAACCATTAGTTCGTTCTCTATTTCTGTGAGTCTGCTTCTTTGTTGTTATATTCATTAATTTGTTTTATTTTTTAGATTCCATTTATAAGTGATATCACAACAGTATTTGGCTTTTTCTGCCTGACATTTCACTTAGCATAATACCCTCCAGGCCCATCCACTAATACAAATGGCAAAATTTCATTATCTTTTAATGACTGAGTAGTATTTCATCGTATGCGTACGTGTGTGTGTGTCTATCTCACATCTTCTTTATCCATTTTCTGTTGATGGACACTTAGGTTGCTTTCATATCTTGACAATTATAAATAATACTATGAACACTGAGATGCAGGTATCTTTTCTAAGTGGTGTTTTTTTTTCCATATATATATATATCTCCAGGAGTGGAACTGCTAGGTCACACGGAAGTTCTACTTTCAGTTTTTTGTGAACCTTTCATACTGTTTTCCAGTAGCTCTACCAATTGACATTCTTGTCAACATTGTACAAGGGTTCCTTTTTCCCCACATCTCACCAACATTTATTTGTGTTCCTTTTGATGACAGCCATCCTTTTGTAAGTGCTTTATAAAACCACTGACTATTCTTATAAAACATGGCTTTTAGGTTACACAGCATTCCATCAGATGGCAGTGCTATCATTTATTAAATGAATGTCGTGTTGTTGGCTGTTTAAGATTTTCCAATATTTTTGGTATTAAAAATATAGCCAATATGAATAGTACATGTTGTTTTTTTGAAATTATGACATTCCTCCTACAAGTTGAATTTGGAACAAACGGTCTAATTGTTTAGGCTTTTGATTTTTAAAAGGACAACATTCTTCACAAAACTTTAATTTCACTCCTATTTTAGTACATTTCCACAATCCTCAAACTATTCAATTTGAAAAACCAAGAAACAAGATCTCACTGTAATTTGCATTCTTTTGATTAGTGGCAACTTTTAACACAGATCAAACTGTCAAATGAAAAGACATTTAACATTAAAAAAAGGTTCTCCTGGAGTTCCCGTCATGGCTCAGTGGTTAACAAATCCGACTAAAAACCATGAGGTTGCGGGTTCGATCCCTGGCCTTGCTCAGTGGGTTAAGGATCCGGCGTTGCCAGGAGCTGTGGGGTAGGTCGCAGACGTGGCTTGGATCCCTCATTGCTGTGGCTGTGGCATAGGCCGGCAGCTACAGCTCCTGTTAGACCCCTAGCCTGGGAACCTCCATATGCCGTGGGTACGGCTCTAGATAAAAAGGCAAAAAGACGAAAAAAAAAAAAGGTTTTCCCCCTAAATTAGCAATAAAAATCAGGTAGAAATACACTTAATAAGAATATATGCATGATTTAAATGATGAAAATAATTATACTTAAGGACAGAAAAATTTTTTTAACAAAAAGACACAGCAGGTTCCTAAATGGAATTATATGGATAGAGTAAAGATGTCAGTTCTCCCCTAAACAAATTGGTTTCAGTATAGTTCTAATCTTAGGGAGATTTTTCTTTCTGGAATTTAGTAACAAAAAAAAAATCTAAAATTTACCTAGGAAAATAAATAGGAAAAATGAGCACGAAAATGTTGAAAAAGAAGACAGAGATTAGCATTACTAGCTATTTTAAAATATGATAAAGATATAATTTAAAAAACTTGTAAATGTGCAAAGAAATACGATCAAAGATGTTCATAAGAAGACTAATTATATATATACATACAATGGAATATAATGTCATAAAAAAGAATTACCTTAAACTGTATACTGTCCAGAATTACTAAGATCCCATTTTTTAGTAAACATTTAAATGAAGTATAAAATATATGTGGAAAAGCTGTACAAATTGTACAATCAGCAAATATTCACAAAGCAAACACACCCAGATCAAGAAACAATATAAATAGCACTTCATATGATGAAGCATGATGGATGAAAACGTGAGAAAAAGAATGTATATATCTATGTGTGACTGGGGTCACCCTGCTGTACAGTAGAAAACTGACAGAACACCATAAACCAGATATAATGGAAAAAATAAAAATCATTTAAAATTAAAAAAATTAAAAATAAATAAATGGCACTTCACTCTATCCCAAGAGTAATCACTATCTTGTCATAAGATCCCATTTTTAATCACCTCTATAGTGGTATATATACAATAAAATGTACATTTTCAGTGCTCATTTTAAATGAGCTTTGACAAATTTACATGACCCATTATAACCACTACCAAAGCAATTCACGTAGTACAAAGCATTGTAAGATTCCGTTTCAATTTAAAGTTACCTAGCTAGCTAGCTATATAACTTATCTCTATGTGTTCGTTTTTACAGACATTCAAAAAAGCACAGATGGACATGCTAAAACTGGTAATTGGGAAGTGAAACTTTTAGTGCTTTCACTTCTTTAATTTAAAATTTTTAATTAAAACAGTGGGTTTTTTTTAAGACAGAACAAATGACACTATAACAAACAGTCCTCTATCTACCACTCACCCCAGTAAATGCTAATATGTAAACTTTATACTGGAGATACAGTTCAAGTCCTTCCCCAGGCCCATTTGCTTCAACTTTCCCAGAGGAAACAATGATCACTAATTCTTTACTCCATATATGTACTATGTTTTTTAAGTTTACATGAATAAAGGAGAGATTATTTAATAACTAATATCGAAAATACTGGTTAAAAATTTATGCTCTGGCTTTGGCAGACAGTTCAGGTAATTATCAGCTAAAATTATATCATTTGCAAATTGTGAACCCAAAAGATATAACTCTTTCTTATACCTTGATTTTTAAAGCTGTATTAGAAAAAGTTATCCTAAAAACAAAATTCCTAACATTATTCTTTACTTGTTAGAAATCATCATAAAAAAGAAAAGAAAAAAATTTAAATAAAGAACATATCATAGCCAAAGTTCACTACCTTTTTTGGCCAGCCAAAAAGTAGAAAATAATGACTAACAAAATGGTATCAGTCATTTAATTACCTCAAATTTTAGCTTTTTAAAGCCTTCTATATTAATAAGTTTTTTATGTTAATAACATTGAGAAAAATGCTATTCCTTCAAATAAGTCCTTCTAAATTCAGTTTTGACCTGATACTTTTAATTAGTCATTTTAACATGTACACACCACCTAAATTAATAGCAATGCATAATATGAAGGAGAGCAATGATTAGAATCTGTGAAATAACTACAGATTATAAAGCATTTTAGGATGATCAAATACAAACTTTGTAAAATTATATAAAGACATAGACAATATGGAATTCACCAGTATGTTGAACTGAGGAATGTTTCAGACATCTTAAAATAAACAACTGGAACAGAAGCAGAAAGAGACTGTAAAATATGCAAGGCAGGAAGATAAGTACAGGCAGAATTGTAGACTAAACAACATCTGCTCTGAAACATCAGGCTGGATTGGAAGAGTCATGTTACAATACTAAAAGATAATAATGGATTAAATATACCCCTACTTTGTTCCCGAAAGGATTTAAGTTTATAAGTATATACTAAAATGTGACTAGATAGCATAAAATAAAAAATTGGGACAGACAAGGTGAGACAGATGGGTAATAAAAATGAAAAACCGGAACCCACCTTCCATAGAATGGAATTCTTGCTTTGGTTGCATTCTGTTTTAGTTGGTCAAAAGCGCCTATGAAATAAAGAGTTAATGAGTCTCAAACTTGAAAATAAAAATTTCAGAACACAATTTTCAAATTTCAACACAGTACCTGCTCTGAATGTGTCTGCACATATCAAACACGTCTTCCAACCTTTCCTCTGGTAATAATATGCTAACTGGGAAAGATTTTAAAAAAATCAGTAAATACAAATCATTATATATAATTGGTTATATTTACTTCTGTTATTTACTTAAGGAGTAAAATAAAACTGCTCATATTCTCCTAAAAGTAATATTATTAAATTTTGAATATAGAAAATGTCCTGAAGAGTTTAAATTCCAAGTGCCATATCATCAGATTCAAAAGATACAAAATGATTCAGCAAGAAACGGCCTAAAAAAAAATGTTAAAACAGTAATTAGTCAAAAACAAACAACAACAGGGAGTTCCCGCTATGGTGCAGTGGTTTCAGGATCTAGCATTGTCTCTGAGGCAACATGGTTTTGATCCCCAGCCCAGCATAGTGGATTAAGGTCCTGGCTTTGCTGTAGCTGTGGCATAGGTCCCAGTTGTGGCTCAGATTTGATCCCTGGCCCAGGAACTTCCGTATGCCGTGCATGCAGCTGAAAAAGAAAACAAACAAAAAAATAAAATGTAATCCTCTGAGAAATAATCCTTTCCTTTTTATTTTTCTTTCTAAATAGTGAGGTGTGTGAAGCAAAATCTGATAAAAAAAGTTGAGGCACCCAATTATGAGAAAGTGGTGGTATAATGAATTTAAAATTAGGAAGAAGAAGAGCTCCCATTGTGGCACAGTGGCAATGAATCCAACTGGTATCCACGAGGACGTGCGTTCGATCCCTGGCCTTGCTCAGTGGTCAGGGATCTGGCATAGCCATGAGCTGTGGTGTAGATCGCAGATGTGGCTCAGGTCCCGAGCTGCTGTGGCTGTGGTGTAGGCCAGCAGCTGTAGCTCCGATTTGACCCCTAGCCTGAGCACTTTCATATGTTGACGGTGAGGGCCCAAAAGGCAATAAACAAACAAACAAACAAATAAATAAATAAATAAAATTGGCAAGAACATATGTAAAATGAAGATCTATATATATTATGCTGGATGGGATACTGTGAAAAGGGAGTCTTAAGCCACAAGAGATAAGGTAAGCTTTCCATGCAAAACTCTCCCAAAAATCATATCCTCATTCTGTAAAGGATGGAACAGTCTTTTTGGTAAAAAAAAATAGTACAGTCATACAGAAGTCTAACATTCTTACAAAAAGCAATCACAAGAGAGAACATGGGATTCTTTCCTCTTATTCTCCAAAAAGCTATTACAAAAACATAAGCTACACAAAACTGTAAAGCAACAATACTAGGAGTTGTGGCACAGTGGCTAAGAATCTGACTGCATTGGCACAGGTGGCTGCCAAGGTGTGAGTTCAGTCCTTGGCCTGGATTGGGCATTGATGAAACTGTGGCTGGGATTCAGTCCCTGGCCCGGGAACTTCAATATGCCATAAAACTACAGCCATAAAATTAAAAACAAAAACAATGCATGATACTATGAAGCCTGACTTTAATATAAAATTTGATTTAGACATTGTCACCATGACTTTTTAAAATTAAGTATAATTTACCTTTGAACATGTTGTTGTTTTACCACTGCCTTGCAATCCAACAAACATGATCACGTTCTGTTTACCTTTAGTGGGTGTCCATGCTTTAACTCCAGGGTCTACAAGCTACATACCAGAAATAAAAATAAAATTAGGTTAACATATGCTTAAATTCACCTCCCCCACAACTTTTAAACTGTAAAAACAATTTAAAGATATTTCAATATAAAAGGCTACCATAATCCTATTTAATGCAACTCTATTATTTCCCTTTGTACACACATAATGAAATTTAAAAGTGTAACACAGTGCATTGTGAAATCATAAGAAAACCTATACTCCCCCACCAATTCACAGTAAGACTCTCAAAACATTTTTTAGAACAAGATGTAGTGAATAAAATGTGAGACCAAGTTTGAGAGAAAGGAGCAATCTACATCATCACTGTAGAAATACAAAATACATGTGCAAGCCATATATGAATTTTTAATTTTCAGTAGCAACATTAAGGAAAATAAAAAGAAGCAATTTTGATATTTTAACCCAATTTATGTAAAATATTATCATTTCAACTATAATTTGTATTGAAAATGAATGAGATATTTTACATCCCCTTTTCCCATGCTAGGTCTTCAAACTTGGCATGTATCTCATACTTACAGCACACCTCAATTTGGACTAGCCACATTAAGTGCTCAATAACAACATGTGGCTAGTGGCTACCACACTGGGACAGTACCTACATTCATGTTCAATTTGACAAATGTTTACACATAAGTAAAATTACAAATTACATGTGAAAGACATTCCAGGTCAGTTAAATATTAAATTGTCCAATGCCAGAAGTTCCCATCATGGCTCAGTGGAAACAAATCTGACTAGTATCCATCAGGACACAGGTTTGATCCCTGGCCTCACTCAGTGGGTTAGGGATCCGGCCTTGCCCTGAGCTGTGGTATAGGTTGCAGACGTGGCTCGGATCTGGCATTGCTGTGGCTGTGGTGTGGCTCCGATTCAACCACTAACCTGAGAACCTCCATATGCTGTGGGTGTGGCCCTAGAAAAATAAAAAATAAAAATAAATTGTTCAATGCCAAAGATGTAATGTTCTATAACATTATTATATAATGTTATTATATTTAGAGGGCTGGTAAAAAATAATCACAAATTTTATAATGACAATCAGTGGAAAATTAAGGTTCATATATGTACAATCCAGGCCCAGCAAAGTGGTTTAAAGGATGGGGCGCTGCTGCAGCTGAGGCATAGGTCACAACTGCGTCCAGCATCCAATCCCTGGCCCAGGAACTCCATATATGCTGTGGAATGGCCCAAGATAAGAAAAAATAAAATTAATTTCCAGGTCAGCTGTTTGGAGCTTGAAACTTATCTCCACATGATAATAAAACCATAGCAGTAGTTAATGTCCTAGATCAGAAGCTGGCCAACTATGTGTCAAGTTTTAGTAGAACACAGACATGTCCACTCATTTACTGCTTCTGCGCTACAACAGCAGACTTGAGTAGCTACAACAGAGATTATATGGTCCACAAAACCTAAACTATTTGTTGTCTAAGAGAAATTTGCTGAGCCCACGTTAGACAATATTATAAAGGTTATATACTCCATATTATACCTGAATTTCAAGGAAAGCCATGTGGTAGAAAAGGAAGGAAAAGAAAACATTTTGCTATTTCCTTCCCAGGCACAGACATAAGAAAACTTTTGAAATAAGCAAATCTTAAACATAAATCTACTGCCCTTCCTCCCAGAGACTTTCAGAACACCAATGCTACCTTATATTCACCTCCGTTCTCTAAATTCCCCGGCAGAATCACTCAGTTCGCTATGAACATACTATTTGGCATATATGTTTTATTGAATGATAATCTTATTATAAATCTATCTTCTCTTCCTCCTGTATCCAAGAACAGCCATACTGAAATTTAATACTCTATTACACTAAAATCTGTTATTCTGTCTTGGACTTTGAATTGATCTTATACTGGTACATGATTTTGTAACATTATACATTAGTCACTTGGAAAATATCAGTTGAGTTAGGCAGATTTCCCATTGTTGACACATTTCACTATACAAAATCAAAACATTTTATTTATTAATATCAATACTGATCTCATCAGAAAAGTTAGTATTAGGACACTGTCAAACTCATGGTGGAGACACAAGTTTCCAGTTTTCACTTGAAAGCTGAATTTCATCACTGGCTACAATACTGTTTGTTATCTGCCTTAAAGTGATAGGCTCACTTTGCTTACTTTGGAGAAAATGTCTGCCAAAGGCCCAAGTCTAAATAACCACAGATTATCTGTTGTTCTTTCATGTAAAATTGGTGTTCTGTGAAAGAAGTGGCTAGTTCAGTTTGCAATCAAACAATTACATATTTGCTTTCCTCAAGACAACCATCAAATTTCAGTATGGAGCAAAAGGGCTTTCTGCATACTTCCCATTTCATCACACAAACTCTCATAAACACATTTATACTCAAGGGTCAAGATTTAGTACTACTGGAGTTCTTGTCATGGCTCAGTCGTTAACGAATCCGACTAGGAACCATGAGGTTGCGGGTTCGACCCCTGGTCTTGCTCAGTGGGTTAAGGATCTGGCGTTGCCGTGAGCTGTGGTGTAGGTTGCAGACGCGGCTCGGATCCTGCATTGCTGTGGCTCTGGTGTAGGCCAGCAGCTACAGCTCTGATGAGACCCCTAGCCTGGGAATCTCCACATGCCGCGCGTGCGGCCCTAGATAAGGCAAAAAGACCAAAAAAAAAAAAGGATTTAGAACTACTAATGATTCCTACTACTTCATCAAGGACATTCTTAAGTGAAACTGGCCTTTTTTTTTTTTCTGCAAGTGTGTGGGAGTAAAGAGTACAATGATTACCAGAACAGTTTGGTACCACTACCCTGATTCATATCCAATGGTTTCACCCGCCACTGCTTTGCACTAATATTTACAAAGCAAATATCAACACAGTAAAAAAAGGCAAATGTCTTAGTGTTATAATGAAAACTCTTGCTTTGTACACCATTGCCCTAGACCATGAGCTTCTGAATATAAGGCCTAGTCTTTTTCATCTCTGTTATCAGCAGTGTTTGGTAGAGTGCCTCAAATAAAGTTGGTACTCAATCTTAGCAGAGCACCTGATGCTCCAGAACTGTCTATAGATGCCAGCTCCTAAAAATGAAAATGTTCACTCACCCTGTGTTGACCTCAGGTGTTAGATGAAAAGCAGTCTGGAAAAACTGCAAGGAGTCCTAGGCAAGGAGTTTGAAGATCAGGTCTGGGCCTGCCACTAACTAACTGTCTCATTTTTCTCAACTGCAAACTAAGAAACATGACTGAATAAATTTCCTGACCTCTCTTAGGTTCTAGATTTCTTGTAAAATTTATTAGTCTACAGGACTGAACTGAAATGATCTAAGCATTTGAAACACTAGACTTTTTCAATGTACCAATCAGCTCTGATGGAACCAAAGAAGTAAATAAAACTATTCACACAATATAGGGAAAAATATTAGAAGCCTATTAGCAGATATCTGCTGCTCTTAAAATTTTTATTCAGTTCCCTCCTTTTTTCCCCCACCACTGACTCAGACATATTTTCTAAAGCTCTAAAATTTTCGTATAATTTTGACAATAGCAACAGCAGTATCAGTGGACAGGACAATAGACTATATTTACAACTTACAAAATAAAACTTTACTAATTCAGAATTGCTTAAAATCTAGGCAAGAGTTGGGATATTTGATCTTTTCAAAGGGAATTTTGGACACAGTGAAGGTGTAGGAAATAACTTGCCAGGAATGATTCTCTATACAAAAGTAAGACCTTCAATAGTCTAAACAGGATATTAAAAGAAGACAGACTCTGAGAAGCTCTTCTATCAACTTTATATAGTGAAATTTTACTTTTTATAACTTGGCTTTGGCATTTTTGTCCAGGAATAATGCTGGCCTTGATATCTGTACTCAGAATTTTGTATTCAGAAAAAGTCTATGATAAAAATAGGCCACTTCAGGAGTTCCCTTCGTGGCTCAGTGGTTAACGAATCCGACTAAGAACCATGAGGTTGCGGGTTCGATCCCTGGCCTTGCTCAGTGGGTTAAGGATCCGGCGTTGCCGTGAGCTGTGGTGTAGGTTGCAGACACGGCTCGGATCCCGCGTTGCTGTGGCTGTGGTGAAGGCTGGCAGCTACAGCTCCTGTTAGACCCCTAGCCTGGGAACCTCCATATGCCGTGGGTGCGGCTCTACATAAACGCAAAAAGACAAAAAAAAAAAATAGGCCACTTCAGAAAAGTTAATCCTTCAATTATTTTTTTTGGTTGTTGTTGTTTGTTTGTTTGTTTGTTTTTGCCTTTTGTCATTTTATGGCCGCACCCGCGGCATGTGGAGGTTCCCAGGCTAGGGGTCTAATCGGAGCTGTGGCCACTGGCCTGCGCTGCAGCCACAGCAACGCAGGATCCGAGCTGCATCTGCAACCTACACCACAGCTCACAGCAACACCAGATCGTTAACCCACTGAGCAAGGGCAGGGATCGAACCCGCAACCTCATGGTTCCTAGTCGGATTCGTTACCCACTGCGCCAAGACGGGAACTCCCAATTAATATTTTTAATACAGATAAATATTCCATAAAAACACAGTAACATTTGGAAATAGTATTCCTATTTGCAATGCTAATGTAGTGAGTCTATGGAGAACAATAGCACAAGCAAGATATACTTTTACCTTCACAAGTTCTTTAAATACAGCGTGCTGAATCATTTTCCTTTTGTTAAGACCAGATGCCATTTCTTCAAGATCAATAGCAGACCTTAAAAATAGTTTTTGAGGGTAAAAGGGGGAAAAGTCAGTTAGGACACTCTAAAAAAAAATTAGCTTCTGCCTCAAATGATGTAAGAATAGTCAATCATTCACATTAAAAGTCTTCTAATTAGCATGCATATAATTACTATAGATTCATAAATCCATACCATAAAGAATTTACCATGAAATGTTAGATGTTAAGACTTTGGTTAGTTTTTCAAGGATTTTTTTTTTTGAAAGTCCAAATATTAATTTGTCCTCATATTACTGTGATTAATTAGATTTCTTTTTCTTGCAGTATATGTAATTTATGCGTCTTTACACCTAGCAGATAATACGACTACTTTTTCCAGTTCTAAATGTTTAAATACTAATAGTTTTATATTTAATACCCAGTCTGACAATACAAAAAGGAGGGATGGCCTGAACAAGGACTAGGATTCAAGCAGCTTATTGTGGTACTCTCAATTATTCTATTATTCTATGTGCCCTGCCCCAGTCAGTGCCTCTCCCAATTAACACAATAACTAAGACCACACACATTATTCCTTTATTCAAATATGGACAGAGAAACCAAAAGGGGAACAAAAAAGAATATAGTTCTGCAATAATGAAGGAGGCTGACTACTGTCATCTTCAGTCTGAGGAGGATTAAAATGGCACCACTTTCCTATGATGAATCTGAACTGTTAAAAGGCTTTTCTATTATTTCTTTTTCTATTAAAATACTACAGAGTATACGATTGAATCCATTCAGATAAAGGAGTAGTAAAATGGAAAGACATCTGTAATTAAATGAAAGCCACATGTAGTTTATTCTCTGAACCACCATTATGGAAACACACTACACACAAAGCCTTCCAACATGAGTTCCATTCTTTCATAGTGCTGCGTAGCAGAAACGTTTCATAATACAGCAGACTTTTCTACTTAGCAACTCATCCCAGTAAACTAAATTTAGTTTTGTCCCTTTTTTAATTGATTAATTTAACTTACTTTACATTTTCTCTTAGTTGTTTCACTAGTTTAATATTAACATCTGCTTCCAATAATGCTGTACATACTTCTTTTAGCATAGCATTTAATACCTGCAAGTAAATAAGTAAATAAATAAAATTTTAAAGCTCCCAGTGTATCATTTCAACCATACAAAAACAATGATTCATCAATCATCATACACTACTATAGCTTAATAAAAACAATACTGCACCATTGGTGGAGTTTTCAGTTAGCATTCAAGAAATAATCTTATTAAATATCTGGTCATTTTTGTCAAAATAAGATATTTCTATTTCATTTTATTCAACCAGGTATTAACCACCACAATTTTATCCCTATATTCAGCTAATAATAGTAAAGACAATACACTAGCCAAGGAAAGTCACTACACAGTACATGTTGCCACTTAAATTTTCCATGTCTCTGAATTCCTCTTGCTGATACTCAGAACTACGTAGTCACAATATCTGCTTAACTGGACTACCATGGAGGAAAATGTGACAAAAGAAAATGACCCAGTCTGACCCAGCAGCCTTACTATTTCCACACAGAGCAGAGGAACAAAGACAAAAAGGCAACTATCCTCCATTAATAGCTCACTATCACATATTTGTTGAGTTGCAAGGCACTGTGGTTAAAAGGTCACAAACTGCAAAGTCTTTAAAATAGAGGAGACCTTAGTTGCTCATGAAAGTAAGTGTTTACATATTAGAATGTAAGTTGCACGAAGGCTGGGATTTTAGTCTATTTTGTTCACTGCTATGTCCCTAGTACCAGCAAAGATGTCTGCAAAAATGTAGACCCTCAAGTACAACCTGAATAAATTTTCATCTTTAACCTTTGTCATATGTCATACAGATGCTTATCAGATTTCTCTCTCCCTCACTAAAGGGGTCTGATAAAAATGGAACTATCTTTCATTAGAGGGATTTCTCCCTATTAATTTCTCAGCACCACAGTACCAAGAACAAAGAAGCTGCCAATTTAAGTAACAGCTGTTATTTTACTTCCCACCAACCTTTTCTCCCTGGCTTCTCTTTTTTTCTACTACAAACACAAACAGAGTAAGGGTTACACAATAGTGAAAGCTGTTTAGAAAGCTGTGATTGTATTTATTTGAATTCCAAAGGCTAAATAATGGTTTAAATTATGATTTATTACTTAATAATTATTAGAAAAAGTCCTGGATGAGGAACTAGAAAATATTCTAATCCTGTTTTTTTCCAACAGACATGTGAAACTGACTTTCTGTTGCTGTTAAATGAGAGGCTAGCAAAGCTCAAAGATGGTCCCAAGATTATTTAATTCCATTAGCTTATTAAAGTGTTGATAAAAAATTCTATATAATTTTTTTTTAAACCTCCAAGTTAGAAAGTACTTTTTGGAGCTCCCATTGTGGCTTAGTGAGTTAAGAACCTGACTAGTATCCATTCAGATAAAGGAGTAGTAAAGGAGGCAGGTTCGATCCCTGGCCTTACTCAGTGGTTTAAGGGATCTGGTGTTGCTGCAAGCTGAGGTGTAGGTTGCAGATGCAGCTCGGAACTGGTGTTGCTGTGGCCGTGGTGTAGGCCGGCAGCTGTAGCTCTGATCTGACACCTAGCCTGGCATCTCCATATGCCATGGATATGGCCCTAAAAAGCAAAACACACACACACAAAAAAAAGACAAAAACAAAAAGAAATCTGAAGTTGACTTGCTCAAATTACAATCATACATCTACTAAGTGAGATGCTAAATAAGGTCTACTAAAACCAAATTCAGTGCTTTTCCACTGGTAGCACAAAACATAAAGTATATCTGCGGATTACAATCTTTTTTCAGTTATAAACAATTAAGATACAATGTGTGTGGGAGGGAAATGTGATTAAAAAAATATCTTAAAACTTAAAATAATAAAATCAGGGAGTTCCCATTGTGACTCAGGGTAATGAACCTAACTAGTATGCATGAGGATGTGGGTTTGATCCCAGGCTCCACTCAGTGGGTTAAGAATCCAGGGTTGCTGTGAGTTGGGGTGCAGGATGCAGACAAGGCTCAGATCTGGCACTACTGCAGTGGTGGCATAGGCTGGTAGCTGCAGCACAGACTCAACCCCTAGCCTGGGAACTTCCATATGCCACGGGTGTGGCCCTAAAAGAAAAAGTAAAAGAAAATAATAAAATCAGGAGGATGGAGTTCCTGGTAGCCTAGCAGTTAAGGATCTGGTATTGCAACTGCTATGGCTTGGGTTTGACCCCTGGTCCAGGAACTTCTGCATGCCATGGGGAAGGCCTAACAAAAATAAAAACAAACAAACAAACAAAAAACAAGGAGGAAAAGTATTTCAGATACCATACAGGAATCAACTTACAAAATTTCCAAAAATCTGTAAGAGGATTTTAGAGAAAACTGAATGAGAAAGTAGCCAACATGGAAATACTAGGCTTGTATAAGAATGCTAGATAAAAGTCAAGGAGAAAGATTCAGACATGCGCATGCCTAAGCCAAGAAGGAAGAAGCAGGATACTAAAATTTTAGGCCTATGTCAAAGGAGAAAACAAAAGTGTATTCCCAGATATAATCCATTTTCAAAATAGAAAATGTATGTCATTATCCCATGTAAGTTAAGGTGGTTTTTTTTGTTTGTTTGTAATTCTTTATAGAAAGTTGAAATTAAGATAGTTGACTTCTTAATAAAAAACATTATCTAGTGTATCCACTTACAGTTTTCTATCTACAGGTATTTTACACAGAGATTACTAACCAATGTTAGTGATGATGTGCAATCACATATGTCACATACCTCTTCATTGATAATGGTGGCATTGCTCAACGAGCGTAACGCTGATGTTATTTTTCTTCCAAGGTCTGCTAGTACCATCTTGAAGGCTTTGAGACGTGATTACAAGAAAATCTAGGAAGGAAAAAAATTAAATAAAAACGTCTGAAAACAATCGATACTAGTTCCCATAATTGAAGACTTTGAAAAAAGAGTCAGTTCAAGTTAAAGTAATCTAGTGTTTAGATACTATAACTTCAACTTCCATAGCCTCAACCTGCCTCTCCAATACAGGCAGGTCCAAAAGCTAAAGCTACCACTTGGTTATGATGTCTTATGAACACCTAACTGGAATATTCTATATGAACCAGCGAATTTAACATGTCAGATAATATGTTTTGAAGAAATGACTTTTCAAATTAAATCTGTTCTCATTTGGGACATACTTGTAAATACGAATAACTGACGAATATGTCATATACATTTTTAAATGAAAAAAGGGTGAGAAAGAAAAAGATGAAATCTCCACCCAGGAATACTGTCTAACTAAAGGACTTTGTAAACTATTTTGATTCATGCTCTAAGCAAAATAAATAAACAAAAGTTTTAAAATTAGTAAATCATAACTTTTATATACACTACATTATCTTGTTTTATTCTTCTAACAACTAAGGAAAGAGGTATGTTATTAATATTACTATTTTAAAGCTATTTTTGATTCCCCAACTCCACAATGAGGTAACCTCAAAGGCCCCTTCAAGATCTAAAATGTTATGATTTTATAAAATATACAGATGTACCTACTGCACATAAGTCAGGACACAAGGATTTATGAATGGTAAGTAAGCAAATGTGACTTGCAGCTTCTGCCCCCAAGGTGCTTTTCTACTAGCCAGCAAGACAAGGCACATGAACGAACAGCAAAATAAAGTAAATCTAGGGAATTCTCGTTGTGGCTCAGCGGCAACAAATCCAACTACTATCCATGAGGTTGTGAGCTGTGGTATAGGTCACAGACTCGGCTTGGATCCCACATTGCTGTGGCTGTGGCATAGGCTGGCAGCTTTAGCTCCAATTCGACCCCTAGCCTGGGAACTTTCACATGCCGTGGGTGTAGGCCTAAAAAGCAAACCAAAAACAAAAAAAAACAAAAAACAAAAAAACATAATAAGTAAGAAATAATTCTAAGAAATAATTCCTCTGATGCCTTTAAACTGGGACATTGGCTTTTTTCTGCCTTCGGACTCAAATTGAAACATTAGCTCTTCGAGTCTTAAGCCTGGCAGACTGCAGACTGGAAATACACCATCAACCTAGCTCTCCTGGGTCTCTGAGCCAATTCCTTGTAATAAATCTCTTTCTATAGGTGTGCATGCGTGTGTGTGTGTGTGTGTGTAATACACACACATATTCTATTGTTTCTGTTTCTGTAGAGAACCTTGACAAATACCAATAAAACACTTCTAATCTAACAATAAAAGTTTATGGTCAACTGCCAATGATTATTTCTGTAAAAATTCAAAGGACAAAAAATAGGCTCAAGTAGACAGAATAGGCTTGTTTTCCTTTTCTTTCTTTTTTTTTTGTCTTTTGTCCTTTTAGGGCCACACCCACGGCATATGGAGGTTCCCAAGCTAAGGGTATAATTGGAGCTGTAGCCGCTGGCCTACGCCTGAGCTACAGTTAACGCAAGATCTGAGCCAAATCTGCAACCTATACCACTGCTCACGGCTACGCCAGATCCTTAACCCACTGAGCGAGGCCAGGGATCGAACCTGCAACCTCATGGTTCTTAGTTAGATTCGTTTCCACTGCACCACGACAGGAACTCTGACAGAATAGGCTTTATTGAGAAGGTTAGACACAAATTTGATCTTGAAACGTTGGTAGAAGTTGGATAGTGGAGAAGAGGACAAAAGGGAGCTTGAAGAAGGCAAAATAGCATAAGCAGAAATGGAGACAGAAAAGCCCAGGACATATCATACTCTGTGTATGCATTGTACTTATAGATTATTGAGTATTATTTGGAAGCCAGTAAATAAAACCTTCTGGTCAGGACAGAGAGCTATATAGTTAGGGGATACAGATTGTAAAGGGCTCTGAAAACCAGGTTAAGAAATACCAACTGTCTATATGTATAACTGATTCACTATGCTGTACACCTGAAACTAATTCAACATTGCTAAGTCAACTATACTCCAATAAAAATTTTTTAATTAAAAAAAACAGACATACCAATTGTCCAACTATAAGCAATACTAGCAGAAAATTCACTGTTCAAAATAGCTCTTTTGGTAATTCTTCAAGCTAATCTGGTCTAATTTAGTCAAATAATTATTATCTAGACTAGATACTATCTATAGAGTATACAGAAAATTAAAAATAAAAGAGGCAGGAGGATAAAGGAGCTGATTCATTCAAAACAGAGAAAGTGGAGGGATGAGGGGAGTCAAAGGAAGCAGGAAGGGGAAAGGCACTCAAGGACAAATGACTGGCAAAGATATACTCCAAGGTGAGCTCTACATTAAACACTACACTTTCATTCAGGTAAAATTTGGTAATTAGAACATTAAAAATTACTACCAACACCTGATGGAACTAAAAAAATGTACTTACCTTATTATTATTATTTTTTTTATAATTACATGGTTACTTAAGCTGGAAGAGCACCATTTCATAGAAAAGATCCAGAACTTTTAAATTCCTGTCCCATACTCATTATACTAAACTACTGTTGTTTATGTAAATATTCTTCAGGTAATAAATAAGATTCAGATGTTTCAGTTTATCTCATTTACCGCTGCATTACCAGGAGTAATATAATCCTAATTATGACACCACAATTAGCTTTTTTAGAGATCACGTCATAAACACACCATCCTCCATCTTATTTTTTTTCATCCTCCACTTAAAAAAACTACACTAGGAGCTTCTGTCGTGGTGCAGCGGAAAAGAATCTAACTAGGAACCATGAGGTTGCAGGTTCGATCCTTGGCTTTGCTCAGTGGGTTAAGGATTCCGCATTGCCGTGCGATGTGGCTTGGATCTGGCATTTCCGTGGCTGTGGCATACACCAGCAGCTGTAGCACCGATTAGACCTCTAGCCTGGGAACCTCCATATGCCAAAGGTATGGCCCTAAAGAGACAAAAGACAAAAAAAAAAAAAAAGGCTACCCAGTCAGCTCTTATCTTCTCATGTTGACTGGCTCTTTTAAATTAAAAAACAATTCTGTGAAGTTTTCCTCATGTAAGTACTTACTGGCAGCATATTTTAAAATATATTTGCCTGATTACAAAACCCTACGCTCTAGTAGGAGAGGCATAATACCAACTAATAATACCTTTTCTGATACAGTGCTTCCCCTGAAATTTCCAAGGATGTGTTTCTGAAAATTCTGGTATTAGCATTCCTTTTTTTTTTTTTTCCCCGCCTTTTGCTGTTTTAGGGCCGCACCCGCGGCATGTGGAGGTTCCCAAGCTAGGGGTCTAACAGGAGCTGGCCAGATCCGCCGGCCTATGCCACAGCCACAACAATGCAGGATCCAAGCCGCATCTGCAACCTATACCACAGCTCACGGCAATGCCAGATCCTTAACCCACTGAGTAAGGCCAGGGATCGAACCTGCAACCTCATGGTTCCTAGTCGGATTCATTTCTGCTGAGCCACGATGGGTACTCCTGGTATTAGCATTCTGTCCCAAACCTCAATGCCTTTCTACTTCACACAGAGGTAAAGTTCTCAGAATAGACTGTAAGGCATGTGTACACACACTTGTGTACACACACACATGAACACTAGATTTTGTTCCTTGCTGTAGATGCTGAACATTTCCACAGGGCCTCAGTACTAGTTGGCACATTCATCTCTGGTTAACAGCGGAGCTCCCTCCCTCACCTCCTTCAGAGTGTTGTTGTCCAGATGTAATTTCTCAGTGAGCCCTTCTCTCATTACTTGTTCAAAACTGTAACCTCCCTTCTCTATTCTTTCTCATTGTTTTGTTACAAACTAACATGACTTATAGCTGACCCTTGAGCAAAGCAGAGGTTAGTCAGAGGCACTGATCCCTTCCAGACCCTAGTGGAAAATCTACCTACTGCTCTCTCTACTTCTAAAACAAAAGAATTAACAAACAACTCCCCCAAACACAGGAAGCTGAACCAGTTTGAATAGAAGTGACTCAAACCCTAGTCCCTATGATTCCACATATTGTGATCACCAACTGAGCATAAACTTTCCCCCATATTAAAGATATATAAAATGAAAATACAGAATTATATTTATTGAAAAAAAATCTACATACAAGTTGACTCACATAGATGAAACCTGGTCGTCAACGGTCAATTGTGTATTATTTGTGGCATATCTCCGCCAGCTGAAATGTAAGCCACACCACAGGAAAGATTTTCACTTCTTTTGCTCTCTCCTATAAACTCATCGCTTTATTTATCCACAGTCTTATATAGTAAGCCTTTGTAAAAATGAACTTTATGGATGAATGATATATTTAAGACCTTAGTAAAAAAGCAAGACCAGGGAACCAAAGACATGAAAGGCCTAACAAATATCTCTAAAATAAACCAATGGAGATAACATGACAAATCAAAAGAAAATCAATGACCAAGATAACTGATTAATATTTACTTGCCTTATTTATTACTTTTCAGAATTTCCCTAAAAAAGAATTTCCAACAAGATTCTTAAAAATTAACTTCACTTTGTTCTAATATGCACACTAAAATGCAAAATTATCTTTTTTAATGTTAATGGCAAACTCTATATCTCAAGTTGGAGTAAAGTACAATTCAAGCACACTCACTCAAAATTCTTTTGGTTAACTAAAAAGGTTTATAAAGGCTATATCTGTACTAAACTTTCATAAAAGGTGATTCTCTACTTAGATGGGGCTGTTGGAAAGGTAAAGGATTACTGCATAGCACTTCATACTGTTTAACGTCGATTACCTCATTCCACCCTCACAATGATTTTATCATATAAGCAGGTGAGGGAATGGAATAGCTATTCTCCACAAAAAAAAGGTAAAAAAACTTCCCAAAGCCCCTCAGCTACACATTCTTAGGTCCTAGAGCATGAATGATGCTTAGACAATAGGGTTAAATAACTCCTGCTGGCAAACTCCAGGGACAAATTTTGCTGCCACACTACAAGAGAGGAAATCATATTTTGAAAGCAAAGATGCACATTCTCTTTACGACAGAGCAATAACTGTAATGTTCAGAAAGGACTGATAAGCACCACTGCAACCAGGATGTACAAGGACTGATCTTGGCCCATCACACGTTCTTCTAACAGGAATCTGATTAAGAGTGGGATAGTGAGGTGATGCAAACAAGCTCAAGTTTGAGGTGCCCTAAGTAAGGCAAGCATGGGACCAAGTATCGTACTTACCTGTTGCAGTGTGAAGTACTGGGAAGAGCATGGGATTTAGAGTCTGACAGACCTGGATTCAAATCCCTGCTCTGTTACATACTGGCTGTGTTACTTTGGGCAAGTTACTTAATCTTTCTGAGCCTCACTTTCCCTCACCTGCAAAATGGAGATAATACCATTATCGAGGTAGTTACCCTGAAAGGATGTCAGGATTAAATTAAATAGTATGTATTAAGCTGCCTGCAAATGTATAGTACAGTAACTATTATTTTCCTTCTTTTCTTGAATGGTCAATTGGCTCTCCCTATACAGTAACTGAGGTGTGAGTACACTGGAAATTTTCTGAACACTGTTAAAGTGCCTATTCCACCATCCAGGAACCACTCCCCTGGATAGTGGTTTAACATTTACTGCCAATTATATGTACAATTACATGTTATTCAACAGAAGCTGGAGTGTCCAAATAGCCACTTTTCTCTACATAAATAATTATAAGTATTGGAGTTTTCCCCTCGTGGTTCAGCGAAAATGAATCCGACTAGGAACCATGAGGTTGCAGGTTCGATCCCTGGCATCACTCAGTGGGTTAAGGATCCGGCATTGCTGTGAGCCGTGGTGTAGGTCGCAGACGCTGCTCGGATCCCGCATTGCTGTGGCTCTGGTGTAGGCCGGCGGCTACAGCTCCGATTCGACCCCTAACCTGGGAACCTCCATATGCTGCAGGTGCCGCCCTATAAAAAAAAAAGACAAAAAAAAACCCCAAAAACAATCATAAGTATTATTGCCAGAATCTTGCCTGATCTGAAATTATATAAACAGACCCTAATGATTAGAGATTCCAAAACTTACTATAATGAAAATACTTACTAAAAAGTTCTAAAAAAAGTCCGGGAGTTCTCACTGTGGCTCAGCAGGTTAAGGGCCCAATGTTGACTCCATAAGAATGCGGGTTCAACCCTTGGCCTCTCTCAGTGGGTTAAGGATTCCACACTGCCATAAGCTGCAGCACAGGTCACAGATGGGGCTCGAACCCAGTGCTGCTGTGGCTGTGGCAGAGGCTGGCAGCTGCAGCTCCAATTCGATACCTAGCCTGGAAACTTCCACATGCCACAGGTGTGGCCATAAAAAGAAAAATGTTCTTCTAAGCCCTAGTCAGTAGTGGCCTAATAGTAGACTAAGGAACTAAATAAACAGGAGTTCTCGTTGTGGCTCAGTGGGTTATGAACCTGACTAGTATCCACGAGCATACAGGTTTGATCCCTGGCCCCACTCAGAGGGTTAAGGACCTGGCATCGCCGTGAACTGATGTGCAGGTTACAGATGTAGCTCATATCCCGTGTTGCTGTGGTGTAGGCTGGCAACCGCAGCATATGGAACTTCCCAGGCTAGAGGCTGAATCTAAGCTGCAGCTGCCAGCCTACACCACCACCTATGGGAATGCTGGATGGAGCCTCATTTGCAACCTACGCAGCAGCAGCTTGTGGCAACGCCAGATCCTTAACCCACTGAGCAAGGCCAGGGATCAAATTCATATCCTCTGGGACACCGTGTCAGGTTCTTAATCCACTGAGCCACAATGGGAAGTCCAAGAGTACTATTATTATTACTATTATTATCGCCTTTTAGGGCCATACCCACGGCATATGTAGGTTCCCAGGCTAGGGGTCTAATCAGAGCTACAGCTGCTGGCCTACACCACAGCCACAGGAACACCAGATGTGAGCCGTGTCTGTGACCTACACCACAGCTCACAGCAGCACCGGATTCTTAACCCACTGTGTGAGGCCAGGGATCAAACCCAAAACCTCATGGTTCCTAGTCGGATTCGTTTCCGCTGCGCCATGATAGGAACTCCCAAGGCATTATTTTTTATTATTATTTTTTTTTGCATTATAGTTGGTTTACAGACTTCTATCAAATTTTCCAACTGCACCGCGTGGTGACCTGGTTACATGTACATATATGGATTTGTCACAGGTGATTAGACATAGTTCCCTATACTATACAGCTGGATCTCCTTGCTTTTCCATCACCGAAGCACTAGTTAACCCCATTCCCTCCCACCCCCTTGGCAGCCACAAGACTGTTCCCCATGTTCGTGATTTTCTTTTCTGTTGAGAGGTTCATTTGTGCAGCGTTTCAGACTCCAGTTATAAGAGATTTCATATGGCATCTGTCTTTCTCCTTCTGAGTTGCTTCACTCAGTATGAGGGTCCAATAGCATTATTTTTTAAGTCAAGGAGAAAATCGCTTATTTTTCAAAGTGCTCTTTGTGAGAATTAGAATGATACTATACTAGAAATTGAGATGGAGTTGCCACTTACATTCATTTAATTAGTCTTTCATTAAACATCTACCATGTGTTCCAGGAACTGTACTAGCATAATAAAAGTTCTAACTACAAATCAATAAATTATACCATGTTAACAATGACAAGACTCCTTTGTTAACTTCAGAAAATGAATTATGCATCACATCACCACTGACTTCGCCTTAATTTTGTGCCAAAGTAGTATCAGGAAATATCTTCATTAAAATCATTCAGTTTTCAAATTTTAAACCTCATTTTAATATTAAAGATAAAACTTGTATACTCCAGCTCCTCATGGTTTAGTAGCAGAAGAGGAATACTGAAAATTCAATTAGCAACAATGAGTAATAAAAACACTGAAAATCAATTCTTTAAGATACTCTTTGGCTGTCAGGTCACTCATAAAAAAGAATCTTTAGGAGTTCCCATCGTGGCTCAGTGGTTAACAAATCCGACTAGGAACCATGAGGTTGCAGGTTCGATCCCTGGCCTTGCTGAGTGGGTTAAGGATCCGGCGTTGCTGTGAACTGTGGTGTAGGTTGCAGATGCAGCTCGGATCCTGCATTGCTGTGGCTGTGGCGAAGGCCAGCAGCTACAGCTCCTGTTAGACCCCTAGCCTGGGAACCTCTATATGCCGCTGGCGCGGCCCTAGATAAGGCAAAAAGACAAAAAAAAAAAAAAAAAACTTTTATGTAAGCTGTTACCAAGGGCAAAATTAAAGCAAAGACAAAAAAATTCCTTGGAAATAGTTTGCCTTGAAGTTGAAAAGAACATAGACTGAAAATATGGATGAAGAGGGATAGACACATATGCTCAAGCAATGGGTAATTTCAATGACAATCAGCTAGCATCTGTCAGCTAAAAATTAAATACTCAATCAGAATCTCCAGGGATGGTAACATCAGAAGGTTATCGGGGAAGTGGCTGCATCTAAATTCTTGACTAGGAGAGCAAAGCAAGACATCTATATTTTGAAACACTTCACTGGCTATACTGACGTGTAGCCAGGGTTAATAATCACCACATGAAGCAACACTCCTCAAAGGAATAAGAGAATGAAAAATCTGTTCTATAATTTAAGAATTAGAGACAATGTAACAAATGCACTGAAGTGAGAAAAACTTGAAAACAAGGAGACCACATGCACTAAGTATACTCCAAAAGTCGTTCAAGAGATGTGGACTTGAATTAAAGAATTCTTGAGGGAAGAGGCTCAAGCCAAGGGCTAACCACCATAAAGAAGAATCTATAGGCCCTAACGACCAAATGATTATGGAGAATGAAGGAGAAACAGAGGCAGAAATAACTCCAAGATGGCTAATGATGACATTAACCAATGAATGGAAGGCAGAAAGTGAAGCCGAGTTTGAAAGTTAAAGAGTTAACAGAGAAAAGGTTCAAGGGGCTTTAAAAGTTACTTGTAATGTTCTACTACTAGTGGGGATATTCATTGTTCATTGTACTATCCTTTTAAAAACTGAGGAATTCAAAAAAATAAAAAATAAAAAAAAGGAGTTCCCGTCTTGGCATATGCAGTTAACGAATCTGACTAGGAACCATGAGGTTGCGGGTTCGATCCCTGGCCTTGCTCAGTGGGTTAACGATCCGGCGTTGCCGTGAGCTGTGGTATAGGTTGCAGACGCGGCTCAGATCCCACGTTGCTATGGCTGTGTCGTAGGCCAGCGGCTATAGCTCCAATTAGACCCCTAGCCGGGGAACCTCCATAGGCCGCAGGTGCAGCCCTAAAACGACAAAAAGCAAAAAAAAATTAAAACTTGAGGAATTCTCTTGTCACTGCAGCAGCCTGAGTCACTGTTGTGGTGCAGGTTCAGTCTCTGGCCCAGGAGCTTCCACGTGCCATGGACACAGCAAAAAGCAATAATAAAATAAAAATTGAGCAAACAAATATCACAAAATTCAATTAGAAACATGGGGTCAAAAGTCAAAATACACCAGGAATCCCTGCTTTTACATACATTTTTGTGTGTAGGATACATGTAACAGAAAAAGGGGAAAAAAGGAAGTTGGAGTGATTGATTTTGATTTTAGACCTATTGAATTTGCAGAAACTAAAGAACTATATCATTCATGAGACAAAGACTAGAGAAAAGGATGTGGAAATGGTTGGCATATAAGGATAATATCATGGAAGCAGATATGGACCCTCAAGGAGAGCGTTTGGGTTACAGCAATGGTACAGGGCCAACCAAAAGGGGAGAGTTAACTAAGACTGAGAATAATCAAAAGATAGAAGCTTTTACTAATTCCCTTTCCCTCCTCAAAGGCATGCAGAAGAAAATCAATTAAAAAACAAGAAAAGCTACTATTTACAGGTAACTTACTATGTTCCAGTGGCACGTCCAGAATTTCCAGATAGGTGGAGTTACAGGACTAATCTGCTCGAAGAGGGGCCTGACGATGCTTTTGCACAGTACTTTTTATTCAGCTGGAACATACTAATTGACCAGATCAAAAAATTAAGGGAAAGAGACCTGAGGGAAATATTTCCTTTCCCTTTGGCACCATCACTGCTATATTCTAGGCACTGTACCAATAGCTACCTAATCTTTCATCCACATACTAAGCTAATAGATGAGGAAACTGAGGTTAGATTGGAATATGGACTTGCTCAAGGTCCCAAATCTCATAAGGAGCTAACAGAACAATGTGTTCCCATAGCTCTCATGACTTTTTATCCCTTGCTGGAGCTTATTACTCATCTTGCTATAATGTATATTTATGTGCTTCTCTCTCATTGTTCTGTTAGCTCCTCAATGCCAGGGTTGGTGTCATTCATTTCTATATCCCTACAGATAAAAACGAGTAAATATTTTGTTGAATGAGGCATATAAAAAAACTAGGTGAGAAAAGCATCAAGAACGCCAATAGGGGAAAGAGCTTCAAGAAGTGGTTATTAGAGCCAAATGCTACAGAGAGAACCATCAGTTTATCACAAGTCATCAGTGGCACTGAACTGATATCCCTTACTCATGTACTGAATGTCTACTATATGTGGGACACTGGGTTAATTAGGCACAAGTTAACATGGAAAGATAAAATCTGGCATGCCTCAAAAGATTTTCAGCTAAGTAGCCACATTTAAATTCTTGATCAGGAAAACAAACCAAAGAGTCAGACCTGCAACTGTTTACGTCTAAGTTGGCTCAGGTAAACCTGAAGACAATTTAAAAGGGTCACAACGCATCTGTTAACAAAACTTCTGATGGGGGACACGAGATGAAAATGGGCCAGAACATCTCCGTTTCGGGGACGACAACTGATGGCCTAGGAAGCCGACTCCCTCCGGAGTGTCTAGACCCCTAAACCGCGTTTGGGTTGCCCCTAGCTGCTACCTGGGTAATCTGGGGCGGGAAAAAGCAGACACTTACCGCAAAAGGCACCGCTACCGCCGTGGCCCAAAGGGGCCGGGAAGTCCTTCGCGGAGCCCCACGCCGGGGGAGAAAACCCGGGAAAGCGGGGATCAGAAAGTCAAGGGCGACCCCACAGCCCGACTTCCAAAACTATATAAACTAGGGTCCCAGTGCCCAGCACCGCGACGCCAACTCCCACCAGCTGGAAGACCGACGACTCCACCGAACCTTCCGCCCAATGAGGAAACGTCACCACTCGGCGTAGTCCAGCCTTTCAAGAAGAGGACACACTTCCGCTTCCGGGGCACCGGCCGCATTCCTTAGGTGCGTTTTATCGAAAGGGTTTTTTGAGTTGTTTGCTTTGAAGGTTTCTGACAGTCGTTTTTTTTATCGCTCAATACCTACAGCGTTAAAGTTAGTATTAAGATAGGAGGCTCTCTATCTTAGGGATGCCATCTCAGGAAAGAAGTAGGGCTTCCAGGCGCCACCTTAAGAAAAAAAAATGACTTGCTGAGCACCACCAGCTGAGAGGGGAATTAGCAGAGTTGGGGGTGCAGTTGAATGTAGGGATTCCCTGGAGCACGTGAAAACTCCACGAAGGGGGCGGGGCTTAGGGCTTTCTCAGCCCACGGAGGCGGGTTCCACCCAGGGTCGAATCAGGTGTCTGGACTCGCCTCTGCTTGCGCGTGCGCGACGCAAACGTCCCGCTGCTCTGTTTTCTGCTTCAGCATGGAATTCCGATCCGCTAGGCAAGCCGTACTGCAGCTGCTTCGTACGGTGGCTCCGACAGACCTCCCAGCGCTGCTTCAGTGGATGCGAACTACCCGTAAGTGATCAGAACTAAAGGGAAGCGGTTGGGGCAAGGATATGCTGTGGGCGTTAACCTTTGGGGATTCAGGAAGGGGCCTAAAGCCTTCCATAGGGTAGCTCTGCTGGTCTCCGCTCTGCTAACGGGGCAGGTCGACGAGGGTACATCTCAAACTTTGGCAGGTTAAGAATAATCCAGTGTAGGATTGGGTGCAGGAAGACGTTGCTCCGGATTCCTGATTCCACTACAGACTTCAGACAAGCCGCTCGAGCCACCTTGTGTCTAACCCCTTTTCTGAAGGGAAAATCAAAGAAGGGGGTTAGCCTTCCCACAAATTTGGTACAGCCATTAGGATACTACCTGAAAAAGCCTTTTGCAAGAGAGGGTAGAGCTGGGAGTTTTAACCCCGCAGACAAAATCACATGTAGCTAGTGCATTTATTTTCTCAATTGTAAAATGGGTCATTAATTTACTAGCACTTTATCCAGGATGGAAAGAGGGAGAAGAAGAAGGGAGAAAGGGAAAGGACCTTGATTTTTTTAATAATTGTAACCATCCCTAGCCCAGGAACTTCCAGGTGTGCCCCCCCCCCAAAAAAAAAGAACAAGACAAGGATTTGTACTAATCACTTCTAGCCGGCATCAATAGAGCTTCTAGTCGGTACAGTATGGCAAGAAAAGCGTCAAGAGAGAGGCATCTGATTTGGAGACAGATGAAAGGATAAATTCAGCTATATTTTTGTATTGGAATATTACTTGGCAAGTAAATGGAATAAAGTGTTTATACGTGCAACAACAAGGATAAATTTTTGCTAAGTGAAATAAACCATATTGACAAAAACCTGCATACCGTATGATCCCATTTATATAAAACTAGGAAAATGCAAGCTAATTTATAGTGATAGAAAATACATCTCTGGGAGTTCCTGTCGTGGCTTACCAGGTTAAGAACCCAACGTAGTGTCAGTGAAGATGCAGGTTTGATCCCTGGCTTCACTCAGTGGGTTAAGGATCTTCTGTTGCCAAAAGCTGCAGCATAGATCACAGATGAAGCTCAGATCTGGTGGCTGTGCCGTAGGCCTCAGCTGCAGCTCCCATTGGACTCCTAGCCCAGGAACTTCCATATGCCACAGGTGTGGCCATAAAAGAAAATACATCTCTGGCGGCTGGGTGGGTGGGGGATTGGAGAGAAGGAAGGATTACAGAAGGGCAAAAGGAGACATTTAGTGATAATGAATATATACACTTTCTTGATTGTAGTGATGTTTCATGGTTGTATACATGTCAAAACTTTGTGTACACTTTAAATAAGTACAGTTTGCTGTATGTCAGTTCTACCACTGTAAAGTTTTTTTTTTTTTTTAAGGGCCTTGTGGAGTTTCCCAGGCTGGGGGTCCAATCACCATAGCCACAGCAATGCCAGATCTGAGCCGTGTCTGCAACCTATACCACAGCTCAGGGCAACGCCAGCTCCTTAGCCCACTAGCAAGGCCAGGGATTGAACCCAAGTCCTCATGAATACTAGTTGGGTTCATTAACTGCTGAGCCATGACAGGAACTCCAAGCTTTTTTTCTTTTTTTTTAACTGGCTGCAAGTTCTTTGACCCTCATTCTGTGAGAGGTCAGGTCTCTTTTCTCTCCTTTTGAATCTTGAGTTGGCTCTGTGACAGCTTTGACCAAAAGAATATGACAGAAATGACACTATACCAGTTTCAGACCCAGGACTTAAGAAACTGGAAACTTCTTCCTGCCTCTTGGAATGCTTGCTTAGGGAGAAGCTAGCCATTATGTATATGGTCTGACTACCCAGAGTTTTCATACTGTCAGGAAGCCCCAGCTACCTTATGGAGAGCAAGATGCCCATCCAGCCTGTAAATGTTCCTGTCATCCTAGTCCAGGCACCAGACAGGTGAGTGAAGAAGCCACCTGAGATATCCAGGCAGTTATGCCTTTGTGACACATAATGTTGCTGTGAACATTCATGTGCAGATTTTTGTGTTAACAGAAGTTTTCATTTCTCTGTGATTATGTCCAAGGGTACAGTTGCCAGGTGATGTGGTAAGCGCATTTTAGTTTTATAGAAACTGCCAAACTATTTTCCAAAGTGACTTTACCATTTTACATTTTCACCAGCAATGCTTGAGTAATCCAGTTTCTCTGCATTCTCACTAGCCTTTGGCATTTTCAGTACTTTTTTATTTTAATTGTTCCTATAGGTGTGTAGTGATAATGTCACTGGGTTTTAATTTCCATTTCCCAAATGGTGTTGAACACCTTCTCGTGTGCTTATTTGCCATTTGCATATCCTCTTTGATGAAATGTCAGTTCATGTCCTTAGCCCATTTTCTGTCTTGGGGTTTTTGGGGGTTTTTGTTTTTGTTTTTGTTATTGTTATTGTTTTGTTTTGTCTTTTTACCTTTTCTAGGGCCGCACTCACGGCATATGGAGGTTGCCAGGCTAGGGGTCCAATCGGAGCTGTAGCCGCCGGCCTACCCCACAGCTACAGCAACTCCAGATCCTAGCCGTGTCTGCAACCTACACCACAGCTCACAGCAACACCGGATCATTGACCCACTGAGCAAGGCCAGGGATCGAACCCGCAACTCATGGTTCCTAGTCAGATTCGTTAACCACTGAGCCACAACGGAAACTCCGGGTTTTGCTTTTTTTGTTGTTTTTTGGGTTTTTTAGGCCACGCCTGTGGCATGTGGAAATTCTCAGGCCAGGGTTTGAACGTGAGCCACAGCACCAACCTGAGCCGCTGCAGTGACAACTCCAGATCCTTAACCCACTGTGCCACAAAGGAACTCCTTTGTTGTATTTTTTATACATCATTTTGAGTGTTCTTTCTATATTCTAGATGTAAGTCCTTTGTCAGATAAGTGGTTTGTAGATATTTTCTTCCAATCTGTAATTCTCCTATTCATTCACCTAACAGTCTTTGCAAGGCAAAAGTTTTTAATTTTGATGAGGCCCAGTTTTTCCATTTTTCCTTTTTTGATGTCAAGTTTAAGATATTTGGCCCTATGGAGTTCCCATTGTGGCACAGTGGTTAACAAATCTGACTAGGAACCATGAGGCTGAGGGTTCGATCCCTGGCCTTGCTCTAGGGGTTAACGACCCGGCATTGCCGTGGACTGTGGTGTAGGTTGCAGACGCGGCTCGGCTCCTGCATTGCAGTGGCTACGGTGTAGGCCGGCAGCTACAGCTTCCGATTCGACCCCTAGCCTGGGAACCTCCACATGCCATGCGTGCGGCCCTAAAACGACAAAAGGCAAAAAAAAAAAAAAAAGGATATTTGGCCCTATATCCTGAATATTTTCTCCTGTGCTTTTTTCCCTTTTTTATTTAAAAACTATACATTATATCAGTTTCAGGTTTTAAGGGTTTTTTTTCCTAAAAGAAATTGTGGTTTTATGTTTCACATTTAATTGTTTATGATTCAAGTTGATTTTTCTAGAAAGTGTGAAGTTTAGATTGAAGTTCATTTTTCCTCCTGTGGGTGTCCATTTGCTCCCGGCACCACTTGTTGAAAATGCTACCCTTTCTCCTTTGAATTGCTTTTGCATATTTGAAAATCAGCTGTACATTTTTGTCTGGATCTATTTCTGTTTGCTCTATTCTCCTCCAGTATCACACTCTCTAGATTACTGTAGCTGTTATTATTTAGAAGTGTGTTGTTTGATTTCCAAGTGTCTGGAGATTTGCCTGTTGTCTTTCTGTTACTTTGGCTCCATTATGGTCAGAGAAGATACTCTGTATGATTTCAGTTCCTTAAATTTTTTTAATATTTGTTTTATGACTCAGGATATGGTTTGCCTTAGTGAATGTTCTGTAGGCACTTGGAAAAAAACTGTATTCTACTTTGGTTTAGTGGAGTGTTTTACAAATATCTCCTGGATCTTGTTGGTTGATGATATTTTTCAGTTCTATATCTTTGCTAATTTTCTGCCTTGTAGTCCTATCAGTTGTTTAGAGTAGGGTGTGAAAGTCCCCAGCTAAAATTATGGATTTATCTCTTTCTTCTTTCAGTTCTGTCAGCTTTCGTTTCATGTATTTTAAGGTTCTGTTGTTTGGTATATGCACATTAATGATCACTGTCTTCTTGGAATTGACCCTTTTATCAGTACGTAGTGTTCTTTGTCACTAATAATTGTTTTTGCTGTAAAGTTTACTTTATTTCATATTAACGTAGCTACTTCTATTTTTTTGTTCCACAGATCTTTATTGGACACTAACTGTTCCACAGATCTTTATTGAACACTAACTGTACACTGAACAGTTGTAATTTTATATACATAATCTAATTTTGCCACTATTTTTTAACTATTGTTGGCACAATATATCTTTTCCATTCTTTTATATTCAGTCTTCCTGTCATTATATTTAAAGTCGGTTTCTGTTGACAGTATACAGTTGTCTTTTAAATCTACTTTGCCAATCCCTGTCTTTTGATTGATGTGTTTATATCATTTACAATTAAACTGTTGTTATCTCAGAGCTTAAATCTAGCATTTTATTTTTTGTTTCCTGTTTGTTCCTCCTGTTTCTCCATTTCTTTTTATCTCCTCTTGCCTTCCTGTGGGTTAATGGAACAGTTCTAGAATTCTGTTCCTGTTTATACTGTTCCTGAGTATAGCTCTTTGCATAGTTTTCTTCATTGTTACTCTGAGTATTACAGTATACATATGTAACTTATCACCATTAACAGTATCGGTGTTTTATCATTAGAATGAAGTATTGAAATATTACTTCCATTTAGATCCATTTACCCTCCCCAATTTAAAAAATAATTATTTTATGTATTTCCTCTATATACATTGATTACTATAGCAGATGGTTTTATAAATTGTGATTTAACCATCAAATAGAATATAAGAAACTAATGAGGAGAAAGATAATCTATTGTATTTACTCTGGTTTTACTCATCCTCTTGTTCTTTCATTTCAAACCTCCTCTTCTTTCCTTTCTGTTGAAGAGTTTCCTATACCCAGTCTTTAAGGGTTAAGTCTGCTGGCAACAAATACTTAGTTTTTATGCATCTCAGGATGTCTTTACTTCTCCTTCATTCCTGAAGGATAATTTCATCAGATACAAAATTTAGAGTTTGTAGTACTTTTTTTCTAGCATGTGAAAATAATTTTTAAATTCCTTGCTCCCATGGTTTCAGATGAAAGTTTCACTGTTGTTTGAATTGGTGTTTCCCTGTGGGTAATGAACCATTTCTCTCTGGTTTCTTTTATGATTTATTCTTTGTCTCTTTTGTTTTTAGAAATTTATGATGTGCTGTGTGGATTTCTTTGGGTCTATCATGTTTGGAGTTTATTTGCCTTCTTAAATCTGCAGATTTATGTATTTCACCAAAATCTGAGGAGTTTTAGGTATATTTTTTCAAATACTTTTCAGCCCCAGGCTTTTTCTCCTACTTCTGGAATGCTGATACTAATGTTAGGTCTTTTATTATTATTCCACAGAGCCTTCAAGCTCTGTTTAATTGGTTTCTTTTCTTCAGTCTGTTTTCTCTCTGTTGTTCAGATGGAGTGAATCTTTGTTAATCTGTCCTCAAGTTTACCAATTCTGTTTTCTGTCATCTCTGTTCTTGAGCCCATCCAGCAGGGTTTGGGTTTCTGGTGGGGGTTTTTTTTGTTGTTGTTTTTTTTCCAGTTTTATAATTTCTGTTTCTTTTTCTGTAACTTCTACTTCTGCTGAGATTTTCTATTTTTTTCACTTGTTGAAAGATAATTCATAACTGCTTATTGAAGCATTTTTAAGATGGCTGCTTTAAAATCCTTGTCTGATAATCCAGATTTTTGATTAATTTGGATATTAGCATCTGGATTGCCAAATTCAAATTATGATTTTTCCTGTTCTTAGTAGAAGTGATTTGCCATTGTATCCTGGATATTTTGATTGTATGCTAGGGTAATTTCAATTTTATTCTGGATATTTTAGATATTATGCTGACTCTTGATTCTAGTCAAATCTTTTCTCTTAGTAGGCAGTTGTGCTCAGTCTATGCTGATGTTGCCTTCAGGGGGAAAGACAGTTTTCTTGGATCACCCTGTGTCATTGAGCTGCCTTCCACTAGTTGGGGTAGGGGGACATGCAGTACAGAGCCTGGTTTGCTCTCAGCCCCTGGGCAGAGGCTGGGAGACCTCAGGCCTGATGTTTTTATCCTGCTGGGCAGAGGGCCTGGAGATAGCAGCCTCCCCTATCTGCTGGGTAGCCTGCCATTGCCCCAGGTGTGGAGTGGAAATTAGGGCTCCCCAGTAGTCTTTGTTGTTCTTCTCCTTGCTTGGTCTTTGGTGAGAGAGATCAGGCTCTTCTCAGTATTTGTCTCTGTTTTGTTTTTTCAGTCTATGGCTGTTGGTAGTTCTGGGATGTGGGCTTCTCCAGGGGCCAGTCTAAGCTACATGGAAAATAAAAAGAAAACCCTGGAGGGAACTCACTGTGGTGACGTTCCTTCCTTAGGTCCTGAGGTCCCTAGACAGCTTACCTTTTTTTTCTACCTTTCAGAGTCCTTTATGGTTACCTGTTGATTAATTTCCAGGGTATTTAATTGTATTTAGAAGGAAGGGGAGTTCCTGTCATGGCTCAGCAGTAACAAACCCAACTAGTATCCATGAGGACTCAGGTTCAATCCCTGGCCTCGCTCAGTGGGTTAAACAATCCAGTATTGCCATGAGCTCTGGTGTAGGTTGCAGATGTGGCCTGGATCCTGGGTTGCTGTGGCTGTGGCGTAGGCCAGCAGCTGTAGCTCCGATTTGACCCCGAGCCTGGGAACTTCCATATGCGTTGGATGCAGTCTTAAAAAAAAAAAAAAAAGTGGGAGGAACAATGAGGAAAGTGGCCATCTTGTCTAGGACCAGAAATCCCCTCCATAAAATTTTAAAATTTGAATAAGAACTTCATAATTATATAAGATATGACTTAATAATAGGAAATAATATAACCTAATGTTCAGTTATCCATTTTAAGTCACTAGAGGTAAGGATATGGGTGAGTGAAGGCCATAGGATAAGGGTAAGACTTCGTGGAGATGTAGTAAGTTGAGCAGGCCCTATTGCAGAAAGCAAGGTCATACAGTTGAAAGGAACAATATGAACAACTAAGGAGATTTGTCTGTCTTGAGCAAAAATTATGGTAGAGGTTAATAAGAATAGAAAATAAGATGGTTAGGAGTTCCCACTGTGGCTCAGCAGATTAAGAACTTGACATAGTAGCCATGAGGATTTGGGTTCGATCCCTGGGCCACACTCAGTGGGTTAAGAATCCACAAACTGTGGTGTAGGTCACAGATGTAGCTTGGATCTAGTGTTGCTGTGGCTGTGGCATAGGCCGGCAGCTACAGCTCTGATTTGATCCCTACCTCAGGAACTTACCTATGCCTCAAGTGCGGCAGTAAAAAGAAAATAAGGTGGTTAGACTTTGGTGATAATAGAGGGCCTTGAAAGAGGGATACATTGAAAATTAGAAAACTGTCCCAAAGTTGTAATGAGAGAGAGTGATGTGAAGTGAAGTTTAAGATAGCATGCAGGATATCTTATAGTCTGAAGAAGCTGATGATAATCCAGGAGCTAATGATGAGTTTGTAATGGTACTCTTAGTACCTGCCTGTGAAGTAGCTGAAGTGGTAAATAAAGAGGAAGTGGGATGCAAAAGAGAAAGTAATGGGATTTGATAACCTGACTAATATAAAAAGTGGGATTTGATTCAGTTTGGTGACTTCTGTTTCTCCATATATTTAACTAAATATATGTAGAAAAATTTTAAAGAATGAATTTTGCTTTTTAGAGAAGCTCTTCTTTCTTCACTCCCTTCCCACCTACATATGTAATTTGAGAAAAACTTTACTATCCTTAAGCAACTGATTAACACCTTTAATCTTTTTCCAAGCAATGCACTGTTACCATACATTCTGAAATAGCCATTATACATGTTAAAAGATGTTCAGCCTCACTAGTAATTAAAGAAATGCAAATTAAAACAGCAAAGTTTGTTTTTATGGTGCTGGTCAATGCTGTAAGGCTTTAATGAAATACATGTTCTTTTCTGATAGACTAAATTGTATAATCTTTCAGGAAAGAAATTTTACACAATTTAGCAAAAGTCTTTAAAATACTTAAGTACTTCTACTTCTAAGAATTTATAGTAAGGAAATAAATGCAAAGAGGCAATGTATGGCAAAATATTAGTTGCAATGTTCCCAATTTCAATTATAACTGTATCTACATTTATAATAGTAGGAGTGGATATAATATACACATAGTGAAATATTACACAGCCTTTAAAAATAATGTTAAGGAATTTAATTTTTTTTTTTTTTTTGGCCACTCTCTTGACAAGTGGAAGTTCCCAGTCCAGTGACTGAACCTGCACCACTGCAGTGGCCCAAGCCACAGCAGTGATAATGCTGGATCCTTTACTGCTAGGCCACCAGGGAGCTCCTAAGGAATTTAATTTTAATAACAAAGTAAACACTTATGTCAAATGAATTTCAGTTTCACACACTTCAGTAATATCCTATCATTATCATACCTTTTTGACTACTTTATAGCCATTATTAGGGCAAAAATATTTTGCTCTTGGGAGTTCTCTTGTGGTGCAGCAGGTTAAGGATCTGGCATTGTCACTATAGCTGCTTGGGTCGCTGCTGTGACTTGGGTTCGATCCCTGACCTGGGAACTTCCACATGCCATGGGCACAGCCAAAAACAAAAACAAACAAACAAAAATCCTACATTATTGTGAAATATCTCTTGAGAATTTTCTTCTTAGAAAAGTATGCATATTTATGAATACAACTAAGTGTGCAACTTTAGGTCTTTTATGGACCACTTAAAGCCCATATACAGATCCTCTTAACTAGGACTATGGTGAAGAATCCCTGCTGTAACTGAAAAGGAAACCCTTGAATGTAGTTTAGTCAATATATTGGCCGGGATACGAGATGTCTGCTCGTTTTCATGTGATATCCTTGGGGTTGAGTTTTCACTTAAGACTGCCTTTAAAAATAACTGAGTCACTTCATACACAATTTTATAATATCTCTCACCGTGAATGGTGATGCTCACGTTAATTAGGGGGATTAACTCCCCAGTAAACTTATTTAACTTAGGAGACAGCTGGAAATCTATTGCGATGGTTCAGAATTTGCAGCCCTTCCCATCTTTCATTTTTCCAGCTTCCTCTAGCTTCCTAGATCTTCACATGTGACTATTTAAGATGTTTCGCCATAGCCACCCCTTCTGAGCCTATTAATACCCCAGCATCAGTAGCAATCAGAGTCCTAGATGGCAAAGGATATGGTTCCCATATCACATGAGGAACCATGGTCAGAGGTAGAGAGAAAAGAAGACTAAGGTATAGGAGAGCTCTTACTGGCCAGCCACCTTCTGAACTCCCTTAGGGAGACTTTATAGTCTAAAAATTCGGAATTGGACTTACAGTCAGTTTCCACCTCTACCACTTTCTGCTAGTATGACCTAAGACAAGTAACTTAACCTCTGACCTCACACTTTGTTATAAAATAGAAATGATAATAGTACCACATATTAGGAGTCTTAGGATTTGATGAAAGTGTTTGTCCATGGACAGGGAGAACAGACTTGTGGCTGCGAGTGGGGAGAAGGAGAGGGAAAGAGATAGACTGGGAGTTTGGGGTTAGCAAATGCAAACTGTTACATTTAAAATGGATAGACAGGAGTTCCCATTGTGGCACAGCAGAAAATCTGACTAGGAACAATGAGGTTGCAGGTTCGATACCTGGCCTTGCTTAGTGGGTTAAGGATCCAATGTTGCCGTGCGCTGTGGTGTGGGTCACAGACGCGGCTCGGATCTGATGTTGCTGTGGCTGTGGTGTAGGCCAGCAGCTACAGCTCCGATTCGACCCTTAGCCTGGGAACCTCCATATGCCATGAGTGCAGCCCTAAAAAGCAAAAAAAAAAAAAAAAA
>PVHT021183629.1:12142005-12178896 GCA_004024745.2 Catagonus wagneri | reverse complement strand
TCCTCATGGATACTAGTCAGGTTCGTTACCGCTGAGCCACAATGGAAACTTCCAACTATAGTTTTTTTTAAATGACAATTTTTGAAATGCACTGTACAAAGTTAAGCATACCTAAAGTGCTCACACTAAATATCATACAGAGTTAAAGACAATGCTTCATGTCAGGCTGAAATTGGGAAAATGGGCTAATGTTATGGAAAGGTAGGTTCTGGCTTAGCATGTGAAAGAAATGCTGTCCCTGAATGTGTTCTAGTCCTGATTGAACAACTATCGTGTTAGAGATGCATAGATGAATTCTGCCATTTGGTAATAGACCATGATCTAAATTTCCTTTTCACTGTAAGATTCTTATAAGGCTGACCCAAATGAAAACTGTGTTTTCTTAACATAGCTGTTTATGTTACAGAATTAAATCCAAAGAAGTTGGGCTATGAAATATCTTAGTTTGATATAAGGAGAGTTTGATTGGCTTCTTCAGTTATAGAACTTGCTAAGAACCACTGATTTACAAATAGAACTTGCTAAGAACCACTGATGTGAGTGATATTAGAATTAAATGTGAGTCATAGAGGCTTCCAGACAGTTTTCCATCTATGGAGGGAAGCTAAGCAGAAGTTAGGTATTAATTAACACTTTGAGAAAATTTAATTAGATTTTAAGAATACAATTTAAAAAGGCCAGTTTTTTAAATTATTTTAAAGACATCACAGATGCTATTTAAGTCCCAGCTAAAACAATTTGGAATAAATCCTTTTTTTTTTTGCCTTTTTCTAGGGCCGCACTCACGGCACATGCAGGTTCCCAGGCTAGGGGTCTAATCGGAGCTGTAGTTGCCGGCCTACGCCACAGCCACAGCAACCCAGGATCTGAGCCACATCTGCAACCCGCACCACAGCTCACAGCAATGCCGGATCCTTAACCTACTGAGCGAGGCCAGGGATCAAACTGGCAACGTCATGGTTCCTAGTCGGATTCTTTAACCACTGAGCCATGACGGGAACTCTTGGAATGAATCTTAATAGTATTTTTGTTTCTCTATAATTTATATTTTGCCTCCTTCGAGAAATAATGTGTTTTTGTTTTGTTTTGTTTTTTTGTCTTTTTAGGGTCGCACCAGCGGCATATGGAGGTTCCCAGGCTAGGCTGATCAGAGCTGTGGCCACTGGCATATGTCACAGCCACAGCAATGAAAGATTGGAGCTGCGTCTACGACCTACACCACAGCCCACAGCAACTCTGGATCCTTAACCCACCGATTGAGGCCAGGGATCAAACCCACGTCCTCATGGATACTAGTTGGGTTCGTTAACCGTTGAGCCACGATGGGAACTCCCCTGGAAATATTTTGAAACAGTTTAGAACATTATACTAGAGAGGTGAGGAAAGAAAAAAGAAAGTGAAAAGGCATTTCTGTATTAGTTCAGGGAGCTAAATAGTCTGTCTCTGTATTAACTACTGTTGCTGAAAGAAAATTTTTGCGGAGGAAGAATGTCTATATGTAGGGACCCAGAGTGGAAAAAGTGTAAAAGAAGGGTACCTTTATTTAAAAACAAAAAACCTAGGTTTATTTCTTGTGCCACTATTGTCCTGCTTTGTAACTTCTCACAATTCATTTAACCTTAGAAGACTCAGTTACCTTCTCTGTGAATCAGAAGATGTGATCTTGCTTTTCATTTTCCTCACATGGATGTTACAATACTCAAATGACCTAGTTTCTTATGTGAAAGAACTTTGCAAACTATGAAATATTATCCAAATCTTAATTGTTATTTGTGACATGAAAATAGCATTCTCACCCAGCACAAGAATTATTATGTTTTAGAAGGAAATCATGAACTTATTTGAAAACAGCTGAAGATTTGGGAGGTGGGGGATATGGGACTGGATGATATTTTCTTCAGGATCTTGAGGTCCTTTAGTCTAGCAAGAATTCAATATAAGAAAGTCTTTTAAATGAGTTCCCTGGCGGCCTAGTGGTTAAGGAGCCAGTGTTGTCACTGCTGTGGTGCTGCTTTGTCCCTGGCCTGGGAACTTTTTCATGCCATGGGTGCAGCCAAAAAAAAAAAAAGAAGAAAGTCTTTTAAGAAAAAGGTAAAATGTTTTCATTAGTAGTCTTTTCCAGTCTAATATTTGACATTCAGGCCATACATAGCTAACTTCTAGAGTTATTTTTCTTCCAGCTAAGTCACATTGCACTTAAAATTATATATGAGATACTTAGAAATCATATTTTTGCAAGCTAATTTTATAAAAATTTTGGAGTTCCCTTTGTGGTCAGCAGTTACAAACCTGACTAGTATCCATGAGGATGCAGGTTCAGTCCCTCAATCAGTGGGTTGAGGATCCGACATTGCCCTGAACTGTGGTGTAGGTCAGAGACATGGCTTGGATCCTGTGTTGCTGTGCCTGTGTTACTGTGCCTATTCAACCCCTAGCCTGGGAACGTCCATATGCCTCAAGTGTGGCCCTAAAAAGCACAAATAAAATTTCAAAAAAATTTTTAAAACACATAAATTGAAACAACAGAACAATGAACACCATTTTTATACCCTTACCTAGATTCACCAACTGTCAGTCTCTTATTTTCTCTGTCTTTATTGCTGTGTACATATGCATGCATACATACGTACGTACATGCCCCTCTTTGCCAGATTATTCAAAAGTAGGCCATAGCCATCAGAATTGTACTGTGGTTTTTTTGGTTTGTTTTTACCACACCTCGCCTGTGGCAGGTGGAAGTTTCCCAGCCAAAGACTGGAACTGCAGCACAGCAGCGACCAGAGCCACTACAGTGGCAACACTGGATCCTTAGTTAGCTGCGCAACGAGAGAACTCCCAGAAATGTGCTGTTTTAATGATCATTTTATCTGCTGTTAGATGCAGCAGAGCACCTTGATTCTTGTCCAGTTTATTATATAGTTGGTGCCAGCTGTTCGTGCTTATTATTGGAAGCCTTGGGTACAGTTTATTGGAGGCAGGGATACTCAGATTAAAGTTTTCTTGGAGTTCCTGCTGTAGTGCAGTGGGTTAAATATCCAGCATTGCTGCAGTTATGGCATAGGTCGCAGCTACTGCTCGGATTCCATTCCTGGCCAGGAACTTGCATTTGCCATGTATGCAGCCAAAAAAAAAGTTATCTTCTTAGTAATCCCTGTGTCGTGCCTCCTAAACATGTAAGGTCTGTATGGTTATAGAAGGAATATTAGGCTACGTACTGGTAAGCTTAAGACTCTAAAAACTAATGGCAGTGCATTTCTTAAGTAAAAATAAAGTAGTGAAAATACTACATAAAATAAAGTAGTAAAAGTTCTATATTTTTAAAATGCCTATATTGTTCTACAGCAAACTAAATTAGTCAAGTTTTATATTTTCAGGCAGTTTGGGAAAAGGAAAAACTCAGCGTTTTAAATGGAACATTTGTCAGAATTTGAATATTTCATTGGTTAGAAGGTTTATTGTTAAAAATTGATGCTGTCGAATGGAAAATACCCATCCATTGTAATCACAGTCTAAGTATGACTAAAACCATAAAAGCTATTTCTTGCCCTTTTTTTTTCCAGGAGATTTTGATGAACTCACTCAAGACAATAATGATATTTTGTTGAAAACTATAGCAGAAGACCTTCGAAATTGCTTACCTCTAGAAACCATGCTTTCCTCAGAACATCTCGCCCTCCAAAAAGTATGTTAAATTAATTTACTCTTTGTGCTGCATGAGGATTCGCCTCTGCTTCCCTAACCCCGTTACCTCTCCAGTCTAATTAGTCCTGAATTCTGCTTTTTCATTTGGTGCTTCAACCATGTGCTCAATTCTTTTTTGAGTCCCTCACCCTCTGGCTCGCTAGTACCATACATTCAACAGATGTTTTTAGAGGGTGACCTGTTTGACAAGCACTAGATGACCCACCTCCCCAAGCCGTCAAATCAAGGCCCCACAGTGATCTATCCCTGCCTACATCGTTGTCCTAGTTTTCTCTTCCCTGTTCCTTTCCCTGCCTTTTATCAAGGGTGAAGTTCACCCCCTTTGTTTCCTTCTCCTGCTTTTGCATTGCACAGTTTTTGCTTATTCTTCCATTCTTTATTCCTAAGATTAGTTCTCAGTTATCCTCTTCAGACAACCCTCCAGATCCCAACTCAATTCAAGTCCCTCCAGATCCCAGCCCTTATGGTGTACATATGCCATGAATATTGTTTCCTAAAGCAAAGATCATAATTTCTTCTTCTTCCAGTAATCTGAAAGTGTCAGTCCTCCATGTGGTTTTTCAGCATGTAAATTCCTGAGTGGAGGCACTAAATCCTGTACATTTTGAGTAGTTCTGCGCATGTTGTGAACACTCAGTAAATCTTAGTAAATCTCCAGTCATTCACAGGAGGAAAACTGTGTATCCATTGTATAAAAACTGAGAGAAATATTTGTAACATAGTTTGGATGTTCTTAATGAAACAATCTTATCTGTGTCGTGATATAACAATATATAAAATGAGGGAAAAGTTTTCATTGTATGTTATTGGTGGGCCCGCAGTCCCCTATCCCCCAAAATTGTTTTTCTCTTCCCTTGTTTCCTTCTGGTCCTTGTATGTGTTCATACATTGTACTTATAAATTTGTGTATGTGTGTAGATGTAGAGATCATTTTGTAGCTTTCCAAGCATTAACATTGAAGTAGAAGGAATCAGACACTTTTTTCTCTGTAGCCACTTACTATTATATCATGTACTACCAGTATTAATAAAGTAAGCATGAAGTTTTACTAACATTTTTATTATTTGAAAACTTTGCTTCTCTGCAGAAGAACTACTTGTTAAGCAATTTGTTGGGTAAGTCACTGACATGTACTAGAAGACCTAGTATTGGTTTCCGCTCCCCCCCTCTTTTAGGGGGACGGCATGCTTAGGGCATGCAGAAGTTCCCAGGCCAGGGATGGAAACCACGCCACAGCAGTGGCCCAAGCCACAACAGTGAAACACCAGGGCCTTAACCCATTGATCTTCCAGGGAACTTCAACTCTTCCCCATCTTAGCTAACTATTATCATTTCTGTGGAGAACTCTCTCTGTGTATCAGTTTTTTTATTTGTAAAATATACTACTCAGAATGGACAAGATGGTCTCCATATCCTTTTTTCAACTAAAATTATACCTCTTCTTCATAGCCGTGTTTTACATCATGACAGGTCAAATAACAAGTTGCTTGTGTCTCAGAAATAAAAGGCAGATTTGCCGACTTCCATAAGCGAAACTTCTCTTTCTGGGCTTTGTTGTTGCTCTCCGAATTTCAGCATATGAACCACTGATGTTTTGCCTTATTTAGCAATAAAAAGAGACTTCTTTGTACTTTGTTTCTTTTGATGTTTTTCTTCTCTCCACTAGATACAGCAGCAGCCAGAACCCACAGTTCACGTTGATGCATTCCTTTATGATGAAGACTTTATTGATTCATTATGTGAGCAAGGAAAAATGAGCAGAAACTACTGTATGGTGTGCGGCTCACACCAGACGGCACCCTTAGGTGGGTACGCAAGCCTACAAACCTGACAACTCTGTGTGTACTTCTTACGTGTTATGAGCTTGCAAATTCTTGACCAAGCATTCACTGATTTTTGGAAGTAAAAACGCTAACCTGCAACATAGCTGTTACCAATTATTGCAATCAGGGAAACTAAATAGAAACATTTTTGAGGGAGGCTAGACCACTTCATGTCTCCCAGGAGAGTATTTCTGCTTTTCACTGAACATGTTCAATCAGAGGTGACTTTTCAGGTCCACAAACTAATCGGAAATGGTTGAATACAGGGAAACCGACTCAAACTTTCCATACTCCAAAGAGATTCACATTTAACGATAATGCTGATTTATTTACAGTGAGAAATATAACTGTCAAGGGGGCCAAAAACATTCTCCTCTAGAGACATCTGCTTGAGAAGTTAGATGGTTATCAGATATTGTTGAATGGGCATGGACTCAGAGAACAGAGATAGATATCTTGAGAGTTCATTCAGGCCGTGATTTGACCTAGCAGAGCATCTTTAGTCTGTAACACAGAATAACTCTAGTGACGGTCTACTATGTCTCCCTGTTCTTTAGGTGAGGCACTCGTGTTTCAAATAGGAAACTAGACTGACTCCATGCTGCTAAGATGTTAACTCTCATGTATTTTTTTATTCAGATATGATTGTCTAGGCTATTACTTTTTTCTCCTTTCTCTCTCTTTTTTTTTTTCTTTTCTCAGCTATCCCCACGAAATATGGAAGTTCCCCAGGCCAGGAATCGAATCCCAGCCAGAGTTGCAACCTGCACCACAGCTGCAGCAATGCTGGATCCTTAACCCACTGTGCCAGGCCAGGGATAGAACCCGAGCCTCCACAGAGACAAGCCGGATCATTAACCCACTGCACCACAGTGGGCACTCCCTCTGGGCTATTACTTTAAACATGCTATTTCGGTCTCCCTGCTCACTTAGATTTAGAGGTGTTGGTTAGAGTGGGTAAGTAATACTGTTCTCATATTATTGGTCTCAGATAATAGCATTCTCAAAAGTTTACTACCACCAAATTTGTAATATGTTGCTAATGCAAATATATTGTACCTGTATTATAGTTGGGGGATTAAACTGCCCAGGTTTACTGGTTTAACTTTCTGTTTTTAGATAGTACTTAAGATTTCCATTTGAAGTAGCTGAAATTCACAGAATAGAAAAGGATTTAGATGAGAACACTAGAGGGAAGACTAAAAAGTGAATTGTAACTCTAACACCATAACACCATGATTTATAGAAATTTATAGAAGACCTATGTTTGACAAAAATTTAGAGATTAAGATTCATTTTCCCATTAAAAATCAGGTTGTAAGTAGTGACTAGGTACCCAGGCCAGCCCAGATAACTAACTCATCATAGGGAGAAGGGGAAGGGAAAAACCAAGGACAGCCTAAAGCAGGAGCAAGAGGAAAATGCAAGGCGTGGGGGTGGAACAGGCAGCTGAGTAGCAATTCCCTGGAGGCCTCTTAAATGTCACAGACTTCATGTTTGTTCTTGTCTAATACAGCTCAGAGTGACTGAGTACACTATTACCCCATTGATTTTTTTTCTAAATCAGCTCTGAATGGTTTTCATTGATGAAGAAAAACATGGAATATACTTTATAGGTGAAAGGATTAGAAATGCAGAGTGGAATTGTTAATCCCCCAGCAAAATTTAATGTTTTCTCTGTTCTAATTCTCCAGGGTTTATTTCTCATTCCTTCTCTCTCCTGGAATTGAAGTTCATTTATCATCATGTACTCCCTGATCTGTCGGGAAAGGTCTTGGTTGACGTTGGCTCCAGGCTTGGCACCGTCCTTTATGGGGTAAAGTCCAGCTTGTGGACATACTCAGCATTTGGAAATACTTTCTTCTCCTACTAGCAGCACTTTTGCCTGCCACCATCCAAGGTGACAGCTTGGCTTTATATTAAAATAACAGAATAATATGGTTAAAACAGTGGATTTAATTTGGACTTTTAAAGGCCAGGTCTCTGATTCCTTTACTGGTTTGTTTCTGTGACATAAATGAAGGAATAGCAGCATAACAGAAGCAGGTGACCCTCATAACACTTTGCTCTTCTGTCACTCACTCACTGCCCTTCTAACTCTGTTTTCTTAGTACCATACTAAAATAGTATACCAAGCTTTGATAAGAGCTCTTATAAAACTGACAGATTTATTATTTACCTAAGAAATTGCGTACAGCCATTAGCAAGTCACCTAACACCTCTGGGCCTCAAGTTCTTCGTCTGTAAGTGAGCAGACTCAGTGACATCCAAGTCACATCTTGCTTCAGTTTTCTGTGATCCAAAGTTAGAATGTAGACTGTTGTTTCTGAAATGCCACTTCAGTGTAACTTTTTATAAAAATTCAAATCATGAGCATTTTTACTGTTCTTAAATGGTTTTACCAAAAACTGAAATGTGGTTTTTGGCTGTCATTAGCAGACTTGTTCAAACATGTGGCCAACAGCAGTAGAGGTTCATGCCAGAAACAGGCACTATCAGTTCCAACATCACTGCCTGCCTCAACAGAAACAGTTAACTCTTTAATGCTTCTCTTATTCAGTGTTGACTTTTATCCTATAATTAGGAAAGATAGCCGTGAGAGAAAGTGTAGTTTGTCAAATAGCTTTGTTTGGAGAACATGAGAGATTATGATTGTTTACCATATTTTGTTCACTCATGTTAATTTTTTTTTTTTTAATCAGAGCTGTAGCTGCCAGCCTATGCCAGAGCCACAGCAAATTTTTTTTCTTGTTAATTTTTTGATTTGCTAGCAAAGTATACAGCTGAAATGACTGTGGCTATGCATGTATTTGGCAGTGTTAATGAATATTATCATTTTTCTCAGAGTTAGGTCACTGAGTCAACAAAAACTTTTTGACTACTTATATATGCTTTGTTGAACATATTCTATTTTTTTTTGTATTTATTTATTTATTTATTTATTTATTTATTTTTTACATTATACCCAGCTGTACAGCGTGGTGACAGGGTTACACATCACAAGTGGTTAGACATAGTTCCCAGTGCTATACAGTTGAACATATTCTAAAAATTCACGATGAGCTATAACAATAACTTTAGTTTACACGGAGTTCCCTGCTGTGGCACGATGGGATCGGTGGCGTCTTGGGAGCGCTGGTTGGCAGTTTCCATCCCCAGCCCAGCACAGTGGGTTACAGATCTGGCATTGCAACTACAGCTCCGATCTGATCCCTGGCCTGGGAACTCCATATACCTTGGGGTGGCCAAAAATTAGAAAAAAAAATTTAGTTTACATAGTTGTAGTTGATATAAAGTGATCTTCAGAATATAATTTGACCTCTCTCTCCAGAATATTTTTTTATTATAATAAAAAAATAGATACATAATAATATATAGTCAGTTCTTGATGATCCTTGTTAACTGACAGTAAGTTATCGTTGGCAGTTTGCCAGACACCAGGCTTACTTCCCTAAGACAAACAGGACATACCTCCAGCTACTTTCCTCTTATGTCTGACTGTGCGTGAATTTCCATTATATTTCCCACAGGTTAACGCCTTTCTTGCTTTCCCCTGATGAAACTTCCCAAGAAATTACAGAAATAGGGTATTAAACAAAGAATCATATAGATGTGATCACCTTTCTCATTTCCAACTTTGTCGAATGTACAGTTTTATTGGAAAAAGTTAAGATATCAATCTTTAAAAATATAATTATTTTTAAATAACAGGAATTAATGAACTACAATCAAGATCTTGATAAGTAGGAGCCTTTAAGTTCTTAAAGTTGTTTTACGTAAATTATGAAATGTTTTATATCCTTTTATTTTACTTTTTTGAATTCTCTTTTTAAAAGTTTGACTTAAGTAGAAATAAACCTACAACTAAAAGTCAGTTATTTTACTTCATAATGTGTCTTCGTATTTTAGGGTTATCTTTACAGTTCAGCATCACAACTATTTGGAGTGGAATTGAATGGAGATTTTTGCCAGTTGCAGGATGTGATCATAAAAAAGTACCAGTTCACTGACAGAATAAAGGTATCCTTTTAAATATTTATTCTGTTATCTGTTTTATAGAATAATTTATCCAAATTTCTTCAGAATTGGAGTTGGCAAATCTTTTTGAATATTTTTTGTTGCTTTTGTATGGAAATAGACTGAGTTAACTTAATATTTTAAAACAATAATAAAGATGAACTATTATCATTATATTCTACTCATATTTTTCTCTTCCTCCCTAATTTTATTAGAAAGTAGATTTTTTTTTCTTAATTTTCTCCGTATCAACTATACCTATTTTTGAGGTATATAGGTAGCGGCAATTTTGAATTTCCTGATATTGGTTAAAAGTTTATTTAACTCTGGTTGTTGAAAGTAAGCAAATAGGTTAAGTAATGCTCACAGTTCTTTATCTTTTTTAAGCTTTCAAGAGGAATCGTGGGTGACACTGAATTGCAGTTTATGGGAAAATAATACCCTAGATTGGGCTATGACAGATATTTTCTCTTTTTCTTATATGTAAGGGGAAAGGAAGTTTTTTGGTTAAAGCAGCAATCTTTATTTCACTAGTGATCCTACACTTCTAATAGCAACGCACGCAAATATTGAGTATCTAAGGGTCTTTGCTGTTAAGTGCAATCTAATAATGAATGACGTGTTTTAGTAAGGTTAAGGAGCTATCCTTCCCCTTTTCTGTAGAGAGAAAATTTTTCATTCTTTTCCTCCTTCCATCCTTCCTTTTTTCTCTCCCTCTCTTATCTTAGAAATTGAGAGGCAAATGATCAAAGAGAAGTCATTGTCCAATAATAGATTCATGAATTTTTCTTACTATTCCGTATGTAATGAACAAAAACACATTGCTCTTACATGATCAGGATCACATGACTAAGAAGAATATGAGTTGAATTAGAAATTGAAACAAACTTATGAATATTATTTATTTGTAAGACAATTCTTTTTTGGAAAAAAAATCACATGATACAAAGTAAACTTTTTCTTTTCTTTTTAAAATGAAGTTATTTGCTTTGCTCTTGAGCAAACAAATGTTTCCTCTAATTATCTTACCTGTGGTCTATAAGACTTGTTGATTATTGTTTAAGTTAATTTTTTTGAGGTATATAGTTTTCCAGCAACTTTTTTGTGTGCTTTCGTAGATCATATATTCAAGTGAATTTTAGATGAAGAGTCAGACAAGGCCAGTTAACATTGTATTCAAATTTTATAGATTATTTCCTATATTTTGTTTTTTCTTTATAGGGATGCACTCGCAGCATATAGAAGTTCCCAGGCTAGAAGTCGAATTGGAGCTACAGCTGCCAGCCTATGCCATAGCAGCTCTGGTTCCAAGCCCTATCTGCAATCTATGCCACAGCTTGTGGCAATGCCAGATCCTTAACCCACTGAGCGAGGCCAGGGATTGAACCCACATCCTCATGGAGACTACACTGGATTCTTAACCCACTAAGCCACAATGGGAACTCCAAAATTTTACAATTTATAAATTGCTTTTTAAATTTTACATGATCCAACTTGATTCTGTGAATCAGGACAGATACTTTCTGTTTTATTTATGAAGACACTGACTACCTAAATGTATAAACCTAGTTGATCATGGAGCCAGAGTTTGAACCTAGGTTCTTTGACTCATAACTAGCAATATAGTGGGAAAAGCTCTGAAATGGGAGTCAAAAGAGTATAATTATGACTATATAAGTGAATCCATCTAAAATAAAATTTTCACAAGTTTATGGTTTTTATTAGATATTAAGTATCTTCCTTAGGCAGTAGTATTAAACATTCTGTTCTCCCATTTTAAGAAGTGTGAAACTTCTCACAACATCATTGATCCAATAGATATTTCTTATGTGGTTGTGTGATATGCTATCTTTGTTCTCTTATGTGAACCCATTCTCCTTTAGGTTCTTCATGCAGACATCTGTACACAAGGTTCACTTCTGCAAAATGCTGATGTTACTGTAATGAATAATGTCTTTGAATATTTTCTTAATGAGACAGAACAGGCCAGGTAGGTTTTTTTGTTTTGTTTTGTCTTCTTTTTTTTTTTAGGGCCGCATCCGCAGCACATGGAGGTTCCCAGGCGAGGGGTCCAATCCGAGCTGCAGCTGCTGGCCTACACCACAGCCACAGCAATGCCAGATCCAGGCCATTTCTGTGACCTACATCACAGCTCACAGCAACGCCGGATCCTTAACCCACTGAGCAAGGTGAGGGGTCGAACCCACAACCTCATGGTTCCTAGTCAGATTTGTTTCCGCTGTGCCACAACGGGAACTCCCAGGTACATTATTTATTTAAGCACGATATCTGTTCTTAAAATATATCCAACAAAATATGAAAAGGGATTAGTAGAGGAGTTCTTGCTGTGGCGCAACAGGATCGGAGGCGTCTTGGAAGCTCTGGGACACAGGTTTGATCCCTGGCCCAGCACAGTAGGTTAAGCAGTAGAAAAATTAGCAGATCTGTCATCACTTTTCTGACTTCTCATCAGGACTTATAGGTTCCTCTAATTATAAAATTCCTATAGTCTGAGACACTGATTTTCTGGTCAGTTAGACTTGCTGACTATTTATCATAGTGACATATGTATACTTTAGATACAGGAAAGCTCCTTTCCGTATGTATGAGAGGGCATTACACTCAAGTAGTTCATCAGTGAGGTTTTCTACTGCTGAGAAATAAAAATGCATGTAATTACAGACGATAAACAGTTAATATGGAGTAGACATCTTCATCCTGCCACCCCTTCTGTATTCTCTGACTCTGTTTCTGTCTCTCTCTCTATCACACACACACACACACACACACACACACACACACGCAAATATCTATTACTTCTAGGTTCAGGTTAGTATAAAATTAAGAGTGTAAGAGTTCCCACTGTGGCACGGTGGGTTAATGACTCAGCTTGTCTCTGTGGAGTTGCTGCATCAGTCCCCAGCCCGGCACAGTAGGTTAAGGATCCAGCATTGCCATAGCTGTGGCGTGGGTTGCAGCTCTGGCTCAGATTCCATCCCTGGCCTGGAAGCTTCCATATGCTGCAGGATGGGCCCAAAAAGAAAAAAATAATAAAATAAAATTAATTAAATAAATAAAAGAAATTAGTTCAACAGAGAGGTAATCATATAGTCAAAGCTCTGCCATAATGAGTGATGATTTTTTGGTCACAGGCTAAGACCAAAAAAAGCAATGTGAGCAAAGTTGTTTTAATCATGGCACACTCTTTTTTAAGTTTATGACAAGTAGCCAAAATGTTACATTACTGTTGGAGGATGAAATAATACCAGGTTTTTGTTGTATAAGAAGTTAAAAAAGAAAAACACCTTAAACTCTTGGAGAGTCATATAGGAAGATTTTCGAATGCTGAAGAATGACAGACACTGCTGGTCAACTTGATACTATAAATACAGCGTGTTTAGTTAGTTTTAAAAACTATCTTGGTACATTCATTCACAAACTCAGCATGACTCACCAAATAGGTATTGACCACATATGTTAGTTCAGTCACTTTTCCAAATTAATCTAGTGCAGTAAGTTCTAAATATAAGTAGGTTATAGCCTCTCATGGTTAATTATCTTCATCATGAATGACAATACACAGGAGAAAGTTTAGAAGATAAAGTAAAGCATTCTGATATTGGAATCATTTTGACAAAACTGATCGTATACCTATATTATTCTGTATTATAGCAAGTAGAGTAATTCTTTTTTTTTTTTTTTTGGCTTTTTGCCTTTATGTAGAGCCGCACCTGCGGAATATGGAGGTTCCCAGGCTAGGGGTCTAACAGGAGCTGTAGCCGCCGGCCTTCGCCACAGCCACAGCAACGCAGGATCCGAGCTGCGTCTGCAACCTATACCACAGCTCACGGCAACGTCGGATCCTTAACCCACTGAGCAAGGCCAGGGATCAAACCCGCAACCTCATGGTTCTTAGTTGGATTCGTTAACCACTGAGCCACGAAGGGAACTCCAAGTAGAGTAATTCTTAGTTTAAAAGATGCCTCTATTTTTTTTCAGTAGGTGAAACATATACGACTATACAATGACAGCATATCAGAAACAAGTGCTATTTAAGGACCTACCTCTAACCAACACACAGCTCTAGCCCAAGCACTGCGGTATTTATTATCAAACACTGCTACTTAGTCTAGCCTGAGAAGAAGAATATTTGTATCATTTTGCCTAATACACTCAAGAATGCACTAAACCCAGTAACTATTGCTGTAATTAAAATGAACATAAGTGATACTCCCCACCAGCCCCATTGCAAGGGATCCCTGTTTTGCTTGACTCTTGCTCCCCAGTAGTAGGATGTACTCTCAAGACTCATGCATACGGAGTTCCCATCGTGGCTCAGAGGAAAAGAATCGGACTAGTATCCATGAAGATGCAGGTTCAATCCCTGGCCTCACTCAGTGGTTTAAGGATCTAGCATTGCTGTGAGCTGTGTCGCAAACTTGGCTTGGATCTGGCATTGCTCTTCCATGACATAGGCCAGTGGCTGCACCTCTGATTTGGGAACCTCCATATGCCTTGGGTGCAGCCCCTAGAAAGACAAAAAAAAAAAAAAAAAAAAAGACTCATACACAGTGTAGAAATCCCATTCGTGTCTGCACTACAGGTTAATCAGAACTGGTGGGATAGTGCCCTCTCACACATACACATGCACATGGCATGCCATCATGCTTTCAAGCTGGCTGATCCCACTAAACTTCTCAGGTGCCGTACTGTCCAGAAGTCTTTCCATCAAATATTTCCAACAGCTAAGTCAAGTGCCATTTCACTCTTGATGTTATTTTAAAAGATCTAATGCATATATTATACTCTTATTGTTAGCTTGTTTTCTTGCTTCTGTGGCCTTTCTTCATAACTCTTTCCCACCTACACCCCTCAGCCCTGTTCCATTCTGGGGAAAGTTTTACAGCTCAAAGAATTTAAAGGCTTTAACACCAATCCACCTTTGACTTCTGTATCAGTTTCGAAAACTTCCTTTTGGCCTTACTCAGTTGTTTATATTAGCCCTAATCCCTATCTTGTTAAATCTCCTCAAGACATCCCTTTCAGGAACTGAGTTCACCAATTTCTAATATGTTGTTGTGGTCCTCTTTCCTGCAGGCACACAGTTTTGCCTGTTTAGGTTTCTGGATACCGTCCTCATTTTTTAAAAAATATCTAGTATCTGGCAAAGCCTAATATGTGAGTCTTTAATATCTTGTAGAGCCTGGGACTATATCAGCCATAATGTAAGAAAACAAGGATCATTACTAGTGACAGTGCCAAGTCTTGAAGATTCTCTCTCAGGTCTTCAGGTATGTAAGCCTCTTTTCCATCTTTTGTTTTTTATTTGTTTGTTTTGTCTCTTTTTTGCTTTTTAGGGCCGTACTCGTGGCATATGGAAGTTCCCAGGCTAGGATTCCAATCAGAGCTGCAGCTGCCTGCCTGTACCACAGGCACAACAACATGGGATCCGAGCCACATCTGCGACCTACACCACTGGTCACGGCAATGTCGGATCCTTAACCCACTGATCGAGGCCAGGGATCGAACCCATAACCTCATAGTTACTAGTTGGATTCATTTCCACTGCACCCTCTCAGGAACTCCAAGTGTTTTTATTGTCAAAACTTTTCTCTTGCTTTTTCATGATAGCTTTTACAATATTCTAGTTCTCCCTGAATATGGTGACATAATGATAGAAAAAAAGCAAAACCTTATGGCTTAAGAGCTCGTTTGTGGTTTGTTTCCAGGCCTCAAGAGCTCTGAAATTATAATTCTGATCTTGATATAGATTCCTTTGCTTCTCCATCCAATTTTTCCAACTGTGGAGGTTACAATTTTAGGTTAACAAATCCTATTAAATATTTGTAAGAGACTTAGGACACCCATATCATAACTTTTTCCCTGAGAACAAAGAGAACAGAGTTGTTCAGGCTTCTAGAATCAGTACGAGACCCATACCCTGAACACAGTTGAGCTCCTAGGTCAATTTGAAATCTCGCACAGACTGCTTCTATGTTCCTCCAGTTCTCCACACAAGACAAGGCTGATCTTTAATAAGATTCAACCCAGTAAATTGGAGTTCCCATTGTGGCTCAGCGGTTAACAAATCTGACTAGCTTCTATGAGGATGCAGGTTCGATCCCTGGCCTTGCTCGTGAGTTAAGGATCCGGTGTTGCTGTGAGCTGTGGTGTAGACTGCAGACGTGATTCGGATCCTGCATTGCTGTGGCTGTGGTGTAGGCCAGCAGCTACAGCTCCAACTCAGCCCCTATCCTGGGAACCTCCATATTCTGTGAGTGCAGCCCTAAAAAAAAGAAAAAAAGATTCAACCCAGTAAATTGATTATTTTATAAAGATTAATTAATATTTGTAAAGTTCTTTGAGATCCTTAGATGAAAGTTATTATAGTATTTCTTAGTACAGAGTTGTATTATTTTTTAATAGCACCTTCCTTGCCAAATTGAAATATCTGATTCTTCCTTTAACAAACTAAACAATTGGAGTTCCCATCGTGGCATGGCAGAAACAAATCTGGCTAGGAACCATGAGGTTGTGGGTTTGATCCCTGGCTTTGCTTAGTGGGTTAAGGATCCGGCGTTGCCGAGCGCTGTGGTATAGGTCACAGACACGGCTCGGATCTGGCATTGCTGTGGCTGAGGTGTAGGCCAGCAGCTGTAGCTCCGATTCGACCCCTAGCCTAGGAACCTCCATATGCCCCAGATGCGGCCCTAAAACAGAAAAACAAAAAACAAAGAAACTAAACAATCATCAGTAATACCCTCTGTAAAAGTTTTGTCATGACTTCTTGGCCTTGTGGCTAAGATCAAGTGTAGAACATGTTCTTGTTAGTTTAATGTCTGATATATCCTCTACTGAGAACAGTATAGTAAATGGATTTTTGGAGCGGGGAGTTGGAAAGGAGCTTGCTGGGTCCACTCCATGCAGAGCCGTGGTACTGCTATATCTCCAGGAACGGTGCACCCCTTTCATGGCAGTGATTGGCCAAGGGCAGAATCTTCGTTTCTTTTGTTCTCCCTTTTTTGTGGGCCTGCTTCTCTCTTTGTGTTTGCGTCTAGCTTTCCTGGCCTGTTCTACACTTGCCATTCCTAGCACTGAGGGGCTTGATTTTCTCTTCCATTTTCTCTTCCATTTTTTTGGCCTCAAAAGTGCGACTTGCAGCAGGTTGGTGGCTAGTTTAAGGTTTGGCTATACTGTTGACCTTTGTGGGTTTTTAACTTGCCAACTGGCAAGTGCCTTGCTACCACTTCTCACCAGGTTCTGTTGTTCCCCCAAGGGCTTCTTACCTTAGGTCAGCAACCCCACATCCAGGAACTAGTTTCATCCCGCTCTGCAGAGGCGGCATCACCAGGTAACACACTTGAGTGCTCAAGTAAGGAGCAGAGCCGAGGCTTCAGCCACCTTCCAGCCTCCATGCTCTTCACCCATTCAAGCCCATCTGACCATTGATACCTTATGGGGTCACAAGAAGCCCCAGCCTCCTGGGTTTTCCATGTTTCCAGTCTCTTACCCTGTAAGGCTCTCTGCCTGGTTTTGAATCAGAAGAACAAAGTTCAAATCCAGGCAGAGTGGGAAAAGGCAGATTTTTTGGGTTTTTTTTGTTTTTTTTTTTTGCTTTTTAGGGCTGCACTCGTGGCATATGGAGGTTCCCAGGCTAGGGGTCAAATCGGAGCTACAGCTCACGGGTGCAGCCCTAAAAAGCAAAAAAAAAAAAGGCCAAATGATAAGTATTAAACTATTACATTTAAACAATTACTCCATTCTATATGTTCTTTATTCTTTCAACTTTCAAAGACAAGGTAAATTAATTAAACCCCTGAATCCACAGACCTGCCATTTAGTACAACAAAGAATTGTTCATGTGGCACCACATAGAACTTAGTCCCTCTCATTGTAATAAAAATCTCTTATTTTCAATTAGTTTATCATGGTTTCTCAAAATTTGAGAGAACAGGTTTATTCTGCAATTTTCATATTTGTTTCTAACCTTTTTTAATTCCAGGTTAATATACAGTTATCTTCCTGGGTTGAAGAGATACCACTGAACTATGATGTATACCCGGAAAAGGATATTGACAGGGAAGCTCTGGAACAAATACATTTATACCAGGTTCTCTAACACTAAAATAGTCCTACCTCGGTATAAAAACAATTATAGAATAATGAAAAAGAAACACAACCCCAGTACCCTAACACATACTTTTCCATGTATTCCCTTCTAGTCTTTGAACATATGCTTTCATATTTGTAAATAGTTGTATGTATGCAACTTTGCATGATAATTTTATTAAAATGTTTGTTTGAAAAAATGTGGTTTTCCCTGGTTTCTTTTATTCTGTTAAAAATATAAATAATGTGCCTTTCTGTAGTCACTAACTCTGTATACCAAGTCCACATATGATCAGAAAAAAAGATCAGAAGTAGCTTCTATCATGAGAGAGGAGTGGAAAAGAAGGTAGGTTACATTATATCCCATTTATTGGATCTCTCTTCTGTAAGATTCATTGTACACAGTTTATCTGGAGACGCTAGCACAAGGACCAAAATACTCTAAAATATTTTCTACTGATGGTGAATTCCACAGCTATTTAACTATTAATTGCACTAATTACACAGACATGTATTAAGTTAACACTTTATACCTAGCTCTCTACCAGCCTCTGCAGATACAAAAATGGAACAGCTGATTCCACCATGAAGGAGCTCACACTGGGAGAGAGAAATGCAACAGACACACGGTGAGGGGAGATGTTCCTGGTAGAGGGGGCAGTATGTGCAGAAGCAAAGAGGATGGTATTCTAGTGTGACTAGAGTCCAGGGTGGGACTGCACAAGGCTGGTGAAGCAGATGGATGTCACATCAGGAAGGGCATGGCGTGCCACGCAAAGGTGATCCCATTTTATTCTGAGTCAGGGTGAGCCGCTCAGAGATTTTAAGTAGCATACTGATACGGTCAGAATAAAACTGTAGAAACATAAGTGGACACACTATCTATGATGACTGAAAACAAGAGGCAAGGGGAATATCTATGAGGATGCCAGTTTGATCCCTGGCTTCGTTCAGTGGGTCAGGAATCCGGCATTGCCATGAGATGCGGTGTAGATGGCAGAGGCGGCTCGGATCCATGTTGCTGTGGCTGTGGTGTAGGCCTGAAGCTCTGGCTCCAATACAACCCCTAGCCTGGGAATTTACATATGCCATGGGTGCAGCCCTAAAAAAGCAAAGCAAAAAAAAAAACCTGAGCTCATAAAAAATATTTGTGAATTTATCCTGTAACAGTTGGGTATTATTTAGCACAGCCGTGTTTATATTATTAAATCATAAAGCAAGAGAACTCCTTGCATTTAGTTTAACAAGTACATGCTTTCAGAAAGCAAATTATTGTATTAAAAAGTATGCTAATCTTGGTAGGCTTATTAGGAGAAATGCGATAATTGTAGTACTACCATCTAGTATGTATGTACTTGTGGACATAAAGTTATAATTCTGAAAACACTGTACACCAGCAGTCTTCTATTCCTCCTCTCACGTAAGTCCACTGAGGCCCTAGGCAGAATATCCAGCATTTTCATATCCTTCATACATTTTTTTTTTTTTTTAGCACTAAAGGTAACTCTTACATTTATGACTGTTTACATGAGACAAGATTTGGAACATGTCTGGCTGACAATATTCTAAAAGAAGGAAAGGTGCTCCAAACCAGTGAGGCAGCAGGCCTAAAAGCAATGGAGGTGTGCTGTTATTTTCTCTCTATATTTAATAAGAGATCACAGGGAAACTGAACAGATAGGTACTGGGACTGGTAGATGCATATATACGCAAAAGTTAAGGATCAGAGTGACTCGTGTAAGAAAGAGGTGGCACTAATAAAATATATTTTTGATTACAGCAAAAGGACTACAAAAGTTTTTGCAGGTAAAACAATTTGCAGAAACCAAATGCTTATTTGGTATTAAGATAACTTATTTAGAAATCTAACTGGTCTTCTAAGTACTGCATTTCATGTTAATATTGGTATCAAATCATACAGTTTTGTTTTGTTTTTTGCTTTTTAGGGCATACCTACGGCATATGGAGGTTCCCAGACTAGGGGTTGAATTGGAGCTACAGTTACTGTCCTGTGCCACAGCCACAGCAATGCAGGATCCAAGCTGTGACTGCAACCTACACCACAGCTCACGGCAATGCCGGATCCTTAACCCACTACGCAAGGTCAGGGTCCAAACCCACATCCTCATGGATACTAGTCGGGTTTGTTACCACTGAGCCATAACAGGAACTACAGTATACACTTTGTCTAGCTTTTCTCATTCAGCATGAAATTTATTATTATTATTATTATTATTATCATTGAGCCCACATCCTCATTACTGTTGCACCACAAGGGGAACTCCAGGCATGAGGATTTTAATATCCATCCATGTTATTGCATATTTCAATAGTTTGTTCCTTTATACTGATACATACTGTTTCATGGTATGGATATACTACCATCTTCTATCCATTCACCAGTTGATGGACTTTGGGTTGTTTCCAGTTTGGGCAATTACAAATACAGCTGCTATAAACTTTTGTGTATAATTTTTTGTGTGGTTTTATACTTTCATTTCCCTTGACTAAAAACCTACTACTGGAATGGCTGGGTCACGTGAGAGGTATAAATTTAAATTTTTAAGTAATTAATAAACCATTTTCCAAAGTAGACGTATCATTTGTATTGCAAACAACACTGTATGAAAGTTCCAGTTCTTCTACCAACACTTACCATAGCCTGTCTTTTTCATTTTAAGCATTCCAATGTGTTTATAAAAGTATCTCATTTTGCTTTTAATGTTCATTTCCTTAATGATTAATGATGAAAATCTTTTCATGTGCTTATTTGTAATCTTTATATATTGGGGGAGAAGTGTCTCCATATATTTTGTCCATTTAAGAATTTGTCAGAATTCCCATCAAGGTGCAGAGGAAACAAATCCGACTAGGAACCATGAAGCTGCGGGTTTGATCCCTGGCCTCCCTCATTTGGTTAAGGATCTGGCATTGCTGTGAGCTGTGGTGTAGATCACAGATGTGGCTTGGATCCTGAGTTGCGGTAGCTGTGACATAGGGTAGCAGCTGTAGCTCCGATTTGACCCCTAGCCTGGGAACCTCCATATGTCACAGGTGTGGCCCTAAAAAGAAACAAAAAATTGTCTTATTGTGAGAATTTTTAGTATACTCTGAATGCAAAGTCTTCATTGGCTCTGTTTTGCAAGTATTTTCTCCCACTTTGTGGCTTGACTTTTCATTTTCTCAGTGGTGTATTCTATTTTATTTTTTTCTTTATTTATTTTTATTTAATGATTTTTTTTCCATTATAGCTGGTTTACAGTGTTCTGTCAAATTTCTACTGTACAGTAAGGTGGCCCAGTTACACATACATATACACATTCTTTTTTCTCACATTACCATGCTCCATCATAAATGAGCTAGATATAGTTCCCAGAGCTATACAGCAGGATCTCTTTGCCTATCCATTCCAAAGGCAATAGTTTAAATCTATTAACCCCAAATTCCCAGTCCCTCCCACTCCCTCCCCCTTGGCAACCACAAGTCTGTTCTCCATGTCCCTGATTTTCTTTTCTGTGGAAAGTTTCATTTGTGCCGTATATTAGATTCCAGATATGTGATATCATATGCTATTTGTCTTTCTCTTTCTGACTTACTTCACTTAGTATGAGAGTCTCTAGATCCATCCATGTGGCTGCAAATGGCATTTTGTTCTTTTTTATGGCTAGTAGCATTCCATTGTGTATATACCACATTTTCTTAATCCATTCATCAGTCAACGGACATTTAGGTTATTTCCATGTCTTGGCTATTGTGAACAGTGCTGCAAAGAACATGTGGGTGCATGTGTCTTTTTCAAGGAAAGTTTTGTCCGGGTATATGCTCAGGAGTGGGATTTCTGGGTTGTAGGGTAGTTCTATGTATAGTTTTCTGAGGTACCTCCATACTGTTCTCCATAGTGGTTGTACCAATTTACATTCCCACCAACAGTGCAGGAGGATTCCCTTTTCTCCACACCCTCTCCAACATTTGTTATTTGTGGACTTATTAATGATGGCCATTCTGACTGGTGTGAGGTGGTACCTCACAGTAGTTTTGATTTCCATTTCTCTAATAATCAGTGATGTTGAGCATTTTTTCATGGGATTGTTGGTCATCTGTGTATCTTCTTTGGAGAAGTGTCTGTTCAGGGCTTTTGCCCATTTTTCAATTGGGTTGTTGACTTTTTTGCTGTTGAGTTGTATACAACATTTGTATATTTTAGAGATTAAACCACTGTCAGTTGCATTGTTTGAAACTATTTTCTCCCATTCTGTAAATTGTCTTTTTGTTGCTGTTTTTTTTGTTTGTTTGTTTTGTTTTGTTTTTTACATAGTTTCCTTTGCTGTGCAAAACCTCGTCAGTTTGATTAGGCCCATTGGTTTATTTTTGCATTTATTTCTGTTGCCTTGGGTGACTGACCTGAGAAAACATTTGTAAGACTGATGTCAGAGAATGTTTTGCCTATGTTCTCTTCTAGGAGTTTTATGGTGTCTTGTCTTACATTTAAGTCTTTAATCCATTTTGAGTTTATTCTGCCTTTAGAATCCTCTCTTTAAGTTTTGCCATTTTTATTATAATATGTCTTGGCATGGGCCTATTTGGGTTCAACTTGTTTGGGGCCCTTTGTGCTTCCTGTATCTTAATATCTGTTTCCTTTAGATTTGGAAAGTTTTCAGACATAATTTCTTCAGCTGCCTTTTATTTTTCTTCTCCTCCTGGACTCCCTATTATGCATAGATTGGCCTGCTTTATATTATCCCATAGGTCTCTTACATTGCTTTTGTGTTTTTTGATTTAATTTTCTGTTTGCTGTCCTGATTGGGTGATTCCCATTATTCTATCTTCCAAGTCACTAATTCTTTCCTCTGCATTATTCATTCTGCTCTGTAGTGCCTTTAGCTCAGTTTGCATCTCTGCAAATGAATTTTCTTTTCTTTTTTTTTGCTTTTTAGGGCTGCACCCTTGGCATATGGAAGTTCGCAGGCCAGGGGTCAAATCGGAGCTACAGCTGCCAGCCTAAGCCACAGCCACAGCAACGCAAGATCCTAGCCACCTCTGCAGCCTACACCACAGCCCACAGCAACGCCAGATCCTTAACCCACTGAGCGAGGACAGGGATCACACCCGCAAACTCATGGTTCCTAGTCAGAATCGTTTCCGCTTCTCCACAACAGGAACTCCTGCAAATGAATATTCTAATTTTTCTATGTTCCTCCTTATATTTTCTAGTTCCTTTCTAAAGGAATCTGCATTACTGTTCATATCAGCTCTTAATTCCTTGATATTCAGCCTTAATTCCTTCAGTATGTTCACTGTCTCCCTTTTGAACTCAGTGTCTGTCAGACTGCGGAGGTCTGTTTCATGGTTTGCTGCTTCAGGTGAATTCTCCTGTTCTTTTAACTGGGAATGGTTCCTGAGCTTCTTCACTTGCTTATGTTTTTCTTTTTCTGCGAGTTTAGGGAAGCCAAACTGTAGTCTTGGGGGGGGCTACTTCTATGCAAGAGCACCCCTTTGTATTTTGTGGGGAATTACTACTTATTTTTTGGCATGGGAGTTTGGATATTTGCTGTCTCTTTCTTCGGTGTGAGCAGGCTGTTATCCCCAGGGTGCTGAGTGTGTTTCCAGGGAGAAGGAGGCAGTGGGGTAGGGTTAGTAGTCAGTGCCTGGTTGCTGGGCTCTTAACAGCAGCAAGGACCTGCAGGAAGGTGGCGTAGGCTATTCCTAGTTCCAGGGCCCTGGGAAGTGGTAATGAGACTTAGGCAGATTTACAAGGTGCTTAGAGAATTTGGCAGTGGCAGCGGCAGGCTGTGTGAGTTCCCAGAGGAGTGAGAGCAACAGCAGGTATTGTTCGATCGTATTGCCCTCCTCTGAGGTGACTGGGGCCACAAGTGGTGCCTCTTCAGGGACCCCTAGTTGTAGTGGGCTACCCCCCCGCTCTGGAGTCAGTGATAATTGTGGTGGTTTGCCCCCACCACCTGTAGACCACTCAAGAAGCACCCCTACCCCGTTTAGCCCACAGAGGAGGACTGTACAGGCTGCTCCTAGTTGTATGTTCCTGGGAAGGGACAGTGATCAAGCGTCTGAGCACTGCCCAGAGTGTTTGGCAGTAACAGCAGCAGGGCGGGTGTGCTCCCAAGGGAGTGAGAACAACAACAGGTGGTGATTGGTCACAATGTCCTCTTTGTTGCCCTCTGAGGTGGTCTGGGCTGCAAGTGGTTCCTGTTTAGGGACCCCCAGTGGTGGCGGGCCACACCCCCCCCCTCTGGAGTCAGAGATAACTATGGTGGTTTGCTGCCACCTGCAGACCACACAAGAAGTACCCCGTGCCACTTAGCTCATGCAGGAGGTGCTGTACCAGCTGCTCCTAGTTGCAGGGTCCTGGGAACAACAGTGATCAAGCGTGTGGGCACCGATCGGAGCATTTGGCAGTGGCAGCAGCAGGGAGGGTGTATTCCCAGGGGTGCAAGAGCAACAACAGGTGGTGTTCGGTGGCAATGCCCTCCTCTGTGGTGCCCTCTGAGGTGACTGGGGCCACAAGTGGTGCCTGTTCACAGACCCCTAGTGGTGGCGGTCCATGCCCACCTCTGGAGTCAGAGAAAATTGCAGTGGTTTGCCCCTTCCACCCGCAGCCCATGCAAGAAGCACCCCGTCCCACTTAGCCTACACAGGAGGTGCTACACCAGCTGCTCCTAGTTGCAGGGTCTTGGAGGGGGACAGTGACCAAGCATCTGGGCACTGCCCACAGCATTTGGCAGTGGCAACAGCAAGGCGGGTATGTTCCCAAGGGAGAGAGAGCAACAAAGGGTGGTGCTCAGTTGCAGTGCCCTCTTTTTTTTTTTTGCTGACCCCTGAGGTGACTGGGACCTCAGGTGGAGCCCACTCCCAGGGCCCCAGTGGTGGCAGACCATACCTCCCCTCTGGCTTCTGAGACTGATCCAGTCTGTCCCCGCCACCTGTAAATCACGCAAGAGGCACCACATCGCACTTGGCACCACATCGCACTTGGCACCCCGCTGCCCTTAGCACAGGCAAGAAGTGCCCGGTCTCCCGTAGCCTGAGCACGTGGCTCCTCGCGTCTGTAGCCTGCTCCAGAGGCGCCCTGAGCCCTGAAAGCCCACGCATGCGCAGGGAGATACCTGGTGGTCCGCCCCTCCTGCTCTCGCCCTCCCCAACAATGGCGCCTTGTCTCTCCTCCGGGCCCAGACCTCCTCCCGGGTTCCCTCTGCTGTGGAGTTCCACTCCCCTGCCCGTGGCACACCGCCTCTTAGCCCTCAGGCTGTTCCCACACAGCCAGTCCCAGTTCTCTCCCCGGAACTGACCTAAGTCTCAGCGCCCAGCTTCTGCCCGAGCGCCTCAGGCTGTGGTGTCCGGGCGATGGTGCAGATGGTCTGTGAGGCTCTCACGCTACTCTGCCCTCGTCAGTCCAGCTGCTGCGCTTTTCTTGATGACTTTGAGGTCCCTCCGTCTTGGCTGACTGATATTCCCGTCAGTCAGGTGGCTTCCCAAGGTGTGGATTCCTTTTCTCTTTCACAGCTCCCTCTCAGGAGAGCTAGTTCCGTCCTGATTCTTTCTCTCTTTTTTCCTTTGTTCTACCCTGTTCTGTCAAGAGTTTCTTGCCCTTTTTGGAGTTTAAGTTCTTCTGCCAACGTTTGGTAGGTATTCTGTGCGAACTGTTTTACATGTAGATGTGTTTTTTTGATGTGTTTGTGGCAAAAGGTGAGCGAGACGTCTTACTCCTCCGCCATCTTAATGCTTCTCCCTCAGTGGTGTCTTTTAAAGAGCAAAAGTTTTGAAGTTCCCCTGTGGCACAGGGGGTTAAGGATCCAGTTTTGGAGTTCCCATTGTGGCTCAGTGGTTAACGAACCTGACTAGGAACCATGAGGTTGCGGGTTCGATCCCTGGCATCGCTAAGTGGGTTGAGGGGCCGTCGTTGCCGTGAGCTGTGGTGAAGGTTGCAGACGCGGCTCGGATCCCGCGTTGCTGTGGCTGTGGCGAAGGCCGGCGGCTACAGCTCCTGTTAGATCCCTAGCCTGGGAACCTACATATGCCGTGAGTGCGGCCCTAGAAAAGACAAAAAAAAAAAAAAAGGGGGGGGGATACAGTTTTGTGACTACAGCATCATAGGTCACTGCTGTGCCTCGGGTTCAGTCCTTAGCCTGGGGACCTCCATATGCTGCGGGTGCAGCCAAAAAAAAAAGGCAAAAGTTTTTAATGATATCTATCTACTTTATCAATTTTTCTTTATAATTTGTGGCTTTTCTGTGGTCCTTCCTATTGTCTAATCCAAAATCACTAAGATTTTCTCCTGTGTTTTTTCCTAGAACTTTTGTAGTGTTTTTTTTGTTTGTTTTCTTTTTTTTGTCTTTTTGCCTTATCTAGGGCCGCACCCGCGGCATATGGAAGTTCCCAGGCTAGGGGTCTAACAGGAGCTGTAGCTGCCGGCCTTCACCACAGCCACAGCAACGCGGGATCCGAGCCGCGTCTGCAACCTACACCACAGTTCATGGCAACGCTGGATCCTTAACCCACTGAGCAAGGCCAGGGATCGAACCCGCAACCTCATGGTTCCTAGTCGTATTTGTTAACCACTGAACCACGACGGGAACTCCTAGAAGTTTTGTAGTTTTAACTCTTACACATATATATATGTGGTATAAAGAACTAGTTCATTCCCCCCCACATATGGATATTCAATTATTTAACACCAGTTTTTGAGATTATTCCTTCTTCCAGTGAATTGCTTTGGAAACTGTCAAAAATCAATTAGCCATATTATGTTTGTCTATTTCTGGACTCTATTCTGTTTTACTAGTCTATTCCTCTATTTTTATGCCAATACCACAGTATCTTGATTACTGTTGCTTTATAATAGGTCTTAATATAAAGCATTGTAAAACTTCAAACTTTGTTTTTCTTTCAAAATTGTTTTGGTTATTTTATGTAATTTACATTTCCACGTAAATTTCAGAATCCACTTGGAAATTGCCACAGAAATTCCTGCTGAGATTTTCACTGGGATTGCACAGAATCTGTAAATCATTTTGGAGAGGAGCATCTTAATTACCCATGAGCAAGGTAAGTCTTTGCACTTACTTAGATCATTCTTAATTTCTCTCAGCAATATTTTATATTTTCAGTGTACAGAGTTTGTACCTCTTTTGTTAAATTTATTCCTATGTATTACATATTTTTAATGTTTTCTATGAATGGTATTTTTTAAAATTTCAATTTCTCGTTGTTTGCTGCTAGTATATAGAAATACAGTTGATTTACGCATGTAGACCTCTATTCTGCAGTCTTACTAAATTCATCTATTAGTTCTAGTAGGTTTCTTGCTGATTCCTTTAGAAAAAGTTTTATTTCTTCCTTTTCAGTCTATATACTTTTATTTCTTTACTTTTCTTTTCTTTTTGGCCATGCCCACAGCATATGGACGTTTCCAGGCCAGGGATCAAACCTGCAAAGCCAGAGACAAGATCATTACATTGCATCACAGTGGGAATGCCTATTATTTATACTTTTTGATGATAGCCATTCTGACCAGTGTAAGATGCTACCTCATTATCATTTTGATTTACATTTCTCTAATAATTAGCAATGTTGAGCATCTTTTGATGTGCTTGTTGGCCACCTGTGTGTCTTTTTTGGAGAAATGTCAATTTGGGTCTTCTGCCCATTTTTTGATTGGGTCTGTTGGTTTTTTGACACTGAGCTGCGTGGGCTGTTGGGAATACCATCTAGATGCCATTGTGCTGGGGTTTTGTATTCCTTTACATATTTGTGGGTTTTGTTCTGGAGCGCAGTTTCATTACTTAGAAATAGTTTGATCCTTTCAAAGCTTACTGTTAAGCTTTGTTGGGCAGGTCCAGAACAGCCTTTAATATAGGGCTTATTTGGCTCAACTCCCAAGGCAATAACCTTCTGAAGACTCTACTCGATACAAACCACATGTTTGGAGGTCTTTCCACTCTATCGGATTGAAACATATATTATATTCCTAGGCTGTGTAACTCCAGGTTGTGTTCTGTCTATTCTTTTCCAGTGATTCTTTCTCCAGCCTTAGTTGTTTTCTCACATGCATGTACTGATCAGTACTCAGCTGAAGATTCAAGAGGAACTCTTCCAAGTTATTATTCTGTGTAGCTCTTTCCTCTGGTTTTCACCTTCGGATTCTGAGGTCTTTGCCTCCCCGAGCTTCAACTTCTGTTTCTTCAACTCAAAGAGGTGCCGGGTCTCTATTTGGGTTCCTTCTGCCTATCCTGCAGCCTGGAAAATCTCCTGCAGCTGGGGTAACCATAAGACTCATCTTGTGGGAGTTCCGGGGTTCCCTTTGGGGCTCAATGGTTAACAAACCCTAGGATCCATGAGGACATGGGTTCGATCCCTGGTCTCTCTCAGTGGGTTAAGGATCTGGTGTTGCCTTGAGCTGTGGTATGAGTCATAGACGTGGCTTGGATCCCGCATTGCTGTGACTGTAGTGTAGGCCGACAGCTGTAGCTCCGATTCGACCCCTAGCCTGGGAACTTCCATATGCTGATGCTGGAGCCCTAAAAAGCAAAAAAGACTCACCTTGTTTATTTCCTATTCTGAGAAATCACTGTCCTGCACTGCCTTCTTTCTGCCATCTGAAAACTATTATGTAAATTATTTTAGGTGGGAGACTAGTTCTGGTCCATTACACCATCCTTTCTGGTAGCAGAAGTCATGTCATAAATTTTTAATTTCACAGTATTTTCCTAACTAAATAAACAATCCACATTAAATTTTTTTAATCATTTCACGACATGGAGGAAGCTAAAAAAGGTGGGAAGGAAAAAAAAGCCTAAAATGAACAGCTGAGAAATGAGGAAAATAATCATGATACTTGCCAAAATATAGTACTAGCTAATAATTAAGCAACTTAAGTAATACCTCAAAGGCTTTTAGGAAAGACATCAAAAATTCTTTTAATGATTTATTATACCTTGATTTTATAGCTTCAAGTATCAAACACCTAGACTAGTAGCTTTTTAAAAACCCACCCTTATACTGCAGTTTTGCAGATAAGTAAAATTTGAGAAATTTGCTTAAAATTATAGAAAGCGTTGAGTATAAAATTTAATTTTCAAGTGATCAGTTCTTACTTTAATGAAGTCAAAAACAAGTAGGATCATTTTCCAGCACAAGTTACAGAATGACAGATCAGAAGAAATTATTTTAAAGGAAAATTTTCAAAGTGAAATAATAAATATATTTTTCCCTGTGAGTATTTTAAAAGTCACCTCAGATGAGCTATCTCACATTTTCCAAGCAGAAAAATAATCACCTCTCCATTGACAAAAGGCATGGAAAGTTTCAAACACAGTTTGCATGCAAGGTGGTGCAGCTGAAAAAGGACTATAATACAGCAACCTCTCGGGTAGGCATTCCTGATTCCTAATCACCTGAAAGCTGTGTGGTCAGCATTCCTGTCAAATGATGAAATGAGCCCACAAAGCTATAAAATTAAAAATACAGTAGAACGTTACTATGTAAAGGTAGCAGTGAGCTGGGGGTATACTTATTATACTCCACTAAATGTCCAGGAATAAAACATCTCTGTTCCTTTTTTTGTTGTTGTTATTGTCTTTTTAGGGTGTCACCCTCAGCATATGGAAGTTCCCAGGCTAGGGGTTGAATCAGAGCTGTAGCCGGCCTATGCCACAGTCACAGCGACACCAGATCCTTAACCCACTGATCGAGGCCAGGGATCGAACCTGCGTCCTCATGGATGCTAGTCAGATTTGTTTCCAGTGAGCTATGATGGGAACCCCTCTCTGCTCCTTTTTGAGTTTCCTAATGATCCTCACCTCTTGGCTTTCATATCTTTGTATAATTTCCTCCCATTGTGGGTGGACTGGACCTAGTGACTTGTTTCTAATGAGTAGAAAATGGCAAAAGTGATATCCTATCCGACAGTACACCATGACTTCCATCTTCCTCTCTCTCTTGCTCTCTCACTTACTCATTGTGATGAAGGAGACTACTATACTGTGAATTGCCCAATGGATAGGTGGCAAAGAACAGAGGGCAGCCTCTAGTCAACACCTTGAGAGGACCTAAATCCTCTCACCTGAATGATAAAGAAGTGGATCCAGGTCCAGTCAAGCTCTAAGGCTATAACAATAGCCAACACCTTGACTGCAGCTTTGCATAAGACCCAAGTCAGAAGACTCTGTGAGATATACTTAAAATAGCTGTTATAAATATACTTCATGACCTCAAAAAAATAGAGGAAAGTGCAAGCATGATAGGAAGAGGTATATAGGGAGTTCCCGTCGTGGCTCAGTGGTTAACAAATCCAACTAGGAACCATGAGGTTGCGGGATTGATCCCTGGCCTTGCTCAGTGGGTTAAGGATCTAGCATTGCCATGAGCTGTGGTGTAGGTTGCAGACACGGCTCGGATCCCGCATTGCTGTGGCTGTGGCAAAGGCCGTCAGCTACAGCTCCTGTTAGACCCCTAGCCTGGGAATCTCCATATGCTACGGGCGCAGCCCTAGATAAGGCAAAAAAAAAGAAAAAAAGAAAAAAAGAAATAAAAATAAAAAGAAGAGGTATATAAAATCTTAAAAAGATCCAGCTCAAACTTCTAGGGATTAACAAAATAAAATAAACAACACTCTGGATAGGATTAAGAGCAGACTAGACATTGCTAAAGAAAAGATTAGTAAGCTTGAAGATATTAGCAATAGAAATTTTTCAAAACGAAATGTATCTGTGCAATAATGTTTATTGCTTTAAGCCTCTAAGTGGTAATTTGTCGTGCACCAATAGATAACTAATACAGATTCCATTTGATAAGTATTAATTTACCCGTAGTTCATATCTCACTCAGTTAAAGAAGAAATTAATATTCATCTGGGATTTATTCTTTATCCAGTTAAGGTAGTTATTGCCTGGAAAAAAAAAATCAAAGAATTTGCCAAGTGATTATGTAATGATCTCACTTCTGAGTTTAGAAATGAATCTTAAAAGAACTGTAGTTTCCAGTCACACTTTTTCATTAAAAAAACATGAGGCTCTGTTTTTATGAGCCATAGGGACCTAATTAGCTCTTCACTATTCTGAAAAATAACATACTCTTAACTCTGTAATAACTATCTTCAGTTCTGGAAATAAGTACTCTGTAGTAGAAATGATCAGAGCCATGGATTTTAATAGACTTATGTATTTAATTAAACGAGTTTGTGAAAGCTCAGCTGGAGAAGAGAAAATTCATTTGACAGTCCTTATAAATAGTTAATTTAAGAAATTATTTTCAAGCTGGTGGGTACATAGATGTTTCTTTAGTTATTATTTTAAAAATCTACATCGGTGTTTTATACACTCTTTGGTATGTATGCTATATTTCATAATAAAAATGAGGTTTAGAAGATCTGCCTTATTTTGATATTTAAGACTTTGGCTAAAAATTCAAGTTTTAAAGGGTGTACATGGTACTCATCTGAAAAAAAATAGTACAGAATTCCTGGTGGCACAGGGGGTTGATCCCACGCTGTCACTGCTGCGGCATGGGTTCAGTCCCTGGCCTGCGAACTTCCCCATGCTGGGGGCGCAACGGAAAAAAAACAAACAAGAGACAATGCTTTCTAAACTTCCATTAAATTTAACATAGTTTAATTCTCCTAAAATTTTGTAAGTTACCAATTTACCAAAGATCAGTTACTCACTTCCTCCAGAGTTAATTAATCCTTTAGTCTGGGAGGATAAAGGGTGAAAAAACAACATTTAAAGAGAAGTCAGCAAAATCAGAAAAGAGAAACTACTCCTGCAGTTCCCTTGTTTTTCATCCTGTATAGGCTTGAACCCCTGCCACATGGACTGATGCTCTGCCATTTCTCAAATGTCCAGTCAGAACCCTAAGAGCTGCCTTTGACACTGGTATTATGAACCCTTCTCTGCCTTTATTAGTCATCTGCAGTTTAACTATTACTGCTAATATCCAGTTACATCATTCATGGAGAACCAGTAGTGCGTGTTACCACTGTAAAGTCTGGAATTCGATTAAACTCGTAGCTCTGTTGAGAAATCTGGTTTGTTTTAGAAGTGGATGACTTTAGAATTTTTGTTTATAGTGTTTTTATAAGTTCAATGCCATTTTTTATTCTTTTAAAGTTATGTCTCTATTTTTCACTCAAATATTTATAGACCTTTTACTACATATTTGGAACTGTTCAGGGTAGGAATGCAGCAGTGAACAAGATAGATAAGCTCATAGTCTTTATGGAGTGTATATTCTACTAGGGGGAGGGGTGGGCGTGGCAAGGGCTAGTCAAGCAAAATAAATCATCAGCTGAATTTTCAATAATATATGACCTATTGTTATTTTTCAATAACATATAACCTATTGTTATTCAAGGGTTACTATATTTACACCTATATATAAGTATGTATCTCTTAGTATAGGTTTGTAATAAAGCAACAGTATACTCTCTCCCCTTTTCTGAGTGTGTCTTAGTTAAAGCACACAGCTATGACCCCGATATTTCATATAACCAACATCCTAATTAGCAGTTTTGAAATTCGTCAATGATAAGTTGCACTGCACTAAAAATGGATATATATACTTATTAAAACAGGAAGGGGTTAACCCTCATCTGCGTATACTCAAAGCAAGTTAATGCCACTTGGTTTTCCCTTCCCTTTTTTATGAAAATTACTTAATTTACAATTAAATTAACAAAAACAAACTAACTTTGCATGGACCTGATCTTTCAGTTCATGAATGTTTAATGAAAATAATGGAATTAGTTCTTTGAAGAGAAGAAAATTCAGGTAAGAAAGACCTATGGCTTCTAGTGAACTGCTTAGTACTACACAGTACTAAGAAGGCATTAAGCAAAAGCAAATTGGAAAAGAAAGGAACTGTCCCCAAACTCTTCTTGTCTTTGATCTACATATTGTATCTCACATGGTAAAAGTGTAATACTACTTTAAATGCAGACTTACCCCTCCCCCCCAGCACCAAGGTGACAGGGTAGAAAGAGCACTGTGTCTCTTTCCTGGCATGACACGTCAGGGAAGAATATCTCCGTTAAACAATTTCTGCATCTTCAAAACAAATCAAGTCTTCAAAGAAGAGATATTGTCTTTCCTAGAAAATTTTACCCATCAGAATAGGAGATCGTCATATCTTGTTGGTAGGACTGCCATAAAAGCTTTACAATGTTTAAATACCTTACTAAGCAGTTCAATTTCTTGGAACTTAAGAAAATAATCAGACATTAAAAAATGATTTACATATAGTTGTTAACTGTAGTGTTGTTTACAACGTTTAAAAATTGGAAACAAGCTAAATGTCTAATAGCAGGGACTGATTAACTACAGGGCATCCATATTCTGGAAGTAACAATCAGGTATAGAAGAATATTTCAGAATATGAGTAAATGTTCACGATATACTTTTGGGTTAAAAAATAATGTTTCTGGAGTTCCCGTCGTGGCGCAGTGGTTAACGAATCCGACTAGGAACCAAGAGGTTTGCGGGATCGATCCCCGGCCTTGCTCAGTGGGTTAAGGCTCCGGCGTTGCCGTGAGCTGTGGTGTAGGTCACAGGCGTGGCTTGGAACCCACGTTGCTGTGGTTCTAGTGTAGGCCGGCAGCTATAGCTCCAATTAGACCCCTAGCCTGGGAATCTCCACATGCCTTGGGTGCGGCCCTAAACAGACAAAACAAAAAAACAAAACGAAAACAAAAACAAAACAGACAGCTACAATTTGGGGTGTCCAATGTGCTGGCAGTGATAAAAGCAACGACTTCCATTAAGGGAACACAGAACTGAAAGCTGCAAATTACACTTTTTCTCTTCAGTGCTTTGCTTTCCAGCAAGTCACGTGTTTATCAGATTTCTCTTTATTTAAAAACTGGGTAAATACTTCTTTCCCACCTTACAGGTGCCTCCTGAAACATAGTCAACACAAAGTTGTATTTTGGCTACTTTTGTTTGTTAAGAATAATCCCAAATCAGCATTTTTAATCAGCCACATAGGACCAGATCGAGAGAGAAAGACTAATGTGTTCCAGTTGTCTTGTTCCCCTTTATGACCAAGCAGGAAGTTTCAGAGCAGACCTCCACCTCTCAGGAAGTATGCGTCAAACTGAGCATTGACATCCTGTTTAATATAATCTTAAATATTTTCCTCAATTCTAGATACTATTTGGATTCAAATGCTTGAGTAATCTGTCCCGAAATCATAATTCCTTTGACTTTCAAAAGACTGTGTATCTATTCTAAGTGACAACTGGAATATCTTTATGACTAATAATGATAAAGGTTAAAGTTTTTCTTAATGTTACATGCCTATAATTACAACTATTTATAGCCCTATTCCCTACTTCTTGTTTATTTGATCTCTCCAGTAGGTTCTTATTAACCATATTCTGAGTCATTAGTTATGTGGCGTATACACTAAAAACAAGCAAATAAAACCTTCAGTGGAGCACCCTGGGGCTTCCTTCCAGGACATACAGGTAATATTGATGTGAAGGAGATGACAGGGTAGTGATCCTGGATCTTCTAGAAATGTGTGACTTTGTCTAAGTCCCTTAACCTTTCTGGCTTCAGTTTTCTCACCTGAAAATGTGAGGGATAGGATAAATCTTTAGTACATCCTTTGTGATTGTACTGTGGGAGGTAGAAATCTTTATCTCAGATACTATAAAGTCAGACTTCTTAAATTAAAAAAAAAAAACACAAAAACATGCTAAGTGTAAGCCTCAGGATAAATACAGTTTCATCTTCTGAGATATACTGATTAGGATTCGCTATGGTTGCAAGTAATAGAAATCCAAATGGATCTTGTTTAGACAGGAAGATGAATTTATTATAAGGGTACAGAAGGATCTGGCAAACAGAAGGACAGGAAATCGGCTGCGCCTAAGGAGCCAGGAAGGCCAATGTCCAGAGGACCCTCCCTCTTTTTGTACATCTGCTTCACTCCACCTTCTCTCTGTAGACAAGGTTCTTCTGCTTCCCCTGACTGCATGACGGAAAACAGGGCACCCTGGAAAGCGCTGGAATTTACAAGGTGTAGTCTAGGCACGTGAAAAGAGACAGTTCTCCATCCAAACGCCTATTTCCAGGAAAAGGCTCTAATTCCCACATTAGGACGGATGTCCACCCCCTGGACTAATCCACTGTCATCCAGATTTGGGACCTCTTAGAGCAGACATCACAGCTTTCACCACAATTGTGAGCAGGGGGAAGAGTGAAATTTCTAGAAAGAGGATATAAGTGGAAATCCAAAAGATATACCCATACTAAAATACGACTTTACACAATAGTATTTTTATTTTGAAATCATTATAGATTCACAGGAAGTTGAACAGTTAGTACAAAGAGTTTCCACCCAGTTTCCCCCAAAGGTAACATCTTACGTAACTGTAGTACAATATCAAAAGCAGGAAATTAACAAAAATAAAATGTTTTTTAAAAGAAAACAAATTTTAAACCCAGGAAATTGACACTGGTACAATCCACAGACTTTACCACTCAGACTCAGATGGCATCACTTTTACATGTGCTCATTGGTACGTGTATATGAACAAATCTATGAGATTTTATCACATCTTTACAGATTTGTGTAACTACCACCATAATCAAGATACAGAACTATCCCCTCACCACAAAGATCCTGTGTGTAAAAGCACAGTTCACTGAATTTTCATGAAGTAAAGGTCCTCATGTAACCTAGTTCAAGAAACAAAACACCATCACCTTAGAAGACATCTTTGTAACCCCTTTTGGAGTCATGATTCGCCCTTAAGAGTGAGTCACAGATCGTGTACTTCTTTCCTATCTGGGTCAACACTATGTTTGTGGCATTCATCTATGTCATTTTCTGCAGTTATAGTTCACTCATTCTTTTTTTTTCTTTTTGTCTTTTTACGGCTGCACCTGCAGCATATGGAGGTTCCCATGCTAGGGGTCTAACAGGACCTGTAGCTGCCGGCCTACACCGCAGCCACAGCAACTCAGGATCTGAGCCACGTCTGCAGCCTACACCACAGCTCATGGCAACACCAGATCCTTAACACACTGAGAGAGCCCAGGGATTGAATCCTCAGCCTCATGGATGCTAGTCAGGTTTGTTAACCACTGAGCCACAATGGGAACTCCGAGTTCACTCATTCTTCCATGAAGTTAATTTTTTACAATTTTATTGAGGTTGTAGGACGTACCATAAACGGTACATTTTTAAAGTGTATAATTGGATGCATTATGACATATGTACACACCTGTGGCAATACCACAATCAAGATAATGAACATATCTATTCTGGCAAAATAGTCCATGAATTTTTAAAGCTAAAAATGAAACTTGAAAAAGATCAACAACTGGGAGCTAAATCGGCTTCCAGATCTTTTGTGGAAAGCTGGGATGGGTAATGTTAACTTTTCTCTATTGTTAGGAGGAACTTAGGGAGATAAATTTATATTACATATGTTCTTTTTTTTTTTTTTTCTCTTTTAGGGCTGCACCCGCGGCATATGGAAGTCCCAGACTAGGGGTCGAATCAGAGCAGCAGTCACCAGCCTACACCACAGCCACGGCAACACCAGATCCTTAACCCACTAAGAGAGGCCAAAGGATCAAACCCATGTCTTCATGAATCCTAGTCAGGTTAGTTACCGCTAAGCCACGATGGGAACTCTGTAAGCTTTGCATATTAATAAAAACATGGTGCTATAAATGCCAGAGGTTTAAAATTTTTTCTTTATTGAAATGTGAAATATGTTATAACTAAGAAAAACAAGTTGAAAAATATTTTAAAATGCAAAGACATCTTGATACCTAAAGAATGGATTTTTCTCTATTTTGTATATCTTTCATAAATAGGATAATTATTACAAATGTCTATGATATCTCATTACACCAAGTGTCTCTCTCTGTATACAGGTCATTAATGCTGCCCTTAGGATTACAGGTGCTAGAGAAAGTTTGCTAATATAGACAAATTAAAATTAAATTAGGGGAGGAGTTCCCATTGTGGCTCAGTGGTTAACGAATCCGACTAAGAACCATGAGGTTGCGCGTTCAATCCCTGGCCTTGCTCAGTGGGTTAAGGATCCATCGTTGCCGTGAGCTGTGGTGTAGGTTGCAGACGCGGCTTGGATCCCGCATTGCTGTGGCTGTGGCGAAGGCCGGCGGCTACAGCTCCTGTTAGACCCCTAGCCTGGGAACCTCCATATGCCGCTGGTGCAGCTCTACATAAAAAAGTCAAAAAGACAAAAAAAAAA
>PVHT021183629.1:12117221-12141005 GCA_004024745.2 Catagonus wagneri | reverse complement strand
AAAAAAAAAAGAAAAGAAAACAATGCAATTTCTTTTGTACTTGATTTTTTTTTTTTAAGGGCCACACCCGAGGCATATGGAGGTTCCCAGGCTAGGGGTCGAATCAGAGCTACAGCTGCCAGCCTACACCACAGCCACAGCAATGCAGGATCCGAGCCACATCTGTGAACTACACCACAGCTCACAGCAACACCAGATCTTTAACCCACTGATCGAGGCCAGGGATTGAACTCACAGCCTCATGATTCCTAGTTGGATTTGTTTCCCCTGCACCACAACAGGATCATTGATAGAGCTTCCAAGTATACCATCTACCCCATTCCTCTCACATGCTGAAACTGTTCTTTGGATTCATTACTATTAGTCTCTAAGGAGTTGAACCTGCCTCACAACCCAGCCTGAACCAAAAAGATTTTCAGATGAGGCCATTTCATCCTATGCATTGTCACAGTGATTCAGAACAAGAAGGCAAACAGAGTATGCATACCATATTCTGGCAAACTTAACATTAGTGCCAGGAAAAAGTCTAGAATGGATTTTCATAGGTGACTTGAGAGCACTTAAGGAGAAGATATTGGTCACTTGTAGCCAGCCTGAGTTTACAAAACATAGGTCAAGCTACACTGACTCTATTTTCTTTCTCTTTCCTTTTTTCTTTTGAGGGCCCCGACTGTGGCACATGGAGGTCCCCAGGCTAGGGGCTGAATCAGAGGGGTAGCTGCCGGACTACACCACAGCCACAGCAACACCAGATCAGACCTGCATCTGTGACCTACACCACAGCTTGTGGCAACAGTGGATCCTTAACCCACTGAGCAGAGCCACGGATTGAACCCACATCCTCATGGACAGTATGTCAGGTTCTTAACCTCTGAGCCAAAACAGGAACTCTTTTTCCCCCCCAGATAATTTTGGTAGATTGGTAGTCAAAGAGAATGCTATATGAAGAGAGTAAAACATTGAACTCCTTGTGGGCAAGACCAAAAACTGGACTAGTTTATAATGCAGTTAGATCTTGCTTGAAGGACTTTGGCCTGAGAAAGCAGATCAATGTTCTCATGGACAAGTCCTCCTGTTATTGCCGCAGGGCTCTGTCATGGGCTCCATCACAATTAACATTTTCATTAATGATTTGGATAGAGACCCACATGTAATTAGACTGTAGATCACATGTAGTTAAGGATTACTAATTTGTTCACAGACATTAAAGAATTATTGGAAAAACCTAATGGTAAAAGCCAGCATTTCAGTTAAAAGTCAACTGTACAATTATAGTTCAGGTAAACATGTCCTTCAGCAGCATTTGGAAAGATAAGAATTTAATAGACTATAATCATGGACTTCATTAATTAAAATTCACTTCTGAGAACCAGAGGAAAACTGGCTCTATCCTTGCTTGATCAGACCACGCTACATTTTCAAATAAATATTAATAAACCAAACTTTTCCACAGGAGGTCAACCAAGATAACAGGATTTGGAACTATGTCTTATTAAACTGAAAATTGTTTTGTCTCTCTTTGACTTCAAGAATCTGAAAGAGAGTTATGTGGCAGATATTAAACAATATTTGTGATTTCAGAGGACAAAATCAGGATCAATGTATGGAAAACATGAAGACAAAGTTTAGTTCAGTACAAGAATTTTCTAGCCATTATGATGTGGGCTACTTTGGAAGGTGTGGTTAACGGCTCCCCAAAGATGTCCATATATTAATCCCTGGATCCCCTCATATGTTGCCATACATAGCAGAAGAGACTTTGTAGATGTGATTAAGTGGATTATTCTGGATTATCCAGATGAGCCCAATGTAATCACAATGGTCTTTAAATGATGAAAAAGGGAGGCAGAAGTGTCAAAGAAAATGTGATGATGGAAGCATAGGACCAGAGTCAAAGGAAGAGGGTTAAGATGCTATGTTACTGGCTTTAAAGAAGGAGGAAAGGGCCATAAGCCAAAGGATGCAGGCCGCCTCTAGACACAGGAAAAAGCCAGGAAGCAGATTCTACCCTACAGCCTGTGGAGGGAACTCAGCCTGCCAACACCTTGATTTTGATCCAGTGAAACTCATTTTGGACTTCTGACCTCCAGAGCTGTAGGATTATATTTTTGTATTGTTTAAACCGCAAAATTTGTGGTAATTTGTTACAGTGACAAGCAGAAACTGATACAGGGGTAATGAATTTCCATCACAGGTACATCAGTAGAGCTGGACTTTGTTTCTGGGGAGTTAAGATCTATGGAAAGGATTAGACGAGAATGACCTATAATGTCTTTTCTGCCAGGACTGAGCTCTCATTTTTCTTTTTTTGAATATTTCCCCATAACTTTAACTTCTTTAGAAATAACACCCAAATTCTCATCTCTAGCTTTAATTTCTGTTGATTTCTCGTATATCTCATTAGCTGATATTTTAATGTGAACATCCTGAAATTCCATTAAATCCAATATACTTTCAGAAAGAAAAGATGCTGGGATTGAGAATTTAGAATGCAGAGAGGGAAATGTGGTCTTTCCTTGAAGGAGGAAAAATAAAGCCAACTTGTCTTCCATAATGTACAAAATTGAGCAAAATCCACCATGAAGAATTCTGATGACAAAATTTCAAGAGATTTTTGCAACAAACTATGCAGAAGCTTTTTAATCTCAAAGGGAATAAAGTTAAAGATTTTTTTCCCTTAAGTATACTTTAAATTTTTTTAAATATTATGTTCTTAACAAGCAAAATTAGACTAATTGATATCTGGACCTGACATGCATGTCTCCAGTCATCTCTCTCAAGACTATGCTGAGCCCAGTGACATGATAAATGATAAGCATGAGTTAAAACTGCAGAAAGCAATGTACTACAGTGGTTTAGAACATAGACTCGGGGGTCAGGCTGCCTGATATAGAGTCACAGCGCTAATATTCTGGGGGTGAGTCACTTTGGACAAGCTGGTTAACCTCCTTTTCCTCAGTTTCTTCTATAAAATGCAGATAGATTATCTACTTCATAAAGCTGTCATAAAAATTATGAGATACTGCAAAGTGCTTAGAACACAGATGGTACATACCAAATGTCCAATAAATATTATATTTTTTAAAAGGAAGACCAGAGTTCCCACCACGGCACAGTGGGTTAAGAATCCGACCACAGCAGCTCAGGTTCAATCCCCAGCCCAGTTCAGTGGATTAAAGGATCTGTATTGCTAAAGCTGTGGCTCAGATTCAATCTCTGGCCCAGGAACTTCCATATGCCAAGTGTGTGGCCATAAAACAAAACAAAATAAAAGAAACGCAACCATAGAAAACTCTTGACATCAATCTAAAGGGAGATTCTAGTTTCCAGGGGGCATTTCTTTGCATACAAGATTTAATCCAAGGATACATTGGCTTTTTCCCATGGCAGCCTGACTCATCTTGGTCCCTAACTCCTACCCTGGTAAGGCATCTTTTTTTGTCTCCTAATTCCTGGTTCATTTTAGTCCTAACTTGATGTCAACATTCTTCCTGACATCCCAGTGACTAATTCTGAGCATACCACAATTCCTTTCTTGTTCCTACCCTACCTGTTCTACAATGGCAACTTGACCCACCTGTTCTTCAGGGCTATCGGGAATGCCCCACTTCAGTGGCCCTCTATTGCCTTCACAGTTCATCCATTCTAAGAGGTGCTTTGACTTCAGCTTCAGTGGACCTCTGGTGTGTTTTGGCAAGCTGTTATTAAGAAGAATTGAAATGGAGTAGGGGAGGTGCTTTGAGTATAAGTATCTGTGTGTCTCTATATCTTACTGAATATGATATTAAACATATGGCTTTAGGGAGTTCCCGTTGTGGCTCAGCGATTAACAAATCTGACTAGCATCCTTGAGGATGCAGGTTTGATCCCTGGCTTTGCTCAGTGGGTTAAGAATCCGGCGTTGCTGTGAGCTGTGGTATAGGCCGCAGATGTGGCTTGGATCCCACCTTGCTGTGGCTATGGTTTAGGCCAGCAGCTACAGCTCTGATTTGACCCCTAGCCTGGGAACCTCCATATGCTGTGGGTGCGGCCCTAAAAAGCAAAAAAAAAAAAAAAAAAAAAAAAAAAAAAATATATATATATATATATATATATATATATATATATATGGCTTTAGTAATTAAGTCAGTCATACCTTGGGGCTTTTTTTTTTTTTGGTGGCGCCCTCAGCATGTAGTTCCTGGACCAGGCATCAAACCTTCCCTACAGCATCTACCCAAACCACTGCAGTGGCAATGCCAGATGCTTAACTTGCTGAGTCACACAAGAACTCTCTTAGGGTTTGGTTTTGTTTTGTCTTTGGTTTTTAGGGCCACACCCACAGCATATGGAGGTTCCCAGACTAGGGGTCTAATTGGAACTACAGCTGCTGGCCTACACCACAGCCACAGCCACAGCAAGGTGGGATCTGAGCCAAGTTTTCGACCTACACTGCATCTTGCAGCAACAGGGGATTCTTAACCCACTGAGCAAGGGCAGGGATCCAATCCGCATCTTCATGGCTACTACTCCAGTTCATTATCGCTGAGCCACTATGGGAACTCCTAAAAAGGCATTTTAAAGAGGTGTCCAGTGACCAACAATATGATGTAGAAGGAAGAAAGTGTGTCATTACATATGTGTTGATTATAAAGCTAAAAATAGAAAGAAGTGATTTGGGGAATAAATGGCCATAGAAAGAATGACCTTTTGTACAAATTATGTACAAAACACAAATCTGTTGAAAAATTAATATTTATATAGTACTTCATAATACACTTGTAATATACGCTACCTCCTTAATATCTTGTAACAGTATTATAACACTGATGCTATTGTTATTCATATTTAAAAGATGAGAAAATTAAGGGGGGGCATTTTAGGTGACTTGCCCAGGTTTACAATTTAAAAAGAGGCAGAACTGGGACTTGGGTACTTTTGCCTTGATTCCAAGTTCTAGACCTTTCCTGTTATATCACGCTGCCTCTTAAGAGTCCACGGGCTACATTTAAATGCATTGAAGAACTTGACCAGCTAAATAATCTTCTAAAACCTGTTATTAGGAATCTTCAAGAAGAAAATACGTTTTATATCATCTTATCCAGTCTGTAAGCAGACTTTTTAGGCATAATCATCTTGAGGTTCCCTGTCTGCTTTTTGATTACTATCAGCCTACTTTTCACTAAAGTTTGTGACTTATGACACCTACCCGGCATGCATATATTCACGGCGGTAGCCTGAGCATCTACTCTGAAAAGGTATCTTTCAATGAAAGGCAGTATTGTGTAGGTGACCGGGTAATTGTCTTACTAGATCACAGCCCTCTGACCCGGCCAGGATTCATAACCTCACAAGAGGCTGGATTTGTAAACAGGTATCCAGTCCCTTCTGCTTACCCCTACCCCCACCCCCGCAGCGACCCAGCCTCCCTCCATCTCCCGCTACGTGCCACCCCTTCTTGAAGCTCTGCTGGGGTAAAAGGCACAGTTAAACCTCCGTGGTCCCCAAAGCTTTGTTTTCCTTTTGGCGACTGCCACTCCAAACGTCTTCCGCAGAAATCCTGTCCTGAAAGATACACAGTGAGCTAGAGCCTGAAGGTGTCCTAGGCCAACAGCCACCTACGGGGCCGGGGCCTAATCCCGAGGGCTTGCCCTGCGGGAGCCGGAACAGCGCATCCCCGCAAACCGATCCCTGGATGGTCCCGGTGGAGCGCGAGTCTACGGCGGAGCGGAGGCTCGGGGACCTGCGAGATGCGCGAGTCTCCCGGCTCAAAAGGAGCGGCCGTTCCAGGGAGGGAAGAGAGAATGACAGTCCGCGGAGGAGCGGCGGCCGCTTGGCAGGATGCAAGGACCCCGGCCAGGGCGACCCGAAAGTGAGCGCCAGCCCAGAGGCTGGAGGGCTGACGCGCCGCCCACCCGGGGTGAGTAATCAGCTTCCTAGTGTTCACGCTGGGCAGAAAACAAAACTGATCTGCTGTAAACTACCAGGAAACGCCTCTATCCCACAAGGGCTTTAGAGGACTCTTCTAGACTCAATTTCTGATTAAAAAGTCCTTAACGGTATGGTCCTTAATGTTATAACCCAGGGCTGGGGTCTTGACACCAGTTGTCCCCAAACCGATTGCTGAATCCTCTTTCTAATAACCTCTAGTTTTTGTTGTTGTTGTTTAAATTCATCCCCTGGTCCAGTTCTTTCTCCAACAAAGCTGATGTCTTTTTTTTTTTTTTTTTGAGGAAATCTAAACTTTAGTTTTATTGTATGTTTGATCATCCCGTGTTAGAAGTTTTTCCGGGCTAGGGGGTCTAATCTGAGCTGCAGCTGCCTGCATCCACCGCAGCCACAGCAACTCTGAGCCCGTCTGCCACCTGCACCACAGTTCACCAGCAATGCCAGATCCTTAACCCACTGAGCAAGGCTAGGGATGGAACCCGTTATTTCACAGCTGCACATGAGTTTCTGGGTGATATTTTCGTCTTATTTATTTTTCTGGGTAGTATTTTCCATGAGTATATTTCAGTGTAACTCCTACAGGCCCCTAATACTCTGTGTAGAGTACACTCAGCTTATGAAATACCGTCAACAAAAAATGCGTCACTGAATTAAAATCTTCTCTTTCAACTGCCCACAACCTAGTCATCTTATTAACATATAATAGTATATATAATAGATTTAAAAGAGAGTATAGAATGTAGTTATTAAATCCTAAGTTTATAAATGAGAAAAATAAATATTATTAAAAGGCAAAGTAACAATCCACAAGCAAAAGGATAAATTTGGGCTTTTAACTTACACCATAGACAAAAATTAATTAAAATGGATCAAAGACCTAAACGTAAGAGCTAGAACTATAAAACAGAAGAAAATGTAGGAGAAAATCTTTATGACATTGGATTTGGCAAGGCTGTTTTAGATGTATAACAAAAGCACAAGCAACAAAAGGAAAAAAATAGATAAATAAATTGGAATTTATCAAAATTAAAACCTTGTAGGGAGGGGGAGGGAGTGGGATGGCCTGGGAGTTTGGGGTTAGTAGATCCAAACTATTGCATTTGGAGTACATAAGCAATGAGCTCCTGCTGTATAGCACAGGGAACTATATCTAATCACTTATGATGAAACATGGTGGACGATAATATAAGAAAAAGTGTGTGTATATATATATTATATAACTGGGTCACTTTGCTATATAGCAGAAATTGACAGAACGTTTTTTTTTTTTTTGTCTTTTGTCATTTTAGGGCCGCACCTGCAGCATGTGGAGGTTCCTAGGCTAGGGGTCTAATCCGAGCTGTAGCCGCTGGCCTACGCGCCGTAGCCACAGCAACGCAGGATCCGAGCCGCGTCTGCGACCTACACCACAGCTCACGGGAACTCCGACAGAACATTTTAAATCAAGTATAATAAAAAATTTTTTTTTAAGCTAAAAGCTTTGGAGTTCCTGTCATGGCTCAGTGGTTAACGAACCAAACTATTATCCATGAGGACGCGGGTTTGATCCCTGGCCTTGCTCAGTGGGTAACGATCTGGTGTTGCTGTGAACTGTGGCGTAGGTCACAGACACAGCTCAGATCCCACATTGCTGTGGCTGTGGCATAGGCTGGCAGCTGCAGCTTTGATTTAACCCCTAGCCTGGGAACCTCCATATGCTGTGGATACTGCCCTAAAAAAAAAAAAAAAAAAAGAATTAAAAGGTTTTACGTCAAAGGACTCTATCAAGAGAGTGAAAAGACAACCCACAGGGCTGAAAGAAAATATCTGCAAATCGTATATCCGAAAAGGGATTGATATCCCAAATATATAAAGAACTCAATAACAAAAAAAAAAAAACCCTATTTTAAAAATGGGCGATAATCACATGAATAGATGTTAGTCATTAGGGAAATACAAACCAAAATTACAATGAGATATTACTTATTCCTACTTTACACCTATCTGGATGGATTTTTTTTTTAAGGAAAGTTGGTGAGGATGTGGAGAAATTGGCATGGCTGGTGGGAATGTAAAACGGTGCATACTGGAAAACAATGTGACAGTTCTTCATAAAATCAAACAATTATTATAAGATCCAGCAATACCAATTCTGGGTATATACCTTAAAGAATTGAAAACAGCAACTCAAACAAATACTTGTATACCAGTTTTCATTGTACTATTCTTCGTGATAGCCAAAAGGTAGATATAATGCCCATAAAGAAATGAATAAACAAAGGTCGTATATACATGCAATGGAATATTATTCAGCCTTAAAAAGGAATGAAATTGTAATACATTGTACAACATGGATAAACTATGAATACATCATGCTAAATGAAATAAGCCAGGGAGTTCCTGCCGTGGTTCAGCAGTAAAAAACCTGACTAGGATCCATGGGGATGCAGGTTCTATTCCTGGCCCTGCTCAGTGGGTTAAGGATCCAGTGTTTCTGTGATCTGTGGTGTAGGCTTGTGGCTGCAGCTCCGATTTGACCCCTAGCCTGGGAATTTCCATATGCCACGAGTGCGGCCCTGAAAAAAAAAGGTGGAAAGAAGCCAGACATTTTTTCTTTTGTTTCAACTTGATTAATTGAATAATCCTCCCCATATTAAATAGCCACTTTTATCATATTACAAATTCTTTTGTTTTAAAATATATTTCTCTACCTACTATTAAACCTAGTCTATTAATAGGTCATTACCACAATGTGAAGTTATTATTGCTTTATAATATATTTTAATATCATATTTATTTCAGAATTGCCTTAGTTTATATGATAGACTTGAAATGGTCCCTGTTAAGGAATAAATTTCATCTTGTTTATTTCAATCTGTGAAACTATTTTTGTTTTGTTTTTGTTTTTGCACTTTTTAGGGCCACACTCGTGGCATATAGAGGTTTCCAGGCTAGGGGTCTAATTGGAGCTGTAGCCGCCAGCCTACACCACAGCCACAGCAACGCCAGATCCAAGTCGTGTCTGCAACCTACACCACAGTTCACGGCAACACTGGATCCTTAACCCACTGAGCAAGGCCAGGGATTGAACCCACAACCTCATGATTCCTAGTCAGATTTGTTAACCACTGCGCCACAACAGGAACTCCTGTGAAAATATTTTTGAATCTTAATTCTGAGATAAACTGTTCGCTATCTCTCTTTTTGTACAATCATATTTGATAGCCATGCCTATAGATCTTAATCCAGTATAAAATTTTCAACAGAAAAGGGCTAGAAATAGAGTCCTATAGCATTGTCCTAGAGCCTTATTACTCTAAGTATTGCCTGTGTACCAATCCCATTAATATTTTTGGGAACTCATTGTAAATTCTGAGTCTCAGGCCCTAGCCCAGACCTAATAATTAAAAAGCTGAATTTTTTTGGCCACTCCTGCAGCATGTGGAAGTTCCCAGGCAAGGGATTGAACCTGCACCACAGCAGCCACCTGAGCTGCTGCAGTGACAATGCTGGACCCTTACTCTGTTATGCTGCAAGGGAACCTCTAAAAATCTGCATTTTAACAAGATTCCCCAAATGATTTGTATACATACTAAAAGTTTGAGTGCAGTATACAATAGAGATTTCCCTGTAGGATAGTAATTCACAACTTTCACTGCACATTAAGTTCACCTGGGGGAGCTTTTAAAAAATATTGAGGATTGGAGTGCACCTCTAGAGACTGATTTAATTGGCCTGAGGTTAGGACCCTTGCCATTGATGTTTTTAAAAATATCTAATTGCAGCCAGGGTTGAGAGACAGTTCTCTAGAATTACAGTTTGCCATTGTTAGGTTTCTGGTTACTTAAAAACCAGGAGGTATACCTTTATCATCTGTCGGGACATCATTAGGAAAAAAGCTATGACCCAAAAGTGCTATCCATGCAACTTGCATTCCCCAGAACTTAGCTGTTATGCCCGTCTGGCTTGGCTTTTCCCCTCACCCTTTCTTTGATTTCCTTGATAAACAACTCTTGCTTCCTCTTTATCTTTCTGTTCTGACACCCAATAAAAGTTTTTGACTTATCTGACTATTCTAATAAGCAGCCACAGATTGTTTCTTGCCTGTGTTTCCGTCCTACTGCCTTAAACATTCCTGTTCATGAACTTGATATAATTTTTATCCGTGCCTGTGGGTTCCAGATTTAGTTTAAGAAATTTGAATTCTTTGTAAAGTTAAAATTCCATACTCATGAATAGCTATTATAATGTTCAGCTCATCCTACTGTTCAGCCGTAGTAATTGGCAAAGGATTCCCCCGATATACCAACCCAGTAACTTAAGCAAAAGTGGAAAAGGGGTTCATATTGAATGACATTCTGAGAGAACACATTTTGGCTTACTGTGTTAAGTATACTTACTGTGTTTAGTATAAAGTGCCCTAGAATGTTGCAGGCTATCAGAATCAAGCTTTCCACTGAGTAATTATTGAAATACATACTATTGAAAATTTGGAAAGGAATTAGTCTACAGTTTTCCAGAAACCTGCTCACCCCTCTCCCTTTTTTTTTTTTTTTTTTACCCCTCTCCCTTTTAAAAACATTATTTCTCAGAGATTGCTAATAGTGACACTGAAATCAATGGGCGCATTCTTTCGGCATCTGAACGTGTATAATTCTCAGGAGTCCTGGAGTCATGACTTCTGTTGTAGTGTTTCTTATTTTCTGCACGTATTTTAAGCTCTGGTCTGCCTTTAGGTTTGTTCACTTAACATACATGAATGAAGCACCGTAATGTGCTGAACTTAGAGTTGATAATTGGGAAGTTTAGTCTCCATTTGGAGTTGGTGATATGTGTGTCCCCAGCCCATACACACTCAGGTGTGAATGGGGCAGACTGGATGGGGTAGATGAAATTCTGTGCATGAAAGCAGCTTGGTCTTAAAGTTCTGAATTTCTGATTCTGATATTATGGATTTGCAGATTGTGTGTGTGTGTGTGTGTGTGTGTGTGTGTGTGTGTATTTAGGGCAGCACCCATAGCATATGGAGGTTTCCAGGCTGGGGAGCAAATCAGAGCTGTAGCTGCTGGTCTACACCATGGCCCTAGCAACTCAGGATTGGAGCCTCATCTGTGACCTACACCAGGGCTCACGGCAATGCCGGATCCTTAACCTACTGAGTGAGGCCAGGGATCGAACCTGCATCCTCAGGGGTGCTAGTTTGATTTCCGCTGAGCCAAAATGGGAACTCCAAATTTGCCAATGAGGTATAGATAATGCTCAGAGTTTTATCTTGACCTGTTTCCAAGTACTGTTTTGATTTTTTTTCCAGCTTGAAAATACTTCTTTTTGCTTAAAAAGATGGAGGCAATATAATAATCAAGTAGCCCAATTCTCTTTTTTTCAGCTACTAAAATCATACCACTTCTCTAAAGCAGTAGGCCTGTTTCTTCTTCGAAGTATTTCTCCTCACATGCTTTTCTTTCTTTTTGACTGCACCCATGGCATATGGAAGTTCCTGGGTCAGTGATAGAATCTGAGCCACAGCTGTGACCTACACCACAGCTTTGGCAACCAGATCCTTAACCTGCTGCATCACAGCAGGAAATCCTCTTCCTACAAACTTCTGAAGAGACTCTACAGGTGAAAGATAAAGAAAATTTAAGAAAAAAATCAAGAAAGAAATTTAAAATCTTTGGTATTTGGGGCATACAGTTAGAGTTCTAAAGGCAGATTTCGCTCAGCAAATATTTACCAATAAGTCATTTGTAACATCTTTTATGCTCTTCCTCAAAATCTGCCTTGGAATTCCCATCGTGGTGCAGCAGAAATGAATCTGACTAGGAACCATGAGGTTGTGGGTTCAATCCCTGGCCTCACTCAGTGGGTTAAGGATCTGGTGTTGCCATGATCTATGGTGTAGGTCGCAGATGCAGCTCAGATCTGGTGTTGCTGTGGCTGTGGTGTAGGCTGGCATCTGTAGCTCCAATTTGACCCCTAGCCTGGGAAACTCCATATGCCACTAGTACAGCCCTAAAAAGCAAAAAAAAGAAAAATATCTGCCTTTTCCAACTTCAGAGTAGTGAGGTGGGGGAAGAGAGTTAATAATGATGACTGGAGTTCCCTTCATGGCTCAGTGGTTAACAAATCCGACTAGGAACCATGAGGTTGCGGATTTGATCCCTGGCCTTGCTCAGTGGGTTAACGATCTGGCGTTGCTGTGAGCTGTGGTGTAAGTTACAGACGTGGCTCAGATCTTGCATTGCTGTGGCTGTGGTGTAGGCCGGCATCTGTAGCTCCGATTAGACCCCTAGCCTGGGAACCTCCACATGCCGTGGGTGCTGGCCTAAAAAGGCAAATAAAAAAAAAAAAAATAATGATGATGATGACTGAATAGCTAGCCTTTACTCCTTGCCGTGCACATGTTTTATTTGATCCTCAGAACAACCCTCTGAGGAAGGCACTAACTTCCATTACAGATCAGGAAACAGGCACAGGATCGGGCAGTAAGCACTGACACACATTGTTTAGTTGCAGCTATTAAAGTGCCAGAGTTAGGGAATTCCCATTGTGGTGCAGCGAAAACAAATCCGACTAGTATCCATGAGGATGCGGGTTCAGTCCCTGGCCTCGTTCAGTGGGTTGGGGATCTGGCATTGCCATGACCTGTGAAGTAGGTCACAGACACAGCTTGGATCCCATGTTGCTGTGGCTGTGGTGTAGGCCAGCAGCTGCTGCAGGTGTGGCCCTAAAAAGCAAAAAAAAAAAAAATGTGCCAGAGTTAGAATTCAAACCCAAGCCTGCCTGACTTCAGCTCCGAGGAAGTGAGAAAGCACCATACAAACTGCTCTTTTATATGATATCCTACACTAGTGGGTAAAGCATGCCTTCCTGCCTACTTTCAGGTTGTCAGGGGGATATCGAAGACTCAGATTCAAATTGAGGTTTGGGAGCTGCTGACTAAGCAATTTCACCTGTTGTTAATTTCATCCATTGTGTGTCTGTGGTTGGGGGGGTAGTTTGATTTTTTTTTTTTTTTTTGTCTTTTTGCCTTTATCTAGAGCCGCAACCACGGCAGATGGAGGTTCCCAGCCTAGGGGTCTAACAGAAGCTGTAGCTACCGGCCTTCGCCACAGTCACAGCAATGCAGGATCCGAGCTGCGTCTGCAACCTACACCACAGCTCACGGCAACGCCAGATCCTTAACCCATTGAGCAAGGCCAGGGATCGAACCCGCAACCTCATGGTTCTTAGTCGGATTCGTTAACCACTGAGCCACGAAGGGAACTCCTGTTTTGTTTTGTTTTGTTTTGTTTTTATAAAACACTCTGCTTTCCTTCAGGGACATATTAAAAAGGAAAAAGAAGGGTAGGGAGTGGTCCTTTTCTAGCCTCTCTGCTCTATTCTTCGAGGAGAGGTTCAAGGGCTCACTAGTGCCGAGAAGGCCTATACATGTTTCTTTCCTATCTTTGACATCCCTGCACATATCTGAAACAGACAGAACTATGGACATCTGCCCTTCCCTAAATATCTATATTACCTTTTCAGGTTTTGAACTCAGCACTCGATTATAGCCCATATCAGAATTGTGCACAGAGAACAACTGAGAAAGGAGAACATGTTGAGTGATCTCATCTTTTCTAATAAAAGAAATTAAAAACACACATCTTTTCGTCACTATAAATGATAGTAAATGACCTTACCACTTCAGCATTGGCTCAGCTACTGACTAGGATCTGCTGTAATAGAATGTTGAGATTATACTGCTGTTTTTCTGTAGGTTACTGGTTTTTAACTGCTAGAAGGAAAAAACCAGTAGAATAAATAGAATACATTCCCGGAGATGTGAAATTCAGCCTATAACCTTTCCAACACCAAAAAAAAGGTAATTATTTAAGTATTTCTTAGCTGTTTAGAACTTTTATTATCTGTAACTGCATTTAGTATTTAATGTCTGCCTCTTTTGAATACTGCTTGGAATCAACAGGATAAATACTCTAGCTTATATGGAAAACTGTGAACTAAATGAAGTTTTTCTTCATAAATACTTTATCTCCTTTTCTGTGGCATCTTTCTGCATTCTCCATCCTTGCAGGGACTTATGTTTTGCTGCTGTTCCCCAAACTGCCTGCTGTCTCCACTGCAGATTCACTAGCTTGGCCGCTGTCCTTTCTTTCCCCTTCTGTACTAAGCTCCTGTTTCCTGAAAGTCTTACTCAGGTTGGTAGCTGATAAACTAATTTAAACTAATGTATTAATGGCTGACAGCTGCCTTGGGAGTCTGGGGAAGAAGTTTGGGAAAGACTTCTCTTCGTGGCTTTCAAATCCCATCTGGGCAACAGATTAATTTGTTTATCTTCAAGAGTGGCCAAATTAATTGACAAGTACCGTCGATTGGAAAAAATGTATTATTTAAATATAAAATAGTACTTGGGAGTTCCCGTCATGGATCAGTAGGTTAAGGACCCGACTAGTACCCATGAGGATGCAGGTTCAGTCCCTGGCCTCTATCAGTGGGTTAAAGGATCTGCTGTTGCCGTAATCTGTGGTGTAGGTCACAATTCAGATGCTGCGTTGCTGCGGCTCTGGGCAGCTGCAGCACCAGTTTGACCCCTAGCCTGGGAACTTCCATATGCCATAGGTGTAGCCCTAAAAAGCAAAAAATTAATTAATTAATTAAAGCGTTCTTTATTAAGGGGCTATTGCTTAGATTTAATTGTATCTCCCATGTGGGAATTTTTAACATCCAGAGTTGAATTTGAATTAGAAAACTAATTCCAAAATCACATAGCAGAAGCTTATCTTTTTCCTGGCTTTTTTACTACTGGATATCCTATATGCATTCTCAGAGTAATCTTTTATAAAGTAAGAATAAGGTGTGGTCACATTTCATGGGAATGTCATAAAAATTAATAATTATTCATTATATTATAGATATAAAATAAATATAATAATTATGAGATTTGAAGTCATAATTTCATGGTTTTCTACAGTACTACCATTCATAAAACTTCACAGGTTTAAATGTAGCCTTATAAGTTTATAATTTAAAAAGTGTGTGTGATATGTTAATTCATATCAATATTAAATCAGAATGGATAAAACTATAGAAGTGTTAGGAGTTCCCTTTGTGGCTTAGCGGTTAATGAACCTGCCTAGGATCCATGAATATGCGAGTTTGATGCCTGGCCTCACTCAGTAGTTTAAGGATCTGGTGTTGCTGTGAGCTGTAGTGTAGCTCGCAGACATAGCTTGGATCCTGCGTTGGTGTGGCTGTGGCGTAGCCAGAAGCTATAGCTCTGATTCAGTCCCTAGTCTGGGAACTTCCATATGCCCCAGTTGTGGCCCTAAAAAGCAAAACAAACAAACAAAAAAAACTTTAGAAGTATTAGATACTCAAAATGAATTTGTTATAGAATTTAATTTTGTGTGTGTGAAATTTTTCCCTAGTTAGCAAGTCAATAAAATAAGAAAACAATTGGCAGAATTCTCCCATGGTACAGCAGGTTAAGGATCAGTTGTCACTACAGCAGCTTGGGTTGCTGCTGTAACACAGGTTCAGTCCCTGGCCGGAGAACTTGTTTATATAAACTAAATTATAATTTTATTTATTTATTATTTTGCTTTTTAGGTCCACACCCATGGCATATGGAGGTTCCCAGGCTAGGGGTCTAATCAGAGGTACAGCTGCTGGCCTACGCCACAGCCACAGCAACACCAGATCCGAGCTGCGTCTGTGACCTACACCACAGCTCGCCGCAACGCAGGATGCATAGCCCACTGAGCAAAGCCAGGGATCGAACCTGCAACTTCATGGTTCCTAGTCAGATTCGTTAACCGATGCACCATGACGGGAACTCCTAAATTATAATTTAAATTGCAGGAGACAAAAGAAAAAAGACAAAAATAAAAAAAATAAATTGCAAACAGTGTATAATCCAAGTACTGTTTAAGTTGCAGATCTCATGAATTCTATTTTTAAACTATAGTACCAAATTTGAGTTTCTCCCTGAGGTTTTAGAATTAGGAAAAAAAATTGGCTTATCTTTGAAAGCAGAATTTTTTTCAGTAATTATGTTGACAGGTTCTTGTGTTTGTTTGCTGTCATCCAGATAGTTTAATTTTCAATATTTTTGTGGACTATTTGAATCGTATGTATTTCTTTCAATTAAATAAAACATTTTTTGGAGTTTCACATAAATGTGATTAAATATTGTGCATCATTTTAACAAATATTTTATTGGCTCATTTGTTTTGTTCCTGTGAATCATAACTTTTTAATTTTTTTTTTTTTGTCTTTTGGCCTTTTCTAGGGTCGCACTCGCGGCATACGGAGATTCCCAGGCTAGGGGTCTAATCAGAGCTGTAGCTGCCGGCCTACGCCACAGCCACAGCAAACATGGGATCCGAGCCACGTCTGCAACCTACCCCACAGCTCACGGCAATGCTGGATCCTTAACCCACTGAGCAAGGCCAGGGATCAAACCCGCAACCTCATGGTTCCTAGTTGGATTCGTTAACCACTGAGCCACAATGGGAACTCCTTTTTAATTTTTTTTAATTTTTAATTTTTAATTTTTTTTTTTTTGTCTTTTCTAGGGCTGCACCCATGGCATATGGAGGATCCCAGGCTAGGGGTCTAATCAGAGGTACAGCTGGCAGCCTACACCACAGCCATAGCAACAGCTGGATCCAAGCCATGACTGCGACCTCACCACAGCTCAACTCTGGATCCTTAACCCACTGAGCGAGTCCAGGGATTGAACCTGCAACCTCATGGTTTCTAGTCAGATTCGTTTCCACTGTGCCACAACAGGAACTCCTAGCAAATATTTAATTTGGTCAAGGAAGTCTGTCTAGGCTTCCATGAGGAAGAGACAGCTGAGCTCCGAAGGATGAGTACAAGTAGCAAAAAACAGTGGGAAGGATATTCCCCTGAGAAAGCAACAGTAGGTGAGATGGGGAGTATGAGGCCTGAAAGAAGGTGAGTGTGGCCAAGAAGCGAGCTCAAGCAATGATTGGAATAGGAACCTGCAATAGGTGAGGGACCAGAATGTCCAGGGTTTTGAAGGCTGTGCTAAGGAGTATGGGCTTTAAAGGCAAAGGGAAGATACTGAAGACTGTAGGCTTGAAAGTGACATGATTAGGTCTCATTAAAAAAAAAAATCTGGAATTCCTGTCATGGCACAGCAGAAACGAATCTGACTAGTATCCATGAGAATGAGGGTTCAGTCCCTGGCCTTGCTCAGTGGATTAAGGATCCAGTGTTGCTGTGAGCTCTGGTGTAGGTCGCAGACTCAGCTCAGATCTGGCATTGCTGTGGCTGTGGTGTAGGCCGGCAGCTGCAGCTCAGATTTGACCCCTAACCCAGAAACTTCCATATGCCGCAGGTTCTGCCCTAAGAAGTCCAAAAAGAAAAAGAAAAATCTGTAGCATGGAGAGCTGCTAGAAAGAAGGAATAAATACAGGTAGAGTGAGAGGGCATGGAATGATTTTAGGCCAGAGATGATGGGTTTGCATTTGGGTGGTGATAGTGGAAACAACAGGAAAATTAAACTGATTTGAGTGATATTTAAAAGGAAAAAAAGGGGGGATTTTTATTAATTGAATAATGGGTATCAAGAGACGGTAAAGTGGTTTGACCATAAGATACCAGTATCCTGTAAGAGATAAACTAATTTGGGAGCTAACTCTATTAGCAATCACCACAGTAATAAATCAAAGTAAGAACCCCCCTAAAATGTAGCTGAAGATGAAGTTCTGTTAACAAAGATAAATTGTTTTACCTGGAAATAATTTACTGTAGAAAGCATTAGTAAAAACCTAAATTATTTCTATTTTTGGTGGTAGTCGTGATATGGCACATTCACATGTCTTCTTACAAAATCTGAAATGGTATTTTAGATGTACTTTCAAATTCGTATGTGTAGATTGTGGTTGCAATGATGCATTACTCTTGAATGTCTTTCATCCCAGCATGGTAAAAGCCTTTGCAGATATTAAAATTCACAACACCTCTGACAAAGAATTTACAAGTAATTAGATTCTGTGATCTACCCACTTGATATATGAATCAGTTCCTAGTTAATATGCTCTCTTCCATATTTAAAGTGAAATTTAAAAATTTAAATAACAATAATGACACGAGCCACAGAGAAATACAAAGGAGTTTAAAATAACCATGAAGCAATAGAGCTCCTTTAGAAATATGTGAAATCTTATGCTTGCACTAATTCAAGTTGGACCTAAGATTTTGAAAATGAATTCACCCTTCAAAAAAATATTTTTAGGAAGTTCTAGCAGTGGCACAGTGGGTTAAAAACCCAACTGCATTGTGACTCAGGGGGTTATAAACCTCCTAGCATCCATGAGGATGCAGGTCCACCCCTGGCCTCGCTCAGTGAGTTAAGGATCTGGCATTGCCATGAGCTATTGTGTATGTTGCAGAGATGGTTTGGATCCTGCATTGCTGTGGCTGTGGTGTAGGCTGACAGCTGTAGCTGCGATTTGACCCCTAGCCTGGGAACTTCCATATGCCGCAGATGCAGCCATAAAAAACGCACCAGAAAACAAAAAATATTTTTAGAGGCCCACAATGCATCAGACATATGCTAGAGAGGTATGATGCATAAAATAGAGCAATACCCACACCTCTCCTTGAGGAGTTAGTTGTCTGATGGAAACCATCAAGGAGGCAAATGATTGTAATACAGAGTGACAGTGTTGAAACAGAGCTGTTTACAAAAGCCTGTTCTGCTAATGCACAAGGACAGTATCATGTAAAAAGGCAGAATATCTTACTGTAATTATTAACAATCATGCTAAAGACTATGTTAATAATACCAGTTTTTTCTAATGCCCAAAATTTCATTTCTATACTATGGAATAACAAGGGGCCTCATAGAATCTATGAATAAGCTGGTTCTGTGGCAAGCATTAATTTAAACTTATTTTATAGATGTGTTAGGCTACCACTAAAAAATTGTGTGCCCCCTACCATCAGAAGTGTATTGAAGAGTGAAGTTCCCTTCGTGGCTCAGTGGTTAATGAACCAGACCAGGATCCATGAGGATGCAGGTTCCATCCCTGACCTCGCTCAGTGGGTTAAGGATCCGGCGTTGCTGTGAGCTGTGGTGTAGGTTGCAGACGTGGCTTGGATCCCATGTTGCTGTGGCTGTGGCGTAGGCCAGCAGCTGGAGCTCCAATTCGGCCCTAGCCTGGGAACCTCTGTATGCCATGGGTGCAGCCCTAAAATAGCAAAAAAAAAAAAAATGTTTAATGAATAGAGTTAATGGCAGAGACTAAATCTCTTGGCTTCCAGTGTTGTGGAAGCACTGTTGTGCTTTCCATCTCACCTTTAACATATATTTTATGTTGTTCATGCTTCAAGAAAGGAAAAACTGGGAGTGCTCTTGGGATTTGGATTCCTGGCCCGAGAACTTCCACATGCAGCAGGTGCAGCTTAAAAAAGAAAAAAAGGGGGAGTTCCCTTCGTGGCTCAGTGGTTAACTAATCCGACTAAGAACCATGAGGTTGCGGGTTCGATCCCTGGCTTTGCTCAGAGAGTTAAGGATCCAGTGTTGCCGTGAGCTGTGGCGTAGGTTGCAGACGCGGCTCGGATCCCGTGTTGCTGTGGCTGTGGTGAAGGCCGGCGGCTATAGCTCCTGTTAGACCTCTAGCCTGGGAACCTCCATATGCCGCAGGTGCGGCTGTACATAAAAGGCAAAAAGACAAAAAAAAAAAGGGACAGGAAAAATGATTTCAAATCTCTCTATAAATTCATACAATGTGGTTGCAAAAAATATATCCAGATTCTTGATAGTATTCATACTCCTTCATTTGGGATATGTTAAATAAGGGACTACAGTATGTCAAGTATTGTTTTAGAAGAGGAAAGCACAGTCCCTGCCCATCCCCATCCCAAGATTGTTGGCATGTAAACCGATAGATACAATGTGTTACAGGAGCTATGTAGGGGAGTAAGGAAGGCAAGAAAAAGCTTTTCAGCATTACCAGCATGTGGGGGCCAGAGTACAGAAAGTGCTACCTTGAGAAGATATATCCTTACTCTAATACGTAGTCTTATTCTGTACTTGCAAAACAATGGTTTGGTCTATGTAATTATAGGACTTGTACAAAATTTGGGGGCAATAGTCATTTTAATTCAGGCCCATTAAAGTTATGTAAGAACTTTCTGGGTCCTGCTTATTTTGGAAATTTTAGGCTGACTTATTGCAATTTATGTTTTCTCTGACTGTTGAGACACACTAATGAGCTTCTGTTTTTGAACAGACTGGTTGCAACAGCTTTGGAATGTGTTTGTAAAATTAAAAGACCAGCAAAAACACTACAGTTCAAATTTTTCATTTTATTAGATCCGCTACTTTGCTTTAGACCTTAAACTGTACATAGATAAAGAAAATAGAAAGCAGATAAGTGCAAGTTGCAGAGAACCTCCTGTGCTGATTGACCCTTGAAAATCTTAACATTTGAACATACTTCCCAAGGTCCAAGCATACAATACGAATGGACTCCAGAAGATATAGGAGCCTACCTAGTTGTAAAACCCTATTATTATGAAGAACAGAGTTAGAGGAAAAGTAAATTTTAGACTGTCCTTGAGGACATATATAGAAGCTTAGTTATTACAGATGATTTGTAAGCCTGAAGCCATTCAAAAGACAGAGAAACGATATTCAATCTAAAACAAAACCTTCTACTTTGTTAGAACAGAAAGAATACGCTTGGAATTCCCTTCCTGGCACAGTGGTCGTGAAGCTGACTTAGTATCCCTGAGGACGCAGGTTTGATCCCTGGCTTCGCTAAGTGGGTTTAAGGATCTGGCGTTGCCGTGAGCTGTGGTATAGGTTGCAGATGCGGCTTGGATCTGGCCTTGCTGTGGCTGTGGTGTTGGCCGGCAGCTGCAGCTCTGGTTCAACCCCTAGTCTGGGAATTTCCATATGCCATGGATGTGGCCTTTAAAAGACCACAAAATAAATAAATAAATAAATAAATAAATAAATAAAAAGAGAATATGCTTTTTTTGGGGAAGCTAAGTCCTAGGAGAGTCAGAGACTAAACACTCCATAAATAGTAAGTCCCAAAGAGCCTGATTTTTTTTGTTGTTGTTTGGTTGTTTTTTGTTGTTCTTGTTTTGTTTTTTTGTCTTTTCAGAGCTGCACCCACAAGCATATGGAAGTTCTCAGGCTAGGGGTCTAACTGGACTATTAAAAAACCCCAGACTGTGGGTAAAAGGTACATGAGATCTCTCTGTACAAATTTGAACAATATCCTGCGACTCTACCATTATTTCAAAATAAAAAGCTTAAAATTTACATAACCCACAGGTGGAAGCTAAGAAAATGAACTTCTTCTATTTTCCAAATGGTTGCTGCTACCATACAGAAAAGTTATCTTGTAACCAAACGTCTTTCCGAATCTCTTATTATTTTTTAATACTTTTAAAAATATTTTATTTTAAATATTAGATCTTGATTTTCTAGACAATCAGATCATCTACACATAATGATAAATTTCTCTTATTTTTTTAAAGACTTATACCTCTTACTTCTTTTTCTTGCCTTATTTATTAGTTAGCTTCCTGAACAGATATGACGAATAACAACAATAGTAGTGATTTTTTTATTGTTCTTGATTTTGATGGAAATGTAGCCAAAGTTTTAATGTTAAGTTTGAAATTTACTGTTTATGCTTTATTGTGTCTTCATTCACACTGTTTGTTTACAAATCAGTAACAGTCAGTGAATTTGATCAAGTTCTCTCTCAAAGCACTCTTGGGTTTTTACTCTTTTGATCCATTAATGTGGTGAAATTGATTTACTGATCTCCCAATGTCAGACCATCTGTACTTCCTCAAAATAGGCCCTTCTTGGTTGGGGTGTGTTTTTCCGTATATTAAACCATTGAATCTGATTGCTAATATTTTATTTGGAATTTTCCATATGGTGTTAATATGTGGTCTTCTTTTTGCGTATGTGCTGTGTGCTTCAGATTTCGTTCTCAGGTTAATCTAGCTTTGTACAATACATTAAAAAATCTTTCCATAGCATTCTATTTTCTAGAATAGATTGGATAATGATTATAATGTATAAGTATGCCTTAAAATTTTGATTGAACTCAAGTAGAAATATTCAGGAGCCTGAAATCTACTTCCACTCTTTATAGATGAGGAAGCTTTGTTTTCCAAGGCCTTATGCGCCAAATGGAAATTTAAAACCCCAGTTTTACCAAGGCATTTGCTTTCTGTAACAGCCTGCTATTGCTCTAGCATGATTAATTAACCTTAATATTATAGCAGTATCTGGCAAATAAGGGATTTTTCTCATTTGATAAAAGAGAATTTGCCAAATGCCGCAGTAATCTGACCTGGAGGGGAAATGAAACTTTTTTGTATTTGCGAGTTTCCCATATATGATCATCCAGTGGTTAGCTGTCCCTCCCATCCCATCCTCCACTGCAGCTTCACTTTTAGCCTATGGGGGAGGACCCATCAGGCTTACAGTCTCTCTTAAAAATATCCTTTCTGGTTATGAGACTCTCTGGTGCTACCAAAAGCCACTAGAAACTGATTGAAGCCTGTTCTTTAAGCCAGTGCTTTCTCTCTCTTCAGATCTAGGAGGGACTATGATAAAGCAGGGTTCCTCTGGCTCTAGCCTTCTTGTTCTCTTAGATGCCACAAATCTTTACATATTATTGAAACCTAGATAAATTTCTCTAAAGCCTATTGAGAAAATAACATTTTCACTCTGCTTGCTGGCCTCAAGCTCAGTCAATAGAAACAATGACTCTCCTTTGTCTTATGGAGCAACTTTTGGTCTTTTCTTGCCTTGCTCTGAGAGCCGTCACAAAATTAAAGCGCTTTTAATGGCTGTTCTTTGCCCTTGTTCCTTCTAACAAAATACATTCTGTTTATTTCAACCACTTAATATCAAAATCTTTTAAAATGTAAAGAGAGTATCACCAAAGAAAAGTCTAAATGGGCCAAGAAACATGTAAAAATATATAATTAACCTCATTTGTCTTTTTTTTTCTTTTTTTAGGGCTGTACCCGCGGCATATGGAGGTTCCCAGGCTAGGAGTCTAATTGGAGCTACAGCTGCCGGCCTACACCGCAGCCACAGCAACGCCAGATCCGAGCCGTGTCTGCAGCCTACACCACAGCTCATGGCAACGCCAGATGGTTAACCTACTGAGTTATGCCAGGGATCGAACCCGCAACCTCATGGTTCCTAGTTGAATTCGTTTCCACTGTGCCATGAAGGGAACTCCAAATTAACTTCATTTGTAGTCAGGAAAATGCATATTGAAGCTACAGTGAAGTATTATTACATACTGACCAGAATGGCTGAAAAGCAAGACAATTCCAAGTACTAGTGAGGATATGTAGTTACTATAACTTAGATAATGCTGCTGGGAGCACCAACTTGCATGACCACTTTGGAAGAGTTTGACTGTCTATTAAAACTAAAAATAGGCATATCCTATGACCCGACAATTTCATTCCTATCTGTACATTCACATGTCCAAAAGACATGCACAGGAATATTCATAGGCAAAAGTACAAACAATAAGTATTCATCAATGGAAGAATGGATAAATTATGGTGAATACATATGCTGGAATGCCATAGTGATGAAAATGAATAAACTACAGCTAAGTGTAACAATATGTATGAATCTCATAAACATTGGAGTGCCGGCTATATTCTCTTTCTTAACCTGGGTAGTGGTTTGTGTGTGGGTGTGTGATAATTAGTTGAGCTGTATATTTATTTTGTGCACTGTTCCATGTAATTCACAATGGGAAAGGTTAAAAAATATGTGTGTGTGTATTTTAAATATATAGATATGTAGTATACACATGCTTAGACTTTTTTTTT